>JAACJP010000019.1:0-600000 GCA_013368375.1 Tricholomella constricta
TGCATTCTCATGGTCTCGTTCACTGCTGATCTCAACTGCTGCTCCAGATACACCTTCGGTCGCACTTTTTGTCATTACCCTCCATCCATCCCCAAATCTCCCCCTTTATCTCGCTTACGGACTCTTCACTCTACGGACCCTTTCGTGTCGCCTTACAGACTCTTCACCCCCTACGGACTTTATATCACAAACTTGCTCACACCGTAGTTACTCTCATTTGTAATACTGCGTTATCCCTCGAAATCCCAAACTCTTTGACAGGGCGCGCCGCTGTTACAGGGCGCGCCTGTGCCCGACTATCTCCATCTCGTCCCACCAAGCCAGTCTTCAAGACGAACACGGGTGATTAGAGCCGCGATATTGAGATTATTGCTTCGAAACTCATTCTTGCTCTGTGCCGTGGCTCTCGTAATCAGCCAGAGGACCTACGACGGCAAGGTACAAAGCAGGTGGAGCAGGATTAATCACAACCTTCTTTTCCTTTTTCATGATTATAATAATTGCTACTACGGATGTACAGGAGGTTCAGGACAAAAAATGTTTAACATCTGCAAAAATTGACGTGACGACAAGAAGCTTTAGAAACTACATATTATATATATATATAAAACAGTGAACGGGTGGGATTCTGCCGCGCTAAGCATGGAATGAGCTATTTGCGGGACTTCTTGCTGGGTCTTTCACCTGTAGAAATTCATGAGCGAGATGGTCGAACGATAACTTTGAACAGTGTCACCGTCACTACCACTAGGTTCTTCATCAGAGCCGGCCGCACCAGCTGCGGAAGAACCAAGGTCTGCACGTTGTTTCGAAGCGCGAACAGCAGAGATTGTATCGCCGCGCGACGAAGAGCTAGCGGATGCGACCTGCGAATGGATACGACGAAAATACGCCGTGTCTTCCACCAATAATCCGTGTATCTTCTCATTAACTGCAATGTTTAAAAAGAAATACAGATAAGCAAGGAAAATCACATGATCATACAACAACGTACTGGAGACCCGTTCAGCTCGCCTTTCCACCTTGTATGAAGGACCCAACCATGCGAACGATGCGACCTTGACATTCGACACCGCCTTCCACGCAAGCTCAGCATAACCTTCTTGGAAGGTCAGATCCAACGCTCTCCGAAGGCGATCCGGGGTGCAACTCGGAAGCAGTCCGTTTACATTGGCGGCAGCTGCGGCGGTCTTGTAGTCCAAAAGCGCCTTTGCCTGGTTAGCCAAATGACGGCAGTACAGCTCCTTCATCATAACTTTAGAGCTGATAACTGCGTCACCTTCGTCATGAAAGATGAAGTTACACATTAGCCATTCTACCAGTTGACGTGCCATCCGACGATTTGCTACTGCGCGCACCCGCTGGGGATGACGATGACAGGAAGTGTCGTACTTCCACGGAGCTAATGCGTTTGACAGCTCGAAAAAGTTGGCGAGAGTCAATAACTGCAGTACGCCGTCAAACGTTTCGAGATTCGGGAGATGAGAAGCATCATCTTCTAAAAGAAGTCTTCAGGCCCAAGGATCAGGTCAACAGTCACCAGAAAACTAACTCACCTTCGTGCTCGAGACCGGATCCCGTTAAACGGCTGTGGAAGAAGAACAGGATGCGAGTGAGCAGCTGCTCAGAAGCTGCAGCATGCTCCGAATTCGTGACACGATGCATTACAACGAAAGTATGATAACAGCCATACACGGTGTCGAGCAATGTGGAGGAGGCGTAGAAATGCCCTCCCCGACAGATAACGTTCTCCGGCGAAACGACAGCATGCAAGGTATTTGGCCTCATAATTCTGCATGAATTTATAGGTCAAACACGGATTCTTTTACCGGAATTAGATAATAAAAACTTACAGCTTCATGCCAGGCTTGAGAACCAGCAGCTCTACCTGCCACTTCGTGCTGTGGGTAAGATCTATGTCAAACAGATCGAGAAAGACATCAATGTCGGCCATGGATTCGTATGGCTTCGGCGTTTTGAGAGTCGCAATGAGCCAAAGCTTCACGCCGACATCAACCTGCACAAAGGTCCCAAATCCAGACGAGTCGATATGGAACCTGTGGGATGCGCCAGCGGTGGCAGCCAATCCCCACCGTATCTCCGTCACAGGCACCTGCTCCGTCCGTCGACAGAAGGCAAAATCAAGAGCGTACGTCCACGCTTCCATATCCGTAGAGAACGGCTGTACGGGGAAAGGATCGAGCGCCAGCGGGTAATCCAATCCATTGATGGACTGGGAGTAGCCAGCCTTGACACACTCGAGGATGTCAAGAGAGGTTCCAACGCGTGCTCGTTCTCTGTTTCCGACATCGCGATTGCAAAGAGCAGATAAATCTTCGAGCGTTGTATTTGTCAGTAAGAAATAGAATAAAAAGAAGACGGAAAAAATAAAATCATAAACAAAGGTAAGACGCACCATAGAAGGTACGAGGACTTCGCAACGCACCCAAGCGCTTCAAAGCCGAAGAATCGAATCGAGATGGACTACAAGGCATATCGTAGACAAGGATATGCTTGTGCCTCAACTTTTCCAGTACTTCGGCATCAGTGAGGAGCTCCAGCCCCGCGTTTCCGATAGCGAATATGGAAGATCCTTCGTCAGCTACCAAATGAGGTGGAAGGTCCTTCACGTAGCCTGAAACGACGATGTCGTGCATCCTATTCCACCAATCGACGTCTGACTGAGACTACGAGAACACACAATATAATTATAAAGATAAACCTAACCAGAAGGAATAATCGATGGCTTACATGAAACGAGGGAATATATTTATACGGCTCGGAGCCACCTGCATAGTGATACACAAACTCGTGAGAGCCTTGTACCTTCTGAGTACCAATGAGACGAACGAAGAGGGAAAGCAAGAGAACGCTACGAACCGGAGAAGATTTCAGCCCAAGTGGTGCAGAATCAAAGTCTATGTCCTGGCAGGTCAACAACATTTTTTTTTTCAGCATGGCAAATAGATCAGAAATTGTATGTAGAGTGACGTACATCAAATGCCGTAATGTCAATGAGCTCTGTAACAGCCAAAAAGTCCTTTGAAATGTGCGATGGTGCAGGAATGGGGACGTCGTCCTCCTCCGACTCCACATCTGGTTCGTCGTCATCCAACTCGTTGTTTGTACGAGAGCGATGAGCGCGCCGCTTCCTCTTGACACGCAACAAAGGCCTCGCACTAGATTTTGGGCCGCTTTTTTTCGCGTCGACGAAAGTTATGCGGCTGGACCTACGAGGACGCGGCGGCCCCTGTACTGTGACATCGCCCATGTCGACGTCGTCAGTCGCGAGAGGCGGATGCGAGGGGGAACGCGGACGCGAAGGGGAACGCGGACGCGAAGGGGAACGCGGACGCGAAGGGGAACGCGGACGCGAGGGGGAACGAGCAGGCGAGGACGAACGCGGACGCGAAGGGGAGCGCGGACGCGAAAGGGAACGAGCAGGCGAGGACGAACGCGGACGCGAAGGGGAACGCGGACGCGAAGGGGAACGCGGACGCGAAGGGGAACGAGCAGGCGAATGCGTAGACGACTGTGCAGAGGAATGCGTAGGGGCGAGCGCATTGGAGCCAGGACCTACTGGCACAGGAAAGGAAGCATCTGCGTCATTTAGACCAGATGCACCGACAGCAGGCAGAGAAGTACCTTCTGTAGACATAACTGAAAGCCATTTACCCGTCTCGATTTCCAAACCCGACAGGAAATCGAGAGCCGTCTGCAAAGAGGCAACAGAAGATTCGCCTCGGGCAACATTAAACAACATCGACCAAAGGGCTCTCTCAGCAGCCACAATGGAAGATGGTCGATGAGCGAAGCTGATCGAATTCCATAACTAAGTAAAGGGAGGATCAGTGTCTGCACAACTTTCGCGTGGAAATACCTGACATCGAACAACTTTTCACGACCAGGTCCATCCATCAAGTTTTTAGAAAATAACAAACAGAGAGGAGACACCGCCAGAGCAACGTGCAAAGGAAGCCTCAGGTTTTGCATGCTATAGTTACTGGGAATAACCCAGTGATCGTCGCTACCCCTTTGAGAATACAGCATAAGTTAACGGTAGCTGATAAGGGCAAAAAATAGAATAGTGTACTCACTCTCCGAATTTGAGATCTGAAAAGTTAGAAGGCAGGTCCAGACGACCCTACATTGGGATTAGCGAACGCGGAGCGAGAGCAAGGCAAGAACAAAACGAAAAAAAGAACAACATACCTGCATCAAATAACCGAGATGGAATGCAGCCACCTCGATATTTAATAACACAGTATGCAGCTGCACATGCCGATCCCTCTTCCAAATGCTGTTGTACAAGTGCCGAAGAGTTCCAGACGAAGAAACACCATCAGAATTGTTGACCTCTGAGCTCTGTAAGCCACGACGAAGGGTGCTGCAGCGCTCTTCTACAAAGGCCTTGCAATCGACCAATAATTTCAAAGGCTAAATGGAGTGGTTGAGACATAGCGGATGAGGAATACACGGGAATACGTACAAGGCGATTCGTGGGGATGCATATGCCAGGCTTCCCAACTCGCGGACGATGACGCGTCGAATCCGTCAGCACAGCGACGTCAAGCACACGATAAGCCATCAGGCGAGCAAAAACCGTTGCCAGGGAATGCTTATCGAGGAGCTCGCCCTTCAGATAGCGGGTAAGAGCGACTTCCGCGGCAGACCTGGAATCGACCTCGCTCTTCAACACGCGGTCTGCGTAGCCCTTCAAAGCACGTTAATAAAGCAATGATAAAACAAGGAAACGAGACAGAAAAGAAAGACGGAAGAAGGAAACGACATAAACGCCACACTCAACGGAAGTCACTTACTTCGAGCAGGTGCCCAGAAGGGAATACAGAATCCAGGGTGGCGCAGCCTTCGAAGGCGTCCGAAATCCACGGCAGGGATTCGAACTCCTTAGGAAGAGCGACACGGGAAGCGCGGGAGGTTACGGACATTACGACGAGTTATAACGACGAGCGACACGAAGGAGAGACTGTGAAGAAGATCAGTATAGCACGCGGTTGAAATTGTAACGTGATTTTGACTTGCGTGCTCGTCCGATCGCTCGGACGACACCGTGATCACTTAGCACAAATATATGATGAGACTTACATTGAGGCGAGTTTCGCGGATGATACTTGGTACCAAGTATAATAATTTCGATGACAGAGGAAACTTGGTGACGAAGAAGGACGTCGGTGTTCCTTTTTTTTCTTTTCTTTCTGCCTGACAAGCTACACTACGAAGCTAGGCAGGGCGTAGTCAAATTATAATGAAGTAGACTAGCCGTGTTATATGGGTTTATTAGGCGGATATAGCTTTCAGTGGCGACGTAACCGTACTTGTGTAGGTCTGATTATAACGGGGTATTGTAATGGGACGGGGGAAAAAAGTGTTATCAAATGTGGTGGCTGGTTATATACGCCGCAGTAGTTTAGGGCAGGCATGATCTAAAAATAGAAAACAAAAAGGAACCGTAATGGTAAAGGGATGGGTTCAGATGGTGTAAGGGGCAGGCATCCGACCTATGTCATGTTTGTCTGTCTTTCTATCTAGTTCGCGATCTATTTCATTAGTTGTAATCCGATGGCAAGCACCCTCTATTGTGGCATGTAGTGATAGGCAGTGCAGCTCAAGGTGCGTAGTATGACTCTATTTACATCCCTCATCAATCTGACCTAATTTACACACAGTTACCGCCAATTCAAGACTCGCACGTCAGCGCAGGGTTTCACGAAGCAACGGCGCACGCGGCGGAAGAGAAGGGGCGAGAATGGAATTATTTTCAGGGTTATTTACACAGGCCGGTATGCGGGTATCTACATCGACGTGTACGCGTTACTGACTACGGTTTATGCCACAGAACTAAGAACCAGGGGCTGGGGGGTGCGGGGCGGGAACACGGGCACGTCAGGCGAGGGGCAGGTGGAGGTTGGCTTTCGTGCGCCATGCACCGGAGTTTGGCGTGTGCAACAAATTTGAGTTGTCAATATGAAGCCTTCCTCCCCGGGCCGCTGTACCGTATGATTACCACTGACCAGTTCCAGCTGCTGTGCGCGTGAAACAGACAGATTGTGTTCTCAATCGCGCCATTTCCACGCTAACCATGCAAGATGAGCTACCATCGTTTACCGCTAGAAGTTGATGAACATCACAATCACAGCCTTGATGAGTGTTCTACTCTTCAATATGCCAATCCTTTCCAACAGTACACTACATCGAAGACGCAACAGTTTTGTGGTATGTTTCCTTTCACTGCATTCTATTCCCTCCATTGCTGGACCTTCGAGATCGTCTTCAACGACGACGACAGCATCGAATTCGCGATCGACACTGCTCAACCAAGCGACTACCTTTTCGTCGACGTCAAATGTCCCCCATGCGGTAGGAAGATGATGGAGGGAACCATATCGACACAGGCGGATCTGTGGGCATCTCTGGCAGCGCGTACGCATGGCTGACTGCGCCCCATTCTACAGAACTCGATTGGGACGTGTAGCAAGCGCACAGACACAATCAGGCGATGCGTTGCCTCGGGCACTCGTGTGGCGGGGTAGTGAGGTCGTGAGCACGCGCTGTGCGGCCCCCAAGGTGAGTTCGACTGTATGTACACGATTGATACATCCACAAATGCTACATAGTCAATAAACAATACACAGACACATGTACGACTAGAGGGAGATGAAGAATAGGGACAGACGAGCCATATCGCAGGTCTGTGTACGTCTCTAGCGGCGCGGACGCATGATTAATTGCACTCTATCCCACAGAATGAAGCAAAATCCGCGACTGGGGGTGCATAGCAAGCACACAGACACGTCTAGGCGACACGTCGTCTCGGATACTCGTGGGGCGGGGCTGTGGAGTCGCGAGCATGCGCTGTGGGGCTCATAACGATGGGTATTGTCCTCCAACGCTCAAGGTCCGCAGTTCGACGGTATGTACACGATCTATGACATCTGCAATTGGTACAGAGTCGATAAATGACATACAGGCGCACGCACATTGCAGGGGGACGAAGGGAGTGGGACAGGGAATTCTATCGATACAGGCAGGTATTTGCCCATACCCAGTGGCGCGCACACATGGCCGACTACGCTCTATCCCACAGAACCCGAAATCGATGCAAAGGGCGCGACTGGGACGCGTAACGAGCACATAGACACATCCAGGCGACTCGTCGTTGCAGGAACTCGTGGGGTAGGGCTGTAGGGTTGTGAGCACGCGCTATGGGGCGCTTAACGATAGGTATTGTCCTCCAGGACTCAAGGTGCGTAGTATGACCAAATGGACACGATTCCAGACACTGACAAGTGCTACAAACGATATACAGATGCATGCACATGGCAGGGACTCGAAGGGAGCGGTATAGGGAAAGGTCTGGACCCAGGAAGGTATGAGGGCATCTTTAATCGCCCAAACGCGTTTCCCACTACGCTACATTCCACAGAACTCGTAAACGAAGCAAAAGACATGATGGGGACGCATTCTAAGCACACAGGCACGTCTGGACGACGTGGGGCGCTCAAGGTGAGTTCGATCGACTGCATGTACACCATTAAGACATTGACACTGGCATAGTACAGAGTCAACAAACGAATATCTAGGCGAAACCGAATCGCTCGAAGCATCATGTAGCGCACACACGCGGTGGAGAGAGGAGGGGATGTTTTCAAGGTGTGATACACACACAGGTATGTACATATCTGTACTGTGGCTGCGTGAACGCATTTCTGACGACGCTCTACTGTACATGGAGTCAAACGGCGCGACTATGATGCACAGCGGGTATTTATTTCCCCATTGACAGCTGTGTACCGGTGAAAAACGCTCGGTGATTAGCCGTCCATCGTTCTAATTAGGTTGCAATCTAATTTATCAACTGTAGCGCGACCTTCTTGACTGCGAGCGTGCATGTAGAGATGGACAACGGGCTCGAAACGCTCAAGGTGCGCAATACCATTGTATATACACAAGTAATAAAGTCGACATGAAGTACACACAGGAACATCAACGCAAAGGTGCGCAGTACAGTGAAGCTACAGAGCTCATTAAATTGACATACAGTTGACACACACGTCTGACACTCTTCTGCATCGCTGCATCTTGCATCCACCATCTCTCAAGCGCGCAAGGTAAGGGTTTTATTCTATCATCATTTTCGTTCGACTGCTCAGTGCAACCACTATACAGCCGTACCGACATCAAATGCCCCCGTATATCGCGCGTCCCAGCGGAGAAACACTTTCAACGTTCAGGTCCAAGTGATTAGATGGCGAAATCGGTGGACAGAACGGACACGATCTCAGCGGTGCGTTCTGCATTTCGTTTCTTTACATCTACTCCTTTCGTCGATTACCTTCTCGTATCGAAGGCTTAACCACACTCTTCGACCTATCCTCAAGACTTCGAGCAGCGTTTCCGCGGACAGTCGACACGGCGGCGCAGCACTGTGGATTCCTTGAGTACCCAAGGCCTCCTTCGTTTACGATCCACACCATCCAGCTGCGTCGACCCTGTAGATCTCTCCTGCACCTCTGTTGCTTACGCAGGTAAGTTTTACCTTTTCCACGTTCATGTTCCGTCTAGTCGTCTCTATTCCTACTCAATTCTCAATCAATTCCAATCTCCTACAGATGGGCAGTAGGCTCCATCGAGTACTCAAGGTATGCAGATCAACTGACTCTATCTACGTGCGTCGTCAATCTGACATCGATTACAAGAAATCGCCGCCACTCACTGGCAGACCCTCACACATCAATTTCAAGTCCCAAGGTCGTCTTGATTCACAATCCATCGCGTTGATGAAGCATCGCACATGGGATTCTGGGCTTGCTCACGGAGGTAAGTTCCATTTTCAGACTTTGTCTAGGGGCCGTCTCTTTTCTCCGTCAGTTTTCGATCTATTTCGATCGCCTGACTACGACCACGCGCCGTTGGGGTACACAGAGATGGGGAGTGGGACTCGGACACTCAAGGTGCGCGATTCGACTGGCTGTATTTACATGCGTCATCATTCTGACATCGATTACGATTAAGACACTCGCACATTGACTTCAAGCCCTACGATACACGCGGGAGGGATGAAAAAGGCGAATTGGATGTACCTACGGTCGTACCACACAAACAGGTATGTGAGTAATCTACGGCGGCGTGTACGTGTTACTGGACTACATCAAGGACACGACTGGGACGCATGGGGCACGAGGACCTGTTCGGGCACCACGTTATCTCGAGTCGGGAACTTGTGGGGGGCGGGAGAGTTGAGGGGCGCGGTGCATGGAAGGTTACCGTGTGGAAGAGGTGTTGTCTGCAGGCACGCGCTACGGGCAGGGTTGGCAAGGACACTGCGATAGCGAAAACTCGTCGCCGCCCGTCTCTGAAGCGTGCAAGGTAAGCATCGTCATTGCCTCCACCACACAGCCGCAACGATATGATCTGCGTACCGTCATGCATCCGAATTCAACAAGTTGCAGGGACCTCCCAGGTTTGTGACCATTGTTCAGTCTCAAGTGCGCCGGGCGATGCGGGCAAGCTCCAGGGCTTCTCGGAGATCATTCATGAGCTTCGCACAGCGTAATGGCACTACGAGCGCGTGGCCTGGCTCCCTCAACATCGTGGTATGTGTCGGTTGTGTGAAATCTCAAAAACATGATCAGCTCATGTGGAATATGTTTGATACGATGATTGAATGTGAGGTGTCCAGCGCACGGGATTTTTTCAGGGCACTTTTTTCGAATGTATTTTTTGTTCCTTCCCAACGTTTATTACTGGCACCTTCGCCACCAGTATCGTCGCGCAGTAGTCCGTTTGATTTGGGTAATCACTTTTTTGTGGCAGACAGTGATTAACTTGATTTAGACTTGATCTCATTCGTTTTTCCCCTTGAATGTGTATTGCCGTAAGTTGAAGGGGTTCAACTCCATCCTCCTCGTATAAATTTTAAAGCAACATAAACCACTACTTTGCACAATAGCTGCGGCTAATCCATTTGTCCCTCCATTTGTTTCCGCTCAAGATTTACTTACTTTCTGTCCTTGATCGCAACGATCTTCCCACGAGTGCTCGTTTCATATTGCTTTCTCCACGACCAGAGTATTGCCTGTAACCTGGAAACTTCGTAAAGGTGAGCTCTCAACAGTCTAGATAACATACAACTGAACTATTTGCTCCCAATTCCAGCCCAGAGATCGCCATGGTAGCTCCATCATCGCCGGCCGTGCGTATCGTCCCCGCTCGACCCATCTGCCTCGCATCCAGCACGCTCACACACACGCCCCGTCACCTCCCAAGCGATTACCTCTCCCCCCTGGACCACCTGCCTTGCCCGCCCGCCCCCGCGGTTACTCCACCTCAACAATGCTGCCCCCACCCAGCTCACCCTTCGCCACCCCGCTCAGCAGAGTCGTCTCTGAACCGAACGTACCCATGGCGCACGATAATAGCGTTGACCCCAGTTCGAACACCTTTTCCGTGTTTGGGATCACTCTGAGGAAGCGCCCCATTTAATGGACGGGCAATGACGCCGCCAAATGGATCTCCGAGTAGTTGGTGGGGCAGCGGCGCAGAGGAGGTCGTCCATCGGCCATGGCGGACCCGCCTCGCAGGAAGAATACTGTTCCGGAGGAAAGACGAACGGGTGCACACGCGCGAGGTGAGGGTTCATATATTGCTTCCTATTTCCTTTTCTTGTTGCCGTGGCGCTGGTGACTATGGTTTCTATGCTTTCCACCTCGTAGTATTTTTTACGTCGACGACGAGTGGAAACGAGTTGGATTGCGGCGACTGTTGCGGGCTCTTCGGAGACAGCGCACTACGTGTTGGGTCTTTTCTTTTTACACACACGTTCAGTTCCGAGGAGTCAGCTGAAGGTTGATGACGACTTGCGAGCGATTTTATATTTTCATCAAAGGCATGCTATGTATGCAACTGTTCACTGATTCATTTTTCAGCGAGTGGCCAAAGCAGCGGCGTCGGTCTAGGTACGACGGGGGATGTAGCTCACAACGTGCTAATCACGTCCATGGATCTGCTCGAATTTGTTCCAGTCCTCGGCCTCGCGTCCGCCGCGCGCGTCTTGCTTGACATCTGGGATGCACTTCAGCTCGTCGATGTACGTCTTTGCCCTTTTTCTTTTTCTTTCTTTCTATTATTATCTTCCTTTCCTGTTGTTACATCCATATGTTTCAGATGTCCACTCGATGCATGCACGCGTCATCGCCTAATCTTTATTTATTCATACTCGATGCACGCGCCCTGCCCTGCGTCCATTTGTGTGGCGTAGAGGGCCCTCCTCTGTAGCCTTTTCCATCGTATCATTTCGGGCAGCGCCCAGTTGTCGTTCCCATTGTAGTATTTTTTCCTGCCTTCGTCGTTCTCGCCCGCCGTCTACTCAGGTCCACACGTACCATACGAGTGGGCTAAGCGAATCCCATATCCGTACGGCGGTATGGTTGCACTTTATCGAACAACATAGAAATATTATCTCCTCTGACTCAAGTGTCTGTTTCCGTTACTTGCACTAATTACAGTTATACAGATGAAGCGGCTCGCGTGCCTGCGCCTCACGGAGCGGTGCGCCGACATTCTTCTCTGCGCGAAGAGATCAGCGAAGCAGGCAGCACCGTCGCTGTCGAGCTCGCCGCACCCATCGAAAACCTCACGGAGTGCGTGCACAATTAACTACGGAAAGCAAAACACCTACTTACCCCGCCGTAGATCCTTCGCAGAAGTGCACAGGTTCCTCCAGAAACAGTTGCACTGGCCGTTCCTGAAGCAGTACATCAAATACGATGAGATCCTAGCACGCATCCGTGCGTGCGACGACATGCTGACCGCTGCGCTGCGCATGCTTGGTTTCAGGATCCAGGTGCGCATCCTCAAGCAGATGCACACGGTCGATTCGCGACGGGCCGAGGACACGCAGCGGATTCTGGAGGAGATTGCGAAGATGTCGTTCTGGTGGTGGCTCCGCCGCCGCCGATGGAGATGGAGAAGACGGTGATGGCGGCGTCTCCGTCCCGTCTCCGCGAATCGCAGATCTTGCCGGCGCTCAAAACGCTGCACGAGAGCCAGAACACAGTGGATGCAGCAAAGGACAGTGTGGATTTGCGGGCGCTGATGCGGACAGCTCTGCAGACGAGCAGCGATGAGGAGATCCTTGAGATGCTGCAGATTGGGAGGGAGGAGATGCCCGAAGCAATCAAGATGCTGCAGAGGGTGTTGGAGAGGGTTGCGGTTGGTGAGGTGGTGGCGGCGACGACGACAATGACGGAGGTGAAGGAGAAGATGAAGAAGCAGCCGCAGATGAGGTCAGGGAGCACGCAGACGCAGGGTAGTAGTGGAAGCGATGGTGAAGTTGTTGAAGGGTGGGGTACACTAACAGAACTTGGTCTTGCCGTTCAACGGCCGCATTTTACCTTGTAAGCCCGCCTATCGAAGTCACGTATATGCGAATGGAAGGAGGGCAACTTGAGTGATAATTGATGGACAAAAGAGCGGGGTCGACACGTCAGAGGAAGTCATGAGAGAGAGGGGTGGAAGGTCGGGAGTAATCTCGTTGTCGGAGCGCGCAAGAGAGTTGTGATTAGATTAGATTACTGTACTATTACGACCAACTCTTCAATCAATGTTACGCGTTACGGAAAAAGTTGATCTCTTCAACTCTTCAAGGCCAGATTTTCGGCGTTACGAAGAGCAAAACTCTTCATGCCTGTTAGCAGTTTCGACACTGGGAGTTCTATGCCAAGCTAACACAGCGTGGTCCCCAAAAAAATGCGAATTTTGACTGATTTTCGGTGTTTTGTAACACTCAAGTTCAATTGATCATTGCTCGGACGACAACGTGACGTTCTGATCACGTGCTTGCTCTGCCTTCTGGCCTTCAAGGCTCTTACTGTTGTTCCCTTTTTGAATTGACCCTTGGCGAGATAGTCGCCGCTGCGGTCCATTCCGGGCGCTTCGGGTACCATCGTTAAGGTCGTCTTCAAGCATGAGAATCTTCGTCATGTGCTTAGGGATGGGAGGCTGGGGGAGTGAGTCGTAGTACTACCTCACGCGCGATGTGGCGCTCAGTACTTGGTGTGGTTTTTTGTACATTGTGGTATGTGTTTCTTATCATGTCTTATTCGCTGAATCGGTTGTTTGTGCTGTTTTGGCAGTAAGGTCCCAGTACGCTGGGCTTTGACGATAAGCCGCTGTTAACGTTAAGAGGGGTCTGGATGGGATGGGGGTAGGTATGGGGGGTGGGGAAGATGGGGAAGAAGTAGACGTGGATGCGGAGATGCTGCATATGTATGTGGACCTAGAGATGGAGGATGAACGAGAGGGCCCGGACGGGCAGGCGATACAACGGCGTCGAAGAGGTGCGTGTTAGGTTCTACTGCCTGTGTCTACTTTAATTTGATGTTCTGTTGCAGCCACGCCAGGCAAGGAGGTTGCTGGTGCTGCTCGGGCTGCACTCGCCTTCGAACTCGGACCAGACCCTACGTGTTGATTAAAGATACCTATAGTCCTGGAACCACCCACCCACGCGACTTTTCTGCTGTAATAGCTATGAAACATGCCTCAAGGATGTCTTGTTCAGGGAACCGACTGCCCTGAAAGCGGTCACAGTGACGGCGGAGATACTTTTTCACTGTTTGAAGGGTCAGATCAGTTCCCTGACAATGATAATGCACGTACGGCAGCTGAACTCTCCTCAGTAGGACTGTAATCAGGCGAATAGGGTGGAAGAAAGAGCAACACACAGCCTGGACATATAGATCAGCGAGCACATATACAAAAACCGACTTTTCAGGCACCTGACACTTCGACGGCTTCACGCAGGGCAATACTCTTGTGTGTTCTGCAGTTGTCCAGCATCAGAACACTGCAAGGCCCGGGAAATGGATTCATGCAAGGCAGCTGGACCTTGAGTAAGCAACGAGCAATTGAAGGAAGGTATGTACTTACCACATCATTTACAACAAAATCATAGAACTCGGCACCATTGATTGAGCCTTCGACGACTCGCACAGCAATATATCCATCGAGAGTGAGAGCGGGAAGGACACTGTACCAAGTGCCGCGATCAAGCGAGGTGTGGATTACTGGACTGTGCCTGCTGGGTGCCCGCCCATAATGGCGTACAAGGGTACGGCCGTCCTTGCTAGACTCATCAAGGACGACAAGTTGTTCTGCCGTGAAGTTCCTCGTCACATGGTACATCCAGTCTGACCGCAAGTTGTCATCTCGCTCAGTAGCAGCTTTCCGTAAGAGTTTAAAGGTGAGGCCGAGATCTCGCAAGTTGTTGTGAAGTGCTGTGATTGAGATGGGCAGATCATATTCGAGAGCAAGCCAGTCTCGAATTTCGTCGAGGTACAGTGACGGTGTTTCCTGGATCAGCTCGCAAAGATCCTCGATTGCATTGTGATTGAGGAGACGTGGGCGGCCTTGAAATACGGTCAGCGGTTCAACATGTCCATGGGTCTTGTAGTGCTCTGCCTATCGACTGATACTCTTCTTTGAAACACTGAGCGCCGCAGCGATATCATCCACTTCCCAGCCCAAATCAACGAGTTGGAGAGCTCGTTGCTTCATGTTTAGGCTGATTTTGCGGTATCCCATAGCAGAGCAAGTACCCCAGCGTGTACAGAGGCATTAATTGAATTGTTTGTATTTCTTTCATTTTCCAAAAATCGCCGGTCACTCAAAAGGCGTGGGACATGATTTTCCGAAAACCCTGTATCTTGACACCGTGTGGCGGAGGATAGCGTGAAGATGCCACGAATGTGGCGTGGGGCATCAGGATTGTCGCGGTGGAACTTGCGTACCAGATCGGGGGCGGCGACATTTTCGCGAGGTTCCCAAGAAGCTTCTTCGTAACCATAGCCCTTCCACAGGACCTTGTACTGTAGTTTTTTGCGGAAGGTTCGGCTATTGAGGATCTTTTCAACTTCATAATGGGGTTCGTCGTCGATTATGTCGGGGGGCGGAGGGGGATCGGACCGACGACCTTCGATCGGATCAGCGACGGCGGGGATGAGCTTCACGACGTGGAAGACTGGGTGGATACGCTTCATGGACTGAGGCAGCAGGAGGCAGTATGCAAGCGGGCCGACTCGTCTTTGCACGACGAAAGGGCCCAGGTAGCGATGCGACAACTTCTTAGATGGTCGGGTCGTAGAAATGTCGGTCGCGTCCAAGTATACTTTGTCGCCAGGCTGGTAGTCGGGCGTTGGGGCGTGTCGCTGGTTGTAATACCGCTCCATGTCGTCTTTGGCCTTTGAAAGCGCCGCCTTGGCTTCCTCCTGTGCTTCCTTCATGCGCTCCACGAACTCGTCGGCCGACTTGTTCTTGGAAGCGCCCCGACGCGGCTCAAAGCCCATGCGCGGATGCCGACCAGTGTCGAGCAGGAAGGGGGTCTGTTGCGTCGCCGAATGTACATGGTTGTTGTAACTGAATTCGGTGTCAGGCAGGAGGTCCTCCCAATCGTTCTGGCGCTCATTGCAGAAGACTCGCAAGAACTGTTCCAGTTCCTGGTTGACACGCTCGGTCTGTCCGTCGGTCTGTGGGTGGTATGCCGTCGAGGCCGACAGCTTGATACCCAGGAGTCTGTACAGTTCGCGCGTGAACTCGGCGACGAACTGTGGACCTCGATCGGAGACGAATGCGTCGGGGAGACCGTGCAGCTTCCAGACGTGGCGGCGGTAGAGGTTCGCAGCTCCCAAAGCCGAACAGGTCGTGTGCGACGCGATGAAATGCGCGCGCTTTCCGACCGAATCCACGATGTTCATGATCGCGTCGTGGCCGTTGGATTCTGGGAGCTTGGTGATGAAGTCCACCGATACGACATTCCATCAGCCTTCAGGGATCGGGAGCGGCTGCAACTGTCCCACCGGGAGCTGGCGACGTGGCTTGGTGCGCAGGCACATATCGCAGGTGCGGGTGTAAGACCCAATGAAACGTGATACCTGGGGCCACCAGTAGTTTCGTGACACCAATTCAAGCGTTTTCCAGCGACCAGGGTGACCAGCGACCTTGGAGTCGTGGTGCTGCTCCACAATGCGTCGGCGGAGGTCTGGGACGTTCGGGACATAAATCCGTCCACGGAACGTGAGCAGACCGCCCTCCTCTCCCCACTCGCCGAAGCGTAGGGAGCGAGCGACCGGCGATCTTGGATGCCTGTTAGGGGAACACCCGTTTGGCGATCACGTGACCATCCGATTCCTCGGACGAGCACGTGACCAACCGCTCCTCAGATGATCACGCGCGTGACTGACCGATCGCGATCCCGACCCCGACGCTCTGCCCCAAGCATCGGTGTACATACTTATAACTTCCTGTCGTTACTTCCCCTTCCAGCGCGCGCCCGATCCCGACTCCCGACGTCCCGACATTGGTCGCCCGACCTCGTGCGCCCGCACCCTGAGCCACGAGGATCGGACAGCGTCGGGAACGTGTACCTACACGCGCCGCTGCCCATCCGTTATCATTTATGTACCATACACCAGAGAGCCGGCCCTCAAGTAGTTTACTCGTATTTAGTCATCCTCCTGACATGGGGGAATCCCTTACTCTATTCTCATTGGATTCCCCTCTGCCAGGTAGGTTTACTTACGCTCTCTCTATCGTACATAATATAACATTGGATTCCCCTCTGCCAGTATGACTAAGCTCTGCTTGGAGGTCGCCCTAACAGCAGAATAGAGTACCCATTTATGACGGCGCCCGATCGGGCAGTCACACGTTCTTGAACGCGTGCAAGCTCTACTTCTCCTTGTGCGGGGGAAGTTTTGCTGATGACCATGCCCGAATCATATGGGTGCTGTTGTACATGCAGCACGGGCGAGCAGCCGACTTCGTCAGTCGGGTGTTCAGTTCGGAACCGCCAAGGACGTCTTTCCCGCTTGGAAGGACTTTGAAGACACCTCCCGTGGCGAGTTCTTCTTGTTCGACGAAGTCGCCGACGCCGCGCTCACACTGGAGTCGACGGCGTACTTCCAGAACGGTCGGTCGATCGACGAGTACATCGACTCGTTCCGATCCCTATGGGTCAAGGCAGGCTACCCCGACGGGCGCCACCTGGTCCTCAAATTCCATCGGGGGATGGACCCCAAGCTCTCGAGGCGACTCGGAAGTATCACCACGGGTCGCCCGCACGACGAGAAGATTGAGGAATGGCTGAGGATCGCCCGTTCTCAAGATTTCATCATGAGGACGGAGGACGACTTCCATCGACGGGGGATTCCAACGAAAGCGCCTGACAGTCGCCCGACCGCTGTCGCAGCCGTACGATGGCCGTCCGCTCCTGCCGCCGCTCCCACTCCCTTTCCCCCCACCCCTCGCGCTCCCGCCACGCCAGCCCCCAGGCCGCTTCCACAGGGCGTCCCGATGGACGTAGATCGGATGCGCGATCGAGTCGCGTCGGCCGACGACCACTGTTTCCGGTGCAAGAAGAAGGGCCACTTCTCTCGCGACTGCCCCTTGCGCTGGGACGTGCGCCACATGCTCGACAATGAGCTGGAGGCGCTTATCATGGAGCGTCTAGCTCGCAAAAACGCTGTCCCCGCCGACCAGACTCCATCGTCGGCAGACGTGGCCGCCTCTGACTCAGAGGAGGGTTTTTAATCGCACAACGGGTGGAACGTACGCCCCCGTTGTCTAATCGTAATCGGTTCGCTCCCTTATCCATAGAATACGCCAATACACCTAATATTGCTGCTATTCCTACGAGTGAACCAACCGACAAGGACGTACAAAACCCCTCCGACCCGACGACACCGATCGCAGTCGCAAAGCCGATCGCTCCGTCGCGTCGTGGCCTACCCCACTGGGAAAAGCAACTCCCTAGTCGCTTCATCGCCGCTGCCTCCCCCTGCCCCAGGTCCCTGTGGCTCAACGTTGAACTGGAGACCACCGACACCCAGGAGTCGCACGCCGTCACTGCGCTAGTGGACAGCGGAGCGACCGGTAGCTTTCTCAATGTCGCCTTCGTCGAGAAACACAAGCTCACAACGAAGGTGCTCAGTCGGCCATCCCCGGTCTACAACGTAGACGGCACCAATGAAGGCGGTTCGGTCTCTTGCATCATAGAAGCTGTCTTACGACACAATGGTCATACCGAACGAGCCGTCTTCGGGGTCACCCAGCTAGGCAAGCACGACATGATCCTCGGGTTCAACTGGCTTAAAAACCACAACCCCGAGATCGACTGGGAGACCAAGGAGGTGAAGATGAGTCGCTGTCTGATGCAGTGCGACACCTGCAAAGACGAGGTCAAAGCCGATCGACGTGCACGCACCAAGGTGCGCGCAGCGATTCGAGCCCATGTAAGTTGGGGGCGGGGGCGCATTTTCCGCGCGCCCCTGCACTCCCTCTCCACTTGAACTCGGCCCCGGGTTCGAATTTTGCTGGTCAGTGTGGCTGTCGCCGCCCCGAATTGCGTCGTTGCTGGAAGTTGGTACTTGGCTGGGGTACATGTTGGTTTGTGTTGAAAGGGTTGAAAATTGGTTGCGCGTCTAGCGCCAAACATATTTAACCTTCTGTCATAACTTTTGATGGTTATGTAATTTTCCTGATCGCCGTGGTCACATGACTGCGCCACATTCTAGGTTCGTCGCGGTAATCTCGATGCGCTCTTCACCCCTTGCAATTCCAAGTAGCGATCAAGTGCCGCTAACTTGTTACAATTGGTGTGCGGTTCCCAGGTGGTGTCTCCCAGGCTCCACCTGGACCTGATATTCCACAGTATTATTTTGGGTCCATCTATGGCCCAAAATGTCTTCTACGAACCATTCGTGATTATCCGGCGCCCCAAAATCGTAGGGCTCCGGATGAGTTCTATTAGGGAACATCGTATCATTCGTTGCGTAGTATGGACGCAACATCGATATATGAAATGTTGGATGTATCCGGCGCTCCATGAGTGCCGTAGGTAATTCCAACGTATAGTTCGACGTGTCTGGCATGGCCTTCAGTACTTTGTAGGGCTCGACGAATTTCGGGCACAATTTACGGGCGCGTCCCTTGGGAAGGTTCAAGTTCTTGGTGGATAAATACACCAAGTCACCCCCCTTTATTTCTGGACCAGCGGATCGACGCCTGTTTGCCTCGCGCGTTTGAAATACGCGCGCTTCGATTATAGTGTCATGCGCCTCCGCTATGTTCTGCAATGCGCGTTCAGCGTACTCTCGAATTCCCTTTGGTATTACGCTGTCTGAGCGTATCTCTTTCAACATGGACGGCATGTATCCACTATTCAGCTCAAATGGAGCGAACTTGGTGGTAGCCGATACGCTCGCATTTATCGCGAACTCAGCCATGGGTATACAATCTACCCAATCCTTTTGGTCATGCCTCACAACGGCGCGAAATATCTGGCCAATACTACGATTGGCTCGCTCCGTCTGTCCATCCGTCTGAGGATGGAAAGATGTCGACATTAGGAGCTTAGCTCCTAATAATTTATGTAGTTCGCGCCACCAGCGCGAAGTAAACTTAGAGTCTCGATCGCTTACGATCGAGCTTGGCAGGCCATGTAGCCTGACGATCTCCCGTAGGTATACCCATGATAATTGGGCTGCTGTCATCGTAGTATGTATGGGTGTCATATGCACCATACTCGTCATACGACAAATTACTACCCATAGATAGTTATATCCCTTTGATTCTGGAAATGGACCGATAAAGTCCATTCCGATAGAATCCCAAGGCTTAGTTGGTACTGGCAGGGAGTGTAGTTTCCCTGACGGTTTCTGATTTGACGTCTTGATCTGCTGGCAGTACTCGCACGTTTTACAAAACGTACGCACGGTAGTGGCTAGTGATGGCCACCAATACCATCATTGAATATATTCAGTAGTTCGTTCGGCACCGAAATGGCCCATAGTTTTATGGGCTTGCTCAACAATTGTTGTGATGAGCTCGGGTTCTCGCGGTATGCATAGAACGCTATCATTTATAGCGTTCGTGGTCCAAATGAGATTGTCTTTCGTGGTGAACGTACGAAAGTCCGTTGGGTTAGCGAGAATAACTGAAAATAGTTTATCCTTTGGGTATCCAAGGATAACATCGTGATGGATCTTTTCATCTGTTTTGTCTGGGGGAGGAGCAACTGTGTCCCTCCCGAGGACAATATCTCCGACCGTACGTTCCCGTTCGGTTGGACTCATGCTTTTCTGAGGGTGTGACGATGGTCCGGATGCGATACTTGGTGCCGCAGCCTCCATTATCTGAGCTTCAACATCTCGATCCTCCTGGCGTTCTTGAAGACGCTTGCTTCAACGTATTTCTACGTCTTTCATCGCTCGAATCTCAACTACTTTTTCCACGATTTCATGGTATCGTGGTACTGGTAGATGTTCACCAGTAGGATCGATTCTAGCATCAGCAGCTACGAAGTCGTGGACGTCGTAACGATCTTGATGGTTATCGCTCCCGAAGTATCGCGATAGACAGTCGGCGACTTTATTCAGTTCGCCTTTCACGTAGGTAATGTCGAAGTTAAATCACGACATGTATTCCATACATCTACGCTGCCTAGGTGATAAATTCACCTGGGTCTTAAAAGAATTCAAGGGCTTTGTGGTCGGTAATGATGTGGATTTTATAGCCCACAAGTTTATCCTCCCACTTAAGTAATGCTTCGAGAATAGCTAAGGTCTCGAGTTCATGCACAGCGTAATTCTGCTGTGCATTTTTTGGACATGAATCCCGCCGGCTGAGCTTGGATCCATGTAGGTCCTTGACCATACATCGCACCGACGCCTGACTTGGAGGCGTCACATATAATCCAAATTGGTTCGCCTGTCTTCGGTTGAATCGGCCGAATAATTGGCGTTGTGCAGCATATATGCTTTATCATTTCAAAGCATCGTTGATGAATTGGTCTCCAATAAAATGGCGACCCATTCTCGGTCATCGCCATTAGTGGACCAGTGTACGCAGATATATCTGGGAGAAACTGTCCCAGATAGTTAACAAGTCCAACGAATCATTGGATATCGTTGTAATTCCGGGGTATCCTCCAGTCACGGATCCGTGCCAGTTTGTCAGCGTCAGGGTGAATTCCTTGGTCGTCAATAATGTGACCAAGGCAATCAACGCGGTCCGAATACAATTCGCATTTCTTCCATTTAAGGTAGAGTGATTGTTCGCGTAATCGTTCGAACACAACTCGTAAGTGGTCTTCATGTTCCTCAATAGAGTTCGAGAATATGAATATATCGTCCAAGTATACATGCATGAACTTCCCAATGACGTCCCGAAAGATGGACGTCATTAATCGTTGAAATGTCGCGGGAGCATTACAGTCCCTGATTTGCATGATGTTACTGATGTATGTTCCCGCTATTGTTGCGAAGGCGGTTTTATGTACATCTTTTTCAAGGATGCGTACTTGTTCATACGCATCCGTTAAGTCAATTTTTGAACGTATTTTTCCCCTAGCAACATCCTCGCGAATGACTTCCTGGTCTGGCAAGGGCGTAACGTCCTTGATCGTGTTATCGTTACGCTGTCTTGCATCCAAGGGTGTTCTCAGGGAGCCGTCTTTTTTCGGGATACACAGCAGCGGCGCTGCTTGCTTCACCGAACGCGGCTCCCACCATTTAGAGTCCGTATACCGATTGACCTTCGCGTAGAATTCCTCGCGAAGGGACATTGGACACCTCGGCGCGTGGTACTGGTACTGTTTCTCATCATCGACGAGAGTAATCTCGTGATTGACTTCCCACCAGGGTGGTAACTGTTGTTTCGTACCACCCACCATATCTTCGAATTCATCATGCCATTGCTGGCAAAGTCGTGGATAATCTTCCGCGGTAAGGCCTCCATTGGGTGCCTTACCTTTCCCGTTAACCGTTCTTGCAGCGCAGATATGCGCTGTGTCTTTATTGCTTGGTTTACGATCGAACCTAGCTCGTAGTTTTATGAGAGCAAAGTCACTCTCATCCTTCACTGGTAACCGATACAACGGCTGTTTAGCCCGTTGTATATTAACCGGAAAATTCATTTCCGTTGGCTCCGATACTTCCTCAGGCCGTGGATTTCGGTACGCTTGTCCTAGTGTGCCTACATTTCTTCCTTCGTGAGCCCGCATTGACGCTATTACTGCATTCCACTCTTGCGGCATCCATGGGTCGAACATCCACTCATATTGTGGATGTGGGTTTGGTCTATCCCAAAATGATCGATTACTCGAATTCGTATATGGTTCTGATTCCGTATCCTTATCGGCACCGCTCGTCTTACGCGCTTCATTATCGCGCTGACGTTCTTTGCATGGCTCGTTAGTCTGTGCTCGTTCGTTCGAAGGCTCTTTTTGTGCCTTCTGCTGTCGTCGTTGGGGTTTTCTCTTCTTCGGAGGTGGCTTATCCCCCTCCTTAAGAGTTTCTTGAAACTCTTCATCGGATAATAGAAGTGCTGGGTGATCCTTCGGTGGGCTGTTTATCGGCCTACCCTCATTATCAGGATCTTCGTCATCTTCTACTGTTACTTTTAGTCATTCTTTTCGTTTCTCCAACGAGCGATGGCGTCTAGCTCAATCACGTCGTATCGATCAAAGTTAGCAAGGTCCATGTAAACCTTGCCTTCAAACCCTGGAAGAGTGGCTTCCACCGTCGTGCCAAAATTTACTGTGGCCCGACTTCCTTTAGTCCCGAGCTGGAGGATTAATGGATCCTCCAGCGGGAACACTCGAATATCGGCCACTTGAGCGAATGACGGCGTAAGTCCGGTAGTTGTACTCCCGGAATCCCAGAGGGTCCAAGCCTCATGTCCACCTACGTTAATGTAGGTGACCAGGCACTCCTTGTCCTTTATCGGGACTACGGGACGAGCAATCTTGTCCCTACCCGTCCGCACTTTCACTTTGCGAACTGGTGGTTTATCATTGCGTTCTTCTGACGCAATTACTTCTGTCATTGCAAACATATGCTCGGTCTCATCGTCCCGAGCATAGTATTCATTTTCGTAGACCTCCATGTCTATGAACTCATTGCCTTCGTCTTCGTTGTCCGCCTCTGTATCAGGGCGTCCATTGTCTCCTCCGTCCGGGTCCTCGGGAGACGTATCTGCATCGTCCGCCTCACTTGCTGCGTCAGGTGCCGCTGTACGTGCGGCCCGTAGGAACGCTCGCTGTTTCTTGGGCTGTTTGCAATCTTTTGCAAAATGCCCTAGTTTTCCACAATTAAAGCACACTTCACCCGGAGGATGGTTGTGATGATCGTGGTTTTTGGTTTGATCATAACGCGGACGATCTCCCGTCTTCACCGCTGGTTTTTCGACGTGGGGCTTTTGCTCTCCACGTCCAGGTTGATCCTGATACGCTGGCTCATTAACTGCGCCATACACACGTCGAGGCCTGTTGAAATTGTTGTGTGGGGTGTTTACTCGCCCCCCATCTGGTTTCCGCATTTGAGTCGGTTGAGTTCGCTGAGCGGTTATGTTCCGCTCAAAGTAATCAGCTGTCTTCTGGGTGGCTTGGTGTGCTAAGCCCACCGCTAGGAACTCTTGGGCTGTGTTGATTTCGGGTGATAGCCCGTCATCGAATAATGCCTTCCGCATATCGCGCGGGAGTGTTTTGAGGAATTTCTCCAAGAATGTCCAATCATCCGTTCTTGCTGCCATATTCATGGCATGATCCACAAGGTCATCATACAGACCTTGTATGCCTTTGCTCGCCGAATAGGTAACGGCGTTAAAGTCGTTACGAGCGTCCTGCATGGTTGAGGGCAACACGAACCTATCATACAGCCCTAGGATGATGTCTTCAAACGTCCAGGACTGCTTTTCGCGGTTCACATGAATAACATGGCGATTGTACCACTTCCGAGCTTCACCATCAAGGAACTCGGATGTTATCAGAACGCGCTCTTGGTCGCGTTCTGCTCCTCCAAACTGGCTCACGGCCAGCATAACGACAAGGCTGGCTAGCCATTCTTCCAATTCGCCAAACTTGGCACTCCCACTATAAGTGCCTACGGACTTTGAGTCCGCACGACGAGATTTCATACCATCAGGAAGCGATAGGCGTACAGCCAGTCGCTCGTGTATCAGTTGATGCAACCGTTCGTGCAGCTTAGTTTTATGCTGCTCTCCTGCAGCATGTATTCCGTCCGCAATTGATTGACTCCTGCGAATCGGGTCAGGCATTGAATAGCCTCGACTTTGAGATCGAGACTGAACATGGGCAGTGGGTTCACTTATACGAACCCGCATGTCTTGGCGGCCGTTAGCCGTTGCCGTAGTATTATGTTTTCCGACGGCCCCAGTTCCCAGTCCACCATCCGAACCTTGAGTTTGCGAGGCCCATTGCCTCGCCATCTCATCCACGGGCATATGTCCTTCAAAGACGACTCCTTGATCATCATAATTCGTGAACTTGCTCCGTGATAATCAGCGTTTCTCAAACGCTGATATGCGACTCGGTTGTTCCAATCTTTCGCTAATGGAACACGGCCATCCTTTGCATCCATAGGTACTTGAATAGCTGGCGCGCTTTCGTTGCCACCACCAGCGACTGATCCGACTTCCACTGGTTGCAGTGGGAGTTGTGATGGAGGATGCGCTGTGAGCGCATCCTCGAGGACCGGGGTTCGGCTCTTTCCGGATGTGGGAGTTGGTGTCATCGGGTCTGGATCTCGTGGGTTCTTTTGACGATGGGTGTTCTAAATGGAATGTGGATCTGCGTGACGTCGTGGGTACGCAGCAATAGAAAGCAAGGTAGCTTAAAAAAATGTAACGGAGTTACAGATGTTGGGGACCTTGTTGTTCACACTAGACGTAAGCTTGACAAGTCTGTCGATTGCTACGTATAGGTGTACAAGGTTGTATATACTTATTTAATGTAATGAATTAAATAGGCAACACCTTCTGGTGTTGCCAAACAATAGCGTAATCATCTCGATAAGATACGCTTAGATAACCAATATTAGATAAGATAGTGGGCGCCCTTACGACGTCTGGTCTCTCATATGTCCCTTACTATACTATGCTATACTCTACTGAACCTTACTCTTTACTCTCTACTCTACTGATATTGCTCCCGGCGAGGTATTACTTACCTGAGTTGCTGATGTAACGTAGTCGGGAATACAAATCATCTATCATCTTACAGTAGACCTTCGTGCCAGTCGGCGACGCGCCTGGTTCCAATTCGATCGCATGGTCCCACTGTTTGCGATCGGGAAGCTCGTCGAACGCAACCTTGGAGAAGACATCTTCAAAGTCATGGAGATGCATCGGGACAGCGTCGCGGAATGACTTGGGCACAGAGTTCGCAGCGTGCGCTTCAGCGAGTCGCTGTGATGTCGTCTGACTGGCACGGATGTGCACTTCGGTCAGAGGAGGGTGGATCGCAGTCGCAAAGATGCGATCGCCGTTCAGGCAGGAAGTCGTCCGACTCTGGATCGGGTTCCTCCATGATCGGGGTGTAGGGGAGGAACTCATCGGTGTCGGAGTCGTCTTCGACGTAGGGGCAGGTCGGGGCTCGCAGGTCGGGCTCGACTGTCGGGATTCCTTCCGCCCGACAAGCCCGAATGGCGGCTCGCAGCTTGGTGCGTGAACGACGCTCCTCCTTGACTTCAACCTTGCAGGTGTCGCAACGTGTCGGCGCTCGACTCATTTTCACCTTTCCCGTTGCCCAATCAATGTCGGGGTTGTGGTCTCGGAGCCAGGTGAATCCGAGAATGAGATCCTGCTTCCCAATACCCGCGACCGCGAACAGAACGCGCTCGGAGTGACCGTCGTAACGTAAGACTGCGTCCACGACGTATGCAATGGCGCCCGCCTCATTAGGGGTTCCGTCAACATTGTAGGCACGTGTCGGGCGATTCAGCCGTCGCGTCTTCAGCTTGTGCTTTTCAACGAAGGCAGTGTTGATGAAGCAAGCCGAAGCCCCGCTGTCAACGAGGGCAGCGAGCGAATGCGTCTCTTGGGTGTCGGTGGTCTCGAGCTCGACCTTGAGCGACAGGGATAAGGAGTCGGGGGAGGCGGCGATCACGAAGCGACGGGGCAGTCGCTTTTCCCAGCGCGGTAGTCCACGACGCGACGGTACAGTCGGCTTGGTCGGAGCGACCGAAGGAGATGGTGTTTGGTCAGGAGAGGATTGTACGTCTTCGTCGATTGGTTCACCCGTAGAAGTAGCAGCAATATTAAGTATATTGGGGTACACTACAGATAGGGGGGCGAACCGATTACGACTAGACAACGGGGGCGTACTTTTCACCCGTTGTGCTACTAAAAATCCTCTTCCGTGGCCAAGGCGATCAGGTCGGCCGACTCGGGAGTCGGATCAGCTGGGATCGCATCCTTGCGCGCCAGTAGCTGCATGATCAGCTCATCCAGTTCCTCCGGCATGACGTGGCGCAGGTCAAAGCACTTTGGGCAGTCGCGCCAGAAGTGCCCCGGCTGCTTGCATCGACGACAGGTGTCGTCCTGAACAGGACGTCCGCGGAGCCGGTCGATGTCCATAGGGACACCTGTATGGACACCTGGGGGAAGAGACGGCGTCACGGGCGTGCTGAGAAAGTGCGCCGGTGCCGACACACGAATGGGAGCGGTCGGTGGGGCAGTGGGTCGCCATCGGAGCATGGGCGCGACCACAGGCATCGGAATGGGGGCAGTCGGGCGACTCGCAGTCGGAACTGTCAGAGCCGACCGATGGTGGAAGTCCTCCTCGGTCCTCATGATGAAGTCCTGGGAGCGGGCGATCGCTAGCCAGTCCTCGATCTTGGAGTCGTCGGGCCGACCCGTGGTGATGCTCCCAAGCCTCCTTGAGAGCTTCGGGTCCATGCCCCGATGGAATTTGAGGACCAGATGGCGGCCGTCTGGGTAATCGGCCTTGATCCACAGCGCCTTGAACGAGTCGATGTACTCGTCGATGGTGCGCCCATTCTGGAAGTACGCTGTCGACTCGAGGGTGAGCGCAGCGTCGGCGACTTCGTTGAACAGGAAGAACTCCTTTTCGAAGTTCGACGAAAAGTCCTTCCAGGTCGGGAATGCGCGCTTTACCGACCCATACTGAAAGACCCGACCGACGAAGTCGGCGGCGCGACCGTGTTGCATGTATGACAACACCCAGCTGATTCGGGCGTGGTCGTCAGCGAACTGTCCGACGCTCAGGGAGAAGTAGAGCTGGCACGCGTTCCAGAAGGCGCGGCCGCCCGATCGAGCGCCGTCATACACGGGAGGGGGCGACGGCCGAATGTGCGATCCCGATCGCGGAAGGGGAGGGGACGTCGGCAAGGGCTGCGTCGGCGTCGCGGGGGTCGTGGGTGCTGCTGGGGAGGCAGCGGAGGGGTTCCCCAAAACGATGGTATCTAAAAGACCGGCGATGCGGTCCATGGTGGCCGAGTTGGTGGTGTTGGATTGGGAGAGAGCCGACATTGTGGTTTCAAGGCTTGCCAGTCGTTCCTCTGGCGTGAGCGCAGCAGGAGACGGAGGCGTGTCGAATTCACCGAAGTCGGACATCTCGAGACGGGACTGGGCGACGATCGGAGCGGGCGCGCGTTGGACGGGTTGCGTGTAGCAGACACGTGTTTCGGCGCGGAGGCTGATCGGTCGGCTTCGTCGGGTCTCCGGTTTACACTATTCTGCTGTTAGGGCAACCCTTGCGGTGGAGCGTGATCACACTGGCAAGGGGGAATCTGAAGTTATATTGATGTACAGTAACGAAGGTAAGTAAGGCTTACCTGGCAAGGGGGAATCCGAAGAGAATAGTGTAAAGGATTCCCAAATGCCAGGGGGCCGACTATATACGAGTGTAAGACATGAGGGCCGGTCCTCCAGAGTGTACTGTACATGTAATACTAACGAATGGTGTGCGGCGCGTGTATGGACACGTTCCCGACGCTGTCCGATCCTCGTGGCTCAGGGTACGGGCACCAGGCGGGGCAGCCGACGTCGGGATGTCGGGTGGTCGGGATCGGCGTCGGGCGCGCGCAGGGAGTGAGGGGAAGCGACAGGAAGTGAGTAAGTATGTACACCGACGCTTGGGTCAGAGCGTCGGGTTGGGATCACAATCGGTCGGTCGGGGGCGAGCGCGTGAGTCGGGGAACGATCTGTGAGCGTCGGAGAGCGTGAACGAGAGTTCCCCTGACAACGTCGAGTACCGTGAACTCTAATGGGACGAGGGCCAGGTGACTCTAGCAGGCCGAGCAACGAAGGCTCAGGTGAGTGAAGGACTGGTAATCTTGTGAGGTGAGCATGGCCTAACATGCTCTAGTGGGACGAGAACCATGGGCTCCATCACCTCGAGTAACGTGAGCTCTAATAGGACGAGTACCAGGTGACTCTAGTAGGCCGAGCAACAAAGGCTCGGGCGAGTGAAGGACTGGTAATCTCGTGAGGCGAGCATGGCCTCCTCTAGTGGGTCGAACAGCATTCGAGAACATCAGACGATGCATACTCTAGTGGATCAAATAACCCATGTACTAAAGGGATGAACGAGTGCGAAGGATTGGTGTCACGAGCAGATGATGGGAATGGGGGCGTGAATGTCGATATCAAGTTGGCGTCGAGTGGTGTCCGATTCGGTGATATTACTGCAAAGGTCTCAACCCTTAGCCAATCTCATGGGACAGGCCCAGGTACCACGGTGATACAGGTGAGGCGCGTAGGTGCAAATGGTACATGCAACCAAGGCCTCCTGGATACTAGATAGCATGAGATGGAGACGCATATGCAACGAATGGCGACCAGTGTCGAAGGCGACAGGTAGAAGGTGAATGGGGGTCGGATTCACCAGAAGGGTGGGGAAGGCGGTGCATTTCCGCACATACCCACGCAAAAGCGCATAGAAGAGTGCCAGCCAGAGGCACTACAACACAGAATCCCAGATTCTGGAGTAACTACAAAAGGAGATGTTGGGGAGAGAGGAGGGGATGTAAATGGCCTAGAATGCGATGTGAAACAGCCCAGGGACATCCCAGAACATGAGCAGTTTGTTGTGGTAGGGGCTGGGGGTGAAGAATGTTGAGCACATCACCAAATGCGAACAGCTGAACGGAATACCGTAAACCTATATATCGGCAGAAAGCGTTCGATGAGGCAATTCCAACGAATCAATAATCGAACGAATTTGTGTAGCGGTTGCCGAGATATAATCGAAATGGTGAAAAAGTGCGAATTTGTTGATGGGGGAGGAGGAGGTGGGTGTGGGGGGCCATCCAGATATCAGCAGGACCAGAAAAGCGACGCCTTGAAGGTGCAAAAAAGACCTAAGGACCAGGGGCCCTGGTTCCAGAGATATAGCCCAACCCTTCTGCCACATCACAACCTTCCCTCAACACAAGACCCAGATCCTACCCAAACCTCTCCCAATCCTTCCAACAGTGACAGGGCCCAAGATTCAGAAGAAAGACTAGGCCCAGAGAGTGGTAGATTGGTCCAGAAATCAGAGAAAAGCAGGTTTGCAGTGTGTTGCCAGATCTCCACTATAGCCTCAGTGGGGGGCCACCAAGGCTGGATACGCAAAAAAATGTAAAAGATACAGTGAGACTAGTGACCTTGCGATGCCCCAAGTGCGTATGACCCAATTCTATAGTGAGAAAAGGTGACTACACAGGTGTAGGGACGGTGGTACAAGGTTAAAAGCTAAAGAGAGTGGCTGTGCTAGGAATGACCAAATAAGGCCTGAACCGTCCTTACGCGTGCCTACCCTACCGCTATCGCGCCCTCCCCCTCGCATTGCAGACCCGCAACCTGGCACCCCTCGCCGTTCGGCAACCGCCCCCTCCGCACACGCACACCACACCCGAACACATCTGTGGGCTCTCACACCCCCCGGGTCCCATCTCCGCCTCCCTCTTGCACTTTCACAGAGGCTGAACTAGCAGCTGTGCTCTGCACCTACGGCAATAGACTGCTGGAGGAAGCGGGCCGCGGGCGTCCTCTCGCCTTCGGGTCTAGTCCTCATGACCTTGCCCCGTCTCATTTCTCGGGGCACCCCTCCGCATTTCACCACACCTCCGCGCCTTTCCCCGGTAAGTCCACACCGGCTGCACGGCCATCACTCCGCTGACGCCGTCTTCCTCAGACGCTCCACTCAGTGGCTCACACCCTCGCTCTCACAGCGCGATCTCCCACCCCGACCTCGGCGGTTATCCTCGCCTCCCTCGTGGGCCCATTCACCCTCACTCCGCGTTACCCGAGCCCCGCGCCCCACTTTACCCCGGCCCCGATGACTTCGCGTCCACGCTGTTCAACCCCCTCGCTCCCAACCCACTTGCTCCGATGCGTCACCCCACCTCCCTCCCATCTCAGTCGGCTATGCCGGGCCTCACGGGCGGTCAACCCCAACCCTACTTTCTCAGAGAGGCTCGCGCCCTCGATCCCAATGAGGTCATCATTCCCGAGACTGTCATTCTCATCCTTCGTCGCGGGTGGTGGGACTATATTCCCCTAGACTCCCTCACGAACGAGGCTTGTCGCGCGGCAGCCTTCGAGACTAGCAAACCCGATAGTCGCACCCTTTCCGTCAACGACCGGGGTGAACTCACTTCCTTGCGAGTTCACGCCCTCTCCAATGCCAAGGAGGACAAGTTGGATCGGTCCGACTGGATGGAAGCCGTCAGGAACTTCATCACTGCGCTTACGGATCACCTCATCATGTTCCCCCCCTGGCGCTCCTGCTGACCCCGACGCCGACTTCGTCATTGCCTCGTTCTGCCAACACTTCGATCTCCTCCAGAAGCGTTCTGGCTTCAAATCACACTTCTCAACCTACGTACCTTACGACATCTTCGTTCGTAGGCAGTGGCTCTCTCGTCGGCGAGCGGGTAAGGTGCGCGTTCCACTCGAGACCTTCCAGGTCGATGTCTTCGCCAAACTCGAGCGTGAACGGAATGATCTACTCATCTCCAATCTCTCGAGCTCATTCGCAGCCGTCACAGCGGCTCAGAAATCCTTTCGCTCCAATACCTCCAGAACAGATCTACGTCCATCGACCAATCGCGCCACTTCCAAGAAGAGCGAGACCCCCACCTCCAAAGCCTCCGGCGCCCATCCCTACGCCGGTGATCGCGAACGGCCCCCTGTCATCTGCATGTACTGCGCATCCCGCGACCACAAATTCAACAGGTGCCCCGGTCCAGGAAGACTCCTTACCAAAGGCTCAGACAACAAGTGGCGGGACAGCAGTGGCAATTTCTTCTGCTACTCCTTCAACGGTCCCAATGGCTGCCCTCGCGGTGACGCCTGCCCCCACCACCACGCCTGTTCGCTCTGCAGTACTGCTATCCACTCTGCGCAACACTGCGTTGCGTGATCTTCACTTTCCTATCATGACCCCCCTCAAGCACTGGCGCTGGACGGCGCTTCTCGAAGAGGCTGGCGGTCTTTCTCGTTTCGCGGAGGTTCCGAAAGGCCTCCAGCACGGATTCAGTCTCGGTCTCGAAGACTTTGTCCTCGACCATACATTCTCCCCACCAAATCATTATAAATCCCCCGTTCATCACAATTTCGTCATTACAAAGTACAACGAGGAAATTAAACTAGGTCGTGTTTCCCCCGGCTACCCCCCCGAACTGTTCCTTTCCCTGTTCGGCCACTATCGTACTGCACCCCTTAATGTCATTGAGCGCTCCCCCAATAAACTCCGCATTACTGTTGACCACTCTTATCCTCGCGATAACCCCGTCATTCCCTCTGTAAACTCCCAAATCGATTCGAAACGCTTCCAGTGTGCCTGGGGCACCTTTTCCACCTGTTACCTTCTCGTTGCCGACGCCCCCCCTGGCACCGAAGCTTGTGTTTTCGACGTCGACTCTGCGTTTCGCAACATACCCACTCGTCCCATTGACCGCACCGCCACGGCAATTCAGATTAATGGCCTCATTCACCTCGACGGGCGTCTCAATTTCGGCATCTGTCCCGTCCCCGGAATCTTCAGTCTCGTCACCGATGCCATCGTCTGGATATACCTACACAAAGGTATAGAGGCTGTCATCAAGTGGGTGGACGACTTCATTTTCTTTCGGTACCCGCGACGTCTCCTCGCCGACGGTTCCCCTCTCTTCTCTTACGATGCATACGCTGCCTCCTTCCATTCGAAACAAGTGCGCCGCACTTTGCAAATGGCACATCGCCAACGGTCTTCCCTACGCAGGTGGCACCCAACTTGCCTATACGATCAAGGGAGCAGAAAATCTCCGCCCCCCTTCGTCTTTTCATGCGTCTCGCGTCGCCGTAAGTGCGGACATGCTACACGTGTAAGGGCGCTTACTGTTAGGGCGACCTCACGAGCAGAGCTGAGTCGTACTGGCAGAGGGGAATCCGAAGTTATATTAAGTACAGTGAGGAATGTAAAGAGGGGCTTACCTGGCAGAGGGGAATCCGAAGAGAATAGACTAAGGATCCCCAATGCCAGTGGGCCGACTATATACGAGTACTGTACATAATAATCAAGGAATGGTCTGCGGCGCATGTATGGACACGTTCCCGACGCTGTCCGATCCTCGTGGCTCAGGGTACGGGCACGAGTTGGGACAGCCGACGTCGGGATGTCGGGTGGTCGGGATCGGCGTCGGGCGCGCGCAGGGAGAGATGGGAACGACAGGAAGTGTGTAAGTATATACACCGACGCTTGGGTCGGAGCGTCGGGGGTCGGGATCGCGAACGGTCGGGGGAGCGATCGCATGAGCGGGGGGACGATCGGTGAGCGTCGGAGGGCGCGAAAGGGAGTTCCCCTAACATCACCCCCCCTCTTGAATCGCAACGGCTCGGTGCGGGGTGACGGTGGCGAAGACGGCGGGGGACAGAGTGAAGATGCCACGGATGTGGCGCGCAGCATCGGGATTGTCGCGGTGGAATTTGCGCACCAGGTCGGGGGCGACGACATTCTCCCGGGGCTCCCACGAAGCTTCTTCGTAGCCGTAGCCTTTCCACAAGATCTTGTACTGGAGTTTCTTGCGAAAGATGCGGCTGTCGAGGATTTTGTGGACTTCGTAGTGGGGCTCGTCGTTGATGATATCTGGGGGCGGCGGTGGATCAGACTGCCGACCTTCGATGGGGTCCGCGACAGCGGGGACAAGCTTTACGACGTGGAAGACCGGATGGATGCGCTTCATGGACTGAGGCAACAGAAGGCGATATGCAAGCGGGCCGACTCGCCTTTGCACGACGAAAGGGCCGAGGTAGCGATGCGACAACTTCTTAGATGGTCGGGTCGTAGAAATGTCGGCCGCGTCCAAGTACACCTTGTCACCCGGCTGGTAGTCAGGCGCTGGGGCGTGTCGCTGGTTGTAATACCGCTCCATGTCGTCCTTTGCCTTTGCAAGCGCCGCCTTAGCTTCCTCCTGGGCTTCCTTCATGCGCTCCACGAACTCTTCGGCTGACTCGTTCTTGGAAGTGCCCTGACGCGGCTCAAAGCCCATGCGCGGATGCCGACCAGTGTCGAGCAGGAAGGGGGTCTGTTGCGTCGCCGAGTGTACATGGTTGTTGTAACTGAATTCGGCGTCGGGCAACAGGTCCTCCCAGTCGTTCTGGCGCTCGTTGCAGAAGACCCGCAGGAATTGTTCCAGCTCCTGGTTGACGCGCTCAGTCTGCCCGTCGGTCTGCGGGTGGTACGCCGTCGAAGCTGACAGCTTGATACGCAGGAGTCGGTACAGCTCGCGCGTGAACTCGGCTACGAACTGTGGACCTCGATCGGAGACGAATGCGTCGGGGAGACCGTGCAGCTTCCAGACGTGACGACGGTAGAGGTTGGCAGCTCCCAAGGCCGAACAGGTCGTGTGCGATGCGATGAAGTGCGCTCGCTTTCCGACCGAATCCACGACGTTCATGATCGCGTCGTGGCCGTTGGACTCAGGGAGCTCAGTGATGAAGTCCACCGATACGACGTTCCAGCGACCTTCGGGGATTGGGAGCGGCTGCAGCTGTCCGACGGGGAGTTGGCGGCGGGGTTTCGTGCGCAAGCACATGTCACAGGTGCTGGTGTAGGAACCGACAAAGCGCGACATCTGAGGCCACCAGTAGTTGCGCGACACCAGCTCTAACGTCTTCCAGCGACCCGGGTGACCGGCGATCTTGGAGTCGTGGTGTTGTTCCACAATGCGTCGGCGAAGGTCAGGAACGTTCGGGACATAGATCCGTCCACGGAACGTGAGCAGACCGCCTTCCTCCCCCCACTCGCCGAAGCGTAGGGAGCGACCGGCAGTCTTGGATGCCTTGACCAGTTGCGCTGCTTTTGCGACCGCGTCCTCCTGTGCGCCGTCGCGATTGCCCTTGCGAATCGCCTTCAGCACATCGTCTTCTTCTCCGACCAGTACCAGACCCTCGGTCGCGCGGATCGCGAAGAACTCGGGTTTGAGGAGCACGATGTCGGCATTGTCACCACTTCCGTTGCCGTGATCAGTGCGACGCGACAGGGCGTCGGGTTTGCCCATGCTGCGTCCCGGCCGGTGGTGGAGGGTGAAGTCGAAGTTGGCGAGGTAGAGCGACCAGCGGGCTTGCCGCCGATTGAGTTTCTTCGCGGTGAGGAAGTACTCAAGGTTTTTGTGGTCGGTCAAGATCTCTACCTTGTGCTTTGCGCCTTCCACAAAATGTCGCCACTCCTCCAGAGACCGGATGATCGCCAGCATCTCCTTGTCGTGGATCTCGTAGTTCCGCTCGACTGCGTTCAAGCTCTTCGAGTAGAACGCGACCGGGTGCCACTTGCCATCAGATGGCGACTCTTGTGACAGGACCGCGCCCGTCGCGAAGTCGGACGAATCAGCTTCGATGCGGTACGGTCGGTCATCGTCGGGGAATGCAAGCACTGGTCGCGACGTGATCGCAGACTTCAGGAGGTCAAAGGCCGACTGTTCCGACGCTTCCCAGCGCCAGGCAACGTCCTTGCCCGTCAGATCGAACAGGGGTCGGGCGTGGTGCGAGAAGTCCTGGATGAACCGTCGGTAGAAATTGGTGAAGCCCAAGAACGCTTGCACCTCATTCTTGTTCCTCGGCGCCGGCCACTCCGACACGCCAGCGACCTTGACCGGATCCATTTCCGCTTGCCCGTGCGAGATGATCAGCCCAAGATACTCGACCTTGGTCTGTTCGAACTCGCATTTCTCGGGTTTTAAGAACAACTTATGTTCGCGGAGTCGGTCCAGTACGAGTCGCGCGACCCGACGGTGTTCCTCGAGAGTCTTGGTGTAAATCAAGATATCGTCGAGGTACACGCAAACAACACCCTCGGCGATCAGATCGCGGAAGATGTCATTCATCATGGTCTGGAATGTGGCGGGGCTGTTCGTGAGGCCGAAGAACATGACGAGCGGCTCAAAGAGACCGCGGTTCGTCCGAAACGCTGCCTTCCACTCGTCGCCTTCCTTGATCCGAACGTTGTTGTACCCCCATCGGACGTCCAGCTTGGTGAAGTACCGCGCGCCGCGGAGGTTGTTCACCAGTTCGCTAATGAGTGGTAGTGGGTACCGGTTCTTCACCGTAAGCGCGTTGAGCGTCCGATAGTCCTGCACCAGCCAGAGCGCACCATCCTTCTTCTTGATGAAGAACACTGGCGAAGCCATGGGTGACTTCGACGGACGGATCCGACCCGACTCGAGGTTCTCCTTGAGGAACGCATCGAGCTCGACTTGCTCCGCCGGCGACAGTGGGTAGACTTTGGTGCCGGACGGCGAAGCGCCCGGCTCCAACTCAATCGCGTGATCCCACTGTTTGCGATCGGGGAGTTCGTCAAACGCGACCTTGGAGAAAACGTCCTCAAAGTCGTGGAGGTGGGTCGGAACGGCGTCGCGGAACGACTTGGGCACAGAGTTCGCGGCATGCGCTTCCGCGAGTCGCTGCGATGTCGTTTGACTGGCACGGATGTGCGCCACAGTCGGAGGAGGGTGGATCGCAGTTGCAAAGATGCGGTCGCCGTTCAGGAAGGTCTCCGCAAGGAAGTTGTCCGACTCTGGATCGGGTTCCTCCATGACTGGGGTGTAGGGGAGGAATTCATCCGTGTCAGAGTCGTCCTCGACGTAGGGGCTGGTCGGGGCACGCAGATCCGGCTCTGTGGTCGGAATTCCTTCCGCCCGACAGGCCTGAATGGCAGCTCGCAGTTTGGTGCGCGAGCGCCGCTCTTCCTTGGCCTCAGCCTTGCAGGTGTTGCAACACGACGGCGCCCGACTCATTTTCACCCTCTTCGTCGCCCAATCAATGTCGGGGTTGTGGTCTCGAAGCCAGGTGAATCCGAGGATGAGATCCTGCTTCCCGATGCCTGCGACTGCGAACAGCACCCGTTCGGAGTGACCGTCATAGCGTAGAACCGCGTCTACAACATATCCGATGGCGCCCGCTTGGTTAGGGGTTCCATCGACGTTATAGGCTAGTGTAGGGCGGTTTAACGGTCGGGTCTTCAGTTTGTGCTTCTCAACAAAGGCGGTGTTAATGAAGCATCCAGTGGCTCCGCTGTCAACGAGGGCAGAGAGCGAGTGCGTCTCCTGGGTGTCGGTGGTCTCAAGCTCGACCTTGAGCGACAGGGATAAGGAGTCGGGGGAGGCGGCGATCACGAAGCGACGGGGTAGTCGTTTTTCCCAGCGTGGTAGTCCGCGACGCGATGGTGCGGTCGGCTTGGTCGGAGCGACCAACGGAGATGGCGATTGGTCAGGGGAGGATTGTACGTCTTCGTCGATTGGTTCACCCGTAGAAGTAGCAGCAATATTAAGTATATTGGGGTACTCTACAGATAGGGGGGCGAACCGATTACGACTAGACAACGGGGGCGTACTTTTCACCCGTTGTGCGACTAAAAATCCTCTTCCGTGGCCAAGGCGGTCGGGTCGGCCGACTCGGGAGTCGGGTCAGCCTGGATCGCATCCTTGCGTGCCAGTAGCTGCATGATCAGCTCATCCAGTTCCTCCGGCATGATGTGGCGCACGTCGAAGCGCAATGGACAGTCACGCCAGAAGTGCCCCGGTTGTTTGCACCGACGGCACTTGTCGTCGCGAACAGGGCGACCGGTGAATCGATCAATGTCCATAGGGACACCGGGAGAAAGAGCTGGCGCTCGGGGGGCATGCGCGACATGCGTCGGAGCCGACACACGAGCAGGAGCAACTGGTTGCGCAGAAGGTCGCCAGTGGAGAGCGGGCGCGACTGGGTGCACGGGGACGAGGGCGGTCGGGCGACTAGCCGACGGGATGGTCGGAGGTGTCCGACGGTGGAAGTCCTCCTCAGTCCTCATGATGAAGTCCTGGGAGCGGGCGATCGCTAGCCAGTCCTCGATCTTGGAGTCGTTGGGCCGACCCGTGGTGATGCTTCCGAGTCGCTTCGAAAGCTTTGGGTCCATGCCCCGACGGAACTTGAGGACCAGGTGGCGACCATCCGGGTAGTCGGCCTTGACCCACAGGGCCTTGAACGAGTCTATGTACTCGTCGATGGTGCGCCCGTTCTGGAAATACGCCGTCGACTCGAGGATGAGCGCGGCGTCGGCGACCTCGTCAAACAGGAAGAACTCCTTCTCGAAGTTCGATACGAAGTCGTCCCAGGTCGGGAACGCGCGCTTCACCGACCCGCACTGAAAGACGCGACCGACGAAGTCAGCAGCGCGACCGTGTTGCATGAACGACAACACCCAGCTAATTCGGGCGTGGTCGTCGGTGAACTGCCCGGTGGTCAGCGAGAAGTAGAGCTGACACGCATTCCAGAAGGCACGTCCGCCCAATCGTGCGCCATCGTAGGTGGGAGGAGGCGACGGCCGAATGTGCGATCCTGATCGCGGAGGGGGAGACGTCGGCGAGGGTTGCGCCGGCGTCGCGGGGGTCGTAGATGCTGCTGGGGAGGCAGCGGAGGGGTTCCCCAAAATGAGGGTATCTAAAAGAGAGGAGATGCGGTCCAGGGTGGCCGAGTTGGAGGTTTGGGTGTGGGAGAGAGCCGATATCGTGGTTTCGAGGCTCGCCAGTCGCTCTTCTGGCGTAAGCGCAGGGGGAGACGATGGCGTGTCAAAATCACCGAATTCGGACATCTCGAGACGGGGCTGGGGCGATGATCGGAGCGGGCGCGTGTTGGACGGGTTGCGTGTAGCAGACACGTGTTTCGACGCGGAAGCTTGATCGGTCGGCCTCGCCGGGTCTTAGGTTGAGTCTATTCTGCTGTTAGGGCGACCTCACGAGCAGAGCTGAGTCGTACTGGCAGAGGGGAATCCGAAGTTATATTAAGTACAGTGAGGAATGTAAAGAGGGGCTTACCTGGCAGAGGGGAATCCGAAGAGAATAGACTAAGGATCCCCAATGCCAGTGGGCCGACTATATACGAGTACTGTACATAATAATCAAGGAATGGTCTGCGGCGCATGTATGGACACGTTCCCGACGCTGTCCGATCCTCGTGGCTCAGGGTACGGGCACGAGTTGGGACAGCCGACGTCGGGATGTCGGGTGGTCGGGATCGGCGTCGGGCGCGCGCAGGGAGAGATGGGAACGACAGGAAGTGTGTAAGTATATACACCGACGCTTGGGTTGGAGCGTCGGGGGTCGGGATCGCGAACGGTCGGGGGAGCGATCGCATGAGCGGGGGGACGATCGGTGAGCGTCGGAGGGCGCGAAAGGGAGTTCCCCTAACACTTACTATCTTATCGACTAATCTGATCTAATCGTATCTTATCGACACGATTATGCTATTGTTTGGCAACACCTTCCGGTGTTGCCTATTTAATCCTTTACATTACATAATTAAATAGTAGACCTTGTACACCTATACGTAGCAATCGACAGACTTGTCAAGCTTACGTCTAGCGTGCACAGCAAGGTCCCCAATCTTGTAACTCCGTTACATTTTTTTAAGCTACCTTGCTTTCTATTGCTGCGTACCCACGACATTACGCAGAACCACATTCCATTTAGAACACCCATCATCAAAAGAACCCACGAGACCCAGACCCGATGACACCAACTCCCACATCCGGAAAGAGCCGAACTCCGGTCTTCGAGGATGCGCTCGCAGCGCATCCTCCATCACAACTTCCACTGCAACCAGTGGAAGTCGGATCAGTCACTGGTGGACAAAGTCCACCAGCGCAGAATACACTAGGATTAGAATCGGAGGAACCTTGGCCGATAGCAAGCACCAATGTGCCGGGGAGCTTGGCCGACGAATTGGCCAGGTCACATCGACCTGGCCCCACGGCAGGAAGCAGATGGCCAGACAGCCGTCTGTCAAGTAGAGCGTTCGGGGCGTCCACCCTGAGCATAGTCAAGATGGAGTCGGACGAAGACGACTTGTCCGACCCCGAGGCCAATGAAGAAGAAGCCAGCGATAGGGAATTGCTGGCGCTAAAAGTGAAGCAATTCTGGGACACCACCGATGTTGTTAGCGAACATCGACGAAGACGACTAGAGGAACGAGCGGATAGGCTCGTTCTACGATCAACCGGAGCACAGTCCGTTGGAGAAATGGTCGTACAGGAGTATGCCGACCGATACTTGGAAGCGCTGTCCGTAGTAGTTACGGAATACAGGAAGAAGTACCCTAAGGGAACTTCGAATTCAGCAGTCAGCTCGATCGCTGGGACTCCTATACCTAAGAAAGCTCCGCTCAACAAAGGAAAAGGTCGTTGGGATGACCTTTTCACCCCTCAAGCAGTGGCCTCTGGATCGAACCAGCCTCTTGATGAGGCTGCCATGGCAGTATCTGCGCTGCATCAAGCGCGCCAGTTAGGAGAATCTGACGACGATTATCGTCGTCGGGCCGCGGCAGCGAAACGCGAAAGAATGACTCGCGAAGAGCACCTTGCGCAACCACAAGGTTCCCGATGGGCCCCTGTTAGTGAGTCTACATTAGACCCACCCACTGAGCGTAAGGACACGAATTCGCAACCAGCTGGCACTGAAAGCGTGCCAGCTATTCAAGTACCTCCGGAGGCTAAGGATGGCCGTGTTCCATTAGCGAAAGAGTGGAACAACCGGATCGCTTACCAGCGTCTGAGAAATGCTGATCTATCACGGAGCAAGTTCACGAATTATGACGACCAAGGAGTCATCTTTGAAGGACATATGCCTGTGGATGAGATGGCGAGGCAATGGGCCTCGCAAACTCAAGGTTCGGATGGTGGGTTAGTAACTGGATTGGAAGCCGTCGAAAAGAATAATTCGACGGCGATAGCTAACGGTCGTCGAGACATGCGGGTTCGAATAAGTGAACCCGCGGAATATGCGCAGCCTCGAGCTCAGACTCGAGGCTATTCAATGCCTGCTCCGATCCGCCGGAGTCAATCAATTGCGGACGGAATACATGCTGCCGGAGAGCAGCATAAAACTAAGATGCATGAGCGATTGCATCAATTAATGCACGAGCATTTGTCGGTACGACTGTCGCTTCCGGACGGGACGAAATCTCGGCGTGCGGACTCAAAGTCCGTAGGCACTTATAGTGGAAGTGCAAAGTTCGGCGACCTTGAAGAATGGCTGTCGAGCCTCGTCGTGATGCTGGCAGTGAGCCAGTTTGGAGGAGAAGAACGCGACCAAGAGCGCGTTCTGATAACATCCGAGTTTCTCGATGGCGAAGCTCGAAAGTGGTACAATCGCCACGTTATACATGTGAACCGCGAGAAGCAGTTCTGGACGTTTGAAGACGTCGTACTTGGATTGTATGACCGGTTCGTGCTACCCTCAACCATGCAAGATGCTCATAACAACTTTAATGCCGTTACTTACTCGGCGAGCAAAGGAATACAAGGTTTATATGATGACCTTGTGGACCATGCCATGAATATGGCAGCAAGAACGGACGATTGGACGTTCCTGGAGAAATTCCTCAAGACACTTCCGCGTGAGATGCGGAAGGCATTATTCGATGACGGGCTATCACCCAAAATCAACACGGCCCAAGAGTTCCTAGCGGTGGGCTTAGCACACCAAGCCACCCAGAAGACGGCTGATTACTTTGAGCGGAACATAACCGCTCAGCGAAGTCAACCGAGTCAACCGCGGAAACCAGATGGGGGGCGAGTAAACACCGCACAAAACAATTTCAACAGGACTCGACGTGTGTTTGGCGCACTTAATGAAAAACCATACGCCAAGCTAGCGTATCAGGATCAACCAGGACGTGGAGAGCAAAAGCCCCACGTCGAAAAACCAGCGATGAAGACGGGAGATCGTCCGCGTTACGATCAAACCAAAAACCACGATCATCACAACCACCCCCCGGGGGAAGTGTGCTTTAATTGTGGGAAACTAGGGCATTTTGCAAAAGATTGCAAACAGCCCAAGAAACAGCGAGCGTTCCTACAGGCCGCACGTACAGCGGCACCTGACGCAGCAAGTGAGGCGGACGACAAAGATACTTCTCCCGAGGACCCGGACGGACGAGACAATGGACGCCCTGAGACCGAGGCGGACAATGAAGACGAAGGCGATGAGTTCGTAGATATGGAGGTCTACGAAAATGAATACTATGCTCGGGACGATGAGACCGAGCGTATGTTTGCAATGACAGAAGTAATTGCGTCAGAAGAACGCAATGATAAACCACCAAGTCGTAAAGTGAAAGTGCGGACGGGTAGGGACAAGATTGCTCGTCCCGTAGTCCCGATAAAGGACAAGGAGTGCCTGGTCACCTACATTAATGTAGGTGGACATGAGGCTTGGACCCTCTGGGATTCCGGGAGTACGACTACCGGACTTACACCGTCATTCGCTCAAGTGGCCGATATTCGAGTGTTTCCGTTGGAGGATCCATTAATCCTCCAGCTCGGAACTAAAGGAAGTCGGGCCACAGTAAATTTTGGCACGACGGTGGAAGCCGTTCTTCCAGGGTTTAAAGGCAAGGTTTACATGGACCTTGCTAACTTTGATCGATACGACGTGATTATAGGCACGCCGTTTATGCGCGCAAACAACGTCGTGCTGGACTTTAACCGTGACGAAGTTGTCGTCAATGGAGTTGCTACACCAGCGACTAAAGTAAAAATGGAGGATACCGATGGCCGAGTTAGACGCCATCGGTCATTGGAGAAACGAAGAGAATGACTAAAAGTCACAGTAGAAGATGATGATGATCCTGATAACGAGGGTAGGCCGATAAACAGCCTACCGAAGGATCACCCAGCACTTCTATTATCCGATGAAGAGTTTCAAGAAACTCTTAAGGAGGGGGATAAGCCACCTCCGAAGAAGAGAAAACCCCAACGACAACAGCAGAAGGCACAAAACGAGCCTTCGAACGAACGAGCACGGACTCACGAACCATGCGAAGAACGCCAGCGCGATAATGAAGCGCGTAAGACGAGCGGGGCCGATAAGGATACGGAATCAGAGCCGTATACGAATGCGAGTAATCGATCATTTTGGGATAGACCAAATCCACATCCACAATATGAGTGGATGTTCGACCCACGGATGCCGCAAGAATGGAACGCAGTAATAGCGTCAATGCGGGCTCACGAAGGAAGAAATGTAGGCACACTAGGACAAGCGTACCGAAATCCACGGCCTGAGGAAGTATCGGAGCCAACGGAAATGAATTTTCCGGTTAATATACAACGGGCTAAACAGCCGTTGTATCGGTTACCAGTGAAGGATGAGAGTGACTTTGCTCTCATAAAACTACGAGCTAGGTTCGATCGTAAACCAAGCAATAAAGACACAGCGCATATCTGCGCTGCAAGAACGGTTAACGGGAAAGGTAAGGCACCCAATGGAGGCCTTACCGCGGAAGATTATCCACGACTTTGCCAGCAATGGCATGACGAATTCGAAGATATGGTGGGTGGTACGAAACAACAGCTACCACCCTGGCGGGAAGTCAATCACGAGATTACTCTCGTCGACGATGAGAAACAGTACCAGTACCACGCGCCGAGGTGCCCAATGTCCCTTCGCGAGGAATTCTACGCGAAGGTCAATCGGTATACAGATTCTAAATGGTGGGAGCCTCGTTTGGTAAAGCAAGCAGCGCCGCTGCTATGTATCCCGAAAAAAGACGGCTCCCTGAGAACACCCTTGGACGCACGGCAGCGTAACGACAATACGATCAAGGACGTTACGCCCTTGCCAGACCAAGAAATCATTCGCGAGGATGTTGCCAGAGGGAAGATACGATCAAAGATTGACTTAACGGATGCGTACGAACAAGTACGCATCCTCGAGAAGGACGTACACAAGACCGCCTTTGCAACGATAGCGGGAACATATGTTAGCAACATAATGCAGATCGGGGACTGTAACGCCCCCGCAACATTTCAACGATTAATGACGTCAATTTTTCGGGACGTCATTGGGAAGTTTATGCATGTATACTTGGACGACATATTCATATTTTCGAACTCCATCGAAGAACATGAAGATCATCTTCGAGTAGTGTTCGAACGATTACGCGAACAGTCCCTTTATTTGAAGTGGAAGAAATGCGAACTATATTCGGATCGCGTCGATTGCCTTGGTCATATAATCGACGACCAAGGAATTCACCCCGACGCCGATAAATTGGCACGGATTCGCGATTGGAGGATTCCACGGAATTACAACGATATACAGCGATTCGTTGGACTGGTTAATTATCTGGGTCAATTCCTCCCAGATATATCCGCGTACACTGGGCCACTAATGGCGATGACCGAGAATGGGTCGCCATTCTATTGGAGACCAATTCATCAACGATGCTTTGAAATGATAAAGCATATATGTTGCACGACGCCAATTATTCGGCCTATTCAACCGAAGACAGACGAACCAATTTGGATTATATGTGACGCCTCCAAGTCAGGCGTCGGTGCGATGTATGGTCAAGGACCTACATGGATCCAAGCTCAGCCGGCTGGATTCATGTCCAAAAAATTCACGAATGCACAGCAGAATTACGCCGTGCATGAACTCGAAACCTTAGCTATCCTCGAAGCATTACTTAAGTGGGAGGATAAACTTGTGGGTTATAAAATCCACATCATTACCGACCACAAAGCCCTCGAATTCTTTAAGACCCAGGTGAATTTATCACCTAGGCAGCGTCGATGGATGGAATACATGTCGTGATTTAACTTCGACATTACCTATGTGAAAGGCGAACTGAATAAAGTCGCCGACTGTCTATCACGATATTTCGAGAGCGATAACCATCACGATTGTTACGACGTCCACGACTTCGTAGCTGCCGATGTTAGAATCGATCCTACTGGTGAAGATTTACCAGTACCACGATACCATGAAATCGTGGAAAAAGTAGTTGAAATTTGAGCGATGAAGGACGTAGAAATACGTCGAAGCAAGCATCTTCAAGAACGCCAGGAGGATCGAGATGTCAAAGCCCAGATAATGGAGGCTGCGGCACCAAGTATCGCATCCGGACCATCGTCACACCTTCAAAAAAGCCAGAGGCCAACCGAACGGGAACAGTACGGTCGGAGATATGGTCCTCGGAAGGGACACAGTTGCCCCTCCCCCAGACAAAACGGACGAGAAGATCCGTAACGACGTTATCCTGGGATACCCAAAGGATAAACTATTTTCAGTGATTCTCACTAACCCAACGGACTTTCGTACGTTCACTACGAAAGACAATCTGATTTGGAACCACGAACACTATAAATGATAGTGTTCTATGCATACCCCGAGAACCCGAGATCATCACGTCAATTGTTGAGCAAGCCCATAAAACTATGGGCCATTTCGGTGCCGAACGGACTACTGAATATATTCGACGATGGTATTGGTGGCCATCACTAGCCACGACCGTTCGTACGTTTTGTAAAACGTGCGAGTATTGCCAACAGATCAAGACGTCAAATCAGAAACCGTTAGGGAAACTACATTCCCTGCCAGTACCCACTAAGCCTTGGGATTCTATCGGAATGGACTTTATCGGTCCATTTCCAGAATCAAAGGGATATAACTACCTATGGGTAGTAATTTGTCGTATGACGAGTATGGTGCATATGATACCCATACATACGACGATGACGGCAGCCCAATTATCATGGGTATACCTACGGGAGATCGTCAGGTTACATGGCCTGCCAAGCTCGATCGTAAGCGACCGAGATTCTAAGTTTACCTCGCGCTGGTGGCGCGAACTACATAAATTATTAGGAGCTAAGCTCCTAATGTCGACATCTTTCCATCCTCAGACGGATGGACAGACGGAGCGAGCCAATCGTAGTATTGGCCAGATATTTCGCGCCGTTGTGAGGCATGACCAAAAGGATTGGGTAGATTGTATACCCATGGCTGAGTTCGCGATAAATGCGAGCGTATTGGCTACCACCAAGTTCGCTCCATTTGAGCTGAATGGTGGATACATGCCATCCATGTTGAAAGAGATACGCTCAGACAGCGTAATACCAAAGGGAATTCGGGAATACGCTGAACGCGCATTGCAGAACATAGCGGAGGCGCATGATGCTATAATCGAAACGCGCGTATTTCAAACGCGCGAGGCAAACAGGCGTCGATCCACTGGTCCGGAAATAAAGGGGGGTGACTTGGTATATTTATCTACCAAGAACTTGAACCTTCCCAAGGGACGCGCCCGGAAATTATGTCCGAAATTCGTCGGGCCCTACAAAGTATTGAAGGCCATGCCAGACACGTCGAACTATACGCTGGAATTACCTACGGCGCTTATGGAGCGTCAAATACATCCAACATTTCACATATCGCTGTTGCGCCCATACTACGCAACAAACGATGCAATGTTCCCTAATAGAACTCACCCGGAGCCCTATGATTTTGGGGCGCCGGACGATCACGAATGGTTTGTCAAAGAGATTTTGGGCCATAGATGGACCCAAAATAATAAAGTGGAATACCAAGTCAGGTGGAGCCTAGGTGACACCACCTGGGAATCGCACACCAATTGTAACAAGTTAGCGGCATTGGACCGCTACTTGGAATTGCAAGGGGTGGGCAGCGCATCGAGGTTGCCGCGACGAACCTAGAATGTGGCGTGGTCATGTGATTACAGCGATCAGAAAAATTACATAACCATCAAAAGTTATGACAGAAGGTTAAATATGTTTTGGCGCTAGGACGCGCAACCAAATTTTCTACCAACAACCACAACATGTACCCAACCGCGGGAGCAAGCTCAAGCAACGACGCGACTCGGGGCGGCGACAGCCGCACCGACTATCAAAATGTGGCCTCGGGATCGAGTCCAAAAGGGGAGGAGGTGCAGGGACGCGCGGAAAGCGCGCCCCCGCCCCCAACCTATATGGGCGTGCAGCCCCAAACATTTCAATACCCATCGGTTGGCCACATGAGCCAACTGCCCCACCAGGGGCAACCGCCCCATCAGGGGCAACAACTATACCCTATGGTTGGCCACATGAGCCAACCGCCCCAGCAGGGGCAACAACCACAGACGGGTGGGTTCTACCCACCGTCGATGGCATATCAACATATGCCATCAATGCAGAGCTTCATGGGGTACCCACCACCGACGTGGTACCCCCAAATGCCCGCCCCAATCGTACCGCAAAATACACGGTACAACGAGTCAGAGAAAATGGAGGTGGACGACCAAAGTCGTCAAAAAACACCTACTCCACCGGCGCAAGTGGCGCGCAGCGAACCGGCGCGGCAATATGTCGCGCCATATGCAGACGAACAAAGAGGTTCGTTTGCGTCGAGTTCGCGGAGGCCGGCAGACGATCGCGCACGTCAAGTTCGAGGAGACCATTCGCAGACGATGGTCTCCTTTCGTCTATCTTGGACCGATTGGAAGACGCGGGTATTCACCACGAGTTTTGTGATTTCTTGGACGACGGGATGGCGCAGCTGGTTGTAACCCAGCTGCTTGATGCGTACGATGGAGTTCGCGCGGACTTGAGACGCGTGAAGGCGAGAGAGTCGGCCATGGCTGAGCAACTCAGCCTGGCAAAAAAGCGACCGGCAGTGGCGTCGCCAGATTGCGGGGAGGGACCATCGTCCCGACCCATGAAAAGACAGCAGACCGAGGTGCGGCGAGAAGAACGCACCTTATATGAACCCAGGCGTCAGGAACGACGCCCGGAACAAGAGTATCGGCGGTTCGACCGCCATCCCGACCAGGAAGTGTGGCGTGATGAGCGCCCACTTGATTATGGTCCTCAACGAGAGGAGCGTCGCGAGGACCGAGGGACGCGCGAAGTGCGTCCCTTACCGGCTCGAGAAGTCGAGCGAAGGGCGTCGACATCGTCGACATCCGCGGTGCAGGCACCGCAACAGCAACAGATAGCGGGAGCATTACTCCCACTACCGACCCCGGGAGAAAGCCGGGTACGGAACCCGGAGAGAGGTTCCCAAAAGAAGGAACCTGTTGGCAAGTATACCTTGCCGGCACCATCCCCTGCACCACCCACTACGATGGTGCAGCCCCCATCGCCTCCGCCAAAGGGCAAAGGCAAACAAAAGGCGTCTGACCCGTACGCCGAATTTATGGACGAGTCGGACTACGGCGAGTCCTCCGACGACGAGAAACCCGTCAGCAAGAAGAAGGCTGCCGGGCAGAAGCAGCATCGCGAGAATATGGCTCACAAAGCTGAGAAGGAGGCGCCGGGACGGATCCCTGAAGAGCTTGGGGTGGTCTTTATCAACGGCCGCCACGAGCGGGACAACCGCTTCTGGGATATGGTGTCGCGGACGGTATATGTGTCGTCCGCCCAGAATTGTGCCTTTGCGCTAGGCACAGCAGCTCGCGTCTCAGAGAGCGAGCTAGGGACGGGACAAAACTCCCGTCCCTCAGATGGACGGCTGTATGCCGTCGCACCACGTGGGTGAACAGTTTCGCCCTTGCGAAGGGGCTCGTCAGAGGGCTTAACCGCTACCCTAACTGTCCGATGGAAGTGGATCTGCCCATCTGAGAATTGAACGAGGGAGTCTGTCACATGATGCGAAGCGAAGCATGACGTAACCCTGCGTCGTGGGTGTGTGGGGGGGTTGGGTCTCTGGACACCCTCAGACATTGGGCAGACGGCTGATCCGTGCGTGCCGACCCAGGGCCGAGACTGCCAATCACTCAGCAGAACCGGACTTGTGTGACCCCTTCCTGTGTGTACTCTCACCGGAGGTACCGCACAAGATCAGCAATTCAGTGCTCCAGTCCCCGAGGGTCATGGGACAAAGTATCGCCTTACTCGAGGATCGAACCCTCGCGCAGCCGTGAGAGACCGGAGAAGTAAGGTGAACAGTTTCGCCCTTGCGAAGGGGCTCGTCAGAGGGCTTAACCGCTACCCTAACTGTCCGATGGAAGTGGATCTGCCCATCTTAGAATTGAACGAGGGAGTCTGTCACATGATGCGAAGCGAAGCATGACGTAACCCTGCGTCGTGGGTGTGTGGGGGGGTTGGGTCTCTGGACACCCTCAGACATTGGGCAGACGGCTGATCCGTGCGTGCCGACCCAGGGCCGAGACTGCCAATCACTCAGCAGAACCGGACTTGTGTGACCCCTTCCTGTGTGTACTCTCACCGGAGGTACCGCACGAGATCAGCAATTCAGTGCTCCAGTCCCCGAGGGTCATGGGACAAAGTATCGCCTTACTCGAGGATCGAACCCTCGCGCAGCCGTGAGAGACCGGAGAAGTAAGGTTCCCAATGAACCCCCGTGAAGTTGATCAGCTCTATGAGCTGATCAATAACCGACGCCATGGGGTGAGGGATGAAGAGCGGGCCGAGGCCTTTATGCTCTTCAGAGAATTCCGTCGGATCACCCTATCGGTCGCGCCTCACTTGCGCGACCGAGCCATGGCTCGTGCAGCCATGGACGAATTCCGAAGCGTCTCACGACCGTTCAGTGAACGGTCACCCATCTGGAATGCCCCGGTCATTAGACGGCCGGGTAAAGCATTCGAATATCAGCATGACAAGCCGACACGAGGAGCTGGTCTCCCCCAACCCGGCCCAGCTCATGCATTGGATGTCGAACATTGATGTCGACATATGATTCACCATGGGCGTATTGGTTCTAAGAACCAATATGGAGGTATCGTAATGGACTACCGGTTCCGCGTTCATCGTCGCGGGACCTGGGGCTACTTACTGGCGAACGTATTGTCGCCAGTAACTCATAGTATGCGGGCATGGTTTATGCGAATTTTCGCAACCATCACCGCACGGCCATACTTCTATGCAGAAGCGGTGGCGGCCCATAACGAGGCCAACCCTGATCGGCCGTTCACGCCGATTACCGGACCCGAGGTTATTATCCCTCGGATCCAACCTACCGCTCCCGAAGGGCGGCTGACGGAACAAGGTGTCCTACAACACCTTATTAACTGTGGTATTCCAATTAGTTGGATAAACCACAGTTATACTTATGGTCTACACTATTTAGACCATAACTACTCTACTGCAGGTCCTCATAAGGACCTGTTCCACAATGTTGACGACGATCGCGTTCGTCGACTCGATCAATTGGGCGTGCCACCCGCCATTCCGGAATGGGACGGGTGGTACCATCCCACCACCGATGACATCACGCGCATTCAAACGTTAATGCGCTTGGAGTTTCAGAACGAGGGGCTGGATTGTTTATCCAGCGTGGAATGGATGTTTGTGGGTGAAGACCCACATTTCCGAGAACTCCGTGTTCGGAGAGGGGAGTTTCCCCCTCCGGACCTGCACACTCCCGCTCCATCGGGATCGACGTCTACCAACGTCGAAATGGCGGACCCGGCGGCACTCACACCTGCCCCCGCGACACCTTCCACAGTCGTGGCAGCTCCAATAGGAGCTACCGAAACCCAAGTGGACCCCGTGTCGGCCCTCACAGGGCCTCTATCACTGGCAGTGATTACCACTAGCCAGGGTCCGGTGGAATCCAACCCCACCGACCCCGACACAGTGATGGAGTCATAGGTCGGGGAGACAACTTAATCCCCCCGTCAACGAACCGACCTCGACACGCAGGAGGTATCGTCGGGACGACCGCCATTGTCAGGTGTAGACCACCTTACTCCCGAGGAGCAAACCGCAGGTCGCGTACTCAAATATACGCAACACCGGATGTCCTCAATCCCAGGCCACCTCGAGCGGCACTTGGAGGCCGTGTAGTGGAACTATTGTCTCCACTATGTATTCGGTCATGAATACGTACCAGTAATACGTATTTCTTTGCAGGCGATATTGGGTGTAGGTCGCCGGGACCTACACCCTCCCTCTTGCCTTAATTTTATTATTACTTATTGCATTACTCCCTGGTGAAGATCGCTACTAGCGATCTTAAAGGGGGGTATGTAAGGGCGCTTACTATCTTATCGACTAATCTGATCTAATCGTATCTTATCGACACAATTATGCTATTGTTTGGCAACACCTTCCGGTGTTGCCTATTTAATCCTTTACATTACATAATTAAATAGTAGACCTTGTACACCTATACGTAGCAATCGACAGACTTGTCAAGCTTACGTCTAGCGTGCACAGCAAGGTCCCCAATCTTGTAACTCCGTTACAACACGCTCTCTCTCAAGGGCTCAATCCAGGATCATCCTCCGATATTTGTCGCGCTTACTGCATTCTGGGGACAGGTGCGTCTGGGTGAGCTGCTTCCGTCTCGCGAATCGGACTACGATTCCTCTCTGTTGCCTCGCTGGTCCGATTTCGGCATTGCAAACGAGTCCGGATCCCGCCTACTGCATCTTCCTCGCACGAAAACTGGCGGCGCTCGAGGCGAGGAAATCTTCATCACTCGTCAAGATCACCTTGACCCTATCGCGTGCCTCGAGCTCCATCAGCTTGTAAATGGCGGCCACAACCTCCCTCTTGCCTCTTACCGTTCCTCATCCGGTTCCATGCTCTCATTAACTCGGCGAAAATCTTTGCGCAGGGTCAACGAAGTCCTCACCGCGGAAGGTTTCCAGCCCATTTCCGGGCACTGCTTCCGCATCGGGGGCACCACTCATCTCCTTCTCGCAGGCGTACCTCCCGACGTCGTTCGACTCATGGGACGCTGGTCCTCTGATTCATTTCTTCGCTACTGGTGTTCCCTTGACCTCATCGCGCCTCTTCACGCTGAGCTTCTCAAGTCCAAACTGAGAAAGGACCCGGGAGCCGTGCTGGGTTTTCTCTTCCGCCGTCCATTCAGACCCCTAGGCACGGGATGAAGGAGGAACACGTTTCGGGGTCGCGTAAACAAAGGACCACGCTTCCTGTTTCCGAACGCCCTAAATCTCCGCGCCTCCGTAATCCTGTCCTTGCGTACCTCGAACCCTTGACTACTTCGACTCTCGCCCTTGCGGCTCGCTCGACCCCACCCACCCTCTCCTTCTTCAACTACTCCTCCTTCACTCCTTATCCAACCCAATCTATCGCTCTTTCGTCATTTCCCAACAAACACCTACACGTCTCTACTCTCTATTTCTCCTTTCACTGCATCTTTACGTCCACCTATAATCGACCCCTCTCCCATCATCTTTGTTAGAGGAACACCCGTTCATGTGATCACGTGACCATCTGATTCCTCGGACGAGCATGTGACCGACCGTTCCTCAGACGATCACGCGCCTGACTGACCGATCCTTTGTTAGAGGAACACCCGTTCATGTGATCACGTGACCATCTGATTCCTCGGACGAGCATGTGACCGACCGTTCCTCAGACGATCACGCGCCTGACTGACCGATCGCGATCCCGACCCCGACGTTGATCCCGACTCCCGACGTTGGTCGCCCGACCTCGTGCGCCCGCACCCTGAGCCACGAGGATCGGACATCGTCGGGAACGTGTACATAACGTGTACATACACGCGCCGCTGCCCATCCGTTATCATACACCCCAGAGAGCCGGCCCTCAAGTAGTTTACTCGTATATAGTCGTCCTCCTGACATGGGAGAATCCTTTACTCTATTCTCATTGGATTCCCCTCTGCCAGGCAAGTTTACTTACGCTCTCTCTATCGTACATAATATAACGTTGGATTCCCCTCTGCCAGCCAGTACGACTAAGCTCTGCTCAGAGGTCGCCCCTGACAATCTTGCTCTCGCTCGCCCACAACCCTGTACTCCAGTCGTTCGCCCCCTCGGACCCTCCTTGCCATAAGAAAAGGATTTATTTTCAAATGGTTTCTCTATATCCCAGAAGAGGAGGACACAAGGGGAAGCGGTCATGGAAATGATATCATATTACCATGCTTACCTAATTATGCAAGTTTTGGACGAGCCAACCCTAACTGCTCTGCACTGCACTTACCTAAAAAGGAAATCAATTATATAACCCTAACCCATCTGCACTTACCTAAAAAGGAAATCATTTATATAACATGGGGGGCAGGGCCGTTTCTTAACACACAAATAAATCCGACCCGGGGTCTTGCAGAGCCTACCCCCTGCACGTGCTGCAAAAGGAAGTCTGTTTTTTAATTGACATGGGCCTCGCCGACCCGCCGGACCTCGCGAATGGCCTACGGCTGGCACCACGAACGAGCCTGCAACATCCTGGGTAACGCCGCCGTCCCTTTCTACGGCCGTTACATAGACGATTGCCTAGCGGTCGTGTATGCATCCTCCGAAGCCGAGGCCCTGCATCACCTCAGCGCGGTCAAGTTCTATAACTGTGAGATCGAGTGGAACGTATCGGACCAACGACAACCGTTCCTGGACATGATGCTGTACCGTGACGAACACGGGAAGCTCCAGCACCGTCCATATCGGAAGATAGGTTCCCACCAAGAAAGAATTCCATGGATTTCACACCATCCAATCGACGTCCGAAGAGGGACGTTCATTGGTGAGATGTCCCGGCTGGCCACGCTCAGTAGCACCCATCGAAGCTACTTGGAGGCGCTGCAGTCCCTGCTAGGGCTGTACGTTACGCGCGGCTACCCGCTCGACGTTGTTTTAGGCTGGCTTAAGACAAACATCAAAGAACGATGGGCAAAAAGGCTCAACGAAACTCGCCCGGCACCGGAAGGAGTTCTTGTTCTTAAGTCCGAATTTAACACGGCATGGAATTACTTTAACGCCAAAGAATTGGGCGAAACCGTATTAGGATATTGGCGTGAATACATGACAAACGCCGAGGCGGGGAGATCCCCCCCGCCTTACTACCAAATGTCTAGCTCTTGGGAGGGGCTCTCCGACATTGACCCATCGTTTACAACCTTGGTGTCGACATCGGACGGGCGCACTCTCATGCCTGACATCCGTAAAATAAATATTCTAAACCGTCGAATGCTCGTGTCTCGTAAAAGAACACGCAACCTCTTCGACCTCACATCGCTTTGGAAACAAACGGTTATTCGCCAGATGGAGCAGTCGGCTCTCGAACCAGAGACCCCCGATGACGACGAAGAAGACATTGTTCTTCATCATAACCCGTCTTCGGACGATCCCTGGGTCACTGCTTACAATGCCCGTCACTAATGTTATTAGTGATCGGCTGTGTGTACGTTATAGGTACTACCCCCCTCGGGGGGCGGCTAAGCGGGGGAACGGAAACCCCCATCCGCAAGTTTCTGTTGGAGCTCTGCTCGCATCGGCCTTGTCGATAAGCGGGAAACCCGCCCCAACTGATTGGCTCGAAGTAGGAATTCTGAAAAGGGCCTTTCGTAGTAAGGTGGCCGATCCCCTTGGGCTCGGTCGTCTAAAGCTTGTATCTCCGCCGCAGGACGCGGGGGCCTATGACCTCTATGCATCGCCTTTTTGCGAGCGCTTAATGGCAGGCATACACATCACAATTCTTTGTATACCACTACGAAATTGTATCTCGTAAGTACTACGATCCTCTGTGTTTCGACAGACGGTATTAACCGAGGCGTTTAGCTAATCCTAAACCTAAACCCTAACCGTGAGTACTACTCGACTAATCTCGAGTCTTGATCTGATCGATTTTAATTGGTTAGCTAACCCCTAACCGAACCTTAACCGGACCCTAACGGTGTGCGCCACAAGGCACCCCACGGGGCAATAGGTGACCGGCCACGGTATGTCATCTAAAAAGTCACGTGATATCCGGACCGCGCGGACCGCGCGGCCGGAGCGCAATCACCGGATCAAAAATCGACCCACCTGATGTTACCCGGACCCCACCCGGGTCTAATAAACATCGGAGCCACATGCATGTCCATGACATGTGTCGTGGAGTTCAAGTGGATACCTACCCCGGTCCGACAGCTGTCGTCCGGACTTCGAAGTGGATTCGATTATGCAATGCAGACCTGAAGAGCTATAAAAGCGAAACAGGTAGGCTAGTGGATTCCCCACTACCCTGTTGTCTGTTTAGCAACACTCTTCCTTCTATCGTCACTCCTCGCTTCGCTCGGAGTTCCTCCTCCCTAACCCTAAGGTTTGGGGCAGGTGCCTGGCGCTTCGCAGTAGTAAGGTGCCCCAGTATGGTCATTATTATCTACAATAAATACAGAGTTGGCTTTTTATTGTCGAATGATATGTATGTTGTGAGTATATGAGGCTGAGGATGAAGGTCCGAGCACTGAAGTGACTAGTAAGCTGGGAGGTTTTGTATTGCATTGTGTTTAGTACAAATGTATTATTTCATTGGAGAGAATAAGTACAGAAAGTAAGTACTCATGATGAATGGTATTTGTGGTAGTGGTTGCAAGGAAATGGTAAAAAGAGCCGCTCTCGGTGGTCATTTTCATATCTTCCACTACATGTCTTGTGTTCCACCAAAACAGAATTGGAGAACGAGGGGAGGGTATTACGATAATAAGCAATGGTTTGGGCAGTCGAGGCAGTGGGGACAGGCCACATGAGCACGACACAGTGCGCGGTGGGTGGGCCAAAATGGGTTGGAGGCGGTGACCGGCAATTGCCGAGGCGCGCTTCGCGCGCCCGCGCGCCAGGTCACAAAGATCCCTGACGCGTTTTAACAGTTCAGCCGCGTCACCTTCAGAAAATTTAGGACGAGGGCAGATCCCAATTGCGCAGCGCACGCAAAAGTTTTTGTGGCGCACGCAGCTGTAGTCAATATTTTAGAAATTGAAAACCGCCCGGAACCGAGTTTCAGCACAGCCACATCAGCCACCCACCCGAATCCCCCACACAAAATTGTCCATAGCTCACTCAATTCTTCACCGATTTTCATAAAAAAAGGTGCGACCTCCATCAAATGTATATCGAAACGTCCTCCGATACCATGATCTCGGATGTGGAAGCGTTGAAGACACTCAATGGTGTGCTTTCCCACGCTTTTGCCCCTCTTTTCGGTGGTCCATAGCACCACCGAGAATACATATCTCGTCAAACGGATTAGTGCGTGCGATAGAGGATAGGTAAAAGTATATATCTTACTGTTGGTTTGACCCCAATTGCTTGTTTCAATGTTGAGAAAAATCGGGTCCAAAATCTGAATGGATAACGACCCGTTATCCGCTCCGCCAATGACTAGACGTATCATCTGCCGCGGTATGTGTTCCAAAGGAGGCTAATGCAGATGGAGGCTCTCCTGGGATGGTTTTGGCCATGAGCGACATCGGTCAGATTAGAGCAAATGATAGTACATGAAGGGGAATACTCTGGAATTTCCTATAGTCAAGGTGGTGTTTAGAATTTGTGTTCAGGTCACAGTAATGCTATTTCGTTCATTGGGTAAGGGGGACGGACGCGAAGATGAGGGTTCAAAGAAAAGGGATACCAAGGACAAAAATGATAATTTTGCCATCCCTAAAAATGTGCACCGCAAAGCGCAACTATCCTTCCATATTTTCTTCCCCAATGTCTTGCTATCTTTCTCATGGGGACCTTAGATCGCGAACTTTCCCTTCTTGCCCCTTAAACGCCTCCTCCGAAGTACTCCACGCCATTTAACACTGTTAATTCGAGCCCGGAGTTCAAAGACGAGACCATCATCGATGGAGGAGATAATGCAGCATCCATTCCTCTCCAGGGCTCTCTGCTTTCTGTCCCGAAAGACGTGCACCTCCAGGGATGGTCGACGATGAAGAGACTATACATCCATCCATCCATCCATCCGACATTCAAGAGCCTCATCATCAAAGTGCGCAGGACCACCAGTTTGAGTTCACGTACTGCGTATTCTTGTCTCATGAGTTCATGATTACCCTCCTTCACGTGAGTCCCCAGTGAGCTGTGAGCGCCTATGCATTTGTATCGTCTCTTACCTTCAATTGCAGTCAATGTGCCCCTGTGGACGCCAGGAAATGCGATGCTGGGAGGCGTGGGGTACCTCAATGGCAATGGACTCTCCGTGAAGCTCCTCAACTCTCTCAATCAGAGTGGTCTTCCGGCGGTCGATTGCAGGACTTGCGAAGTATAACGGATTTTGGCCGGATCACCCTTGCGCGCCGACAACAACGCGAAAAGGACGCTTGGAAGAACTTCAGAGGGTTCTCATCTGAAGCTGGGTCTCTAACCCCGTACGTCTTCGACGAAACGTTCAAGATGCCCGCAATTGTTACTCTCACTGACACACATCCTGCATTGATCAAGTCAAGAAGAGGCGCCCTTTCTCACTGTGCGGTGAACTCGTGGTCCTCCTTTGCGCTGAAAAGACTGTACACCATGCTATCGAGCATGCCCGGGCATGTAAGCAGTTCCGTATGTACTGGAAACACACGCTCCGTGCATTTGGACGGGAGCACGAGCTGCAGAAGGAGGATCTGATGCTCAGTCAGTTCTTCTCTTCATCGGAACCTCGTTCTTTGCTGACGCAACTGTAGTTGTGAAAACTCTTGCGGCGCGAAATTGTGCACTCTTCGTGTATCATGGTCACGGCAAGGGGGTGTCGGAAAAAAAATTAAGCATATAGGGTCGATTTTTTTTTTAACGGGAGAATCTCCTGGACTAACTAACTATTGCTGGGAACTAATTACCCAATAAGGTAATCTGGCACACGGTCCGGTCACCCGACTGTTGTCGTTGACATCATTCTCGATGTTGTCGCTCCTCCACATTTCCCTGTTGCATACCTCACAGAAACCAGTTATGCAGTGCTCAAGCTGTACACTTCTGAAGCTGAAACTTTGACAATCACCAAGGTATGAATGGAACCACTGTTTAAAATCTTTGACTTGTGCATTACACTTGGAACAGTATACATGATTGTCAGATTAGAATAGTAGACATAGTAAGCAGCCCGAAACGTTGCCACAATAAAGAAGTGGTTTGCAGTAGGTCCATATACTAAGACACCATGTTGCGACGTTCAATAAGCCTAGGACCCTGAACTTCCCACACCCTTTTCAAGCAATAATTATAAAACTAGTGCTTTATATACCTTTGGATGAGAGCAGTTCTCATGAATACTGCCATTCAAGCCCAGCTTTGGTCCTGGGCCAAGGACAAGTCCCTTTAAACTGATGTCATATTTTTTTTTAACGACCTGGTGGCTTGGACTAACTAACTAACCCTATATAAGGAATGTCACATGTGACACCCCCTTGGGTCACGGTCGCGCTGGCCGAGAGGTTCGTCGTCGAGACTCGTTGCAGCAGAAGAAATTTATTGTTGACACATACACCCATCAGGCGCATTATGATGTGCCATCGTCTCCTCGGGACGGTGAACCCTGGGGCACGTTTGAGCTTCCCCCAGAAGAAGAAGCTACAAGTCCATCACAGCGGCAACTTTTCAGCAAGGTGTCCTGGACATCTTGGGAGGCCCCAGCAAAACGATTCTCGTCGGCCGGCTTCGATTCAGCCTGACGTAGAGGAATTCACATTGCTCGCTTAATGTTTGCATCCTTCAAGTGGACAGGATACAAAAACTGGGAATTCATCGTTAATTTCTGCATAAGCTGCAGGCACATTGGAAAGAAGTAGTTATTTGAGATATCTTCCCTAAAGCACTAAGGTATATGTACCATTCAATCAATTTCAGCACCTGCGCAGCATCTCTACTATCGCTGTTTTTGACCCAGCACTACTGATCAAAATCGTAAGTGGCAGGAAAATCTGTAGTCGAAGTCATGGAGGCGTTGAATGGAGCGGCCGCGGCAGGGTTAAACTTGGACTTGGCCAGACGCAAGCCTGCCCCCCCCCCCTCCCCGGCGGCTGCGCGTTTGAGAGACAGTGGGCCAGAGCCCAGGTTAACAGGACATAGCGCTGAGCGCTAGTAATGCACCGCCAACGATGGCCATCTCCTCGCACCACACACCAACACCCCGAACACCGAACACGAACACTCAGGTGACGAAGAAAAAAGAACGAGGAGAAACAAAAGGAAACTGAGCACCGTCTGTTGTCTGTAGGTTTGAGGTTCCACGCGCCACAGTCATCACCATTATTACCTCCGCACGCTGGCAGGAGTCGGTGCACAACAGGCGAATGGGGCTCAAAAAACTCCGTCTTCGAGTCGACGTACATATACAAGTACATCCGCACAAACCAGGAGTCCACCGTCCGGTCGCCGCGACGTAGACTCCGGGCCCGCGAGCGCACGCGCGAGAGACGAACTACGGAAGAAAAACGCGACGGCGTTTGTGTTTCTGCACGACACGGACAGAAAGAAAAGGCTGATTGGTCATCGAGTCTAACACAGCGTCGTGTATCGTCGGTATTGATATCGGTTAGGGGAGAGAGGGGGGACAGGATCGGGTACGGGTACGAGACGACGGGGGTGTGGGGGTTTGAGGGTGTGGGGACGGACGCCCTACCCAATCGCGCAGAAAGGTGTGATCTACATGCAAACGTCGAAGCGAGAAAACGAAACGGAAGGAAGAGGAACGCACCTGCAATTGCCACCTGGAACCGCTCCTCCGGCGGCCTCGAGTACGCAGGCCCGCCTCCTCCGACCCCGCCCATACTTACCACCCATCCCATCCCGCCCTCCGCAAGGGGACGTCATCACTCGTTTCGGATCTGAACATACATACGCCACCTTGGAAGATTAACATCAGACAGTTCACTGGCGAACTTGAGCTTCACACACGTTGACTTACATTCGCCATTCCTCTGGGGTACCGTGATCGTGAGGCACGCAATTATGCCCGCCTTCGTCGTCTTGGCCTCCAGCGCTCTGCCTCAGTTTGACAGGGTGCATGAATATTCTGTGCGCAGCCCCGTAAATCGCTACGAATATGTTTTTGAACTTGAGTATACCTCTACCGTCGTGCAGTAGCTCGACTTACCATGCAGACCAACGATTTAAGCTCCAAACAGGCCACAGCAGGAATCATCGAGGCGGCATAACCTTGTCTGGGCGGGCCGAACGTTGCCACGTGGAGGATGTGTGTATCTCACGTGATTACACGCCTCTGACGTCTGTTTCCGTCAGTTGCTGGTCGTCGTCCTCCACAGCGCCGGGACGGGACTACTCGCCGTTGTCCATGCCCTCCAGCCGTCATTCTTCTCGCTCAACCAGATCACCCAAGCCCCCTACCTGGCGTACTGTTACCATCTCCAAGAACTCGGCCGCTAGTACCAGCCTCTCCTACGTGTTTGCTGAGCCGGAGCAGGGCTCGCCTCTTGCCCCTGCGACATCCAAGTTGCCATCGAGTAGGAGTTTGAACAATATAGAAACTGAAGATCGGTTGCCCCGACGTTTGGTGTCGATGTCGAGTGTTCAACGCGATATGAATGCTACGGCGCCTGAAGAGAGGACAGAGCAGAACACACTTGGCGTCTCTCAAGGTGCGTAGCTTAGATTTTCACATATGAAATCCTTTCTAATCGATATTATCTAGGAGAATCCTCAACATCTGCTCAGGGAAGCAGTTCGAGGCCGAACGTGCCACCTGCGGACGCGCCGCGTGCTCCAGATGCGCAGCTGAGTTTACCGCCTATTATCGATATTACAGATAGCGAGACGCCTACGAACACTACGAACGCTTCAGCTCTTTCATCGTCCCCCGTCAAGCCTTCTTCCTGGTTCGGATCGCTGACGCGGGCCAAGGGCAAGGCGAAGGCTGCGCAAATGAACGCTCGTGCTGCGTCTTCGCCTGCACCCTCGCCCGCAGCAGATGCCCAGCCGAATGGACTCCCGACGGCTTTGTCAGTGCCTTCCAACATCTCTCAAGCAGCCGTGGAACCACTTCCCTCTGTAGTAGCCACCGAGTCAATGTCCAACACTGCACCCCCAGAACCCGCCACGGCTCCAGTGACACCCGCGCCCACGCCCACGCCTCCCACCCTTCCCAAGGACATTCCTCCACCTCCTCAAGTGAAACGCTCGTGGTTCTCCTCCGCAGCCGCCACTCCCAGCGCACCGCTCCCCGAACCTCAGCCCGCCGCCTCCAACTCCAACTCCATTCCCTCCTCCATCGATAACGAAGTCCCAGGCCTTCCTACAATCACGACCTCGCCGTCCCCGCCGCCGCCGCAGCAGCAGGCAGCGCCCACCGCCCTCCCGTCCCCAGGTGTTGTGACCAGCCCCAGCAGCGGCGGCGGCGATGGACCCCGCCTTTCGTCGCTGAACCCGTCTACTGGTCGGTTCACGCTCAGCATCCCGCTCCTTGGCCGCCCGAAGATCCCGCTGGATAGGGTGGTGAGCGCTGCTGTGCATTCGAAGGAGGAAAGAGAGGGGTCCAAGACGAGTACGTTGCTCTGTATTCATTTTTATCCGTGTTCGTGGCTAATGGCTTTGTGATATATAGAACCTCAGAACACGCCTGTCGAACACACAGCGACAACCTTGACGGCGCCCCTTGCGCCTGCGGAATCTAAATCTACGGAGCCTGAGGAAACGACCCATTCTATCCGAATTACCAATACTACCGACTCTGCGCCTGCACACAGGCCCGAAACTTCCCCTGAGGACGCAAACACGGTCACGACCCTGGACCCGTCTTCGTCTGCAAGCAGCGCCCAGACGCCTCTTTCTTCATCCGCGCAGCCGCCCTCATCTGCAACCCCGTACTCGTGGTGGGTGTACGTAGGCTGGGGATCCTCCACGGATACCTCAAGCTCCCCTGCCCCTTCCGATTCCGCGTCTGCCTCCGCTTCCGCTGCGCCCTTGAGCGCCGGGCCGGAGTCCCGTCAAGACAAGCACGTGAATTCTGCGCAAGTTGCTGGTTGTGAATCTGATGCGGCTTGGAGTGCAACGACGACGACGATGGATGAGTCTGGGGGATCGCAGTCGCAGCCGCACGTACGCGAACACGCGCATGCACATGGGCATCTACGCATGGCTCATGCTCACGGCCATATCCACCCACACGCTCATGCTCATGCTCATGCACCCGCTTCCTCCGCTAGCATGAGCACTGTCCGCCAGAGCGCAGGTTCTAAACCGGCGCCTCCGCGTCCCCTCGATACCTCCCTCTCCACCTCCTCCACCAACACCAACACCAACACCACATCCACCACCTCCACATCCACCAACACCGCCGTCTCGACGCCGACGCTGAAACCAAAGTCGAAAGAAAAGGCCGGTCCGGATCCAGATTCGCAGCTGAACGGCACACGGGCGCAGGTTGAGGAACAAAGGGAGGGATCGGGATCGCAGCAGGACGCGAGCGCGGGTGCGGGTGCGGCGGAGCAGAGTAAGAATGAGGAACAGAGTGGGGGGTCGATGTCTGCGGCTGTGGGAGCGTGGTATAGTCCTTGGGCGTGGTATGGCGCGGCGGCTCCGGCTCCGGCGGTTGCGTCTGCGGTGGACGCTGCTGGGGGGTCTGGAGAAGGAGAGGAGAGGGACGGAAAAGGGAAGGGAGAGGGAGAAGGAGACGCGCAACTCACGCAGGCGGAGATGGTGAAGGAGGCGGCGCTAGCGCAGGCGCGGGAGGCGTGTGAGACGCAGGCAAAGTCGTCGTCGGAGGAGGAGGCGCCAGGGCGGGAGCCGGACTTGAACCCGGTGGGGGCGACGATAGCGACGAACCGGTCGGGGTGGGCATCGTTTTTCTCGTCGAGGTCGCTTATAATGAAGACCATCACGGCTGGGCCTGCGGTGGACGAGAATGGGATGGAGGTTATGGATATTGATGAGGATGAGGGCGAGGGTCAGGCGGGGGATGATGCTCCTCCTGCTATTGGAACTGGAGAGGAGGAGGAGGTAATGCGCGGGAGGGCGCGGAATGGGGAGAAGGATAAGGGAGGGCGCGGTGGTGCAAACGTAAAGAGCGGACCGATGAAGCTCGCTGGGCAGAAGCAGGTGGTGGCGCTTGCGGGACCCTCGACAAGCAAAAAGGACAACAAGTCCGCTGCCTCGTCCCGCTCGTCCTCCATCAAGCCCGACGTCCCACCCGCTGTCGCGCCCATTACCAAAGGCTCCAAGCCCTCCGCCCCGCCGCCCCTGACGATTTCCGACTCTGTCAAGCGTGACACCCTCAAGCCCAGCCCTACTACCAAGAAGAACAAGGACGCGCCGCCGCCCGTGGTCCCGCCTTTGTCGAAGAAGAAGAAGTCCGCGTCGGCATCACCTGCGCCATCCACGAAGAGCGGAACCAGCACGCCTGGCGGCCCGCGTACGCCGACGCCGAACCTCATCCTCCCGACCTGGGCAGACACGTTCCACACCTCGCCGCGGAGCGTGGTGCCGCCGCCGCCGGCATCGACGTTCAGCCGGACGATGAAGTTTGTGAGCGGGGTGCTTTTTGCGGCGGATAAGCCCGAGGCTGGGGAGGAGAAGGGGCGTGATGGTGGGGTGGGGGCTGGGAATTGGAAGGGGAAGGGTAAGGGGAAGGCGTGGGACAGAGAGAGGGAGAGGGAGTTTATGCATTTTGGGAAGGAGCTGCCGCGCGCGTGGGATGTTGTGATGCAGGGGAAGCTGGACCCGGATGTGCTGAGAGGGTGTCGGCGGGTTGTGGTCATTGGTATACATGGCTGGTTCCCTGGTAAGTCCCAGAGTTCTTAATTCTCCATTATTATTGCCGACTTGTGCTCACGCCGTATGCTATAGGTGCCGTCATGCGAAGCGTGCTTGGCGAGGTGCGTTGAGCTCTGGTTTTTTCGGGAGTCGGATCGGATTCCGTTGTGGTTCTGATTCCATGTTTCGCGTCTTCTAGCCAACGGGAACAAGTGGAAAGTTCGTCAACATGATGGTGCAAGCGCTCGAGGAGTTCCAGGAACAGCATGGTGTGAAGCTCGAGAAGATCACAAGGGTCCCACTAGAGGGTGAAGGAACCATTGATGGACGCGTCGCCAAGTGAGTCCGAGCCTAACCACACAACGTTCGCTGACTTTTGATCATCTTCGCTCGCCTGTCAACTACCAGGCTCTACGCGAATCTGCAGGCGAACCAGGAATGGATGGATGACCTTCACGCAGCTGATGCCATCCTCGTCGCGACGCACTCACAGGGCTCCATCGTCTCCACCCATCTTCTGGACCGCCTCATCCAGAATCACCACATCAGGACGTCACGCAACACCGTCGTTGCAGGTGCCGCCGCCGCCGAGTCTTTCCCCGCCGCTGGCCTGAGCAACGCTCCGGTGCCCAAGCCGCAACGCGTCTGCTGCCTCGCGCTCTGTGGTATCCACCTCGGTCCGCTCCGCTATTTGAGCAGCAGCTCCCTGCTGCAACCTTATTTCCAGGTGGGTGTTGTTGTGCTCTCGACACAAACTGTCGCCATCATTGATTGGTCTAATACCCATTGCTCCATTCAGTACTTCGAGTCAGCGGCTGCGCGTGAGCTTTTTGAATTCCAGGTGACTACACCTATCTCCGTTTATTTATCTTCCGTCACACGCCCTCATGCTCTTCTTTCGCATCTCCAGAACACCGAGAGTGAGGTATCAAAGAATTATGTCACGGCGCTTCGCAGCGTCGTCGACCATGGCGTACGTCGCGATGCTTCTTTTTTTGTTTTTGTTTTTTGTTTGGTTGTTTGGATTCAACTGAGACGCGTCCTCATTTTGGCGGTTACAGACGAAAATGGTGTATGTGGCTTCGCTCAATGACCAAGTCGTGCCGATCTACTCTGGGCTCTTCACTGCAGCGTCACATCCGCTGATCCTCCGAGCGCTCTACATCGACGGCGATGCATACCAGTACGTGGCTTGCTGACATGTGATAAACGGAAGAACGAAGACTGATTTTCATTTTTTTTTTCCCTTTTTCGTTCGTTAATTTCGTTTTGTCCTAGTTCCTCGGACTTCCTGTCAAATCTCCTTGTTCTCCTTCTGCGCATTCTAAATTCTGGAATATCTGATAGCGGGCTTACTGTTCATCTCTCGGAAGCGACCGCTGGATCTCTGAGCGGTGTGGGTCACTCTACTGCCTATGAGGAAGTTTCCACGTATTCGTACGTCTTTTTTTTTTCTTTTTTTCTTTTTTTGTGCGGACCACATGTTCGCTTTCTTTTTCATTTCATTTCGGAAGAAAAACGAAATCATGACACATGCTCTCTCTTCCCATACATAGCCTAGCGGTCAAGTATCTGTTTCTCACCAACGACGGCTTGGAAGATCAACACACCGATCTGGTGCTGGAACCGTTCAATGCGACTATGGAGCAGAACGACTACGAGGTCAGTTCGCACACCCCGTTCGTTTTCCCGGGGGCTGGTTGGGATCATATTTTTGCTCACTCCTTCCTTTTTTTTTTCTTTTTGTTTTTCTTTTTTTTTGGGTTGGCAGATCCCGTGGTCGCTGCGGGACGTCATCGCGGACGAGCGGGTTTCGTATTTCTTTTCAAGGGAGATTGCAGAGCTGCGCGATGCGTTCCGGGACTGGCACCCCAAGACTACGATCCTTCGGGATCTCAAACGGAAGCTCCAGCCGATCCAGCGGCTCCCTTCTTCGTTCCCTTCGCCCTCATCAAGCAAGCTGTGACCCCGCACTATATCACATCGCCCTCTTTATGTTCCACCTACACGCACCACACGCACACGCACACGCACACTGGAACTTGATCAATCAGCATAACCCTCGCATTACATATATATATATATATTGATCCCCACCCCACGCCCCGTTATTTAGATTTCTGAGTGTATAAATATAGAAAGTTCCCCCGTTAACATCAAGAAAAGGAAAAGAAGAAGGAGTATAAGGAACACTGATTTTTAGGGAACAGATTAACGCTGTGTGCTGAATCTGAATCTGAATCTGTTGTTTGTCCGTCCGTCCGTCAGTCCAGTCAGTCGGTCAGTCAGTCAGATCTGACATGGACACTTCGAACTTGAAGGCGCTGGGATCTTCTTCCCGTAGTGTGTGCGCGTGTGTGTGTTTTTTTTTCTTCTTTTTCGTTGGGATCTGGGATCTTGTTGGTCTGATTTTGAGAAATCGTGATTTAAAATGCGCTGGGGGCGCTTAACGCTAACACCCCAAACGCAGCACGCACCGGTTGGGTTCTGGTTGCTGTGTCGGTTGTCGGTCGCACACTGATCGCACAGACACACAGTCACACACGCGACAGATGAATAGATAGATAGATGAATAGATAGATGGAGAGATAGATAGATAGATAGATAGATAGATAGCATTACAAGTGTATATTTAGTTGGGGAGAATGATCCGGGGAAGTGGAACGAAACAAGCATCTACACCGATGGATGGATGGACGAATGGATGGATGGATGGATGGGCGCATGGAGATGCGGGAAGGGGGAAGGGGGAGGTAGGTGCAGTATTGGTGGTGTTGTATCCCGGATCAACGGTATTCCGCGCCGCAGTCGCCGATGGAGGTGATGATGGTGCGGCCGTTGGAGTGGGCGAGGACAGCCTCGATGTCAGCGTTGTCCCTGTCGGTCAGGCGGAACCCGAACGCGCGGTGGTTGTCGTCGGGGTGTTCGGAGAGCCCGAGGCGCGCGCCTGGTGGGCGGGCGGATTGGGGGGGGGTGTGTGAGGAAGGGGGGGTTTTTGAGATAAAGGAAAGGGTGCGAAGCGACGCACCGACGATGACGGCGCCGACGGCGGGGTGGTCGAGCACCCAGCGCGTGGCGATGTTGGCGATGCTCAAGCCGCCGTGGCGGTCGCCGATGGCACGCAGAGTGAGCAGGAGCGACTGGAAAAGGCTCCATGTCCCCCAGGCCTTGACGATCATGTCGAGATACTGTGGCCACAGACACCAACATCGGTCAGTCTCATCAGGGGGGGGGGCGGGTTTTAATTATTATTACCTTCCGCTGCGAGGGAGTGAGGTTGCCGGAGTACAGATCGGGCTCTGGCTGGCCCAGCCACTTGTCGGCGAGGAAACCGCCGCACTGTGGATAAAGAAAGAGGGGATGGATACCATTCAGCGTTTTCAGCGATCAGGCAGGGGGGAAGAAGACCGCACCAGGGTGCCGTATGTCAGGAGCCGGAGACCATGCTTCTCGCAGACGTCAGTCATGCCATGCAGCGGGCGCGTGTCGATGATCGAGAACTGTTTGCTTGGCGGCAAAAGATTAGCCCGGATCTCTCTTTTTTTAAAATATATATATATATTTCGGTGGAATGCCACTGCACGAAGCTTTTAACACCCCGCGCAGACGCGTTGCGTACCTGGACTTGGTTCGATGCGATGGCGCCTGGGCCTAACTGGGTGCAGATCTCATCGGTCCGAATCGCGTCAAAGTTGCAGAGTCCGATCGCGGAGATGAGGCCTTCGGCTTTCAAGTCCTTGAGGATGCGCAGGGCCGTCAAGTAGTTCTGGTCCGAATAGTCCTGCCAGTGAAACTGCTTCCCCTCCCCAAGGGGGTTAGTTAGCACAAAGAACCGCGCGCGAAGACTCTGCTACTTGCCTGGAGCAGATCGACGCTGGTGGTTCCCATGCGTTCCATGCGCTCTTGTACCGCGGCCAAGACGACGGCGCGAGTGGGAACGACGCGCTTAAATACGCACCACTTGGTCGCTCCCACTACCTGCTGGGACGGGGGAAGGGATCCTCGAAATTGACCCTAATAAGCATCGATCAGTATCCGAGATGCATCCGGCAGGCAACGACCCGTACGAAGATGATTTCGGCGCTACCGTAGTGGTCGGCTACGGGCCACAAGGCATTAGACGAGCCGATCGCAATGAGTAACACGGATCCTACCCTGCGGGTCCGACACGGATGGTTAGGACAATATATGAGACCTGGACGGGTAGGCTGAACGTGCACGCACCATGTCTAAAGAACGTTAGGACAGAGACTAAGGTCGAGCGAAGAGAGAGACACGCACCAAACGCGGTGTACCCGAGCTCAACGTGCCGAGCCATGCCTTGGCGTACTTTGGAGACCGACGCGCTTCCCCAGGCGTTGCTGGAGAGTTGCCAGAGGCCGGTCCAGATGCGAGGGGTAACAAAGGGACCAAGGCGAAAAGTCTCCATCATGGGCGCCATTGGGGAGTTGTGGGCGGACAGCACAGGGTCTTTATAGCAGATTGTGAAGAATGCATTTCCGGTGAATACAAATGAAGCAAACGAACTGAGTTCGAGACGTGATTGGCACGTGGTAAATATTGGTAACCCGAGTTGAAACAGACTCTAACTCACGGTTACGAGAATGTTCGCCGGAACTTGTCCCGCGGGATCAGACTCGACGGCCCTGATAAAATTCCATTCTGTTCTCACTCCTTCCTATAAAGCCTCAGCCATCCACTCCGATTCTCCCCACTCTTCGCCATATGCCTGCTCCTCAGACTGCTTCCCGCTCCTTAGACACCCGCCCCGCTCTTGGCCATGTGTACGTCCCCCACGCGCTTCCGCCCATCTCGTCCCGAGTCCTAACATCGCCCACAGCAATCTCATGGTCGACACCTTCATAGCCAACGCGAACGCCGACGAGTAAGCAATCCCAATCCCCCCCCCACCATCAAGCTCACCTCTCGGCCCCCCAGTCTCCGCTCCATCGTCAGAAACCTTCTTGCCACCAACCCACCGCACTTTGCGCATGCCTTTACCACCGCCGCCCGTTCCCGGTTGCGCCAGACCACAGCCCGCGCAAGCATCAACCCCTACGCCCTCTTCGTCCGGCAGTCCTCACATACGGGCGCCCCCGCCGGCCCCACGCCGCACCTCCACGACGTCTTGACCCGTGCTCGCTCGCTCTACGGCGCGGGTATGGGCTTCACGAGCCTGAACATCCTCGCCTCCATCGTGCGCGCGTCGGTGGGTTTGCGATGGGACGACGACGACGGCGATCTCGCGGCGCTGCTGGCCGTCATCGACGCGGACATCGGGCAGGCAATACAGGCAAGTGGTATATCATCATCATCCGTTGGTCCGGGTCCGGATCCTCCAGGAGACGTACGACGTTTGCTGATGGTTGATGATGATGCCCGGTTCATACCAATACAGAGCTCGAAAGAAGAGATCGAAGGCGGACGCGTGAATGATGATGATTTTGGGACGGCACGTGCTATTGTGGATGATCTCCGGAAGGCGGTGAAGGAAAGCATGGCGGACGTGGCGGCGTGGGGAGGCGAATTCCCATTCGAGCGTGCTGCTTCCAGTTTGGACCACTGGAAGATCTGAATCAATTTAGAAAGGAAAGGAAAAAAAAAAAAAAAAAAAAGTATTTTAGAACTGTATTCGTATGTATCGTAATTAGCTCAATGAATTGTATCACGCACCACCAAACTCACCAGGTCAGCCAGGGGCATTTGTATAACATCACATTACTTATCTCTCTCTGTCTCTCCCATGATATTTTCCCGTCGTCATCCCTCCTGGGTATACGTATGTATGTGATTTGACTTGCCCTTCACGACACGGGCTGGAGATTGAACACCGACCGGGTCAGATATTCTTTTTCGATTTCCATTTTTTCCTTTCCCATTTGGAATGCCGTGCGGCTGCAAGTTCAGGCTGTAAGTATGTGTTTCAAGCGACTGGCAGTTGATTTTGCCACCACTCACCCGTCTCCCCAACCTACATACAAACATTGATCGGGATGTCGACAACGGGCCAAGGAGAGCGGCGGCGGCAGCGGCGAAAGCGACGAGCGACGAGTGTCATTTTATCTTCATGTTTCGCATGATATTCCAGGAGCCATCGAGACCCGAGTACTTCCAGATATGCCCCGGAGGACCCGGGATGAGCAACCAGCGTTGTGTTGGCAGCCGGACGAGTTGCTAGGGAGCTGGCTTTCTGACAGTTACATTCGGTCCGAGCTGAAAGAAAAGAAAAAGGAAAAAGAAAAGCATACCTGACCTAACCTGCATAACGAAATCATGATCAGAGCTCTGTTATTGGTCGCGGCCATGGACAGACGATGAAAAACTTGAACAACGTTAACAATCTCGGAGTCGTTGTTGCCCCAAACGACCGCAAATAACCAACACTGACTGACTAACTGAACTTTAACACGCGCACAGACCCCCTTGTGGCCAACGACCGAAAAACTCTCATCGAGACCATCGCCGCTATGTATGTACTTACCCGGCGGGGCGAGGGCCGTATCGGCGCGGCGTGCAACATCCGACCAGTCAATAGAGTCAAAACTAAGAAAATCCCCACGGACCGAAGTGGGAGGATCTGCGGTGGTAGTGATAGTGATGATGATAATGATGATGATGATGTTAATAATGATGGACGCCAATCAGGCATCCTATCACTCCAACAAACGCCCACAAAGAAAGCTCTGTCTGTCCAGCCCAGCTCTCTCGGGCTCAAAGCGAAAAGCACACGGCCCCAGCTGCAGGCCCCGGTACAGAAAATGGAGCCCGTTCAATCGAATCACTTCACATTAGCAGCATATGTATTATGTATGGACAGCGAGTCGAACGACCTTTCCGAGTGGGGTTTGTGGAGCTGTGGTCGCAAGTGATACAAGTATATGACACAGGAGACTTATCAATGGACCGACCGGGCTGGCTGGCTGGTGATGAACGAAACCCACACGTCAACTGTACTGTACAACAGAACGGGGAAAACAACTTGGGAGATAAGGTGTACCGCGATCCTTGTAGTTGCCGGAGGGTGGGGTTGTGATAAATAACAAGTAACAAGTAAGACTAAGTAAGTAAGTAAGTGAGTAAAGGTCATGCGGCCCGCGGCCTGCAAACTGAAACGCGACCCGCCCCCCTTCGCCGCGCGGCAGGAAGATGACGCGGTTCGAGGAGGAGGGCCTAGATTTATGGAATATACGTATACGGGGACGAGGTTAGTGGCCGGCCGGCCGGGTGTGGGCTCCTGTGGGCGTCGCGTGAGTCTGTACATGCGGACATCGAATAAAAAGTAAAAAGGCCTGCACGTTCACCTGCAAGGTTTTTTTTCTTTTTTTTTTTTGCCTGCCATCCGGGGCTATAAGTGGTGAGGCGACGTCTGCAGAGGTTACAGTGTTGATTCAGAAACAGGGACCAGGGACGAGGGACGAGGGACCCAGGACGCCTCGCCCTGTCGCGGTGTGCGGTATGTCACGGTGTCCGCGAGGCTTTGTGTGTGTGCGTGTGCGTGGCCTTTCGAAATTGTGAAAGGAAACATCGTGAGGTGGGGGGGTGATGTGGGACTTGAAGCGTTTCAAGGGAAACGTAGCGGTACATTGTACACTCACGGCTTCCGAGTCGTCAGCGGCGACAGGACATTGTTACGAGCAAATGCTATCGATGACGAAGCCCGATGATGAAGCTCTGCCTTCTTCCCCGAGAAGTAGCATGCAATCAGGTAGATTGAACGGCATGAGAGAGCTTTGCTTGCTTGCTTGCTTGCTTACTGTTCCGCCATCGTGACTGGCAGGTAACCTGAAAGGACCCCGACGCATGCCATTCGAAAGGCTCTGGGTGAATGAAACAAGTCAACGGGAGGATCAATCAGAACAAAGGCGAGATTAACTTGCGATCGATAAGTCAAATTGTGAAGCTCGATGAAGCTCTGAGAAGCAGCCTGCGATCATAAATTGGAACGGCACGAGAGAGCTTGCTTGCTTGCTGTTCAGTCATCGTGACTGACAGGTGACCTAAAAGGACCCCGACGCAATTCGAAACTCTGCATAAATGAGTAAAAGTCAATGGGAGGATCAATCAGAAAGTAGGCGAGATTAACTTACAGTCGATAAGTCAAATTGTGAAGCTCGATGAACCTCCTCTGCCTTTTTCCGAGAGGAAGCCTGCAAGCAGGTAAGCTGAACATGGGAGACCTAGCTGGCTTGCTTGCTGGCTGGTCGGTCATCGTGACTGGCAGGTAACCTAAAAGGACCCCGATGCAAATTTGAAAGTTAGAAGGGAACGGGGGATCAAAAAGCGAGATTAACTTGCAATCGATAAGTCAAAAGCGTGATGGTCCCTTGGGCTGTGTGGACGATCAGCCGATGGAATCGCTACTTCACACTGGAAGAGAGGTTAATGGGGACCCCCTTCATAGACCGCATGGAGCGCAGCGTCCTTCTTGAGCGAAGGAGAAAGAGAAATGCTCGATCGAATGGATGAAGCAGGGCGTGGCCCCCCATATTGCTTCACATGGGAAGAGGCCTTTGGAACGAAAGGCCATTCACATGCTCCCCCCGCGGTTTCCATCTGGAAATCCTTATACGTCAGAGATATGGCCATGCTCGCCGGTTGAACTGGGTCGTTTCTAGATGCTCAAGATAGCGGCGACGGCACAACGGTTCAGGCAGTAGGCGACGAGCCAGCCTCACTCAGCCCAAACTCGGGTCTAAGAATGAAGGACAGGATAGAGCGTACGTTCAAGCCCATGCGATACGTGAGTGGCTGATAGCAGCTGTGAGGTAATAAGACTATTGCCACCGAGTCGGCGCCTCCATGCCCGGGGACCACTTGAGAGTCCGAAATACGGAAAATTCCATGGGTGTACACCGAACGTTTTTTTTTCCCCCGTGGAATGAAGTCAGGCGGTTTAGAGCATGCAAAGCGAGCCAACTGCTTCCAACGTCGAACCAGCTTTTGACAGGACGGTAGGTAAATTGTGCCGACCTCGTTAAAATTGCATCCGCCAACGTTCAAGTTCAGGACGCGAATTAGAGATCGAGGCGCCCGACTCTAAAAGCGCCGAGCGCAGGGAGAGGACACGCACCAATTTCTGGGCTGAATTTAACCAGATGTAGGCCTTGTCACGAGGACGTGAGAGGGAGACACAATGAAAGAGATCGAAATGGAGCTAGGCGCACAAAAAAGATGCCCAGTCCCTGAGTTTTATTCATTCGCTACCCTGAGACCTTGACAAGTCAACAGCGACCGCCATGAGAATGGTGAAACTTCGGAGCCGTATGTGGGTCGTCCAATGGCGCGATCTCGCATTGAAGCTCGCGCTGTCGTCCAAGCGGAATCCTGACCGCACCCTATCCTTAATGGCGGGACTTGCCAGTGCGTACCGGCGGTACCTAAGCGAAAATTTTCGTGATGGGGGAGCACTCACATGTATGGTAAAGGTCGCACTGCGACGCCGGTGCTGCGTTTAGAGTACCGGGCAAGGATAACAATCGGCGACGGTACAATGGAGATATGCGCGATCTGCCAAAACAATTTCGGTGCGAAAATCCCTAGGGATGCGGCGGGCACAATATTGTAAGTTGCCTTCGGCGGCTGTATGTCCTAGACTTACCTGCCAATGGTGCCCTTGTCGCGCTGCTCAAGCACAACCAGTGCCCAGGAGGAAAAAACGCGATCGTGGGAAGGAGGATACCGCCGGCGCCTGCCGCATGTGCCGCAGAACCTTCAGCTGGCGTACACAAGCGAGGTTATTGGTTCCCGCCCTATGTCACGACAAGTTATGGCGTTCGTGACCGAGTCTTCTTGCTTCGTTACCCACACCTTGCTCCAGCCCACTCGCGAAGAAAGTCTATGGGCCCCATGTCCACAACATCGTCGACCACGCTCCACCGCGACGTCGAAGACTTGACGAGCATGCCTGGATCCAAGGAATTTCTTCCACCTGATCCTTTCGAAGTACATCTTGACCCGGAAGAACACCCTCAGAACATACCATTATTGAGGAAATGGATTGCTGTGATTGTCATCAGCTGCGCCTCCTTGTGTGTGACCTGTTCTTCATCTGTGGTAGGTGGGAGTTCGTCGAACGTTAAGATCGTCCGTCAATATTTGCTTTTTCCCCAGGCTACTTTTACGGAAACAGGGGTTGCGGCCGAATTCCGAGTGCACCATCTAGTGACCGTCCTTGCTTTGAGCTTGTTCGTGGAAGGGCTTGGGCTGGGGCCGCTGTTGGTCGGCCCACTGTCTGAGATGTATGGAAGGAACATCGTGTATCGGGTTTCCTATGGTTTGCTCTTCCTTGCCTCTTTTCCAGTCGCATTCGCTCCAAACGCCAGTGAGTCAAAGTCATTCCTTGAATCCCATCTCATATCTCATCGCCCAAACCATTCGTATCTTCGTCAGGTGTATACTTAGTGTTTCGATTCATCAGCGGCTTTTGTGGCGCCGCGTTCCTCAGCGTTGCGGGCGGGAGCGTGAGTGACTTATTCTCAGATTCCACAGTCGCGAAGTGAGCCTATACCTTTCACTCCACTGCGTAGCTCGATCCTTACTTTACCGCCCGACAGCCCCATGGCTCTCTATACCATTAGCCCTTTTATTGGTCCTGTTCTTGGCCCATTGCTCAGTGGGTTCGTACCCTCTCCCCCTCGCCACGGTTGGTGATTAACATCGTTCTAGATTCATCAATCAGGTGCGAACGCACCCATAGGTTTTGGCATCGCTGACCTAGCTGACGGCTCTTAGAACCTCTACTGGCGTTGGACATACCGGATACAGTCGATATGGATCTTTGTCCAATACATTGCGCTACTTGCTGTGAGTCCACCTGCCCGTCGTTGGATGGTGCTCGGAGTTACATTACCGCACAGTTGGTTCCCGAGACATACGAACCCGTCCTTGTGAAAAGGAAGGCCCGTCGGTAAAATCCCTGCCGCTCTTTCGTTTCCCGATTTTAAAGCCGACTGTTCATTAGTCTTCGGATCTCCACAGGCGATCTGGCGTACTGGGCCCCGTTGGATAAGGAAGATAGACACCTCCTCCGCGCGATCGCAATCAGCTGTTATAGGCCATTCCGTTCGTCCAACGACTAATGCGTATGCTGGGAATACTGAAACCCTCTTTCTATCAGAACTTGTCATGTTTGATCGCATGGCGTTACTCTTAGACCTCTGGTACGAGCCCCGCGTCTCCCGTTGATAACTAGCAACTTACTCGACCTAGGACTGCATTGATCCTTGGCATCCTGTACCTTGCATTTCAGGCCTTTCCAATCATTTTCAGTGACGGTCACGGCTTCAACATGCAGACGACAGGCATGACATTCTTGGGAATCGGACTTGGAATGGTATTAGCGATTTCTTCCCAGCCGTTCTGGAACAGGTTCGTCTACCCCTTGCGCGTCAAAACCTTGATTTTTTCCCCCTCTGATGCGATCTCGAACAAGACTTTTCGAACGCGAAGGAGCCAAACACGGTGGTCAAGCCCCGCCTGAAACACGCTTGATCATGGGCCAGCTTGGTGGTGTCCTCGTACCGATCGGTGGGCGACGACAATCATGCTATTACCACAATTCCGCTAAATGACAGTACCCTGATCACCGCACAGGTCTATTCTCGCTAGCATTCACCACATACCCGCACGTCCACTGGATCGCCCCCATCATTGCCTCCGTTCCGTTCGGAGCGGGGATTTACTTTGTCTTCACATCAACCTTCACATACCTCGTCACAGCGTACCGCCCCATCGCAGCATCAGCCATGGCCGCAAATAGTGCGCTGCGTTCCAACTTTGCAGCTGTGTTTCCACTGTTCGCAGGCACGATGTACGCAAGGTTAGGTACCGTGGGCGCCACTGCTTTGCTGGCAGGGCTGACAACAGTGATGGCCCCACTACCGTCAGTCGTATTTCCGCTATCCGCAACTGATTCGCATCTTAACCTACTACCCACCCACCCCTTCCTCAGGTTCATCTTTCACCGGATCGGACCTCGCCTGCGCGCCAAGTCTCGTTTCGCAATATCATAACCCACAAAGAAGAGAAAGAAAAAGAAAGCTGATGCCTGCTGTTCTGCTAATTTTATTCGACGCTCCTTTGACCTGCACAGCTATCCAATCACACCGGCCCTCATCTATCATATACGATATAATTCCCAGGACCCCCAAGTACACGTGTATATGTAATCCTCACTTAGATAGATAGCCTTTCCTCGTACTTATCACAATCTGATTGTCTTGCCGGATCACAGGCGCCGACGCCAACAGTCTCTTTTCACGGTTCTTGACGCCCATCAAGTCGGGCGAGCGTGCTCTTCGAGCATCGGCTCTAGTTGTATAAAACTTTTAAAGGTGTAAAAAAAATTATTGACGAGCGAGTTGATGGACATTTGATCCTGGGCAGCGAACGGCGTTTGATCGGCGATGGGTGTTGGACGAGAGCAGCAGGTACAAGTACATCAGGCGGTGCGCACCTGCACCATCAGAATACGTAAACAACATATACATAATCAGAATTTACACTTCACGAAAAGAATGCCCAATACGACATAAGGACGCCCTCAACAGATCTAACAGCACATCCAGATATCATCGGCGGCCCTCACTACTGTGACGGGATCCAGGTCAGCGTTGAACGATGATGGCACAGCACCACAGCAGGGAATTGATACTGACGACAGCAGATGTGTGTTTCGCGGTCGTTGTCGATCTCACAGTAACCGTGGGTGAAGGCGGAAGGGTCGTGGTGGCGGTTGGGGTCGGCGTGTATGTGATCACTGTGGTGGAAGTCGAATCGCCATACGTGAACGTGATGCAAGTCGTTGTTCCAGCGTCAGTACCGCTGTTCGTCTACAGTTCATCAACTACGCTCAGCTACCATCCAAAGAAGCGAGACCGGAAGGATCCAACGTACCGTGTAGAATTGGGGACGAGCATTGACGCCGCTGATTGTGACCATCATGAGGAAGGCGGATACGGCTGTGAGCTTCATCTTCGTTGAGCAGTTTCTTCTTCTGAGGAAATCGAAGTTATATCATGTCCTTTTTGAGTGGTTGCAACCAGCCAACCAGAATCCGCGGTCACTCGGCGCGTTTACTTCACCGTGTCGCGTGAGCGTTGGCAGATAATCGGAGCAGGGCACATTCCTTGGAAGCCAATTATCGCCCGAGGCGGCGAAGATTGTCCGTCGACGGCGAGATGCCGCACTGGTCCCAATCCTAAGAGGAGGATCGATTACAGTGCTATGAGTCAGCTACTAAGATATAGATATGCCGCTCGAGACAGCACCAGATCCGAAGTTTCCAGACGAAGGATAAGAATGTGTAGTAGATGGACGTTTAATGTTCATCGAAGAGGAGCCATTTGGAAAGTTCTGCCCCAACTCCTTCGGTCCGATGCCAAGCCACATGATATCAATTGAAGAGCTGGAGAGTTACGTATCCAGCGGCCATTATGAGGTGGACAAATGGGTGTGCAGCTAGATTCGGCGCGAAGAGTCCAAGTCGGGTCCAAGCCCCGTTACAGGAAGCAGCTCTGTTCAGCCCCAGATTAAAGTTTTGTGGCGCGTCGAACATCTGCGCCTTGTGGTGATATGCACAGCGTGGAGTATATCTTGACCATGAGTCGTCCCTAGAACCGGAACAGGCATCCACCCCGTCGGCCTGCACTAGAGACTGCATGAGGGCCATCAAAGAAGACAAAACCAACATTACTCAGTCTTTGAACCATTTCTCGTGGACTATTATCAAATGCTAACTCGGAAAAAAGCAAAATTGACGATGCCCTACACAGAAGCAGGCAGACAACGTCACCGCCACAAGCATACCCGCCCTCTTGAGTGGATTTCATCCTAGGTATCGCGCAGCAAGAGACGGAGAAGGCGGAGGCCGGATGACGGGGCGACTATCCGCATCATCGCACCCGAAAGGCTTGGCTGATGCCAAACTCGACGGTAAACGATCTCGTGAGGGGCCAAGGAACGCTGATACTGACACTGTATACGCATGTGCGAAGCCCTCGAGAGAATGCCCGAGGCGAGTCCATTACACTCCTCATTAGAGGTTGCCACCCATGAGTCAGACTCAGCCTTTAAAAACTAAAAGATTGAAGCGAACGTCACTCACACGGGTCATGATGACTGTCGTGCTTGGTAGCTGGCAGTAGACGACTCCAATTCATATAACAGATTCGTGGCGATCCCTGGAACAGCTCAGATAACATGCGCCATATAGAATTGAGGCAGGCCGCTGGTGCGCCTGATCGACGCCAGGCAGACACAGTGCATGTCTCATCTTCCTAAGGTCGAGCGGCACTTCTGAGGAATGGGAAATGGCCCGCCCTTATAAGTCGACGCAGAGAGCCAAACACTGTGTTAGCAGTAAATTGCTGTATCTCGTGAGCACGGGAAATAAATCGGATATAGACAGTTCACTTCGGTCAAGGGGGCACCGGCCCGAGAATCCCGGACGTGGCCCGCGTTAGTTAGTCGAGCCGCAGGCCGCGAAAAAAATAAATTACAGCCCTCTATTTTGCCGAAAATTTGTCCTCCCGAGAACAATTTGGACTCGGAGCAAGGATATAAATTATTAGCTACATGAATTTAACCTAGATAACCGTGGATAATGGTTAATCATTTTTGAAACTACTAAATTTGGGGTAACTCAACGCTCAACATCCTCACCGACACTGCATGACCTCATTGCTGAAATGTCTTCTCTAAAGCAGGTGAGAGTTAATCAATATATCAGAAAGAAGAACTTCGACTAACGAGAGCCCCGGGGAATCTCCAGCCAGTCCTTGATGCAGCGGGATATGCTGAATGTCCAGATTGCGAAGCCCGCATACACTGCGGCGCGGTTGGGCTTGCCAATCTCGAAAAACGACACCGCGGAAAGAAAATCTGCCTGGAAACAAAGGCCAAACGGGATAAGAATGCAAGAACAGCAAAAAATGGATCCCTCCTTAACTTTTTCAACCGGCCAAAACCAACCTCGGTCCCTTCGACAATATCCACGGCGCAGCCAGTTCAGAGTCTTGCATGGCCTCCAGAGAAGGCGCCTCAATCGAAATCAGTCACAGTCATATCAGGAGATGGAAACCCACCAATGTCTACCATAATGCGATCAAGACGCAGCCCGTTCCTTGAAAACCTCGACTATCTCGCAAAAAACCTACCATCGACGATTCCCGAGGCCTCCGACAGTGATAAACTTGCCGAATTTGGAGGAGAGCCTGCAGAATTCGATGACCTGAGGGTTAGTGGTGATGATTTGTGGGAAGGCGAGATCAATCTGCGCTTGAAAAGGGTGCTGGGATGGGGAACCGAGGGGAATGTGGAGGACCTGATTCGACGGGGAAGGAAAGGGGTGGAAGGATTGGCCATTTATGTGAGATACTGTGTCGAGGAAAGGGGGGTGAATGAGAGCTTATTCGAGGGAAAGTTGTCGCGCTTGGTGTTGGCGCTCGAGAAAATGTGCGTCCTACAAGATAAGCCTTTTTTGCGAGAGATAAAACTCAACTTGGACAGTGCCAAACCTCGTGAAGCTGGAACAGAGAACGCTAGCTCTGAACCTGCACGAACACCACAAACCCTCAGCCTGACACCCGTCATCGACCTCACGACCATAGCTGAACCCAGTTTGTTTGAGTTCCCGAACACGCTGGGACCGACGAATGCATTAGCGAACCTGTGCAAAGGATACACGCTCACCTTCCCAAGTGGAAGATCCCCACATACCTCATATCCATTCGGCCTACATGAAACACTGCTCCTTCCCTGGGATCACTTGGTGAGGGGTAGCGTGATGACGTTGTTTTCTCAGACCTGCATTAGATTGGTTCCAGAACCTGGGAATTCATGCAGACCATGTCAGCTCCTACGTGGAAACAAAACATTGGAGGGGATACTTATGCGAATCGAGGACGGCATTCACGAAAGCACAGGATATGCATATTATGGAGTTTCTGCCCTGTCCGAGTCTCTCCGTCACCGAACCCAGCAACTCCGCATCTCCGAGTTGCGAGGATTAAACCAGGCGAAGAAAATCCTTGCGAAGGCGACTGTGTTGTCCGACCAAAAGAGATTGTTGATTGCCATTGCGAGCGGAAAGGTGAATCGAGTCGATCGCCTCCTTAGCATTGGGCTTCGTCAGAAGAAGGGCACCCGAGGGCTTCTTGCATCATATGTTGCCGCTGCAGAGGGTCACTACCACCCGAAAAGCTTCACGGAGGAGGAGGATATGAAAGCGTTGCTCCTATGGAAGCTGGGGGGCAATCGGATTGCTCAGATCAACCATCGCGCAAGTGGGGCACCAAGCATCTCATACCTGAGAACCCGGTCAACTGTCCCTCCAATCGTTCCTTCACACCAAGCCCCAACAGTCCAGGAAGTCGAGGCGAACGTGGATGCGACACTTCACAGCGTGCTTGATGTGGTTCATAGCCAGATAAAGTCACCGTCGAAGGTCCTTCACGCGGTTCTGATGTTTGATGAGATTGCGACCGAGAAGCGTATCCGTTGGGACCCGAAAACGAACTATTTCCTTGGGGTATGTAGGCAGCATGCGAGCAAAACTTCAATGGAGTTTGTGAATGAAGGGGACATGGAGGAATTGTTTCGGTGTCTTGACGATGGGAGTGTTCATTACGCAGCAGAGGTGAGAAAGGTTCCGCGGAGTTTTGCATCCGTGAGCGCTGATCGGAGTCTATTTTTAGGCCACTGTCAGCGCTTTGGGTATTTTGTGCAAGGACAATCGCATATACCCAGGTCGTGCTGTCCTGGTATCTGGGGATTGCAAACGAGAAACTGGAGAACAACATTCCAGAGTTATTCAAACAGTTCTTGATGGTGTGAATAATCTCAAGGACACGACAAAACTTCGAGTCGTCTCGATTGCCTCCGACGGGGAAAGTCGTCGAGGTGCTGCATTTATTGCACTCACTTTCAAACAGAAGTTATCCCCAGGCTCGCCCATATATCCCCTTCTTCGACCTCTCACATTTATGAATCTCCACGTCGGCGACGATGATTTGACATGCGACAAGGATTGGAAACATGTCTTCAAACGGTTCCGGAATCTTCTCCTTCGCCACCGAGGGGTTACCGTTCATGGATTCCGCATCACGCCTGGCATTCTCAAAGACCATTTCAAGTCCAGTGGATTATCAGCAGATCATCTTCGATCGCTGTTCAACCCAAATGATCAACAAGACGTCAAATTGGCTTTCGACATGTTGAAGGACATCTGGACTCTTCCTCGCATTTCCACTAGCCCTCATCCTGGATTTCAAAAGGCCCGTGAGGCCGTTTGGATACTGGGAAAGCTTCTATACCACATGGTTTTCCCTTACCTGTGCGTCGACCTCTCACTTTCGGAGCAAATCGAGCATCTCAGTGCCGCCGCTCATCTCGCCCTCGCACTCTATAAGTCAGCGGGAAAAGACTTTATCCCGACAAATCTTTACATTGACCTTATGATCATGATAAAGAATGTATTGTTCTGTGTGGCAAAGGCGAAAATCGACGACCCTGGTGGGGAGTTATGGATAATCCTCCTTGCGACGGACCGCCTGGAGGAGTTGTTCGGGATACTACGCACGATGGTCGGAAACGATGCGAACTTGGATATCCTGCAGCTCGTTTGTCGCCTTGCTGGAACGACGGAGGTTTCGAATATACTTGCCAAATATCCTCACTGGGATCGTGCTCCTCGGCGCCTCAAGCTTCCAGCACTATCACGGGAATCGAAAGAAATTCCCGACAGCGCCGACCATATCAAACCTGCATCCTGGAAAGGGAACGTCAAGGTTAGGGACGTCTCACTCCAAACCTCATGGAATCGGGGAAGGCGTCTTGTTGAAGACGAGTGCGGCTTTGTCAAACCCATCCTCACCGAATTGGAAGGAACACCGAACATTGATCTCCTTGCACCATTTGGAGTACTCCTGTTTGATGTCCCTCTCGCAGAAGATGACATCGATGAGAGTCTGGAGTACCCCATTCTACAAAGCACCACTTCCTCTCTACCGACAAACACCAATTCCAACCAAAATAGCTCTATTGATGAATCGGAGGCCCGGGTCGAGGTCGAGGATGGTTTGGACGAGCTTGTCGCCTCGGAAAATGTGGCAGAACTTGATCCGCCGGGTAGGAATGCATTCAGCAGCAAGATTGTGATTGACGGTATCGAGATGGCTAAATCTCGCGCTCTGGCACGATACAGCAAGTTCCGAAAGTACACGAGCTCCACAGATCGCTTAAGACGGGTCCAAGCTGTCGAGCGATATGTTAAAAACAAAACTCTTGACGCACATATCGAATCCCGAACCGACGAAACTGAAGTTCTTGTTATCTCGGACCCCATCACCACCCTCCTTCATTCTGAAAACCGGTTCTGGATATGCGTTGGCGAGGTGAATGAGATTAAAATTGATGGTAATTTTGTCGATTCCGTCCCAGTCGAAATGCTGGAGGAAGAGACTGTTATGATTTCGTATCAAATGCTAGGTCTACGTCCCGCTACATCAGATGATGATCCTACTCAAAAGCAGGACTGGAGGACGTACACAGTCAAGGAGCGCTCGTTTACGGTCCACGGGCGCCTCGTTCAGGTCGTAAATCCATCGCTCTCGACGACTCATACGAACATCCCTTTCTACTTGTTCCAGAGTTCAGTTCTGGTTGCATTAACAGCGAGTATCTTTCAAGGTTTAACGACCGCTCACCTCAAGACGGTACCAAAGATTACTCCCAGTCAAGAATATCCCTATCGTGAGGCATCAGGTGAGTGAACTTGAATATTGTCGAATAATGGTGCTTACGGCGGACCACGATTGATCAGGCAGGGCATGCTTCGTCAGTGAAAGTCAGCATCGAGTTGAAGATCATGGAACCTCGAGTTGTCCACGGTGCTCTCCAGCGGTAACCCTTGATCTTTCACAAGGACAACGAGTACTCGAGCATATTGGTGCTCATATTCTCTATGACCCTGGCGTGACGCAATCGGCCGAACTCTGTGGTTTGTGCCTCCGACCACGGCCATTCTGCGAATTCTTTTTGACCAGAGGAAAGGGCGCCAATCGTAGTCTGAAAATCAATCCGACGCTATCTCGGGGATGCTTAATGAAGGTGAAGTACTCTTACAGTGTTGCAGCCGAGTCATCTCCCTCTTCCCCATGTTCGAATGTCCCCATCGCCTGCCCTTTGTGCTCGAGTACCGCCCCTGCCATCTGGAAGTACTTCATGAAAGCCCACTTCGAGGAAAACCACAAATCCGCACCAATTTCGAAATATGAGGACCTTTGGAAACTCACGGACTTCGAGATGACTGAAATGACGAAGATCTGGGCAAAACGAAAGCACGTCGTGGTCAAACGTACCAAGAAGTCGAAGATTCCTCCTTTAGTGGTCTCCGAGAGCCATCGCGCCCATATACCTGTCAGGTATTTATCGTATATTTTGTTTTGAAAGCAGGAATCAATTTCTTACCGCTACTTTTTTTTTGCAGTCACGCCGAGTCATCCATTCTTGAATCTGAGGAGGAGTCCGAGTCCGAGTCCGAGTCCGAGTCCGAGTCCGAGGGAACTCCCAGCGATGTCCCAGGGAACGAGGAAAGTGCCCGCGCAGAGGGAGTAGACGAAGGAGGGGAAGAATTGAGAACGAGCCCCACTTGCAACACCGAAGGCGTCTTGCCGATGTCCGGGGATGTTGACATGATGGAAGCACCAGCAGCTGACCACGCAGTTATTTTTAACAGCGCCGAACATCAGAAAGACGACAGCGTGAGCCTTTCTTCTTGTTAAATTTTGAGTTCGTACTGATACAGGTATACAGGATAACAATGGCGCACCCGATCTCCATGAATCTGCAGGTGTTGTCACCAGTGTACCACCCATTGTAGAAGTCGAGCGGATGAGCCCAGCTTGTGAGGAGGCCATCGAGACGTCTGGACGTGGTAGGCGTAAGAGAGTCCTGCGTGATATCGGCCCCCTCAATGGATGCATGTGCGGAAAGGTGGTGAATCCGGACGGTGTCGACTCAATCGAGTGTAGGCAAGCTGGATGTGAAACAAGATGGGTATGTTAATATTTTACTGGATAATAATAACATTGAGTTACATGATTACAGTTCCATCTTCCATGTGTATTCCTCACACAGGCTCCAACGAAGTGGGTTTGCGAGGTTTGCGACGCGTCTGGGCAAGGGCGGGCAAAGCGCCCGCGGAAGTGATGTCATATTACTATATTGGGAATTGTGCCTGATTACGTAGTTAGTTAGTCCACTTGAAGTGGACTTAACAAAAAAATCGACCCCGTATATTTTTTTTCAATGCCGGTGCCCCCTTGACTTCGGTAACACTAATGTTTCAAAGTGGCGAGAATTATCCGCCACGAGTGAGTGTACTACGGGGGTCGTCTTTGGAATACTAAACACGCCAAACAACATATCTTCGAGGATTGAATATGACGCACACGGGACTGTAGTTCAATGCTCAATTGGCGCCAAACAGGATAGCCGTGGAATCCAAACTTGAATTGGTTGGTCAATCCCATCAACCTATTTATTGAGAGTGGGGTCGAAAAGAAAGGGAAGCTCATGCTCATTGATAGACACCCATACAAACCCAAGATGCTCTTATCATTTTTCAAAGTGTACCTTCCATGGCTCAGGGAATCTGGCAGCTTGCATGTGTAGATTTGGGAAGGATACTTGAAGGATCGTTGTGCTTTCCGGTGCAAATTTTCTGGTGAAAACAAATCTATCTATTCTTGCCCTTGGTGTCCATTTTTCATGTCCTCATCTTCGCGTCGGCCTTCCCCTAAGAACGTAAATACAAATCCTTCATTACTGTGACGTGAACACAATCCTTAGACCACCTTGACTTTATGGGAAACTGTAGTTTATTCACCTTCAAGTACTATCATTTTCTGTAATCTGACCGATGTCTGTGCTCGTGGCCGAAACCTTTCCAGAAGGGCCTCCAGCCTCCTTCGGAACGCATGCAGCGGCAGGTGATACGTCCGTTTTGCCGTCAAGGGGGTTCATCGCAACTGATAGATGCCCGGAGGATGCAGGGCGCGCAGGCGAAATTTCGATATCCTGTACAGTTTGAATCCCAATATGAGAACCGAATCCAAATGTTTCCACGGTGGAGCGTTGTAAGTTGACAAGCACAATGACAATGGAAGGATACATTGCCTGTGGAAAGCCTTCAGCTGATCTAGAACGAGATGCGAGGCAGAAATACTGAGCACGCACAGTTACAACATTCAGACAACTCAGAAAAATCTCTGAGGTCAGCAAAGTAGACGATTCCGGAGGTTGAGGAACAAACTGTAGCACTACCGATGTAATCTGGGCCATTTTTGTCAGAGATGGGTGGAGGTGGCCAGACGTAATAATTGTACCTGGAGAGCGCAAAAAGCCAACCCTGTATCAACAAGCACGATCAGGATTTTCTGAGCAGGGGAGGTGGAGTTCTGCTTGATTCCCATCCGTCTAAGAAATTGGAGATGGCCCCTGCTGACGTTAAGCCAATGCATAGAGATCATAGGGAAAGCTATCCACACACCACAATTTATAAAAAATTAAACTTGTGGCTACGACATTTGTTGCCAGCGAAAGCGTTAGGGATGCCCCGAACATATCATCCATAGCTGAATTTAGCATGGGATTTTGGTAACTCTTGAAGTTAAGTACGATAAATGCGACGGTCACTCCTGTAAAGGTCAGATGAAAAAAATAGACTCGACTTTTAGAACCCTTCGAGGCCTCGACGCACCAATGGTACCAAGCAGGAGAGCACATGGAATGAGCATAATCCATTGCTTGTCCGGATACAGCACCCAGGCTCTCCATATCACAACACCATCACTCAAAATTGGCTAAAAAGTGTCAATATCAGGTCCAATGGTACACTCTCAACCTGGAAACATACGCACCAGCACCATCGGCGTCACGGTTATAACGATGTTGAATAAGGTAATTGTTTTGTCCACCCTTGCGACTATTGACTTGTTGACCATCCCAGCAGAATCAACCAGGAGTCCTTTGGCGCCAATCATATTGATTAAGATAAAGAAGATGCAGTCCACAGAACAGGCGACGAAGGCTATTGAAGTCACCCCCAACATTGCCTGGGTGGCTCGGGATGCAAAGCCGCGTTGTCTGCAAAATAGATAAAATAAAGGGTTCATGCGTCAAAATGCAGGTACCTACAGTAACGTAGACGTAGTGAAGGAAAACATCATAATAAACATTCCTATACAGCCCCACATGAGAATAAATGTGGATGGTTGAGAAAAGAGGTTTGGCATACCGTAAAGCAGAACAAACGAATTGAGGACAGCGAAATTTTCCAGCATCGCGACACCGACGTGCTGGAGAATGACACGTTCATCGGGCGACATTATACGAAGAACGGTAGAGAAACAACTCCATTCCGCATTTTAAACTTGGTGTATATAAGCGAAACTTGAAGCTGTGTGAGTTTCAAGGAGCGTGCGACATGCGATGATGAGTTGGATCGAATTGTCTGTAACGACTGCGTTCACCAATGAAAGTTGGCGATTTTAAGAATGGAAGCCACAACACAAATCAGTGAAATATCACTCTCGTATACTTAGAACCAAATCTTCAGGTGTCCTCGAAGATCGCTTGCAGATCTGATGGATGGATGGATGGATGGTTGCCCATTGTCGGTTTCATGGCACTCGCACCTCACATCTCATCACACTGCCATCTCATCACACTGACATCTCATCACACTGACATCTCCTACTTTAAATACATAGAGCTCATTCCATTTGACGGGGCGCACAGATATCAGAGCTGGAATAATAATTGACGAGCGCGTACTTGGCCTCTTCGATCCCGCGTGCAAGGAAAAGGCAGACGTCGACGAACGCACGATAATAGTACACGCTGCGTAGGGGAGACATCCCCACCCCCACTTCCTGTACCACGCATCCACTCGTCAGGCTCCGACCACTAACACAGCAGGCGCAATACCATCATGCAGCGCCGGTGTCCGACCACGTCCCAATGTGCAGGACTTCGATTTCCAGGACCCTCTGATGTGTTTCGGGGTCGGTCTGCAGCCACGTAACGCGTCAGTATGAGTGTACATCATCACGATTCGAATACCGCAGTCCCACAAGTCTCTCCTCATCCATCAACACCCCTTCAAACCCAAGCCGAAACCCAGACTCACGCCTACCACCGCACCGCCTCCTTGTAAATGACAGTACGGCAATGCACTGTCGACGGGATCCTTGAATGCAGGGTGCACGAGCGTGCTCGGGCGCGTCACAACCTCCACCTCCACCCCGCCCTCCCCATTCTCCTCCACTCCCCGTGCGCATACCGGGAGCCCCGCTGCCGCCACCGCCACCATCCTCCCGCCTCGGCTTCGTGCGGAGCACGCACCGCGTCCGGCACTCGTCGTGATCCACCGTGTCACATCCCTGCAGTGGTCATCCAGCGCGTCATGAGCGGGCCCAGGGCTCTTGGTGGGGTGGCCTTAAGGGTGCGGGGAGAGACGCTGGGGTGATGGAATCGTTCCTGTTCGCATTCGGGCCTTGGTCGGCCTCGTCTTGGAGTATCGCGTCGTCGAGGATTTCCTCTCCCTCTCCCTCCGCCCCTTTGTCTGCTTCTGCGCCTTCCACCCTATGGAGACCCACTACGTCTTTGCCTTCACCCGCCTCACCACCCTCACCCTCACCCTCAACGTCAACATCCATCGCAGGCGAACCCACCACCAACGCCCCTCCCATCTCATCCACTACCCTAAAGCCCGCCTGCTCCAGCGCCCTCCGCACGACCCTCAACACGTCCCCCGGCGCACAGATATCACCAGCTGCTGCCACCGCCATGCGTTACTCTCAGTATCGACGCCGAAGCCGAGCACCAGAAGCCGCACACGCGCCGTCAGGAGTATCAGCGCCTCCTTTGGCGTTGTCGCAAAGGCCGGGGCACGGGGCGATGCGGTGGTGGTGGGGTTCGGCGCAGTGCGGCTAGCGAGCGTGACGGACCGTACTCGGGGGCGAGCGAGGGCAGCGCGAGCGTGACGAGGGGGTGCATTGGCTTGTCTGCGCCTGCGGGGATGGCCCAGACGTCGAGGGCAGCGGTGCGGGTGTTTGGGAGGAGGAGGAGTGTTGGGAAGAGGAACACGATGCTGGCGTAGGTGTGGTTCGGTGCATGGACTTCCTATGGGCGGGTGGTGGGATTAGATACTTACTTACACGTTCGGGTCGCGAGGGGAGCGCACCATTCTGAGGGAGCCGGTCTGCCATTCGAAGACGTCGAACCGGTCGCGGGGCTGGAGGGGGTTGAGGAAGTCGGTGGTGACGAGGGCGAGGTGGATGCTGACGATCTCGAGGCCGATGGAAGGGCGGGGTCAGTAGGCTTTCTCACGAAGAGCACAGAGCTGGACGCGCAGGAGTGTGGCTTGCCAGTCGAGAAGTGGAGGAGCAAGCACCTCCAGGACGTGCCTTTGGCATTTGGTTAGGTGCGGTTTTCTGCAGTCAAGAATAAAGACACATCAGCTGTATGAAGAGAGAAGGTGGATGGGAGGCGGATGTGCACACGTTGTGACCACCGCGATGAGGCCGTGCTCGTAGACGTTGAGGCCTACATCGATATAGGTGCAGTCCACATCGATGTGCGACCAATCTGCGGAGGTCGCTCGGCGTGGACGGCAACTTGCAGTTGTGCAGCGTGCGGCGGCTCTCATCACCGAGCAGATAGACACCGCCCACAAAGTCGTATACTTATGCCTATCGGGCGGTGCCAAGCGGAATTGTCCTTTGGCCCAGCGCTGCTCGGGGCTGTTGAGCAGGAGTCCTCGCCCTGGGCTGGGTGACAAAGCGGTATTAGAGGATCGGGAAATGCGTTGGAAGTAAGCATCGACCTGAATGACGGACACAAGTTCTGCGGGATTGAGAAACCATAGGATTGTAACTTTAGGCGGCAGTTGAAGCAGCATCTTCGAGACCATGGACAATAAACATTTCGATTCGAACCGTGGAAATGCGATAAGATAAGATCATACTGTGTACATTTACATTACAGTAATCGTATGTTAGAATCGTGACCGAAAGCGACAAGCTTTTTCGCGACGATTGCCCTTGGAATCGTCAGGTACGATCCTGAAATCGTCATTGTAAGATATGATCAGGGCAGCGATGTCGTCGCCACTGTAGCCAGAGATGTCAGCGTTGAAGTCTGGGCGCTCTGTGCCCTGAGGAGCTGGCTGAGCAGGTGCGACCAGGCCTCTTCCTGGTCGCGGTGTGGCCGCTTGTGCGAGGGCCCAAGCACGGCCGGGTATCTGAAGCGTCATTCGATAATGCTCACAACTAACCTTCCGAGGAACATTCGATTTTCCTGAGGGTTCACACCGCGGTTGTGTTCTGGTGTTTACGTCGAATAGCGTGTTCGTTGTGGATCATTGCAGAGAAAAGAGTGGTCTGCTTAGTGTTTGCTGCCGTGGCCAAGGCGATTTCACTGTCGCTGCAAGGGCTAAAAGATCGACGGGGGCGTATTGCGCTGCTGCATCTATAAAGGATTACTTCAGAGACGTGGCTGATGCCACAGATGTAGAACAAATAGCACAGGCGACATACGGCCGCTTTGAATAGCCGTCACACACGATTCCGCATTCTGGACTGCCGCAAGCGTCACAGCAGGATGATCGCCCGAACCTAAGGGTGGGAAGTATTGATCATAACGAAAACGGGGCCCAGCTGTTGTTGTAAATGTTCGACCGTACGCGGATTTCAATTCCTTTGTGACTGCTCTCGCGTGGCTGAGATCACTCGACGCGATGGGGGTCCGATGGATCTGTCTAGGTTGATGTTCCAAAGCGTTAGGCAGCGCTGGATCCATGTCCATGGCCAACGAAGAGAGCGAAACAGGGATCGTCAATTCTAGAGCATGAGGAACCGATCAAAGAACATGCCTGCGCTCACCGTCATTGCACATCCTGCTCAGGGCGCCTTCGCCGCCCACGGCGATCGGCGAACATTCGCAGATCCCAGAAACAAAAGTATACAGAGCCCAGCGGGAGGACCGACCATTTCAAGGCCTCGGTCTATCCCAAAGCAGGGCGATACGACCACTAGTAGTCTAACTACTGACACATGTGCGCCGTGCGCAGGAATTCCGAGCGTACATGCAGATCACGGGGCGACACGACGTGCATCGGCTCATGGCTTACGGTGCTATGTTCTATTTCGCAAGTCCAAAAGCCTGTACGTCTGTGGGGCCACAGACGCTGGTGGGCGGGACGTTCGCTCGCTTGTTCGCATGCGTCGTTCACGACACCATGTTAGAGAGGAATATAAAGAAGCAGGATATGATGTCAGTAGTTTGGACTCGAGCAGCTGCGATCCAACAATTAAATAAAGCTCACGTCATTGAGTCAGGCGTACCTATCACACGGGTCGACACGCAGTCGTAGCACATTTAAAGTTTGGAGATGAAGCCATTACGCGGCGCTTCCTGAAAAAGGGGAACCTGACTTCCTGAGTACACTGTACAGGATATGTACGAGTCAAATTGAGTGACGGACATTGAGATTCTGGATTTCAGGGCTGGTCGGGCGTGGGACGTTCGCTCGCCCGTTCGCATGCTGGGTCCTTGACGCCGAGTTGAGGATTTCACGCCGGCGGTTGTTGCTCCCGTGCCGTCGCAGTTGGATGCAGCGAAACGATCCCGGTGCGGAGCTGCTTCGTGCAGCAGGGAACACGTAGAGTGAGTAGTGTCGTTGATGGCAGACCTTCAACATAACGAAAAAAGGGGAGCAGCGAGATAAAGGATTGGCGTACCATGAAGGGACCGGATCCGTTCGGTGACTTGATGGGGTGCTGGAACCGAAAGGCGAGGGGTTGACTGAGGTGAGGGCAAACAACCAAAAGAAAGCGTTCAGCATCCAGTCACGTTGGAACTCGGATCCGCACGAGCGCTTGAGCGATCGACAGGACATCAACGTCGAATAGCCTTTACAAGGGCAGCGTGGTGAACAAGGTTGACTGCCTCATTGAGTAGGGGGTGAGGGAAGTGGCAGGCAAGGCGATCGTGGAGAGGATTCACCCTGCGGCTCTCGCTCTACGAAGTTTTTCATCGGATTACCGTCGATACATGCACGTATGTCTATGCGACGGTTTTCGGCAGAAATACATGAGGGGCCTCAAGGATCGCGCGTCGAAGCAACATGCCTTAGGTGACGGACAGAGACCGAGAGCAACCACCAGCAGAACCAGCGATCGACGCCTCGACCATGAACCAAGGCAGCCTCAGCACGGGAAAAGTAGACCGCAATTCGAGCCCCTCGCCCTCGTCCATCCCCAGCATCAATCGACTGTGATCCTGGAAGATGCGTGGCCGTCGCCAGAACCGAATATCAAACCAGAGAGCCTCAACGTACCCTTCTTCAAGCGATGATTATGATGACAGTGATGAGGCGATCCGGCGTTCGGCGACGAGAAGTTGTCAGGCTGACCAACGATGAGGGGAATGTCATTGTCGGGATGCTTTGCACGCTAAAGAAGATGCGTCGGCGTCCTGAGGTACGTATGCGCATAGTTACAGTGTGCAGTCTCCAGGTCCAACGCAAGAGATCAGAATGTTCTTGTTTCGACGGAAGGCGCACACAGTCAAGAAAGTCCGCGTGGTGCCGAAGAGAAAGAGAAAGCCCATGAGACCGAGGACGAGAAAGATTTTCCGCGACATGCAATCCTTGGGAGTTCAGTCCGTGGAAAGAAAATCGACAGACGGTGTCGTGCAACAGCATCAAACATCATTGAATTATCCCCGATCACTTACTTTCCGCCATCTCCTGCCCAGTTCTAAACGTTGAACGCTCTGCGCCTCTGCACGCGAGCTCTACGACTGCCGTTGTCGTATACCTGGACTTCGGACCTAACTCACGAAGATACCCATGAAACGGACACAGGAGGCTGGACACAGGAGATCGCACGCCGCGGCTACTACGGCGCCTTCCAAATGGATGAGTGGGATCTTGTTTTCAACCTGAGTGCATCTTCGTTCACCTCACCCTTCTACCTCGCTCTGGTCAAGACGCTCCACAAGAACCTCTCCGTCCACGCTGATGTCCCAGTACGGCATCGTCAAATGGTGATTAACATACGCCGCCCCTGAACGCGTTGGCACCTAAAGTAAATGTGCACAATAACCTACGGTGCACAGGGCGGAGAAGGAAGGGACGAAACGAAGTGGTCAGTGACTATCTATAATGGTGTATATGTGCTACTAAATAGTGGGTCCGGTCGTCCATCTCAGGTCTGCTGCGCGACTGTACCGCAATCCTGGTAGCTACACCAGAAGCGAAGGGAAGATGCGCAGAAAATCAGCGACGTCTGGAGCCCAGCCTTACTCTGTACTGCCGATCCGGGCACACGACGGGACGTGGAATCAAATAATGGACCACGCACATCGTCAACATTAATGCAGCCAGTGGGGTTCGAGAGCTCGTGTCCCTTCTGATTTGCCGGACTGATTGCTTTTCGCAGGTCATTAATTCTGGATGAGCCGTGGACTTCGTGTCGGGGCTGTATTGAACTGCACGGGTAGCGTCTGGCGCGCCGCAGCCATTGCTTTACTTTGGCCTCGAAAAGGAGGGCATGGAGCTGCTGCTAAAGATACACAGCACAAATGAAGGAAAAGGATACTAGCTGGCAGTTCTTTTTGTGTCGAATGTCCTCATTCTCGGTCATCCTCCAAGTCGTTTGGGTGTAACATCATCTGTACTGCTCCTGGCCATTGTAATCGTATAGCTCCGACGAAGAAATTCCACTTCAGAAAAAGCAACTGACCTCTCTCCATCGGCTGGCATCAATTTGACCTGATCACAAATTCCGACACCACCTTGACATTATAGGAAACTGTAGTTTATTCCCCTTCAAGTACTATCATTTGCTCTAATCTGACCGATGTTGCTCGTGGCAGAAACCGTCCCAGGAGGGCCTCCATCTGCATTGGCCTCCTTGGGAACACATGCCGCGGCAGGTGATACGTCTGTTTTGCCCTCAAGGGGGGTCACTGCAACTGATAAATGCCCGGGGGATGCAGGGCGCGCAGGCGAAATTTCGATATCCTGTACAGTTTGAATCCCAATTTGAGTACCGAATCCAAATGTTTCCACAGTGGAGCGTTGCAGGCTGACAAGCACAATGACAATGGAAGGATACATTCCCTGCGGGAAACGTTCAGCTGATCTACTAGAACGAGATGCGAGGCAGGAATACCGAGCACGCACAGTCACAAGGTTCAGAACAAATAGAACAATCAGCGTGGCTTGCCGCATAGACAAATACTGAGGTGTAGGAGCAAACTCTAGCCCTATCACTGTAATCTGGCCATTTTTTGTTAGAGATGAGTGGAGTTGGCCAGACATAATAATTGTACCTGGAGAGCGCAATATGCCAACCCTGTATCAACAAGCACGATCAGGATTTTCTGAGCAGAGGAGGTGGAGTTCTGCTTGATTCCCATCCGTCTAAGAAATCGGAGATGGCCCCTGCTGACGTTAAGCCAATGCATAGAGATCATAGGGAAAGCTATCCACATACCACAATTTATAAAAAATTAAACTTGTGGCTACGACATTCGTTGCCAGTGAAAACGTTAGGGATGCCAAGAACAAAATAGGCTGCAGCGCGGGATATTGGACACCCTTGAGAAAGATTACAAGGTATGCGATGGTCACTCCTGTAAAGGTCAGATAGTCGATGAGAAGATTAGAATCGACTTTTAGAACCCTTCAAGACTCGACACACCAATGGTACCAAACAGGAGAGCACATGGAACAAGCATAATCCATTGCTTGTCTGGATACAGAACCCAGGCTCTCCATATCACAACACTATCACTCAGAATTGACTGAAAAGTGACAATATCAGGTCCAATGGTGCACTCTCGACATCAGGAAATATACGCACCAGCACCATCGGCGTCACAATTGTAATGATGGTGATTAAGGTAGTTCTTTTGTTCACCCTTGCGAGTATTGACTCGTCGAGTATCCCAGCAGAATCAACTAGAACTCCTTTGACACCAATCACATTACCTACGATATAGGAGATGCAGATCACAGAGCAGGCGAGGAAGGCTATTAGAGTCAGCCCCAACATTGCCTGGGTGGATCGGGATGCAAGCCCGCGTCGTCTGCAAAAAATCGATCAAATAAAGGGTTCATACGTCAAAATGCAGGCACCTACAATAACGTAAACGTAGAAAAGGCAAAAAGCATAATAAACATTCCTATACATCCCCAAATGAGAATAATTGTGAGTGATTGAGAAAAGGGGTTTGGCGTACCGTAAAGCAGAACAACCGAAGCGAGGACAGCAAAATTTTCCAGCATCACGAAACCGACGAGCTGGAGAAGGGCACGTTCATCGGGCGACATGATACAAAGAACGTTGGAGAAACAACTACATTCCGCATAATTGACTCAGTGTATATAAGCGAAACTTGAAGCTGTGTGAGCTTTAAGGAGCTTGCGACATGCGATGATGAGTTGGATTGAATTGTACGTAACCACTGCCTTCACCAATGAAAGCAATTTTAAAAGTGGAAGCCACAGTACGAATCAGTAAAATATCACTCTCGTATAGTTTTAGAACCGAATCTTCAGATGTCCCCGAAGGTCGCTTGCAGATCTGATGGATGAATGGATGGATGGATGGCTGGATGGTTGCCCATTGCCCGTTTCATGGCACCCGCACTGTGTCTAAAAAAATCACATCACACTGACATCTCCTACCTTAGATACATAGAGCTCATTCCATTTAACGAAGCGCACAGATATCGGAACCAGTATGATAACTAATGAGCGCATTTTGGCCTCTTCGATCCCCCGTGCAAGGAAAAGGCACACGTCGGCGAACGCACGATAATAGTACACGCTGCGTAGGCGAGACATCCCCATGCCCACTTCCATTCCTGTACCACGCATCAACTCGTCAGGCTCCAATTACCAACACAACGCGCATGACTCGATCTCGGATACGTTTCGGGGTCGGTCTGCAGCCACGCACCGCGTCAGCATGAGTGAACATCATCATGATTCGAATACGAAAAGAGAAGAGGAATAATGAAAGCTCACTCGCAGTCCCACAAGCCTCTCCTTATCCATCAACACCCCTTCAAACCCAAGCCGAAATCCAGACTCACGCCTGCCACCGCACCGCCTCCTTGTAAATGACAGTACGGCAATGCACTGTCGACGGGATCCTTGAATGCAGGGTGCACGAGCGTGCTCGGGCGCGTCACAACCTCCACCTCCACCCCGCCCTCCCCATTCTCCTCCACTCCCCGTGCGCATACCGGGAGCCCCGCTGCCGCCACCTCACCCATCCTCCCGCCTCGGCTTCGTGCGGAGCACGCATCGCGTCCGGCACTCGTCGTGATCCACCGTGTCACATCCCTGCAGTGGTCATCCAGCGCGTCATGAGCGGGCCCAGGGCTCTTGGTGGGGTGGCCTTAAGGGTGCGGGGAGAGACGCTGGGGTGATGGAATCGTTCCTGTTCGCATTCGGGCCTTGGTCGGCCTCGTCTTGGAGTATCGCGTCGTCGAGGATTTCCTCTCCCTCTCCCTCCGCCCCTTTGTCTGCTTCTACGCCTTCCACCCTATGGAGACCAACTACGTCTTTGCCTTCACCCGCCTCACCACCCTCACCCTCACCCTCAACGTCAACATCCATCGCAGGCGAACCCACCACCAACGCCCCTCCCATCTCATCCACTACCCTAAAGCCCGCCTGCTCCAGCGCCCTCCGCACGACCCTCAACACGTCCCCCGGCGCACAGATATCATCAGCTGCTGCCACCGCCATGCGTTACTCTCAGTATCGACGCCGAAGCCGAGCACCAGAAGCCGCACACGCGCCGTCAGGAGTATCAGCGCCTCCTTTGGCGTTGTCGCAAAGGCCGGGGCACGGGGCGATGCGGTGGTGGTGGGGTTCGGACCGGTCGCGGAGCTGGAGGGGGTTGAGGAAGTGGGTGGTGACAAGGGATGCCGATGGTCTCGATGCCGATGGAGGGGCGGGGTCAGTAGGACTCGCTCAAGAAGTGCACATTGCTACAGTCAAGAATACACCTCTACACGAGCCCAGTGGAACGTCCGACCAGTCTCAGGCCCCAGTCATCCCGAAGCACTAATTTTCCTACTAAGACAGATGCCCCGTGCACAAAAATTTCGAGCAATACATGTAGGCCACGGGGAGGACCAAGCCCATAGGCTCGTGGGTCACGGTGTTACGTTCTGTCGCACAAGTCCAAAGCCAAAAACCTGTGCGGTGTGTGAGCCAGCGAGGCTAATAGGGCGCGCGCGTGACGTTCGCTGACCCGTTCGCATGCTTGTTTCTTGACGCCGAGTTGAGGGTTTTGCGCTCGACGATTGTTCCTCCCGTGCCGTCGCAGTTGGATGCGGCGAGACGATTCAGGTGCGGGGCTGTCCCGTGCAGTAGGGAACACGTGTTTCGAGTAGCATTGATAGATGGCAGACCTTCAAAACAAAACCAAAAAAGGGAGGCGGCATGGGTATATAGAATTTGTAGGAGTCGGCATATCAGGAAGGGGGTGCAATCCGTTCGGCGACTGCTGGAACTGAAAGAAGAAGCGGGGATGAGATAGGTGAGCGCAAACAACCACAAAAAAGCCGTTTGGAATCCATTTAGGCTCAAACTCGAATTCGCACGAGCGCGTAAGTGATCGACAGGACGTCAACGTCCAGGAGCCTTTAAGAAAGGGCAGCGTAGTGGACGAAGAAGACAGTCTCATTAGAACCGGCAGATGGGCTCGAGGAAAGAGCGATGTATATTCTGAGTAGGGCAATCGCGGAGAGGATTGAACTTACGGCTCTCACTGTACACGGTTTTCTGCCGGATTACCGTCGATACATGCGCGCATGTCCGTGGAATTGTTTTCAGCAGATAGAGATTGAGGGCCTCGAAGATCGCGTGTCAGACCGAGACCGAGAACAGCCAGCACCACCACCAGTGATCGACCATGAGATGGGGCAATCTCACAGGACAAGGAAAGCGCGATTCAAGCTCTCGTCATCATGGTTCCATCCCCGCCTTAATCGACTGCGCTGCTGAAAGATGCGAGGCCGTCACCGAAACCGATAATAGAAACAGAAAGCCCTGAACGTACCCTTCTTCGGACGATGATGGCAATGATGCCAGTGCGGCGTTCAGCGACGAGTTGGAGTTGGGCAAATGGTGAGGGAACCAGTGTCGGTGTCGTGCGCTAGAGCCGATGCGTCAGCGTCATGAGGTATATATGCGCATAGTTCCAGTGTGCAATCTCCAGGTCCAACGCACGAGATCAGAATGCTCATTGTTTTGACAGATGACTTTGAATGAGAGGCGGATTCAGACACCATGCACGCAGCAAGCACCAGCAGAAGCAGATCAATCGCTAAAGTCAAGGAGCCGAAGTGGCGTGGTGCCGAAGAGAAAGAGGAAGCCTCGAGGACGAGAAAGTTTTGTCGCGAGATGCAATTCTGGAAAGAAAAACGACAAACGGTGTCGTACAACAGCACCAAACATCATTGAATTGTGCCCGATCACTTACTTTCCGCCATCTCCTCCACAATTTTGAACGCTCGGCACCTCTGCGCGCGAGCTCTTCGACTGCCGTTGTGATTCACGCCCAAATTCGTGAACATGGGACGGACACAGGAAGCTGGACTCAGAGGAGATCGCACGCCGCGGCTACAACGGCGCCTTCCCAATGGACGAGTGGGATCTCGTTGTAAATCTCAGTGCGTTCTTATTAACCTTAAACAACCCTGTTTTTTCCGCTACCTCTCTTGCATGTGGGGATCGAGCATGCTTGCTCACGATTTGCTCCAGTTAACACCCCCCTTTGCAAGGACCATTCCTTCCCCGTAACTGCAACATTCCGCATCTTCCCAAAGGTGGAGCGTGCCGGCGCCCAGATCTTCACCTGCCACGGCTGTACGACTGAGCAGCGGGGTGCTTTCTCTTCGTTTCTCCCTCGCCCACGCTGACCTACACCAGTCCATCCACAGGGCCTCGCCTCCGCTACGCCCACATCCGCGCCGTCAAAGCCGCCGTCCGCGTCCCCGTTTTCGCGAATGACGACGTCTTTGTCTCCGACAACGCACGATGCCTCGCCGAACCCAGCGCCGACGCAGTGATGTCTGCCGAAATAGTACTCTACAATTCCGCCCTGTTCGACGGGCTCACCTCCTCTTCCTCCCTTCTCTTTCCTTCCTCGCCCTTCCAAGCTCCCACACCACCAGCACCACCAATTCCTTAAGATAACGAAAACCCGCCACCCTCACCCACACCCACACTTCAACTAAAGTAAACCAACCCCCCTCACCCTCGAATATCTCGCCTTCGTCCGCGCCTGACGCACCCGCACGTCTTCGAGTGTAATCAAAGGGACTAAGAGCATTCACCTTGGTCGGTTCTGGAGGGCCGACCACTGCCTTCAAGCTTCAAGCTCTTTCTCTCATCGGGAGCTGTCGTCGTACCCTGCATCTCCCAATTTTCCTGAACTCTCCATCGTAGAATTTTCATGGCCTTGAATACGCTCTTGCTCTCATGCCGCCATCGATATCATTGCGGCGGGCTCATCGTCCTCAGATTATATATCTATTTTTTATGGAAATAGAATGTCACTCTCGTAGAGCCGCTGGCCCTCCGCACGCTATTCCCCACCACTGCAAAGGAGAAGAAGGCCGCTAAGGCCTCCGGAGGTACATACATTTCGTCACTCCCTCTCGAACCACAACACGTCTACTGACTCTGCCGAACAAACGTACAGGAAACCGCAAATGGGTGCTTTACCTCCAGCCCATGCTCCTCGCAGGTCAAGCATTCCTCCAGAAGCGCAACGCCAACGAGGGTACCGCTCTACCTCCTCACGACGGGAGGGATGCGCGAGGGACGTCGACGAAGACGCGCAGTTTGAGGTCCTCCAGGCCGCACACAGAGTCACGCACGCCCTCAACAACGGACGTACGACGTGGGGCGGTGGGATACGACCGCGCCCGTGAACCCCGGGCACGTGGAGGGGCTGTGTGGGTGGGTTGCGCTGACCTATGGTCACTCAAGCTCGGCGGGGCGTCGATGCAGATTACGTATGAGGTTAACAAGAGGGGGGTCGCAGCAGGAAGCTGCGGCGCAGGAAGACGATGGCGACCACGACCACGATGGACGACGACGACGACGGCGATGTCATGACCCCAAGTCCTGCTTACAAAGATCAAGGTCCCGCTCTATTCGGTCGTTTGCCAATCTTATTCTTATCTCGTTGACCCGAATGTCCCATCGTTCGATGAGCTCTTTGCATGATCCCATGTGGACTATGATTCTCTCTCTAAACTTCCGCGCCTAAGTTCCATGACGATGCAGATTTAAAGTAGTCAAGTGCGTTGCGACGCCCCACACACCGTCCAAGGGTCTAAGGATATGATACGGGTCCGTTACAATGTATCCACCCCGTCCTCACCAACAAGCTTGATCGCGCATCCCGCCACCGCTCCTTACCTCGTCATGCCACAATAGCGCACAACTCAGGCAACGCAAGAGCGCAAACGCCTCCTCCCTCCGCGCGCCGCGCCCCACCACACACGTCCAATGAACAACACATCAAACAACTCTTTTTTACCCCCTAGGCTTCTTCCCATCCCCCGCCGTCTCGAAGCGCCAGCGTCAGCGCACCCGTCCGCAGTTGTCTTGGGGCAACACCACCGCCGTCCAGCTCTAAACAGTCAATTCGGTTCAGCGGGGAGCCCACCGGTCCAACTCAGCGGCATCGCATCGCACGAAGCTCATCAATCCACTCGCGGGACCAGCACTAATCACCGTGGGGAGGGATGATGCAGGATAGAACGCACGGCATGCTCTGGTTTGTGCGTGTGCGAGGAGGCTGGATCGGGGGGTTTTTGGAGCGGCGGACTTGCGATGCCGTTTCTCACCAGCGACCAGCGGACAGCAGAACATGTGTGCAGAACCGGGATTGGAAGACGCACAAGCATATCGCCTCAGCCGCCTGTCTGCCTTCCGCGCAGTGTTCGCTTTTGACGACCGAGGACGGCTATGCCAACCGGGAGGAGAGATTCCTGAGTGACTGGTTAGCGTTCGACTTCAATTGAGGGGAATTCGGGGCGGAGCGACAAGCCAGCAGAGAGTCAGGAGGACGAGGGAGGTGCAGCGCAGCCTCAGGAGACAGGAGCCAAACAAAGGAGCGGTCTAAGGGACGAAGGAGAAGGGAGAGCAGCTCCGAGGGATGATGAGAGGATCACTTGGACTCCTGCGTAGCTCTCAGTTTGTCTAGTGAAAACACAAGGTCGCGGAGTCGATGATCCAGCGGGAAGGTGGTGATGAAGGTGGTACTTGAGGCAGGTCCTAATCGTTGAGCTCGTGAAAGAGTGCTTTTACATTCCACTTGGGCCAGTGCGCGAGTCACCACGTCCGTTATGGACCTTTGAGTGTAGTGCCATGTGGCAGGTTGAAGACGAGACCAAGACGATGCGGTCCAGATCAGGCATACGCGGCACAGCCTTTGATTCACGGAAGACAGGAGGGCGGGTCTCAAATTTAACGAGTCGAAAAGTCCATGGTGGTATTCCGAATAACAATAACAGCAAGCGTACAAAAGTCAACACTGCGGTAGACGAGCGGTGGAGATTGTGACTTTATACGAAGTGACGGATGGTCAGTCTAGGGGCCTCGTAACACTCAAAAGGCTTTAAAGAGACCAGTGATGCGACAGTCGATGGCGAAGGTGGTCGTCGTGAGGCTCCGCGGGCGCAAGTCAGGACCATCGAACACGCAGGAATGATCAAGCGATGCAGGAAGGCTGGTCTCCACCTTGACTCAAAAGCTGCACTTACCAAAGGGCTCTTTCATGGAGTTCAACGACCGCGGCGGGCGCGCATCATCAGAAAAAAGGTGAATTATATACATATCATTCAAAATCCAGGACATATGTAGAGAATACTATGTAGTTCCCAGAATAGCAGGCAAATCAAGTAATAATTGTGGTCTCCATGCAAGGGCCCACGAAAACGTCTCTATCCGCGGATAGGTGGCAAGAATTCCCAGGATACCAATACCTTGTGGGACATACATGCCGTTTCCACAGCGCACAAGGTTTGCTTGCCATGGACGGAATTCCTTTGAATTCCTACGAGCACAATTATTCTCCAAATAAAATGATTGTCGATTTAACAACCCAATGAAAGGCAGTAACTTATTGTGGTATTTACAATCCCATTCGAAGTCGATTCATACCATGCAATGCCATCCAATGGAATTGCATTTGATTCCAACCATGCAATGGAATTGCATTTGATTCTAGCCATACAATGGAATTGCATTTAATTCTAGCCATACAAACTCGAGCCAAGCTTCCATTAGTCAACCCTAATTAGGCATTTTGAAACAAAACAAAACAAATCATATTATACATCTACGACGAGTCAATGTTTGTACAAGTAATAGCAAGGGGCACAAAAAGTAACAAGAACAAAGAGAGTATCGCGTAGCAGAGGTAGCAGTGATACAGCATAGAAAGCATCTAACAGGATCTAAGGGAGAGGGAATTCAATGTACTTACTCTTACCAATTCTTCTTCCTTCGCTTGCGGGGAGCAGATTTATTTCCTTTGATTCGAGATGTTGAGGAGGTTGCCACCGGAGCTGGAGGTGCCTGGCGATCAGAGAGTTGCGAAGACGAGGCCATCATATTTGATTGTCGTGATACTTGTTGCTGAATGGGCTGAGTGGTTTGTTCCGATTGTTCCGGAGCCCTGGGAGGCTCACGAGTGGGTGGCAGGGTAGTTGCCAGTTGGCGTCCATTAGATTGTGCTGGAGTTCTTCGGATTCGGTTCAAGGGAGGAGGAGAGGGCGTTAATCGGAGTGACGAGCTGCGGCTCCTGCCTTGCTGTCCCATTGGGGAGGAGGTGTGTTGCCACATCAAATTACGGCCCCCATATTGCTGTGTGACTGGTGACTCTGAGCGATGGTTCCTGCCTTCCTTGCCCACTGGTGAAGATGGGGGGGGGGTGTTGGTGGTCGCCTATCATCGTCATCGTCCTCATCATCCTCATCGAGCATGCCCTGGGTTCATAGGAATGTATCATCATGTATACAACAAAAGATGATATGAAACTACGCACCTGATTACAGACTTGGCGACCTGCCTCCTGTTCTTGAGCCGCTTTGCGCCTTGCTGCCCGTTGGGCAAGTATCCCAACTTCCTCGACATTCCCTAGCCCATCTTCCTCGTCCTCGATGTCTGCTGGAAGTGATCGTTTTCCTCGTCGCGTCAATGCTGGCATTTGTCTAAATGAAATGAGGAGCGAAAAAAATGAAAAAAATAAATGTACATACCGAGTTAAGAATTGGAGGGTATCGGTAACCCATGGATCATTAGGATCCTCGGTAAACAGCTTGACGCACTTGTCGAAGAAAGTGTTGAGCTTGAAGAACCGATCCTCTGTATCCCAGCCGTCAACAGAACAAAGGCCGTAGTATGCCTGCAAAAACCCATTTGCGTGAAAGGAAAATACGGGAGCTATTGTGTACTCACCTGTACAGCAGCATAGGCGACGGCCTCGGGAAAAACCTCGCGCATACCATGCATTTCTGCTTGGGAAGGTTTCGGGGCAGAGCGATGGCCAGTAAATGCAGAACTTTTTCCGGTATAAATCATTCGTAAGGTCTGTAGATAGGTTAACCGTGAACGTGACAGGGCAAGAAGGGAAGAAACTTACTCGGATAACAATCAGCCCCCGAAATAGATTCTTGTCAAGTTCGTTGATGTTGTATTCAGTGCCTGGAGGGTAAAGAAATGATGGCCAGTTTCGTTCATCATGGGAACGCAGCCGGATGGTTGCGTTCTCGACCTTATTCTTGAATAGTCTGTACAATGTGTCAGGCCCCAATCTATGCCGTTGTACAAGTAATCAAGTAATCGGTACTCACATTGGGTCTTCTTCATACTCTGGAAGAAGCTGGAGGGGGCACAACAGCTTGCCAACGACAGGGTGATTGAAACCTCGGGCGGACTTGTTATCGGTGATTGGTGGCTGCACGACGTCCACAAGAGGATTCAGGGGAATGAATTTGGGTACTTCGTAACGTGCAGAGTTCGTATCTGAAGCCCTAGCATTACCAAAGGCCGCAACCATCTTGGTATCAATGGAAATTAGTACATATATGCACCAATCAAAATGAAAAAAAAAACGTACCATCGCAACGAAATTATCATAGGCATCCGGGTCTTCTTTAAACCCGAAAATGACCTCTGGAAAACGAGGGTGGAACTTCATAATCCTGTCGAAGTCCTTCTTATCGTTCTCGTCAATTCTGCTCTGATGGTGAGCATATATTCAAGTTATAGTGACCGAAGCATACTCATCTGAGTCCTCACTGGGCAACGCTGCACACATGACACTATGGAGATCCATGAAAGGGCTGATGGCGCGTGGTATCCATCTCGCGATGCTCTGGAACATTTCTAGTGCTTCATTGGATCTGGGGTGTGGGTTTGAACTTCAGCAAGCAATTATAAGGCTATTTAAAACTTGCCTGTCATCAGTTTCTTCTCTGCCCCGCATTCTCTCTACCAGCGCGGCCACCATTTCAGATGACTGCGTGGACGACATGGTGGTGGAGAAGAAAGAAAGTTCTGATTCTGAAGTTCAAATGTCGCGTGAATGGACGCGTTCTTGGCACGTGATCTGAGCATGTGATCTTATGCGCTTCCGCGCCTGAAGAGTCGATCTCGTATATATATTCCAATACCGGTAGATATGTACCTATACACATCTGTCTAAAAAGCTGCAAAACCAAGTGAATTCACTTCATCAATGTCCCCCTCACCATCCTCAGGACCCAGAGCGTCATCTGCAATGTCTAAAGGTTCGTCGTCATCTTCATCATCCTCGTCAACCAAATACTTATACCCATAGTCCTCTTCCTCGTCACCACTTCTGCCCTCATCACACACGTCTCTCTCCTCATCATTACCTCCAAGACCTTCACCACCATTGCCACCACTGCTACCTCTCAGACTATTGTTGTCGTCATCACCGCCATCACCAGAATCCTCACCCGAACCATCTTCGCTCTCGTCTGAGTTGTCACCACCTTGCGACAGTCCACTATCCTGGTCTAGTCGGTCTCGGTCTTGAAGAAATCGGTCGGTGGCAGGTCTAGTGCTTGTGTGCCCAATGCCTCCCCCACGAAAGCGCATGAGCATGTCACGATCAACGAAGCTAGGATTAAAGATCGTCAATACTAGAACAACAGAAAAGCAGGTAGAACTTACAAGTTGACATAATAACATATCCAGTCTAGGTCGCCCTCATCAGGTAGCCGTGCAATAGAAGGTTCGAGATAATCTCCTGTTAAACCCTCTGAGAAACACGGTATGAGGTGGACACCCCGAATCACCCGGGCAGGATCAAGAAACCCAAATGCCGGAGAGCCAGCATCTAGACTGTCCGGGACAAAGCCCACTTTGGGCAGCCTTCGAAACTTCCAGCCAAAGCGACTAGATCGATCGAGGTCGAGGCCATACCAACGGATCCAAAGGACTTCAATCAGAATGGGGTCCGGAGAGCTTTGGTGACGGACCCATGTATGGTAGATGCCGATTATGCGAGCGTACCAGTAGGGATGTGCATGTGGGTCTTCCTCTTGTGACAGGACCATGATATTTGCATGCGTACGGGGTTCAAGGAATCTTGTTCTCTCCGCATATCGTAGGTCGTGTAGTTGACACGTAGGACTTTATGTTGGTAAATCTTGTTCTTGATGAAGGTAACTGATGCTCGATCTGCCTCGGTGAACGCAATCTCGTCGGTGTCATGTTCCAGACCGAGAATCTTCCACAAGGCGTAGTCTTTCAGGTTGGGAATGAAGTCCTTGAACAAATACGGTAAGTAACCTTATAGTAGCTGTGAAAAAGGTAATAATACGTACGTCGCATGCAGGATCACCATAATATTCTCCCAACATCCTTGAAATATTGTGAGGGTAACGTGTTTCGTTCGACATCTGATAACGCTGGTCTGGATTGGCACGAGGAAGGGGTTCAGATTGCGAGAAGGGAATCGAAAACGGCTGGTGAGAGTTTGTTTTTTGTTTCTTCCGAGGTGGACACGTGGCCACCAGGCCGTGGTTTTTGGCTTTGAACTGAAGAATGCGTTCACAGCGTACTTCTCGTGCGATCCCTGGTGCAAACTTTCCCTTGTGAACCCGGGGGTAAAACCGTTTACAGCGCCGATGTTCCAACTCTCCCTGTGCACGAAATAATCAATCAATGACTTGGAATTTATTTTGCAAAAGGAACTCACATTTTGGGTGCTATAGCCATCAGTAGTTCCAAACTCTCGGATCATCTTCGCATAGTCAGGTAACGCATGGGTTTTGTAGTTTGAAAGGCCAAAAGCATGGAGAGTCGAAGACACCTTCTCTTTGCCTTTTGATTCTGACGCTTTTCCTTTTCCTTTTGATGTTTGTGTAGTTGCTTGAAGCTTTGCTTTAGCGGCTTTTCGGCGTCCTCGAGCTGCTTCCTCAGATGGTAGGTTCCGTGTTACAAACTCAGCGCAGGTCGTTGATTGGAACTTGCGAAGGGCAATGCCCAGTCTGGTGGTTGAGCTCTCGAGAGCGCGGACGGTTGATTCGGTGTGAAGGCGAAGTTTAGCAAGACCATGCCATGTGGCGAGCTCAAAGAGGAGGTCCATGATGATCGTGTTGTTGTTCGGGTCAAGTAGACCATCGAATACCGGAATTGAGCACTAGAAATGGTAAGTACCTTAGAGAGAGGTGGTCATTGGTGCAACGAACCTGGAGCAGGTCTTCAAAATCACGCGCAGCCAGCTTTTTCATGCCTGAAGCATTGTATACAAACTTGCGAATTGTGTCACGGCCAAATGTGGGGACGTCTCGGTACCTGAGCGAAGATTTAATTATGTCAATGATCGAAAATATGAGTACCAACCGTTTATTAAGTGTCTGGATGCCATCGCCCCCCTGAGCATATAGAATTCGAAGAAGGTGCGTGAAGGTCGCTTTCCACACTCCCAGTTCAAACTCGTGAAGCAGGTCGACCACGAACATGGAATGAAAATCAAGACCAAGTTTTGAAAGACGCTCGGAAAAGGCATTCTGAATGGTGGAGTGGGATAAGCTTGCAGGAAGAATTAAGAGATATCAAGAACTCACGCGCGTTGGCGTCAACGCCTTAGAGCCCAGCAATTCTAACACATTGTCTGCACCTGGTCGAACACCGCGTTCATAAATCATTTCCCGTGCAGTCTCAACTAACGTGCGTCGCCTGTCATCATCCACCCGAACTTTCATCTCCCGTCGTTTAAAGTCCCGCTTTGTGCCTAGCTCGTGAACTTCTGATACATGCACCAGGCAGCGTGGGCAGGGGAATTTTCCAAGGTATCGGACACAGCATAGGAGTACTCTGGATAATTGAATGAGAACAATTGCTTGAAAATAAAACTGGCTCACTTTTCAGGGTAGTCAGCTGAGTAGGTGAAGAACCGAGGGAAAACACGTCTTTGAATCCCATCAGGGAAAGTTACGACAAAGCCATTTTCATATGCATCTGTGAATTCATCGTCGAGGAGGATGCGCCAGACTGATTGCATTAACTCTCGTCGTAGGTAGGTTAGAATGTCGGCGGTTGCGGTTGTACCAAATGTTTCTTTGTAAAAATCTTGTATCGAGTCATCGAGCTGGCAAACAAGAAAATCAGCAACTCGGAGGAGTAAGATAATGTTTAGTGGTTTACCTTCGGGACATATGCAAGGTGGTGAGCAGCAAAAGATGTTGGTTTGGCACGTGTATACTTTGACAAGCCGCCCATATAAAGATATATGGGCCACAACCCAGCATTTTCAAAGCTCGTGAGATGGGTGTAGTCTGATGAAATCATGATAGCCGCAATGACTGTTTCGAGTTCGCATCCATGTCGTGGCTGAGAGCAAATCTTCTCATGTTCCAGAACGAAGGCATTAGAATTGTAAAGCTCGGAGTAAATTCGTTCAGGAGGGGAGTTGGATCTCGGCTGCCAGTATTCCTTGTAGGGAAAAATATGTAGCTGTTCAGCTGAGGGGTCCTCGAACGCAGCCTTGATAACCTCAAGGGGTTTACGGTACATCAGCCCCTTGACGTGGAAAACCGGTGCATCCGCTTCTGATGGATGTGAAACATTGTCGCATGGTACCGAGATTGGGACCGTCGTTTCGGTCCACCCATCCTTGATAGAGGTTGCTGGGGCTGAAGTATTTGCATCATCGAGCCCTTTAGCTTCCCTCGCTGCGTCGAAGCCAATAAGGTCCTTGGGGTCAAAATCGGGAGCAAGAAGAACTTTGTGAACGAGGTCGTTGAGTGTGCCGAGTGATTTTGTCAAGAAAGAATCGTAAAACCATTGCATTAGACGAAAGATGGACATGTTTTTGAATGGGAAATAGCCAGGGGTAGTCCCGGGGGTAGTCTCAGAGTCGGCAGGTGGATCAACGGCTGTTATGCTCGTACCAAATGGTGAAGCCCATGTTGAATGAGCTTGGGGCTGAATAAAATTGGGACCATCCGATACGTTGGCAACACAGAAGTTGTCGTCAGGAGTGAATGAGGGTTCGCCACTTTTGTAAACACGATAGATTCCAAAACTATTGGGCTCGGTTCTGAACTCGGGAACTGGAGCAGCTAGAATCTCCGGCTCGCGTTGTGAGGGCTGAAGTATTTCGATAACCGGAGCAGCAGCGGCCACCACGGGAGGGCGTGGTGGCAGGATATCCTGGAACCGCTTCGGGAGCTTTGTCTGGCGACGTGGAAGACCAGATTTTTGGTATTCCTGAGGAGGCGTGGGCTCTCTTTCAGGTTCCTATATCAATAGTACGCTTAGTTTTTTTTACGGACATTGATCTCGCCATTACATACTGTCAGGACATCATCCACAGGCATCTCTTCTGTAGTTCCCAGGTCATTGGCATCCTCCAGCATCACGGCCTTGTTCGAGGGGCCGGCTAACAGATCTGAATCTGGTACATTGATAAGACGAGCCTTGATCTCTCGTCTATAAGGCTTGCAGGACTTTTTGTGCGCTGGGAATCCTTGAGATTTGAATTCCTTCTTGCACCCGAGACATTTTGGCATGGAATTGATTAAGAATAAGAAAAGGCAGATATAAGAGAGGCTCCAGAGCCACTTGCGCATGCTGGAACACGCAGTCGGATGAGGAAATAAGAAGTAAAGACGGCTATATTGTTACATAGACGAGGGAGACAGAGATTATCTACAAGTCTGTAAGCATTTGGACATAAAAAAGTGACAGGCAGAAAGACTTACACTTTCAGCGTCGTGGTCAGAAGCAAAGACAGCCGCGGATGCAAAAGCATGAACGCGAGAGATCGCCCAGCCCTAAGTTTAGGGCCGGTCAGAAACTGTCACGTGCTGGAAACAAACGTCTACTAGGTCAACAAAGCTACAGACTCTTGGGACATTGGGAGGTACATGAGAGGTATGATCCCAAAAACTATTTTGAGGCTATCTTTATACATAAATACTGTGATTGAGAGACCCCGCCAGTTCTTGTGGTAATGGGAATCATAGAGTATTATTAGGGGAATTCAACATAACAGAAGCGGTCGCTTCGAAACCGTTGATCTTGTTGTACTGAATCGATTCAATCTTGATCGAACTGCTTGTGTTTTTAGTTTTAATCGGTTATAATTTCCGCGCCTGAGTCGGAGTTCGAAATCGCAGCGCGGTTTGGCGTGATAGCGGTTCGACGCTATCACGCCAAATCATCGTTCAACTGTGATCCTCCGCCCTACTCTGTCATTATGCCTCGCATCACCGAACGCCAAAGGCAGAGCCACGCACTCCTTGACGCTTATGTCATCAATCTTCTCGCAACGGTTGAAGCTGACTTGTACAAGGCATCTGTGGGATCTGATTCTGACACATCTATGGAATCTCCTGGATCCTCTGCTCCTCCCGATCCCTATGCTTCATCATCGAGCTCGGAATCTGAAGGTGATCCCATTGGGGATGCCATTATTCAAACTCTGGAGGAGCTCTACAGCAAGAGGTACTCAGTGGAACGTGGATTTGATCTTATTTCCAAGACAAAGGAAAATCTGCGTCTTCTCCTGGATGACTACCGCTATAAGCGTCCTGAAATATTCCGCTCCTACCTCCGCATCACTCCATCCTGCTTCGATGATCTCGTTAAATCTATCGAACATCATCCAGTCTTTCATAGCAACTCGAACAAACCACAAATGCCCGTCGAAGAGCAAGTTGCAATTGCCTTGTACCGCTTTGGCCACTACGGTAATGCAGCCAGTAAGGTAGAGGTATTTCATATCCATCCAATGTCTTGTGGCTGTGGCGTGATTTTGCGTGACATTGTAGAAATAATAAAATAACAAAAGCCCAGAGAGCCATTTAATGAATCTGTTACCGCAAAATATTTTAACTTCGGAATCCAGAACTTTTCTCGGTTTCCGTTTGTCGACATGTGAAGTTGAACGTATGTTATAAATTTCAAGGCAGTTTCGTGTGCGAACAGCGTTTACGGCCACGTGACACTATTGACCAGGCGCTTGAGATTACGCGCAAGGTGCGAGAATTTGAGGCCATATTTTTGCCCAATTTCCACTGTGGTATCAACTTTATTGAGCAATACTGAGGCCACACGATCGCTTGAGGTGCTTTGTTGCATATTCCTTTGGCCACAATGGGAGATAGCTGCTGCGGTAGCATCAATGTTCTGCTGATGGGAGACCTCCTAAAAGCAGGGCTTCAGGTAGTTTTCAGTAATTACATTCAGCAGCCTCTACTACACATGTAGCTCAATGAAACTTTGTCTAAATACTCGATAAATGCTGTCCTCCTTGACGCAAATGATCAGCGTGCGCTAGATCATGTGCCTCAACTAAGCTCCTAGTCACACATCAGTCACGGCACCTGATAGTGGATGAGTATGAATTACCTCTACCTTACCTTGAAGGTTGCTCTCTGGGCAGGCATTGGATACGGATCTGTACGAAATGTCACGATCCGTGTCATGACTGCGATATGCGATCCTCGGTTTCGAGCCATCACAATTCCGTGGTCTAGCCCTGAGGAGATTCAACAGGCAAAGGCTTGGGTCAGCGATAATTCATGCCCTGCATGGAAAGATGGATGGCTGATGGTGGATGGAACACTGGTCCCACTCTTTCAACGGCCCAAGCACTACGGCAATTCCTTCTTTGATCGAAAATCAAATTACTCAATGAATGTCCAGGTATATTTTTTAAATACTGTCACCGTGAGCCAAGCTTATTATTTTTGCATTAGGTCATATCACGCCCTGACCTTCGCATTCAGGACTATGGCATTGGGCTTCCTGGAAGCCAGCACGATGCTACCGCTTGGAATCAAACCAGACTGCCTCTGGATCACGAGAATCTTTTGGGACCACAGGATTTTGTCTGGGCTGATTCAGCATACCCTCTTAAATCATGGTGTCAGGCACCATATAAAGAGTTTGTCTTTTCTCTTATAGTTCTGTTTTCTGTCTCATCACTCTGTTTAGGCCTGAAAAATCTGATTGTCTCGAAAATACAGTTCATAACTATCACGTTTCAAAGGTTCGTATACGGTCAGAGCACTGCATGGGCTATCTCAAGGGACGCTGGTCATCTCTTCGCGGACTTCGCCTTCGGATCGATGATACCGAGTCACACCAGTTTGCGACACTCTGGATTGCATGTTGTATCCACCTCTATAACTTTGCAATTGCCCATGAGGCACAGGAGAACCTGGAGACAGATCAATTTTTCATTGAAGGGCAAAATATTATGGAAGAGGATCGGAGGAAACATGAAGAGTGGGCGGCAAAGAGACAGGAGAGGTTGGTCGAAGAGGAAAGGAATTATGATGTGGAAGAACGAGTGGAATTAATTGAAGGCAAGATTAAACGGGAGGAGTTGAAGAAGGAATTGCTAGAATATCTGAGTTTAGCGCAGTAAAGTATTAGGCATAAAGATCCTCGAGACTCGGAATATGGGTATCATCATCGAAGGCAACAGATGCTTGAGGGAATGACAAAGAGTTGGACTGTGTAAAGTTAGGAAAGGTGCCAGCATTGGGAAGGGTATACATAGAAGTGGTGGAATGAGAAGGAATACGAGATGCACTGTTTTGAAGACGTGCGAGCATGATCTGACGATCAAGAAGCTCGAGCTCGTGGCGACGCTGCTTTTCCTGGTTCTCAGCCTTCAACCATTCAAGAGCAAGTTGATTTTCACCATGAATAAGTGCACGCTGGCGCTTCCCGTCCACCTTTATCATTTCCGTCTCCAGGCGCGAGGTACGTTGGGCCTCCGTCAGCTCCTTTACGTGATCGAAAGGGTTTTTACGTTTCAGCAACTTTGGAGCCTCGGATGTCGATGGTGTTGGGGATGGTGTCACCGGAGCTAGCATGGGGGCTTGAAGAGCTACAACAGTCGCCAATTGACCCTCAGTGCAGGATTCTGGCAGGGGAGAGCTCCGAGCATGAGCATCTACATCATCGTCAAAACTCTTGTCAACAGCCTCGAGATCCCACTCTGGTGATTCGTGTCGGGAGCCTTGCGACAATCTAGAGCTGAGTACGCTAGTGTTGAGTGAAGTGATCGAGTTCGCAAGAGCTGATGGATCATAGACTGGACTGGCGCGAAGGAGAAGGTGCAGACGTTTATACCACGGAAATTTCGTCTTCATCTTGTCTAGATATAGATTAAGACGAAGGCTAGTTTAATAAATATAGAGAACATACCCCAGACATTGTAGATGGGTGTGCCCTTCGTTATTTCAGCCGTTTTATCGCTCATCACCAGCCCGTGACCAGTCAAACCAAGATCCTTGTAGTATTTAGCGTAGAGCTTCTTTACGCTATCAATATGTTAGCAAGCAGTCATTTGGAGAAATGAAAACTCACGTGCTAATGCGGTTCTTGACGCTTGTACCAAGTTTATCGGCGGACAGCGTCGACCTGAGAAAGAGCTCAGCGCCAATGTCACGGCACATCTGAGCTGTACTGAGGCCACCACTGGAGGCTCCAGAGTCTTCGCCCCCTTTGAAACCGAAGGCCCGGCGGTACCGACGGCTATCCTCGATGACGGAGAGCAGTTTGTCGGTGTATTGAGGATTTTTGGCCCAGCTGAAGGATTTTGTCATGGCTACATGCTTGAAAGCAAATCAAAGAGAACTGACCTTATCCCATCCTCCTCCCCCATGTTCTCCTTATCCGAGTCATGTCCAGGCTCATTGTGAGATGATCCTACTTTGGCCTTTGGGTTTGCGGCTTTCGCAGTCGAGGTCTTCTTCTTTGTCTTGATTTTCCCGAGCTTTGCCTTTTCCAGGAGAAGTTGGGCTCTGAGAATGGAAGTGGGAGATGGAGGAGGGGATTCCGACATTACGAAAGAAGTGTAGAGTCCACGAGTGGCTTGCAGACGCGCAGCACGCAGCACAGCAGCAACTTGCTCAACTTCGCGCAGACTCGACGCGTCGCGCGCGGGCGGTGTTCCCCGATATTTCAAACTCCGGCTGGGGCATCACACAGAATCGATTCACTTTCGAGAACGTAGCTACAGATTCTTTTGAAGCGACGGCTGTCCTCCGCATCTGAAGCAGTCGATTATAATCGACCGCTTCTGTTATGTTGAATTCCCCTATTGCCACAAAGTTTATTCGGACTTGGGCATGCTGGGGCATGACCGCCGTTTAGCCAGTTGGCAGTGCGACAATGCCATATATTTAGTAAATGAAGCCTTGCTCACATGGTTCTGTGGTCAACCGGTTATGGCGTGTGTTCACGCTACAGTGTTGTTGGAGTGGCTGCGGGTTCGATTCTGGTGAGACGCAAATGTCTCTTTGTCGCTTTTAGTTCGAGATTTCAGCCCATTACATACCTTGCAAGTTTTCCAACGTCAATACAATCCTCAAAGAACAATTCTGACCGCATAGTATTACCCGAAATAATTCTGGATACACACATGGTAATAGAATACTTGCAGAGATACGAAAAGTCATGGAATATTTGTATTGACGTAGAATCCCCACAACCTAATGAATTTTACTCACCTTTTTGCTGATGATAGGCCCAAGGAGATGAGGCGGAGGGAAAAGGGAAGGGAGGAAGGGCTAATCACACCACGGGTTCCTATCACCGAGACCTCACTGCTCTCGCTCTCCGCGCTCCCACAATCCTCATCGAGGCGTCATCCTCGCCGTTGCGCTTGCGGATATTCCTCCAATAATTACCGTGGTAGCATTGCGCCAGGTGGAAGCTTGGAGGATCTGATTGAGCGGAAAGGACGGCTGGAGGGAATGGGCAATGGCGAGTAGACCCGTCCCAGCGCTGTGGAGGACGACGACCAGCAGGGTCAGAGGCGTGTGACATACACGCACCCTCCACGTGGAAATGTACGTTGCATGAAGGGTTCAGCGCCTGGAGCGCACCCGTTCGACTGCGCGGCCTCGTCGTTGTTGTCGCCTTCTACGTCCTGGCCACCCTCGTTGCTCCGGCCGCTCCTTCTCACACCATAGGCGGCTGCGTATCCACTGCTGAACGCGTTGCTAAAGCAAAGTCCGACTCCATCGACAAACAGACCGAGGAAGACAGCAAAAAGTACAAAAGAGAGTACAAGGTTCTGCTGCTGGGTGCGTACCGTGACCACTCCTACCATCCTTTTCCACCTTTCCTCCCTCTTCCTTCCTTTCTTTCTTTCCTTTGCGTTCCTTCCACATCTCCCACTGACCCCATCAACCTCACACAGGCTCTGGCGAATCACCATCGTAAAACAAATGAAGATAATACACCAAGACGGCTTCTCCAACGCCGAGCTCGCAGAAAACCGGCCCGTCCCGTACAAGCACGTCCTGGACTCTGTCCACGCCGTCCTCCTTTACACGCGCACGATCGGCCTCGCGTCCTCGCCGAGAAGATCCTCGACTACAAGCTCGATTCTTCCGTCCCGGGCAACCCGTACAAGTTCTCACCGCAGATCGCAGACGCTGTACATCAGGTCTGGAAAGACGGGGTTGTATGGAAGGTTATGGAGGAGCGTTCAAGCGAGTTTTATCTCATGGATAGTGCAGGCTAGTAAGTCGCGTCTATTCTATTCTATTATTTTTCCTTTTTTGCGAAACGGGCGCTTGATGAAACTCTGCTCGCTAGCTTTTTCAGCGAGGTGCTGCGCATAGGCACACCGGGGGTACCTCCCAAGCAAGACGGACGTGGCACACTATCGTACGTCCCCTTCCCCCCTAACAGTAAGCCCAATCCCGTGGCACCCAGCTAACTGACCCCCTTCCAGAATCCGCATATTTACACCAAGTACAAACCTAAGCCCAAGCCCACACCTATTCCTGCTACCGCGACACTCCTTGTGAACGACACGTACGGCAACGCACTCTCGACGGGATCCTCGAATGCTGAGTGCACGAACGTGCTCGGGCACATCATGATCCCCCACATCCCGCTTCTCCGAATCGATGCGACATGACAGAGGATGGGAGTTGAGTGCTGAGTACGTGCTGGGGCACGATTGACACGGCCCTCACAAGGCCACAGCATTTCGGTGACTGAAGGTATCTCTGGCACTGATAACGGGCGGTGCTCTTGCAATGTCGCCGCATGCTCTTGTCATTTGTTAATGTGTACCTTTCAAAGCTGAATTGACTTGCATGTAGAGATTTGGCAAGAATATATGGCAGGATCGTCGCGCCTTGCGGTGCATATTTTTTGTGACGGCAATCTTTGTCCTTGGTATCCTTTTTTTTCCATGCCCTCATCTTCATGTCCATCCCCCTTACCCTATGAACGGAAGTACCCTTCCTGCCGCATTACTGTGACGTGAACATAAATTCTCAGACCACCCGACATGATGGGAAACTCTAGTGTATTCCCCTTCCTGTACTATCATTTGCTCTAATCTGACCGATGTCGCTCGTGGCCGAAACCTTTCCAGAAGGGCCTCCATCTGCATTGGCCTCCTTGGGAACGCATGCAGCGGCAGGTGATACATCTGTTTTGCCGTCAAGGGGGTTCACCGCAACTGATAGATGCTCGGGGGATGCAGGGCGCGCAGGCAAAAATTCGATATCCTGTACAGTTTGAATCCCAATTTGAGTACCGAATCCAAATGTTTCCACAGTGGAGCGTCGCAGGCTGACAAGCACAATGACAATGGAAGGATACATTCCCTGTGGGAAATGTTCAGCTGATCTCGAACGAGATGCGAGGCAGGGATACCGAGCACGCACAGTCACAGAATCCAGAAGATCCAGAACAATCAGACCGACTACCCAGATAGACGAATTCGGACGTAAAGAAACAAACTCTATCACTACCGATATAACCTGGGCATTTGTGTCAGAGATGGAAGAGGTGGCCAGACGTGATAATCGTACCTGGAGAGCGCAATAAGCCAACCCTGTATCAACAAGAACTATCAGGATTTTCTGAGCGGAGGATGTGGAGTTCTGCTTGATTCCCATCCGTCTAAGAAATCGGAGATGGCCCCTGCTGACGTTAAGCGAATGCATAGAGATCATAGGGAAAGCTATCCACATACCACAATTTATAAAAAATTAAACCTGTAGCTACGACATTCGTTGCCAGCGAAAGCGTTAGGGATGCCACATTTATATCATCCAAAATAGGATCCACCCCGAGAACTTGGACACCCTTGACTATGAGTGCAAAACATGTGATGGTCGCTCCTGTAAAGGTCAGAAAGTCAATGAGAAAATTAGACTCCACTTTTAGAAGCCTTCGAGGACTCGACGCACCAATGGTACCAAGCAGGAGAGCACATGGAATGAGCATAATCCATTGCTTGTCCGGATACAGAACCCAGGCTCTCCATATCACGACACCATCACTCAAAATTGGCTGAAGAGTGTCAACATCAGGTCCAATGGTGCACTCTCAACATCAGGAAATATACGCACCAGCACCATCGGAGCCGCGGTTACAACAGTGTTGATTAAGATAAGTCTTTTGTGCACCCTTGCGAGTATTGACTCGTCGACTATCCCAGCAGAATCAAGTAGAACTCCTTTGACACCAATCACATTAACTATGATAAGCGAGATACAGTTCACAGAGGAGGCGAGGAAGGCTATTGAAGTCAGACCCAACATTGCCTGGGTGGATCGGGATGCAAGCCCGCGTTGTCTGCAAAAAATAGATCAAATAAAGGGTTCATGCGTCAAAATGCAGGCACCTACAGTAACGTAAATGTACCGAAGGAAAAAAGCACAATAAACATTCCTATGCAGCCCACATGAGAATAGTTGTGGATGGTTGGGAAAAAATGTTTGGCGTACCATAAAGCAGAACAGCCGAAGTGAGATTAGCAAGGTTGTGCAGCGTCGCGACACCGATGTGCTGGAGAAGGGCGCGTTCATCGGGCGACATGATACAAGAATGGTGAAGAAACAACTACATTCCACATAATTCAACCGGTGTATATAAGCGAAACTTGAAGCTGTGTGAGATTCAAGGTGCTTGCGATGTGATGATGAAATTGGATCGAATTATCTGTAACGACTGCCTTCACCAGTGAAAGCGATTTTAAGAATGGAAGCCACAGCACCAATCAGTAAAATATCACTCTCGTATATTTAGAACCAAATCTTCAGGTGTCCTCAAAGATCGCTTGCAGATCTGATGGATGGATGGAAAAAATCACACCACACTGGCTTCAGATATGTAGAGCTCATTATTCCACTTGACGGGGTGCACAGATATCTGAACTGGAATAATAGCTGACGAGCGCGTACTTGGCCCGTTCGATCCCGCGTGCAAGGCAAAGGCACACGTCGGCGAACGCACGACAATAGGACACGCTGCATAGGCAAGGCATCCTCATCCTCATTTTCATTCCTGTATCACGCATCAACTCGTCAGCCCCAATCACCAACAGAGCAGGCGAAACAACATTGATTAGGTTCAATACCATCATGCACCGCTGGTGTCCGTCCAGGTCCCAATGCGCATGATCTCGAACTCCGTGACCCTCTGATGTGTTTCGGGGTCCCACATCAGCATGTGTGCACATCATCACGATTCGGATACGAACAAAAAAAGAGACAAAGATGAAGGAAAGAGAAGCTTACCCACAGCTCCACACGCCTATTCTCATCCATCAACAACCCCTAAAACCCAAGCCAGAAACAGACCTGCCTGCCACCGCGCCACCTGTTTGTGAACGACAGTACGGCAATGCACTGTCGACGGGATCCTTGAACGCTCAGTGCACGAGTGTGCTCGGGCGCGTCACCACCTCCACCTCCACCTCACCTTTCCCGTTCTCCCCCACTCCCTCTGCGCATGCCGTAGATCCAACACCCCGCCCCCGCTTCCGCAGCCCAAAACCGTCGCACAACCATTAAGTTGAAGTCCAACATCCGCAGACCCTCCCCTTCTCCTTCGATGGTGATGGTGGTTATCGTGAGTAGGTCATGAGGAACTTTCCAGGGGCACGAGTCAGGACCATCGAGCATGCAGGAATGATCCGCCGATGCAGGAAGGCTGGCCTAGATCTACACCTTGACTCAAGAGTGCACGTACCAGAGGGCTCTTTATTGAAGTTGAACGGCCGCGGCAGGCGCACAGAGGCCCAAGGAGAGGAGGACGAGGGGGAAAGGGAGGGGGAGGAAGGGCTGATTCCGCCAGGTATTCCTGTCACAGTATTTCACTGCTCTCGCTCTCCTGCGCTCCCACAACCCTCGTCAAGGCGTCATCCTCGCCGAAGCATGTGCGGATCTCCCTCCAATTGAAAATGCGGGAGGCCCCGGTCCTGCTTCAGAAGGGCCACAGAGCCTTTCTCGACGCCGCATTGGAAATCATGGGCCTGTGAAGCCCCAGACGCTAAAAGCTGTAACATGGAAGCGGGGGCCAGATGGAGACCCCGCCGACAATATTTCCATCCTAAGAGCTGGGACAAATATTCTTACACAGGGCACAGGCCCTCAGATCGATTCTATGCTGCGTACCCACGCCGGTGATTGAGGAAGGCTTCCATGTCACGGCATCGGTGAGCTTGCAGCGCTCAATGTGGACGGAGTCGGCGGGGTGGCGTTGAGGCCTTCGGGAGCATGGCCATGAAGGACGCACACCGTCCAGTTGCGGACATTGAGGGGCATTGATCTGCAAAACACCGAGAGAGAACATTGGAGCAGCTGAAGTCGATGTTGTGGAGGAAGAGTGAGGACAGCCGGAGCGTCATCAGGGAGTCTAGTAAGTTCGTAGTCTTTTTTCGGCGGAGCCTGGGGAGAATTTCGATAGTGTGATCGAGAGGTCGGTCTCTTCGGGGATGGATTGCAGAGAGTCCCGCACGACGAAAGGTGAAGGCAGGCGTAAACAAAATCACGGCCGTCGATGTGAAATCTTGTCAGGTTGGGGCACTAAAAAGGGATTTCGATGGATGAGGACGTGGATACTGTTCCTGTCGCCAGAAACCTTACCATCGTTTCTACAGGCCTTCAGAGTTGAGGATGTAAGCGAATAAGCCGGACCAAGCAAATCGTGTAAAGTGGATGGGAGGGACGAGGTGTCGATAGCGTCAGAAAAGATTGAACGGCATCGGTGAAGATGGGGTATCAGGACGTTGATGACGCTGCGGCAGTGGTCGTGTTCCCCAGGATCATGATGCGCATCGACTAAGGCGACGACACGTGTCTAGAAGACTGGAACGTATTCCACAATGTCGCGCCACTGCCGACACACAGCTGCGAGGGGGTAAGGGAATAAGGTGGGGCTGTAAAGTTCATAGCCCTTCCAATTCAAAGTATAGGTCATTTCCCTTCGTACAGGTGCAGCGGAATGATTCCATGGAACTGCTCAAGGCCGGGAAAGCTCTCGTGCTTGCCAAAAAACTTCAACGGGAATCCGTGTATGCATGTGTGAAATGGAGGCAGAAGTTCAGTTGGAAGCGTAGCCTTGGCGTAGCCATAGAATTTTCGGTGAAGTGTAGTGCGTCTGCAGCATTGAGCAACGATGAATGCGGCATTTGCCGGTCTTGATCTTTCCAGGTGCGCTTTGTTCTAATTAACGATAAAGCACGGTTTGTCGTCGTTTCCACCAGCGACCATCAACGACGTCGTGCTTTATCTCTTGACATTCAAAGGGTTGATATTACCTTTACCCAGGTTGCTTACAGCTCTTTTATCTTGCTCCCGACATGGAACTTGCGGGAAATCATTTCTGCTAGTCTTTTGAATGATATGGGATGCTTGTAAGCCCAAAAATTGTCTTACACATCCCAGTAACCCCTCCTTCGTTTAGTGCGGGAGCCAAAGCTGTTATATCCTCGTCATTTTCCGCCGGTATCGCTGACGCGCTGATTTTTTCATGCTGTGGGAAATTGTAACGGGGTTACAAGATTGGGGACCTTGCTGTGCACGCTAGACGTAAGCTTGACAAGTCTGTCGATTGCTACGTATAGGTGTACAAGGTCTACTATTTAATAATTTAATGTAAAGGATTAAATAGGCAACACCGGAAGGTGTTGCCAAACAATAGCGTAATCGTGTCGATAAGATACGATTAGATCAGATTAGTTGATAAGATAGTAAGCGCCCTTACATACCCCCCTTTAAGATCGCTAGTAGTGATCTTCACCAGGGAGTAATGCAATAAGTAATAATAAAATTAAGGCAAGAGGGAGGGTGTAGGTCCCGGCGACCTACACCCAATATCGCCTGCAAAGAAATACATATTACTGGTACGTATTCATGACCGAATACATAGTGGAGACAATAGTTCCACTACACAGCCTCCAAGTGCCGCCCGAGGTGGCATGGGATTGAGGACATCCGGTGTTGCGTATATTTGAGTACGCAACCTGCGGGTTGCTCCTCGGGAGTAAGGTGGTCTACACCTGACAATGGCGGTCGTCCCGACGATACCTCCTGCGTGTCGAGGTCGGTTCGTTGACGGGGGGATTAAGTTGTCTCCCCGACCTATGACTCCATCACTGTGTCGGGGTCGGTGGGGTTGGATTCCACCGGACCCTGGCTAGTGGTAATCACTGCCAGTGATAGAGGCCCTGTGAAGGCCGACACGGGGTCCACTTGGGTTTCGGTAGCTCCTATTGCAGCTGCCACGACTGTGGAAGGTGTCGCGGGGGCAGGTGTGAGTGCCGCCGGGTCCGCCATTTCGACGTTGGTAGACGTCGATCCCGATGGAGCGAGAGTGTGCAGGTCCGGAGGGGGAAACTCCCCTCTCCGAACACGGAGTTCTCGGAAATGTGGGTCTTCACCCACAAACATCCATTCCACGCTGGATAAACAATCCAGCCCCTCGTTCTGAAACTCCAAGCGCATTAACGTTTGAATGCGCGTGATGTCGTCGGTGGTAGGATGGTACCACCCGTCCCATTCCGGAATGGCGGGTGGCACGCCCAATTGATCGAGTCGACGCACGCGATCATCGTCAACATTGTGGAACAGGTCCTTATGAGGACCTGCAGTAGAGTAGTTATGGTCTAAATAGTGTAGACCATAAGTATAACTGTGGTTTATCCAACTAATTGGAATACCACAGTTAATAAGGTGTTGTAGGACACCTTGTTCCGTCAGCCGCCCTTCGGGAGCGGTAGGTTGGATCCGAGGGATAATAACCTCGGGTCCGGTAATCGGCGTGAACGGCCGATCAGGGTTGGCCTCGTTACAGGGTTGGCCTCGTTATGGGCCGCCACCGCTTCTGCATAGAAGTATGGCCGTGCGGTGATGGTTGTGAAGATTCGCATAAACCATGCCCGCATACTATGAGTTACTGGCGACTGTTAGGGGAACACCCGTTCGTGCCCTCCTACGCTCATCGACCGCCCCTCGACACGTGTGATCGCTCCCGCCCGATCGCGATCCCGACCCTGATGCTCTGACTCCTGTCGTTTTCCTCCCTTCCCTGTTTAGGCCTGACACTGTTTCCCGATCACCCGACATCCCGACGACGGTTACCATCAGACAGCATCCGGAACCGCTCGTTATTATCACATGTACAGTACACTCGTATATAGCCGGCCCCCTGGCATCTGGGAATCCTTTACACTATTCTCTTTGGATTCCCCTTTGCCAGGTAAGCCTTACTTACCTTCGTTTGCTGTACATCAATATAACTTTGGATTCCCCTTTGCCAGCACGACTAAGCTCTGCTCTAAGGTCGCCCTAACAGCAGAATAGTGTCTCTTAGAAACCCGACGAAGCCGACCGACCAGCTTCCACGCCGAAACACGCGTCTGCTACACGCGACCGTCCAACGCGCGCTCGCTCCGATCGCCCGCCCAGTCCCGTTTCGAGATGTCCGAATTTGGTGACATGCCACTCGAACGACCGTTCTCTCCCTTCCTCACGATGGAGGAGCGGTTGGCGAATATGGAAGCCACAATTTCGGCTCTCTCCGCCTCCAACACCTCCAACACGGCCTCTATGGATCGCCTCTCCGCTCTTTTCGAAAAACTCATGTCGGGGACACCCCCCAATCCCACCCCCGCTGCTCCTGAAGCAGACACAACCCCTTCGCCGCCTGACACGGTCCCTCCGCCGCCCGAGACGACCCCTCCACTGCCAGGCTCTCTGCGATCGGGATCGCACCACCTCCGACCGTCGCCCCCTCCCATTTACGATGGCGCCCGTTCGGGCGGTCGCGCATTCTGGAACACCTGCAACCTCTACTTCTCCTTGTGCGAGGGAAGTTTCGCCGACGACCACGCCCGAATTGTATGGGTGCTGTCGTACATGCAGCACGGACGAGCTGCCGACTTTGTCAGTCGGGTATTCCAGTTCGGAACCGCCAAGGACGTCTTTCCTGCCTGGAAGGACTTCGAAGACACCTTCCGCGGCGAGTTCTTCCTCTTCGACGAAGTCGCCGACGCCGCGCTCATCTTGGAGTCGACGGCGTACTTCCAGAATGGTCGGTCGATCGACGAATACATCGACTCGTTCCGATCCCTGTGGGTCAAGGCAGGCTACCCCGATGGGCGCCACCTGGTCCTCAAATTCCGTCGGGGAATGGACCCAAAGCTTTCGAGGCGACTCGGAAGCATCACCACGGGTCGCCCGCACGACGAGAAGATTGAGGAGTGGCTGAGGATTGCCCGCTCTCAAGATTTCATCATGAGGTCGGAGGACGACTTCCACCGTCGGATGGTCCCGACAAAGGCGCTGGACAGCCGCCCGACCACCGCTGTAGCTGCACGATGGGCGTTCGCTACTGCCCCCACTCCCATTCCCACTCCCGCTTCCGCTCCCCCCGCCCCTCGCGCTCCCATCGCACCGGCCCCTAGGCCGCTCCCCCAGGGCGTCCCGATGGATGTAGATCGGATGCGCGACCGGGTCGCACCTGCCGACGACCACTGCTTCCGGTGCAAGAAGAAGGGTCACTACTCGCGTGACTGTCCCTTGCGCTGGGACGTGCGCCACATGCTCGATGACGAGCTGGAGGCGCTCATCATGGAGCGTCTAGCCCGCAAAGACGCAGTTCCCACCGACCAGACTCCATCGTCGGCCGACGCGGGCGCCTCTGATGCCGAGGAGGGTTTTTAATCGCACAACGGGTGGAACGTACGCCCCCGTTGTCTAGTCATAATCGGTTCGCTCCACTGTCCGTAGAATATGCCAATACACCTATTATTGCTGCTATTCCTACGAGTGAACCGACCGACAAAGACGTACAAAACCCCTCCGACCCGACGACACCAATCGCAGTCACAAAGCCGATCGCTCCGTCGCGTCGTGGCCTACCCCGCTGGGAAAAACGACTTCCTAGTCGCTTCATCGCCGCTGCCTCCCCCTGCCCCAGATCCCTGTGGCTCAACGTTGAACTGGAGACCACCGACACCCAGGAGTCGCACGCCGTCACTGCGCTAGTGGACAGCGGAGCGACCGGCAGCTTCCTCAACATCGCTTTCGTCGAGAAACACAAGCTCACGACCAAGGTGCTTAGTCGGCCATCTCCGGTTTACAACGTAGACGGCACCCTCAACGAAGGCGGTTCAGTCTCTTGCATCGTAGAAGCTGTCTTGCGATACAATGGTCATACCGAACGAGCCGTCTTCGGGGTCACCCAGTTAGGCAAGCACGACATGATCCTCGGGTTCAACTGGCTTAAAAACCACAACCCCGAGATCGACTGGGAGACCAAAGAGGTGAAGATGAGTCGCTGTCCGACGCAGTGCGACACCTGCAAGGACGAGGTCAAAGCCGATCGGCGCGCACGTACCAGAGTGCGCGCAGCAATCCGCGCCTGTCGAGCTGACGGCATCCCGATGACTGAGCCCGACCTACGAGCCCCGACCAACCCGTATGTTGAGGACGACTCTGACAATGACGAGTTCCTCCCCTACACTCCGATCCTGGAGGAACCCGACCCAGAGTCCGACGACTTTCTGGTGGAAACCTTCCTGAACGGCGATCGCATCTTTGCGACCGCGATCCACCCGACTCCGACCGCGGAACATATTCGGGCCAGCCAAACGACATCGCAGCGACTTGCGGAAGCGCACGCTGCTAACTCCGTGCCCAAAATGTTCCGTGACGCCGTACCCACCCACCTCCACGACTTTGAAGACGTCTTCTCCAAAGTCGCATTCGATGAGCTCCCAGAGCGCAAGCAATGGGATCATGCCATCGAACTGGAGCCGGGCGCGTCGCCGACCGGCACGAAGGTCTACCCGCTGTCACCGGCGGAACAGGTTGAACTCGACGTGTTCCTCAAAGAGAACCTCGAGACAGGTCGTATCCGACCGTCCAAGTCACCCATGGCATCGCCGGTCTTCTTCATCAAGAAGAAGGACGGGTCACTCCGACTGGTACAGGACTATCGGACGCTCAATGCGCTCACAGTGAAGAACCGATACCCGCTGCCCCTCATTAGCGAACTGGTGAATAACCTTCGCGGCGCGCGGTACTTCACCAAGCTGGACGTCCGATGGGGGTACAACAACGTTCGGATCAAGGAAGGCGACGAGTGGAAGGCAGCGTTTCGGACGAACCGCGGTCTCTTCGAGCCGCTCGTCATGTTCTTTGGCCTCACGAACAGCCCTGCCACATTTCAGACCATGATGAATGATATCTTCCGCGATCTGATCGCCGAAGGTGTTGTTTGCGTGTACCTCGACGACATCTTGATTTATACCAAGACTCTAGAGGAACACCGTCGGGTCGCGCGACTAGTACTGGACCGACTCCGCGAACATCAGTTGTTCTTAAAGCCCGAGAAACGTGAATTCGAGCAGACCAAGATCGAGTATCTCGGACTGATCATCTCGCAAGGGCAAGCGGAGATGGACCCTGTTAAGGTCGCTGGGGTGTTGGAATGGCCGGCGCCGAAGAACAAGAAGGAAGTGCAAGCGTTCCTAGGCTTCACTAACTCCTACCGACGGTTCATCCAGGACTTCTCGCATCACGCCCGACCCCTGTTCGATCTGACGGGCAAGGACGTCGCCTGGCGATGGGGAGAGTCGGAGCAGTCAGCCTTTGGCCTTCTGAAGTCGGCGATCACATCGGGGCCCGTTCTCATGTTCCCCGACGACGACCGACTGTACCGCATCGAAGCCGATTCGTCTGACTTCGCAACGGGCGCGGTCCTGTCGCAAGAGTCGCCGTCCGACGGCAAATGGCACCCTGTCGCGTTCTACTCGAAGAGCTTGAACGCCATCGAGCGGAACTACGAGATCCATGACAAGGAGATGCTAGCAATCATCCGGTCTCTGGAGGAGTGGCGACACTTCGTAGAAGGTGCAAAGCACAAGGTGGAGATCTGGACCGACCACAAGAATCTTGAGTACTTCCTCACCGCGAAGAAACTCAATCGACGTCAAGCCCGATGGTCGCTCTACCTCGCCAACTTCGACTTCGCCCTCCACCACCGTCCTGGCCGTAGCATGGGCAAGCCCGATGCGCTATCGCGTCGCTCCGACCACGGCGACGGAAGTGCTGACAACGCCGACATCGTACTGCTCAAACCTGAGTTCTTCGCGGTTCGCGCGACTGAGGGTCTTGTATTGGTCAGAGAAGAGGAGGACGTGCTGAAGGCAATTCGCAAGGGCAACCGCGATGGCACACAGGAGGATGCGGTCGCGAAAGCGGCACAGCTGGTCAAGGCATCCAAGATCGCCGGTCGCTCCCTTCGCTTTGGCGAGTGGGGAGAGGAAGGCGGTCTGCTCACGTTCCGTGGACGGATCTATGTCCCGAACGTTCCTGACCTCCGCCGACGCATTGTGGAGCACCACCACGACTCCAAGGTCGCCGGTCACCCAGGTCGCTGGAAGACATTAGAGCTGGTGTCGCGCAACTACTGGTGGCCCCAGATGTCGCGCTTTATCGGTTCTTACACCAGCACCTGCGACATGTGCTTGCGCACGAAACCCCGCCGCCAACTCCCCGTCGGACAGCTGCAGCCGCTCCCCATTCCTGAAGGCCGATGGAATGTCGTGTCGGTCGACTTCATCACCGAACTCCCCGAGTCCAATGGCCACGACGTGATCATGAACATCGTGGACTCGGTCGGAAAGCGCGCGCACTTCATCGCGTCGCACACGACTTGTTCGGCTTTGGGGGCTGCAAACCTTTACCGTCGCCATGTCTGGAAGCTCCACGGTCTCCCAGATGCCTTCGTCTCCGATCGAGGTCCACAGTTCGTCGCTGAGTTCACGCGCGAACTGTACCGACTCCTGGGTATCAAGCTGTCGGCTTCGACGGCGTACCACCCGCAGACCGACGGACAGACTGAACGCGTCAACCAGGAGCTGGAACAGTTCTTGCGGGTCTTCTGCAACGAGCGTCAGAACGACTGGGATGACCTTCTGCCTGACGCCGAATTCAGTTACAACAACCATGTACATTCGGCGACGCAACAGACCCCCTTCCTGCTTGACACTGGTCAGCATCCACGCATGGGCTTTGAGCCACGCTGGGGCGCTTCCAAAAACGAGTCGTCCGACGAGTTCGTAGAGCGCATGAAGGAAGCACAGGAAGAAGCCAAGGCGGCGCTTTCAAAGGCCAAAGACGACATGGAGCGGTATTACAACCAGCAACACGCCCCAACGCCCGACTACCAGCCTGGCGACAAGGTGTACTTGGACGCGACCGACATTTCCACGACCCGACCGTTGGAGATGCCCGAGCGGCTCCTTTGCCCAACTCGGTTGAGGATGCAGACGGCGTGCAAAGGGTGTTTATTCTGATACTCTACCGTTCCAAAATGGCCGCGGCCATGACTAAGCTACTAAGGCTCATGCCAAACATGAACAAACAGTGCTCATCCTCGCCTCCTCATTGCCCTGGAGTGCCGCTCGGCGATACTCCACCGTCTAAGAAACTGTTGCATCGCTACCTTGGCCCTTTTGTCGTGCAAAGGCGAGTCGGCCCGCTCGCATACCGCCTCCTGCTGCCTCAGTCCATGAAGCGCATCCACCCAGTCTTCCACGTCGTAAAGCTCATCCCCGCCGTCGCTGATCCGATCGAAGGTCGTCGGTCCGACCCCCCTGCTCCCCCCGACATAATCGACGATGAACCCCATTACGAAGTGGAAAAGATCCTCGACAGCCGCACCTTCCGCAAGAAACTACAGTACAAGGTCCTGTGGAAAGGCTATGGTTACGAAGAAGCTTCATGGGAACCTCGCAAAAATGTCGCCGCCCCCGATCTGGTATGCAAGTTCCACCGCGACAACCCCGACGCTGCCCGCCACATTCGTGGCATGTTCACATTATCCCCGGCTGTCTTCGCCACCGTCACCCCGCACCGAGTCGTTGCGATTCAAAAGGGGGGGTGATGTTAGGGGAACACCCGTTCGTGCCCTCCTACGCTCATCGACCGCCCCTCGACACATGTTAGGCCTGACACTGTTTCCCGATCACCCGACATCCCGACGACGGTTACCATCAGACAGCATCCGGAACCGCTCGTTATTATCACATGTACAGTACACTCGTATATAGCCGGCCCCCTGGCATCTGGGAATCCTTTACACTATTCTCTTTGGATTCCCCTTTGCCAGGTAAGCCTTACTTACCTTCGTTTGCTGTACATCAATATAACTTTGGATTCCCCTTTGCCAGCACGACTAAGCTCTGCTCTAAGGTCGCCCTAACAGCGACAATACGTTCGCCAGTAAGTATCCCCAGGTCCCACGACGATGAACGCGGAACCGGTAGTCCATGACGATACCTCCATATTGGTTCTTAGAACCAATACGCCCATGGTGAATCATATGTCGACACCAATGTTCGACATCCAATGCATGAGCTGGGCCGGGTTGGGGGAGACCAGCTCCTCGTGTCGGCTTGTCATGCCGATATTCGAATGCTTTACCCGGCCGTCTAACGACCGGGGCATTCCAGATGGGTGACCAATCACTGAACGGTCGTGAGACGCTTCGGAATTCGTCCATGGCTGCACGAGCCATGGCTCGGTCGCGCAAGTGAGGCGCGACCGACAGGGTGATCCGACGGAATTCTCTGAAGAGCATAAAGGCCTCGGCCCGCTCTTCATCCCTCACCCCATGGCGTCGGTTATTGATCAGCTCATAGAGCTGATCAACTTCACGGGGGTTCATTGGGAACCCACGTGGTGCGACGGCATACAGCCGTCCATCTGAGGGACGGGAGTTTTGTCCCGTCCCTAGCTCGCTCTCTGAGACGCGAGCTGCTGTGCCTAGCGCAAAGGCACGATTCTGGGCGGACGACACATATACCGTCCGCGACACCATATCCCAGAAGCGGTTGTCCCGCTCGTGGCGGCCGTTGATAAAGACCACCCCAAGCTCTTCAGGGATCCGTCCCGGCGCCTCCTTCTCAGCTTTGCGAGCCATATTCTCGCGATGCTGCTTCTGCCCGGCAGCCTTCTTCTTGCTGACGGGTTTCTCGTCGTCGGAGGACTCGCCGTAGTCCGACTCGTCCATAAATTCGGCGTACGGGTCAGACGCCTTTTGTTTGCCTTTGCCCTTTGGCGGAGGCGATGGGGGCTGCACCATCGTAGTGGGTGGTGCAGGGGATGGTGCCGGCAAGGTATACTTGCCAACAGGTTCCTTCTTTTGGGAACCTCTCTCCGGGTTCCGTACCCGGCTTTCTCCCGGGGTCGGTAGTGGGAGTAATGCTCCCGCTATCTGTTGCTGTTGCGGTGCCTGCACCGCGGATGTCGACGATGTCGACGCCCTTCGCTCGACTTCTCAAGCCGGTAAGGGACGCACTTCGTGCGTCCCTCGGTCCTCGCGACGCTCCTCTCATTGAGGACCATAATCAAGTGGGCGCTCATCACGCCACACTTCCTGGTTGGGGTGGCGGTCGAACCGCCGATACTCTTGTTCCGGGCGTCGTTCCTGACGCCTGGGTTCATATAAGGTGCATTCTTCTCGCCGCACCTCGGTCTGCTGTCTTTTCATGGGTCAGGACGATGGTCCCTCCCCGCGATCTGGCGACGCCACTGCCGGTCGCTTTTTTGCCAGGCTGAGTTGCTCAGCCATGGCCGACTCTCTCGCCTTCACGCGTCTCAAGTCCGCGCGAACTCCATCGTACGCATCAAGCAGCTGGGTTACAACCAGCTGCGCCATCCCGTCGTCCAAGGAATCACAAAACTCGTGGTGAATACCCGCGTCTTCCAATCGGTCCAAGATAGACGAAAGGAGACCATCGTCTGCGAATGACCTCAAACTTGATGCAGACGACGCTGCGCGATCGTCTGCCGGCCTCCGCGAACTCGACGCAAACGACCCTCTTTGTTTGTCTGCATATGGCGCGACATATTGCCGCGCCGGTTCGCTGCGCGCCACTTGCGCCGGTGGAGTAGGTGTTTTTTGACGACTTTGGTCGTCCACCTCCATCTTCTCTGACTCGTTGTACCGCGTATTTTGCGGTACGGTTGGGGCGGGCATTTGGGGGTACCACGTCGGTGGTGGGTACCCCATGAAGCTCTGCATTGATGGCATATGTTGATATGCCATCGACGGTGGGTAGAATACACCCGTCTGTGGTTGTTGCCCCTGGTGGGGCGGTTGGCTCATGTGGCCAACCATAGGGTATAATTGTTGCCCCTGATGGGGCGGTTGCCCCTGGTGGGGCAGTTGGCTCATGTGGCCAACCGATGGGTATTGAAATGCTTGGGGCTGCACGCCCATATAGGTTGGGGGCGGGGGCGCGCTTTCCGCGCGTCCCTGCACCTCCTCCCCTTTTGGACTCGATCCCGAGGCCATATTTTGATAGTCGGTGCGGCTGTCGCTGCCCCGAGTCGCGTCGTTGCTTGAATTTGCTCCTGCGGTTGGGTACATGTTGTGGTTGTTGGTTGAAAATTTGGTTGCGCGTCCTAGCGCCAAAACATATTTAACCTTCTGTCATAACTTTTGATGGTTATGTAATTTTTCTGATCGCCGTGATCACATGACCGCGCCACATTCTAGGTTCGTCGCGGCAACCTCGATGCGCTGCCCACCCCTTGCAATTCCAAGTAGCGGTCCAATGCCGCTAACTTGTTACAATTGTTGTGCGATTCCCAGGTGGTGTCACCTAGACTCCACCTAACTTGGTATTCCACTTTATTATTTTGGGTCCATCTATGGCCCAAAATCTCTTCGACAAACCATTCGTGATCGTCCGGCGCCCCAAAATCATAGGGCTCCGGGTGAGTTCTATTAGGGAACATTGCATCGTTTGTTGTGTAGTATGGGCGCAACAGCGATATGTGAAATGTTGGATGTATTTGACGCTCCATAAGCGCCGTAGGTAATTCCAGCGTATAGTTCGACGTGTCTGGCATGGCCTTCAATACTTTGTAGGGCCCGACGAATTTCGGACATAATTTCCGGGCGCGTCCCTTGGGAAGGTTCAAGTTCTTGGTAGATAAATATACCAAGTCACCCCCCTTTATTTCCGGACCAGTGGATCGACGCCTGTTTGCCTCGCGTGTTTGAAATACGTGCATTTCGATTATAGCGTCATGCGCCTCCGCTATGTTCTGCAATGCGCGTTCAGCGTATTCCCGAATTCCCTTTGGTATTACGCTGTCTGAGCGTATCTCTTTCAACATGGACGGCATGTATTCACCATTCAACTCAAATGGAGCGAACTTGGTGGTAGCCGATACGCTCACATTTATCGCGAACTCAGCCATGGGTATACGATCTACCCAATCCTTTTGGTCATGCCTTACAACGGCGCGAAATATCTGGCCAATACTACGATTGGCTCGCTCCGTCTGTCCATCCGTCTGAGGATGGAAAGATGTCGACATTAGAAGCTTAGCTCCTAATAATTTATGTAGTTCGCACCACCAGCGCGAAGTATACTTAGAATCTCGGTCGCTTACGATCGAGCTTGGCAGGCCATGTAACCTGACGATCTCCCGTAGGTATACCCATGATAATTGGGCTGCCGTCATCGTCGTATGTATGGGTATCATATGCACCATACTCGTCATACGACAAATTACTACCCATAGGTAGTTATATCCCTTTGATTCTGGAAATGGACCGATAAAGTCCATTCCGATAGAGTCCCAAGGCTTAGTGGGTACTGGCAGGGAATGTAGTTTCCCTAACGGTTTCTGATTTGACGTCTTGATCTGCTGGCAATACTCGCACGTTTTACAAAATGTACGAACGGTCGTGGCTAGTGATGGCCACCAATACCATCGTCGAATATATTCAGTAGTCCGTTCGGCACCGAAATGGCCCATAGTTTTATGGGCTTGCTCAACAATTGACGTGATGATCTCGGGTTCTCGCGGTATGCATAGAACGCTATCATTTATAGTGTTCGTGGTCCAAATAAGATTGTCTTTCGTAGTGAACGTACGAAAGTCCGTTGGGTTAGTGAGAATCACTGAAAATAGTTTATCCTTTGGGTATCCAAGGATAACGTCGTTACGGATCTTCTCGTCCGTTTTGTCTGGGGGAGGGGCAACTGTGTCCCTTCCGAGGACCATATCTCCAACCGTACGTTCCCGTTCGGTTGGCCTCTGGCTTTTTTGAAGGTGTGACGATGGTCCGGATGCGATACTTGGTGCCGCAGCCTCCATTATCTGAGCTTCGACATCTCGATCCTCCTGGCGTTCTTGAAGACGCTTGCTTCGACGTATTTCTACGTCTTTCATCGCTCGAATCTCAACTACGTTTTCCACGATTTCATGGTATCGTGGTACTGGTAGATCTTCACCAGTATGATCAATTCTAGCATCGGCAGCTACGAAGTCATGAACGTCGTAACGATCGTGATGGTTATCGCTCTCGAAATATCGTGATAGACAATCGGCGACTTTATTCAGTTCGCCTTTCACATAGGTAATGTCGAAGTTAAATCGCGACATGTATTCCATCCATCGACGCTGCCTAGGTGATAAATTCACCTGGGTCTTAAAGAATTCGAGGGCTTTGTGGTCGGTAATGATGTGGATTTTATAACCCACAAGTTTATCCTCCCACTTAAGTAATGCTTCGAGGATAGCTAAGGTTTCGAGTTCATGCACGGCGTAATTCTGCTGTGCATTCGTGAATTTTTTGGACATGAATCCAGCCGGCTGAGCTTGGATCCATGTAGGTCCTTGACCATACATCGCACCGACGCCTGACTTGGAGGCGTCACATATAATCCAAATTGGTTCGTCTGTCTTCGGTTGAATAGGCCGAATAATTGGTGTCGTGCAACATATATGCTTTATCATTTCAAAGCATCGTTGATGAATTGGTCTCCAATAGAATGGCGACCCATTCTCGGTCATCGCCATTAGTGGCCCAGTGTACGCGGATATATCTGGGAGGAATTGACCCAGATAATTAACCAGTCCAACGAATCGCTGTATATCGTTGTAATTCCGTGGAATCCTCCAATCGCGAATCCGTGCCAATTTATCGGCGTCGGGGTGAATTCCTTGGTCGTCGATTATATGACCAAGGCAATCGACGCGATCCGAATATAGTTCGCATTTCTTCCACTTCAAATAAAGGGACTGTTTGTGTAATCGTTCGAACACTACTCGAAGATGATCTTCATGTTCTTCGATGGAGTTCGAGAATATGAATATGTCATCCAAGTATACATGCATAAACTTCCCAATGACGTCCCGAAAAATTGACGTCATTAATCGTTGAAATGTTGCGGGGGCGTTACAGTCCCCGATCTGCATTATGTTGCTAACGTACGTTCCTGCTATCATTGCAAAGGCGGTCTTGTGTACGTCCTTCTCGAGGATGCGTACTTGTTCGTACGCATCCGTTAAGTCAATCTTTGATCGTATCTTCCCTCTGGCAACATCCTCGCGAATGATTTCTTGGTCTGGCAAGGGCGTAACGTCCTTGATCGTGTTGTCGTTACGCTGCCGTGCGTCCAAGGGTGTTCTCAGGGAGCCGTCTTTTTTCGGGATACATAGCAGCGGCGCTGCTTGCTTTACCGAACGAGGCTCCCACCATTTAGAGTCTGTATACCGATTGACCTTCGCGTAGAATTCCTCGCGAAGGGACATTGGGCACCTCGGCGCGTGGTACTGGTACTGTTTCTCATCGTCGACGAGAGTAATCTCGTGATTGACTTCCCGCCAGGGTGGTAGCTGTTGTTTCGTACCACCCACCATATCTTCGAATTCGTCATGCCATTGCTGGCGAAGTCGTGGATAATCTTCCGCGGTAAGGCCTCCATTGGGTGCCTTACCTTTTCCGTTCACCGTTCTTGCAGCGCGAATGTGCGCTGTGTCTTTATTGCTAGGTTTAACATCAAACCTAGCTCGTAGTTTTACGAGAGCAAAGTCACTCTCATCCTTCACTGGTAACCGATACAACGGCCGTTTAGCCCGTTGTATATTCACCGGAAAATTCATTTCCGTTGGCTCCGATACTTCCTCAGGCCGTGGATTTCGGTACGCTTGTCCTCACGTGCCTACATTTCTTCCTTTGTGAGCCCGCATTGACGCTATTACTGCGTTCCATTCTTGCGGCATCCGTGGGTCGAACATCCACTCATATTGTGGATGTGGATTTGGTCTATCCCAAAGTGATCGATTACTCGCATTCGTATACGGCTCTGATTCCGTATCCTTATCGGCCCCGCTCGTCTTATGCGCTTCATTATCGCGCTGGCGTTCTTCGCATGGCTCGTGAGTCCGTGCTCGTTCGTTCGAAGGCTCGTTTTGTGCCTTCTGCTGTTGTCGTTGGGGTTTTCTCTTCTTCGGAGGTGGCTTATCCCCCTCCTTAAGAGTTTCTTGAAACTCTTCATCGGATAATAGAAGTGCTGGGTGATCTTTCGGTAGGCTGTTTATCGGCCTACCCTCGTTATCAGGATCATCATCATCTTCTACTGTGACTTTTAGTCATTCTCTTCGTTTCTCCAATGACCGATGGCGTCTAACTCGGCCATCGGTATCCTCCATTTTTACTTTAGTCGCTGGTGTAGCGACTCCATTGACGACAACTTCGTCACGGTTAAAGTCCAGCACGACGTTGTTTGCGCGCATAAACGGCGTGCCTATAATCACGTCGTACCGATCAAAGTTAGCAAGGTCCATGTAAACCTTGCCTTTAAACCCTGGAAGAACGGCTTCCACCGTCGTGCCAAAATTTACTGTGGCCCGACTTCCTTTAGTTCCGAGCTGGAGGATTAATGGATCCTCCAACGGAAACACTCGAATATCGGCCACTTGAGCGAATGACGGCGTAAGTCCGGTAGTCGTACTCCCGGAATCCCAGAGGGTCCAAGCCTCATGTCCACCTACGTTAATGTAGGTGACCAGGCACTCCTTGTCCTTTATCGGAACTACGGGACGAGCAATCTTGTCCCTACCCGTCCGCACTTTCACTTTACGACTTGGTGGTTTATCATTGCGTTCTTCTGACGCAATGACTTCTGTCATTGCAAACATACGCTCGGTCTCATCGTCCCGAGCATAGTATTCATTTTCGTAGACCTCCATATCTACGAACTCATCGCCTTCGTCTTCATTGTCCGCCTCTGTATCAGGGCGTCCATTGTCTCGTCCGTCCGGGTCCTCGGGAGAAGTATCTTCATTGTCCGCCTCACTTGCTGCGTCAGGTGCCGCTGTACGTGCGGCCCGTAGGAACGCTCGCTGTTTCTTGGGCTGTTTGCAATCTTTTGCAAAATGCCCTAGTTTCCCACAATTAAAGCACACTTCCCCGGGAGGGTGGTTGTGATGATCGTGGTTTTTGGTTTGATCGTAACGCGGACGATCTCCCGTCTTCATCGCTGGTTTTTCGACGTGGGGCTTTTGCTCTCCACGTCCCGGTTGATCCTGATACGCTAGCTTGGCGTATGGTTTTTCATTAAGTGCGCCATACACATGTCGAGGCCTGTTGAAATTGTTTTGTGGGGTGTTTACTCGCCCCCCATCTGGTTTCCGTGTTTGACTCGGTTGACTTCGCTGAGCGGTTTTGTTCCGCTCAAAGTAATCAGCCGTCTTCTGGGTGGCTTGGTGTGCTAAGCCCACCGCTAGGAACTCTTGGGCCATGTTGATTTCGGGTGATAGCCCGTCATCGAATAATGCCTTCCGCATCTCACGCGGAAGTGTCTTGAGGAATTTCTCCAGGAACGTCCAATCGTCCGTTCTTGCTGCCATATTCATGGCATGGTCCACAAGGTCATCATATAAACCTTGTATTCCTTTGCTCGCCGAGTAAGTAACGGCATTAAAGTCGTTACGAGCATCTTGCATGGTTGAGGGTAGCACGAACCGGTCACACAATCCAAGTACGACGTCTTCAAACGTCCAGAACTGCTTCTCGCGGTTCACATGTATAACGTGGCGATTGTACCACTTTCGAGCTTCGCCATCGAGAAACTCGGATGTTATCAGAACGCGCTCTTGGTCGCGTTCTTCTCCTCCAAACTGGCTCACTGCCAGCATAACGACGAGGCTCGACAGCCATTCTTCAAGGTCGCCGAACTTTGCACTTCCACTATAAGTGCCTACGGACTTTGAGTCCGCACGCCGAGATTTCATCCCGTCCGGAAGCGACAGTCGTACCGACAAGCGCTCGTGCATTAATTGATGCAATCGCTCATGCATCTTAGTTTTATGCTGCTCTGTATTCCGTCCGCAATTGATTGACTCCGGCGGATCGGAGCAGGCATTGAATAGCCTCGAGTCTGAGCTCGGGGCTGCGCATATTCCGCGGGTTCACTTATTCGAACCCGCATGTCTCGACGACCGTTAGCTATTGCCATCGAATTATTCTTTTCGACGGCTTCCAATCCAGTTCCCAACCCACCATCCGAACCTTGAGTTTGCGAGGCCCATTGCCTCGCCATCTCATCCACAGGCATATGTCCTTCAAAGACGACTCCTTGGTCGTCATAATTCGTGAACTTGCTCCGTGATAGATCAGCATTTCTCAGACGCTGGTAAGCGATCCGGTTGTTCCACTCTTTCGCTAATGGAACACGGCCATCCTTAGCCTCCGGAGGTACTTGAATAGCTGGCACGCTTTCAGTGCCAGCTGGTTGCGAATTCGTGTCCTTACGCTCAGTGGGTGGGTCTAATGTAGACTCACTAACAGGGGCCCATCGGGAACCTTGTGGTTGCGCAAGGTGCTCTTCGCGAGTCATTCTTTCGCGTTTCGCTGCCGCGGCCCGACAACGATAATCGTCGTCAGATTCTCCTAACTGGCGCGTTTGATGCAGCGCAGATACTGCCATGGCAGCCTCATCAAGAGGCTGGTTCGATCCAGAGGCCACTGCTTGAGGAGTGATAAGGTCATCCCAACGACCTTTTCCTTTGTTGAGCGGAGCTTTCTTAGGTATAGGAGTCCCAGCGATCGAACTGACTGCTGAATTCGAAGTTCCCTTAGGGTACTTCTTCCTGTATTCCGTAACTACTACGGACAGTGCTTCCAAGTATCGGTCGGCATACTCCTGTACGACCATTTCTCCAACGGACTGTGCTCCGGTTGATCGTAGAACGAGCCTATCCGCTCGTTCCTCTAGTCGTCTTCGTCGATGTTCGCTAACAACATCGGTGGTGTCCCAGAATTGCTTCACTTTTAGCGCCAGCAATTCCCTATCGCTGGCTTCTTCTTCATTGGCCTCGGGGTCGGACAAGTCGTCTTCGTCCGACTCCATCTTGACTATGCTCAGGGTGGACGCCCCGAACGCTCTACTTGACAGACGGCTGTCTGGCCATCTGCTTCCTGCCGTGGGGCCAGGTCGATGTGACCTGGCCAATTCGTCAGCCAAGCTCCCCGGCACATTGGTGCTTGCTATCGGCCAAGGTTCCTCCGATTCTAATCCTAGTGTATTCTGCGCTGGTGGACTTTGTCCACCAGCGACTGATCCGACTTCCACTGGTTGCAGTGGAAGTTGTGATGGAGGATGCGCTGTGAGCGCATCCTCGAGGACCGGAGTTCGGCTCTTTCCGGATGTGGGAGTTGGTGTCATCGGGTCTGGGTCTCGTGGGTTCTTTTGATGATGGGTGTTCTAAATGGAATGTGGTTCTGCGTAACGTCGTGGGTACGCAGCAATAGAAAGCAAGGTAGCTTAAAAAAATGTAACGGGGTTACAAGATTGGGGACCTTCAAGTTCATTATTTTGCGCCAGATACCTAGATACTTTCCAAATGTGAGTTTAACAAGTGTTTTTTGAAATCCAAAGATCGTTCTGAGGGTTAGGTTTCAGCTCACTGCTGCTCTCCCTTTGGTCGATGCAACTGTGAACTTTCGATCTGAAGTGTTGTCGTCATCTGATGGACTTCCATGCACGCTATCCAAGGCAGCTCCGTAAGCCCTATTTGTGGGGATTCTATGCTCGCAAGCACGGCGCTAATCATAAATCTTTATTCCCGATCTCATAGACGCAGGCGCGCTGAAAGCCACGGTCTTCATCACGACACAATTGCCCTTCTGATGTTTGAACAAAATCTCAACCTTCGTCGAGCAACGGGATCCATCAATGGGGATCCAAGTATATATCCACATGCACGCGATGCATTACCTCCTCCATCAGCTGTGAAGAATTCGCGAGGCTGGATACGCGAAGCGCGGACATGGAGGTTTCATTGTGTGTTTGTGAATTTATTTTGAGTGAACGCTCCGCCAGCCACGCACAGCCCGTTCTATTTTCAGCGCTTCTTCTTGAATTCTATCCAGGTGGACATTGGATCCATCAAAATCTTGTTTTATGAGCTCTCGCTGGCTACCCCCAGATTTAGGAGGTTTTGTGGGGTGCAGGGGAGCATGCGCCTGATATGAATCCTCGCGGGAGCTCCACTTGCAATATACACTCGTGACACGTGATACACCCTTGGTGAGCCCACACAGCTCAAACGTCGCGAATGTAGACATGTTGAATCATTGAACGTCTGGCCTCTCTCCAGCCCGCGCTCTATGTGGCTTGACATCCTCTCACGCAATGAGGCCCAGTGAAAACCGGCTCTGCACGGTTCCGGGCTGCGCGGTGATTGTCCGTGGAATTCTGCAACCCAGGACAAAACCGGCGATGATCTGCGAAATTTGAAACCTTGCGGCATACATGCTGGCAATGACAGAGTTCCATGACTCAGGCATTGAGGCTATGATGATGCTACGGAAGGTAGGGTCGTCTATTTTACCCCCTTTTTCCGTTGCCTCATTCCATTTAGTGTGGAGATCCGTGATGTGTGCATGGAAATCGTTACCGTCAGCAAACTTTGTTGCTCGGAGGATGTTCTCAGCATCAATAGCAGCAAGGTCTGAGTATATGCTGAAGTTATCTGCGAGCGTCTTCTAGGATTTGGCGGCGGTGCCACTCATTTTAATCCCAAAGCCAATGGGGTTTTTGGTGTTAAAGGCGATGAGCCCAGGGTCCAGGCATCGCAGACCTCCCATTCCTCAATGGAGGGTGATGCTGATGTCCACTTCCTGTTCTTGGGTGGCAGTGCTCCGGCTGGCAGGGGGAAGGCTTTGGCATAGTACCAGTCAAGTATCCCTGCTCGCCACGGCTCTTTGCGGCGATCAAGATTCTGTTGCAAAAATTGTTGTAGTTGGTCCTGTTGAAGCATTCGTCATCGGGGAAAATTGGGGCACTGCGGTAGGCCATTGTATTGTATATGTAGGGTTGTTATTGTCAAAATTGTACTTGTGTGTGTGATCCCATTGAAGCAGTCCTGCAGAGTGGAAGCGCAATTGGGGCCTGATAACCTGTAGAGTTTAATAGGCTTGTTAAATCCTCAAGGTTTTTTATGGTAGTAAGGATGACTGTATTCTGTACCTGTAGAAATTAATAGACTTGTTAAATCTACAGGGCATTATAAGTAATGTAAAAGTGGTAGTAAAATAAGACGGCTCACCCTCAAGGTCTTTTACGATAGTAAAGACAACTGAGGGTGGCCTGGATCTGTCTATCCAAGGCAGTATCGAAAACTAATCAAGGTTTAGCAAAGACTAGTAAGTAGGAAGATGATTGCGGCCACGACGCTCTGCGCCGTGGCGTAACATATAGCCACATCCAGATAAGGGAATTGTCTTGATGAGAAAAGTGATGGCATCAGCGGGAGGCGCGCCTCAGGAATGGGAAGTCGCACCTCAACAAGAAGGGCCTCCAGCCGCCTTCGGAACGCATACAGCAGCGTCTGTTTTGCCATCAAGGGGGTTCACCGCAACTGATAGATGCCTGGGGGATGCAGGGCGCGCAGGCAAAAGTTCGATATCCTGCACAGATCGATTTCCGACTTGAGTGCCAAATCCAAAGGTTTCCACGGTGGAGCGTTGGAGGTTGACAAGCACAATGACAATGGAAGGATACATTCCCTGTGGGAAACGTTCAGCTGATTTAGAACGAGATGCGAGGCAGGAACACTGAGCACGTACAGTCGCAAAAGTCAGAAGATCCAGAATAATCTCTAAGGCCCGCGAGATAGCCGAACCTGGAGGTTGAGGAACAAAAGCTAGCACTACCATTGTAATCTGGGCCATTCGTGTCAGAGATGGGTGGAGGTAGCGAGACGTGATAATCGTACCTGGAGAGCGCAATAAGCCAACCCTGTATCAACAAGCACAGTCAGGACTTTCTGAGCGGACGAGGTGGAGTTCAGCTTGATTCCCATCCATCTAAGAAATCGGAGATGGCCCCTGCTGACATTAAGCCAATGCATAAAAATCATAGGGAAAGCGGTCCACGTACCACAATCTATACAAGATTAAACTTGTGGCTAGGACATTCGTTCCCAGTGAAAGCGTTAGGTATGTCAAGAAAAAAATAGCTTCCAGCGGGACACCCTTGACAAGGATTACAAAATATGTGATGGTCGTTCCTGTAAAGGTTAAATAGTCGATGAGAAGATTAGACTCGACTATTAGAATCCTTCAAGGATTCGACACACCAATGGTACCAAGCAGGAGAGCACATGGAACAAGCATAATCCATTGCTTGTCCGGATACAGAACCCAGGCTCTCCATATCACGACACTATCACTCAGCATTGGCTGAAAAGTGGCAATATCAGGTCTAATGGTGCACTCTCGATATCAGGAAATATACACACCGGCACCATCGGCATCACAGATATAACGATGTTCATTGAGATAACTCTTTTGTTCACCCTTGTGTAAGCCTGCTGCCAGGCTCACCACTCGCTCGGGACCCTCACGGGTCCTCGGATTAGAATCTTGATGTATGCTTCTTACCAGCTATTACACTTTCACGTCAATTACATATTATCTAGCTTCTTTCATTTCTGACCACCCTAAACTCAGCACTTCATACTTTAACCCCCGGCCTTCGTTGCGCTCCTAACTTCCCCCCCGCGCAACGAAGGTTAGTCACATTTTCATTTCCTGTAGATCAGTAGTTAACTTCCCCCCCGCGCAACGAAGATAACATTGCCCTGTCTATCGCGTGAACCTAAGACGACTAGCTAGTGTAGGCGCGCCCCCGACGGCGCCCTTCCACTTTTTTTTTGACATCGGCAACACTCTTCTAGGCCACGCTGTCTCGCAGGCCAACCACCCCCACCCCTCTGCTCACACGATCGGCGCGGAAGGCTAACCCTGCAGCCTACCTGCTAGTCCCCGGTCTACCGTCCACCGCGGCTACACGAGAACCTTCGGGCTCGGACGCCGGCTCACCTCTCGTAGCTTCGCGCGCGAACATCTCGCCCCCTGACAGCGAGACGGATACTGACTCTGATCACTCGGGACACCCTACCCGATCACCCCTGCCTGCATCGTCCCTGCCCACATCACCCCTGCCTACATCGTCCCTGCCCACATCAGCTCACACGTACATCATGGAATCCAACCAACTTGCTGAAGTCCGCACTGCCAAAATGAAGGACTGTCCGGTCCTTACCGCCGGCAAAATCACCCCTCTCGTGCTCCAGTCCTGGGCCCTCGCGTGCAAACGCTACAAGAAGCACGCGGGCAAGTCTGACACCGAGATCGTCAGCTTCGTAGCCGAAGCCATGCTCGAACCCCGCCTTGTCGCGTGGTACCAAGCTGGGCAGGCGCGTATTGATGCTCTTTCCCTCCAGGGCTATCTCGACGAGCTCGCGACCCTCGTTTTGGAGAAGAACTGGGCCCACAAGCTCCGGGACACCATCATCTCGTCGAAGCAAGGTTCCCGTCCGTTTATCGATTGGAAAATTGAGCTCGAAAACCTCAACGCTATCCTGACCACTTCCTCGCCTGCCCACGCCCTCACCAGCGACGGACTCAAGGTCCAGCTCGAAGCCAATCTCAACACGGAGCTCAAACTCAACATTCTCAACGAACCTGTCCTCTCGACGAAGCTTGACTCGTGGACACTGGAGGTCAAGGAACGCGACGACCGCATCAAGGCAGAGGATGCGCGCACCCAGCGTCTCATCGACGCCAACGCTGCCTCGCGCGCCGCTCGCCGCTCGGAGAAAAAAGACCTTCTTAGCCGTCTTACCGATCCTCAACCAGCACGCGCGTTGAAAGGCAACAATAGCAATGACGGCGCTGTTCGTCGTTACCTCCCCAAGCTTACAGACTCGGAGAAGCGACTCCTCGCTGAACACGGCGGGTGCTCTAGGTGCCGCAAGTTCTACGCTGGACACCGTACCCCAAACTGCCCTCTCACCGCCGCCAATGCCTGGCCGGACGTTGCCACATACGTCGAACTAACGCTGGACATGGCCAACGCTGCGAAGCCCAAGCACACCACTCCATCTGCGCACATTGCGGCGGCAGCTGCCGTCACTGCTCAAGTCAAATCGGTGGCGCAGAATCTTGACAACGAGACCGATTCGTACGTCGACCCTCCCTTCACCGTTCCACATCTTGTTGCCACTATGGATGCCTTCGGGCCCAACATCTCTGAGTTCCCCATCCCTGTCTCTGCCCTGCTTGACATCGGTTGTCCTTCTACAGTTATTAGCCGATCGCTCGCCGACCAACTTGGTCTTCGCCGCCACTCACTTCCCAAAGAGGAAGACAATCTCTTGTCATTGTCGTCATCGCCACTCACCTGCACAGAGTACGTAAAACTGGAGCTTACGTCGGGTAGAGGGGCATGGAAATCGGGGAGCTTCCAGGCGAAGGTTCTTGACGATTTACCTGTTGCTATTATCTTGGGAATGCCATTTCTTGCGTCTCGCCATCTCGTTATCCATCCTCTGAAACGTACTGTCTGTGATGAGCGAACTGGCTACGACCTCATGAACCCACCAACATATCCACCACGCATCTGGGCCCTAGAACGCGTTACACCACCTCCTGTACCCAAGAAGGAACCTCGCTCAGCCACTCCCTTGAGGACGGTGTCGGAACCTGCACTCGCCGGTTACCTCCTGCCCGCTCCCATTATGGCAGCAGTCCGTGAACGCATTGAGAGCCTCTCCTTCCTTGAACTACTCGAGCAGAAGGACAAGGAGTTCAAGGAACGTTATAGCGACCGTTTTCCCGTACGCCTTCCGGACACTGTCGAAGATCTCCCAGCCACAATCTACCACCGAATTCGACTCCGAGACCCCAACCTCGTCGTCAAGGGGCGAGGGTATTCTGCTCCCAAGAAGTTCCACGAACCTTGGAAGAAACTCATCGACGAACACCTTGCTGCGGGACGCATCCGACCGTCATCTTCTGAACATGCGTCCCCTGCATTTTGTGTCCCTAAATACAAGAATGGGATACCAGACCTTACGGTCCCACCACGCTGGGTGAACGACTATCGTGAGCTAAATTCCAACACGATCCGTGACAATTTCCCGCTGCCCCGAGTAGACGACATCCTCTCAGCATGTGGACGAGGGAAGATCTTCGGGAAGATCGACATGACAAATTCGTTCTTCCAGACTCGTATGCACCCTGAGGACGTCCACCTTACTGCAGTCCGTACACCTTGGGGCCTCTACGAGTGGACAGTCATGCCGATGGGTGGGTGTAATGCGCCCGCCACACATCAACGTCGCATGATGGACGCGCTACGGGAGCACATTGGCAAAATTTGCTATGTGTACCTCGACGATATTGTTATCTGGTCCTCATCGCTTGCAGAGCATGAGACGAACACCACTAAGGTCCTGGAAGCGCTCCGCGCTGCGGGCCTCTACTGTAACATTGCCAAAACCATCCTCTTCGCCACGGAGATTTCCTTCTTGGGACACCAAATCTCCGGCAAGGGCATCTCGGCCGATCCTCACAAGGTCGACCGCATCTTACGCTGGCCACAGCCTACAACCGCCACCAATGTCCGAGGGTTCTTAGGGCTCACCCGCTACCTATCTGCATTCCTACCAGCCCTTGCAGAACACACGAGCGTTTTGACACCACTCACCTCCAAGGAATGCGACGCAAAATTCCCACCTTGGACAAGAGAACACCAGACCGCATTCGATGCTATCAAGGCCATCGTCACCAGTACAGATTGTCTCACCGTCATCGAGTACGATGATCCTACCCGCAAGGTTTTTGTCACAACCGACGCTAGCGAACGCCGCACGGGCGCTGTCCTGAGTTTCGGAGAAACTTGGGAAACAGCTCGTCCGGTCGCCTACGACTCCTACCAGCTCAACAGTGCGGAGAAAAATTACCCGGTCCACGAGAAGGAACTCTTGGCAATTGTGAAAGCCTTGAAGAAGTGGCGGACGAGCCTCCTCGGGACCAAGTTTGACATCTACACGGATCACCGCACACTCGAATACTTCCAGTCCCAGAAGGAGATGTCGCGTCGGCAGATGAGGTGGTCCCAATACCTCGCCGATTTCGACTATACTATCATCTACATACGCGGCGAAGACAACACTGCCGCAGACGCCTTATCACGCATGCCCGACGAAACACCAAATGCGCTCTTCGCGGCGTGTGCACTTGCCTGGACTCGCCACCCTCGACGCGAGATCGCGGGACTTGCAACTTTAGACATCTCGGCAGACAAGGAACTCCTTGAGGACATCCTCGCCGGTTATGAAACAGACAACTTCGCCAAGCAGCTCCGTCAGGACATCCACGCAGGTAGCATCACTGGCGCCCGCGAGGAGAACGGTCTGTTATATGTAGGGCGTCGCCTACTCATCCCCAAGGTCCCACGAGTTCGTGAACTCTTATACAACCTTGCGCACGACACCCTGGGACACTTCGGTTTCGACAAGAGCTACGAGGCGCTACGTGGCTCCTACTACTGGCCAAACATGCGTCGGGATCTGGAGGAGGCCTACATTCCCTCCTGCTCCCCATGTCAGCGGAACAAGAGCCGCACGTCTAAACCAACGGGGCCTCTACACCCCCTCCCTGTACCAGATGCACGTTTTGACACTGTTGCTCTGGATTTCGTCGGCCCCTTACCTGAGGAGGACGGAAAGGACACCATCTTGACAATGACTGACCTCTTGGGGGCGGACATACGCCTCGCGGGAGTACACTCCTCCATGACCGCCTCTGACATCGCCGTCGTCCTTTTCGATGAGTGGTACTGCGAAAACGGACTCATGCTTCACATCGTTAGCGACCGTGACGCCCTCTTCACAGCCGAACTCTGGGCGGCATTACACAAACTCACAGGCGTCAAGCTCAAGATGTCCACTGCCTACCACCCCCAAACGGATGGCGCCAGTGAGAGGACCAATAAAACATTGAACCAGGCAATCCGCTACCACGTCGACAATAACCAACGAGGTTGGCTTGCCAAACTGCCACGCGTGCGCTTCGCCATGATGAACACCGTTAACGCATCCACCGGATTTTCAGGCTTCCAATTAAAAACGGGGCGCTCCCCACGCATCATTCCACCCCTCACTCCACCCGCGGCCGACGCCACACCAGCCGAGTTCAGTGCACACGATATCCTCACCCGCCTCGAACGCGATGTCAAGGAGGCGCAGGACAATCTATTAGCCGCGAAGGTTCGTCAGGCGTATCACGCAAATGAACACCGCGGTCCGGAGGTCGTTTACAAGGAAGGTGACCTCGTCATGCTATCCACTGAGCACCGGCGACGGAACTACATGCGCAAAGGCAAAAAGCGCGTAGCCAAATTCATGCCGCGAAGCGACGGGCCGTACACAATCGTCAAGGCCTTCCCCGAGGCCTCGGAATACACATTACGCCTGCCCAACAACCCGAAGACATACCCGGGTTTCCATGCTAGTTTACTCAAGCCCTTCACACCCAACGACCCCGCCCTTTTCCCTGACCGCGAGTTCACCAGGCCGGGTGCCGTCGTTACCGAAGATGGCACCGAGGAGAATCTGATCGACAAAATTGTCGATGCTCGGCGTCGCGGTCGCGGCAAGCAATACCTCGTTCGTTGGGTTGGGTATGATCGAGACCACGACGAATGGCTCCCAGGACGGATGGTCGAGGACACCGAGGCCCTCGACATTTGGGAAGCAGAAAACGGCACCGACATCTGAGAGACGCCACATTCTTTTGGTGGGGAGGGGTGTAAGCCTGCTGCCAGGCTCACCACTCGCTCGGGACCCTCACGGGTCCTCGGATTAGAATCTTGATGTATGCTTCTTACCAGCTATTACACTTTCACGTCAATTACATATTATCTAGCTTCTTTCATTTCTGACCACCCTAAACTCAGCACTTCATACTTTAACCCCCGGCCTTCGTTGCGCTCCTAACTTCCCCCCCGCGCAACGAAGGTTAGTCACATTTTCATTTCCTGTAGATCAGTAGTTAACTTCCCCCCCGCGCAACGAAGATAACATTGCCCTGTCTATCGCGTGAACCTAAGACGACTAGCTAGTGTAGGCGCGCCCCCGACGGCGCCCTTCCACCTTGCGAGCATTGACTCGTCGAGTATCCCAGCAGAATCAACTAGAAATCCTTTGACAATAGCCGCATTACCGAAGATAAAGACGATGCAGTCCACAGAGCAGGCGAGGAAGGATATTAGAGTCAGCCCCAAGATTGCCTGGGTGGCTCGGGATGCAAGGCCGCGTTGTCTGCAAAAAAGTAGATCAATAAAGGGTTCATGCGTCGAAATGCAGGCACCTACAATAACGTAAACGTAAAGAAGGAAAAAAGCATAATAAACATTCCTATACAGCCCCACATGAGAATAATTGTGATGGTTGAGAAAAGAGGTTTGGCATACCGTAAAGCAGAACAACCACAGCGAGGTTAGTGAGGTTTTCCAGAATCACGACACCGATGTGCTGGAGAAGGGCACGTTCATCGGGCGACATGATACAAAGAACGTTGGAGAAACAACTACATTCCGCATAATTCAACCGGTGTATATAAGCGAAACTTGAAGCTGTGTGAGTTTCAAGGAGCTTGCGACATGCGATGGATGAGATTGGATCGAATTACATGTAACGACTGCCTTCACCAATGAAAGCGATTTTAAGAATGGAACCCACATTACAAATCAGTATGGATGGATGGTTGCCCATTGCCCGTTTCATGGCACCCGCAATGTGTCTAAAAAAATCACATCACACCGACATCTCCTGCTTTAGATACATAGAGCTCATTCCATTTGACCGGGCGCACAGATATCGGAACTGGTATAATAGCTGATGAGCGCATTTTGGTCTCTTTGATCCCGCGTGCAAGGAAAAGGCACACGACAGCGAATGCACGATAATAGTACACGCTGCTTAGGCGAGACATCCCCATGCCCACTTCCATTCCGGTACCACACATCAACTTGTCAGGCTCCAATTACCAACACAACGCGCATGACTCGATCTCGCTGACCTTCTGATACGTTTCGGGGTCGGTCTGCAGCCACGTACCGCGTCAGCGTGAGTGAACATCATCACGATTCGAATACGAGAAGAAAAGAGCAATAATAAAAGCTCTCTCCTTATCCATCAACACCCCTTCAAACCCAAGCCGAAACCTAGACTCACGCCTACCACCGCACTACCTCCTTGTGAAAGTCACATACGGCAACGCGCCCTCGACAGGGTCCTCAAACGCAGGGTGCACGGGTGTGCTCGGGCGCGTCACAACCTCCACCTGCACCCCAGCCTCCCCAGTCTCCGTGCGCATACCGGAGGCCCCGTCGCTGCCATCGCCACCATCCTCCCGCCTCGGCTTCACGCAGAGCACGCACCGCGTCCCGGCGCTTGTCGGGATCCATTGTGTCGGCGTCCCCGCAGTGGTCATCCAGCTCGTCATAGGCGGGCCCCAGCCCGGCCAGGGCACGTGGTGGGGTGGTCTTAAGGGTGCGGAGGAAGACGCTGGGGTGATCGAAACGTTCGTGTCCGCATTTGCATTCGCGTCGCCGCCTTGACCGCCCTGGTCTTGGGACATTGCTTCGTCGGAGCTTTGCTCTCTCTCTCCCTTCGCCCCTTCGCCTCCCGCCGCCCCATGGAGGCCAACCATGTCTTCGCCTTCACCCGCAACCGCATCCTCACCACCCTCACCTCCACCCTCTCCCTCTCCCTCAGCATCAACATCCACCGCATGCGAATCCACCACCAACGCCCGCCCCACCTCATAGCACCCCGAAGCCCACCCGCCCCAGCGCCCTCCGTACGACCCTCAACACGTGCCCCGGGGCACAACCATCACCAGCCGCTGCCGCCGTCGCGCGTCCCTCCCGGTATCGATTTGTAGCCGAGCACCACAAGCCGTACACGCGCTGTCAGGAGGACCAGGGCCTCCTCCGGCGTCATCGTAAAGGCCGGTGCAGGGGGCGACGCGGTGGTGCTGGGGAACGGCTCACCGCGTCTAGCGAGCATGGCGAAGACCTACCCGTACCCGGGGGCGAGCGGGGGCAGCGCGAGCGTGACGTGGGGGTGCGGTGCGTTGGCTCATCTACGTCTGCGGGGATGGCCCAGATGTCGAGGGCAGCGGTGCAAGTGTTTGGGAGGAGAAGGATCCTGTGGGGGAGAGAGGTGGGGTGGAGTAGGTAGTCGGTTTTGGTTAGTTGGATTGCATCTCGGGTCGCGAGGGGAGCGCACCATTGTGAGGGAGCCGGTCTTGCCATTCGAAGATGTAGAACCGGTCGCGGAGCTGGAGGGGGTTGAGGAAGTGGGTGGTGACAAGGGCGAGGTGGATGCCGATGATCTTGATGCTGATGGAGGGGCGGGGTCAGTAGCACTCGCTCAAGAAGAGCACGTTGCTACGGTCACGAATACAACTCTACACGAGCCTAGTGGAACTTCCGACCAGTCTAAGTCCCCAGTCATCTCCCAAAGCAGCCTGGCGATATGGCTACTATAAGTTTACTACTAACACCCATTTGCGTGATTGTCCATGAGGCCGGGTTGAGGGATTTGTGCCCGGCGCAAGCTGCAGTCATCCAAGCTTGTAACTCCCGTGCCGTCTCAGTTGGACACGGCGAGGACAATCCCGGTGAGGGGCTGCTTCGTGCAGCAAGGTACATGTACGATAAGCAGTATTCCAAATGGCAGACTCTGGACAGAAAATGAGAAAGGAGGTGGCACAAATATGAGTTTGTAAGGGTTAGCGTACTAGGGGTGTGATCCGTTCGGCGACTTGATGGGGCGCTGGAAACCAAAGGCGAGGGGGGGGACGATGTAGGGAGGGCAAATGATTACAAGGAAGCATTCAGTATCCTGTCGGGCTCGAACTCAAACTCGCACTCACACTTGTGTGGTCTACGGACGAAGGACTTTACGAAGGCAGCGTGGTGGACAATTTCGACCGTCTTAACGAAACGAGTTAGTGGGGTGACAGGCGGAAGCAGCGATAATATTCTGGGCAGGGCGATCGAGGAGACAGATCAACCTGCGGCTCTCGCTGTATGTGGTTCTTCGTCGGATTACATGGGTGAATGTCTGTGAAACAGTCTTCTGCAAACACCAACGAGGGGCCTCCCTAATGACAATGATGCCAGTCCGGCGTTCAACGTTCAACGTTCAACGTTCAACGTTCAAACGTTCAGCGATGAGTTGGAGGCTGAGAGTTTGGGCCAACGATAAGCGATATTATGTCAATGTCGGAATGCTTTGAGCGCTAGAAGGAATGCGTCGGCGTCATGATGTGCTTATGTGTGCAGTCCGGTGTGCGGTCGCCAGGCTCCAGCGCAAGAAATCAGGATGTCTTGAGACCGAGGGCGAGACAGACTTTTCGAGAAATGCAATTCTGGGCTGAGATCAATCCGTGGAAAAGAAATCGACCACACTGTGCGGCGCCGTGCGGCCAGCAGTACCAAACATCATTCATTGAATTTGGCCCGATCACCACAATTCTGAACGCTTGGCGCCTCTGCGCGCGAGCTCTGCGGCTGCCGTTGTCGCAGATACCTGGATTCAGCCACCAACTGGCGAAGATACCGATGGAACAAATACAGGAGGCTCGACCCAGGAGATCGCACGCCGCGGCCACCACGAGTGGGATCTTGTTTTCAACCTGAGTGCGTCAGCATTCACCTTACCCTTTTCCTCTCGCTATTTTCCTTTCTCAGGGCCCTTAACGTTCATGCTCACAGTCCGCTCCCGTCAACACCTTCCGCAGGAACATCTCCGTTCCCGTTACCGCAAAGTTTCATGTCGTGGAGCGCACCGTTGCCCAGATGCTCGATCGTGGACGCAGTGATGTCCGCTGAAGGATATTCTATAACCCTGCCCTCCTCAACGGGCTCCCCTCGTCCTCCCTTCCCTCTCCTCCCCCGGCCATCAGAGCTCCCACACCACCCTCAGCACCACCAACCCCTCAAGATGACGAAAACTTGCCACATTCGCCCGCATCCATACTCGCACTCATGCAAATCAACCCCCCTTCGTCTCCGAATACCTCGCTTTCGTCTGTGCCAAACGCACTGGCACGTCTTCGAGCGCAATTAAAGGACACCTCCGTAAGATTCTCCACCGCAGCCCGCGTATTTGCAGGTTTCTGCGCTGCGGCACCTTATGGGCGCGGGCGAGGGCGAGGGCCAATGCGAATGCGGGGTGGGCAAGCAAGAGCCCCAATGGGAGTGGGTAGACGAGTAATTCGGATCTGCGAGGAGGCACGGGGAGGCCCGGGTGCGTTTATCCTCCCTTTCGTTTCTCTCTCTCACCCACCCACTTGCCATCTATTAACGATTTTGCCGAGCAGTGCCCAGCCACCCGCCGCGGGTCCCGATTGTAAGGGCTGATATCTTCGTATGATTGCCAGATATTCAGGAAGTTAGAACACTCCCAGTCGCGCAGCGACACTGTCCACAGTGGGATTGAAGGACCCGAAGCTCACACGAAGGCGGAAACGATCAAGTTGGTGATCATGACAAAACCTTTTGTTTTATCATGATCAGTGTAAGCGTTACTCTCATTCTTCGAGCTCAAGGTTATATATCTATCAATGGAAATCTAATGTCACTCTCGAAGAGCCGCTCGCCCTCCGCACGCTATGCCCCACCACCGCAAAGGAGAAGAAAACTGCTGAGGCCTCCGGAGGTACGTACATTTCGTCACTCCCTCTCGAATTAAAACACGTCTACTGACTCTGCCGAACAAACGTACAGGAAACTGCAAATGGGTGCTTTACCTCCAGCCCATGCTCCTCGCAGGTCAAGCATTCCTCCAGAAGCGCAACACCACGAGCGTACCGCTCTACCTCCTCGCGACGGGAGGGATGCGCGAGGGGATGTCGACGAAGACGCGCAGTTCGAGATCCTCCAGGCCGCACACAGAGTCATGCACACCCTTCGACGACGAACGTACGACGTGAGGCGGTGGGATACGACCGCGCCCGTGAACCCCGGGCACGTGGAGGGGCTGTCTGGGTGGGTTGCGCGAAACTATGGTTGTGGTGTGGAAGAGCAAATCAGTGGGCTGCTCGAGCTCGGCAGGGCGTCTATGCAGATTGCGTATGAGGTTCCAGATGCACGCAAGTCAAGCAGGAGCGAGCGGATTCGTTTGTGGCATAGGGTGTATGCGCAAAGCTGGGACGGGTTTGGCCGGACTCGACGCAGAGGGGATGGTGTGAATGGGACGGGGGGCCATCTATTATCCGTATTTGCCCCGTGTGGAAGTTGGGGTCAGCTATGGATGGGAGTAATCGCACGACGGCGATTTCTCGACCTGCCCCGCCTTGGCGAAGGGTTTATTGAAGGACGGTCTGAAGAACCTCGTATCACATCCTTCAGTAAGCATTTCTCTGGTGTATCGAATGCAGCAACTGGGGGGAGAGGGTGGTGGGCGGCAGGGAGGTGATGGAAGGAGCCTTCGTAGAGGGTTTCGAGAGAAAGTCAGGACAGCGAACTCGTTGCCCAGGGTCTCTGACTGGTACAGGAACTGGCCTTGGGGGACGCCGATGGGCCAAGTAGAGGTCTGAGACGGTGAGACTGCGGAAGGAGGGTTGAAGAGGAGATCAGGGATGAGCGCTGATGCGCTGATGAGCGGGGGCACCTGGGGCAAAGGAGCGAGACATGTCAGCAGGGGATGGATAAGGCTGCTTTTCGTTGGGCTTGGGCTGTCGTTCGCCGTGGCACAGATGTCCGATGTCCCTTTTGATGCTGAAGACGATCGGCGGTCAGTGACTCGATTGATGCTGTGAAAACAGGACACACCAGCTTTGGAATGGTCGGCCCTTGTCGCAAGGTATATGGCTGCGCTTGCAGTACAAGCAGGCATTTTTAACTTTGCGCCGATGCCGAAGCAGAAACGCCGCTCGGTTGGTGGGCTCAGCGTACGAGTCGAAGGTTAACAAGAGGGGGGTCGCAGCAGGAAGATGCGGCGCAGGAAGACGACGGCGACCACGACCACGATGGACGACGACGACGACGGCGATGTCATGACCCCAAGTCCTGCTTACAAAGATCAAGATTGCGCTCTATTCGGTCGTTTGCCAATCTTATTCTCATCTCGTCCGAATGTCCCATCGTTCGATGAGCTCTTTTCCATGCCGATGCAGATTTAAAGTAGTAAAGTGCGTTGCGACACCCCACACACTGTCCAAGGGTCTAATCACCAACAAGCTCGACCGCGCACCCTGCCGCCGCTCCTTACCTCCACCATAGCGTACAGCGCAGGAAACTCAGGAGCGCAAACGCCTCCTCCCTCCGCGTGCCGCGCCCCACCACACGCGTTCAATGAACAACACATCAAACAACTCCTTTTTACCCCCTAGGCTTCTTCCCATCCCCCGCCGTCTCGAAGCGCCAGCGTCAGCGCACCCGTCCGCAGTTGCCTTGGGGCAACAGCACCGCCGTCCAGCTCTAGAATAGACAGTCAATTCAGTTCAGCGGGGAGCCCACCAATCCAACTCAGCGGCATCACATCGCACGGAGCTCATCAACCCACTCGCGGGACCAGCACTAATCACCCTGGGGAGGGATGATGCGGGATAGAACGCACGGCATGCTCTGGTTTGCGCGTCTGCGAGGAGGCTGGATCGGGGGGTTTTTGGGGCGGCGGACTTGCGATGCCGTTGCTCACCAGCGACCAGCGGACAGCAGAACATGTGTAGAACCGAGATTGGAAGACGCACAAGCATGTCCCCTCGGCCGCCTGCTGCGCTCCCAAAAGCCTCGTCGAGACGTCATCCTCGCCGATGCGCGTGCGGATCTTCCTTCAATAGTCACTGTGGTGACAGTGCTTGGGTGATCTGGTGGAGCGAGAAGAATGGCGGCTGGAGGGCATCGACAACGGCGAGTAGACCCGTCCCGGCGCTGTGGAGGACGACAACGAGCAACTGACGGAAACAGAAATCAGACCACGCATCCTCCACGTGGCAACGTACGGCCTGCCCAAGCCAACACGCTGTCGTTGCATGAAGGGTTCAGCGCCTGCAGCGCACCCGTTCAACTGCGCGGCATCCTCGTTGTCGTCGCCTTCTTCGTCCCCGCCGCCCTCGTTGCTCCGCCCGCTCCTTCTCCCACCACGGGCGGCTGCGTATCCACTGCTGAACGCGTTGCTAAAGCAAAGTCCGAGCTCATCGACAAACAGACCGAGAAAGATAGCAAAAAGTACAAAAGAGAGTGCAAGGTTCTGCTGCTGGGTGCGTACCGTGACCACTCCTACCATCCTTTTCCACCTTTCCTCCCTCTTCCTTCCTTTCTTTCTTTCCTTTGCGTTCCTTTCACATCTCCCACTGACCCCATCAACCTCACACAGGCTCCGGCGAATCAGCATCGTAAAACAAATGAAGATAATCCACCAAGGCGGCTTCTCCAATGCCGAGCTCGCAGAATATCGGCCCATCGTGTACAAGAACATCCTGGACTCTGCCCACGCCGTCCTCCTCTACATGCGCATGAGCTGCCTCGCGTCCTCGCCGAGAAGATCCTCGACTACAAGCTCGATTCTTCCGTCCCGGGCAACCCGTACAAGTTCTCACCGCAGATCGCGGACGCCGTACATCAGGTCTGGAAAGACGGGGTTGTATGGAAGGTTATGGAGGAGCGTTCGAGCGAGTTTTATCTTATCTCATGGATAGTGCAGGCTAGTAAGTCGCGTCTATTCTATTCTATTATTTTTCCTTTTTTGCGAAACGGGCGCTTGATGAAACTCTGCTCGCTAGCTTTTTCAGCGAGATGCTGCGCATAGGCACACTGGGGGTACCTCCCAAGCAAGACGGACGTGGCACACTATCGTACGTCCCCTTCCCCCCTAACAGTAAGCCCCAATCCCGTGGCACCCAGCTAACTGACCCCCTTCCAGAATCCGCATATTTACACCAAGTACAAACCTAAGCCCAAGCCCAGACCTATTCCTGCTACCGCGACACTCCTTGTGTCCCAAGCAAGACGGACGTGGCACACTATCGTACGTCCCCTTCCCCCCTAATAGTAGGCCCCAATCCCGTGGCACCCAGCTAACTGACCCCCTTCCAGAATCTGCATATTTACACCAAGTACAAACCTAAGCCCAAGCCCACACCTATTCCTGCTACCGCGACACTCCTTGTGAACGACACGTACGGCAACGCGCTCTCGACGGGATCCTCGAACGCTGAGTGCACGAGCGTGCTCGGGCACATCATGATCCCCCACATCCCGCTTCTCCGAATCGATGCGACATGACAGAGGATGGGAGTTGAGTGCTGAGTACGTGCTGGGGCACGATTGACACGGCCCTCACAAGGCCACAGCATTTCGGTGACTGAAGGTATCTCTGGCACTGAAAACGGGCGGTGCTCTTGCAATGTCGCCGCATGCTCTCGTAATTTGTTAATGTGTACCTTTCAAAGCTGAATTGACTTGCATGTAGAGATTTGGCAAGAATATATGGAAGGATCGTCGCGCCTTGCGGTGCATATTTTTTGTGACGGCAACCTTTGTCCTTGGTATCCTTTTTTTTCCATGCCCTCATCTTCATGTCCATCCCCTTACCCTATGAACGGAAGTACCCTTCCTGCCGCATTACTGTGACGTGAACATAAATTCTCAGACCACCCGACATGATGGGAAACTCTAGTGTATTCCCCTTCCTGTACTATCATTTGCTCTAATCTGACCGATGTCGGCTCGTGGCCGAAACCTTTCCAGAAGGGCCTCCATCTGCATTGGCCTCCTTGGGTACGCATGCAGCGGCAGATGATACATCTGTTTTGCCATCAAGGGGGTTCACCGCAACTGATAGATGCTCGGGGGATGCAGGGCGCGCAGGCGAAAATTCGATATCCTGTACAGTTTGAATCCCAATTTGAGTACCGAATCCAAATGTTTCCACAGTGGAGCGTCGCAGGCTGACAAGCACAATGACAATGGAAGGATACATTCCCTGTGGGAAATGTTCAGCTGATCTCGAACGAGATGCGAGGCAGGGATACCGAGCACGCACAGTCACAGAATCCAGAAGATCCAGAACAATCAGACCGACTACCCAGATAGACGAATTCGGACGTAAAGGAACAAACTCTATCACTACCGATATAACCTGGGCATTTGTGTCAGAGATGGATGGAGGTGGCTAGACGTGATAATCGTACCTGGAGAGCGCAATAAGCCAACCCTGTATCAACAAGAACTATCAGGATTTTCTGAGCGGAGGATGTGGAGTTCTGCTTGATTCCCATCCGTCTAAGAAATCGGAGATGGCCCCTGCTGACGTTGAGCGAATGCATAGAGATCATAGGGAAAGCTATTCACATACCACAATTTATAAAAAATTAAACCTGTGGCTACGACATTCGTTGCCAGCGAAAGCGTTAGGGATGCCACATTTATATCATCCAAAATAGGATCCACCCCGAGAACTTGGACACCCTTGACTATGAGTGCAAAACATGTGATGGTCGCTCCTGTAAAGGTCAGAAAGTCAATGAGAAAATTAGACTCCACTTTTAGAAGCCTTCGAGGACTCGACGCACCAATGGTACCAAGCAGGAGAGCACATGGAATGAGCATAATCCATTGCTTGTCCGGATACAGAACCCAGGCTCTCCATATCACAACACCATCACTCAAAATTGGCTGAAAAGTGTCAACATCAGGTCCAATGGTGCACTCTCAACATCAGGAAATATACGCACCAGCACCATCGGAGCCGCGGTTACAACAGTGTTGATTAAGATAATTCTTTTGTGCACCCTTGCGAGTATTGACTCGTCGACTATCCCAGCAGAATCAACTAGAACTCCTTTGACACCAATCACATTAGCTATGATAAGCGAGATGCAGTTCACAGAGGAGGCGAGGAAGGCTATTGAAGTCAGACCCAACATTGCCTGGGTGGATCGGGATGCAAGCCCGCGTTGTCTGCAAAAAATAGATCAAATAAAGGGTTCATGCGTCAAAATGCAGGCACCTACAGTAACGTAAATGTACCGAAGGAAAAAAGCACAATAAACATTCCTTTGCAGCCCACATGAGAATAATTGTGGATGGTTGGGAAAAAATGTTTGGCGTACCATAAAGCAGAACAGCCGAAGTGAGATTAGCAAGGTTGTGCAGCGTCGCGACACCGACGTGCTGGAGAAGGGCGCGTTCATCGGGCGACATGATACAAGAATGGTGAAGAAACAACTACATTCCACATAATTCAACCGGTGTATATAAGCGAAACTTGAAGCTGTGTGAGATTCAAGGTGCTTGCGATGTGTGATGATGAAATTGGATCGAATTATCTGTAACGACTGCCTTCACCAGTGAAAGCGATTTTAAGAATGGAAGCCACAGCACCAATCAGCAAAATATCACTCACGTATATTTAGAACCAAATCTTCAGGTGTCCTCGAAGATCGCTTGCAGATCTGATGGATGGATGGAAAAAATCACACCACACTGGCTTCAGATACGTAGAGCTCATTATTCCACTTGACGGGGTGCACAGATATCTGAACTGGAATAATAGCTGACGAGTGCGTACTTGGCCCGTTCGATCCCGCGTGCAAGGCAAAGGCACACGTCGGCGAACGCACGACAATAGGACACGCTGCATAGGCACGGCATCCTCATCCTTACCGTAAGTTTCATTCCTGTACCACGCATCAGCTCGTCAGGCCCCAATCACCAACGGAGCAGGCGAAACAGCATTGATTAGGTTCAATACCATCATGCACCGCTGGTGTCCGTCCAGGTCCCAATGCGCATGACCTGATGTGTTTCGGGGTCCCACATCAGCATGTGTGTACATCATCATGATTCGGATACGAACAAAAAAAGAGACAAAGATGAAGGAAAGAGAAGCTTACCCACACGCCTATTCTCATCCATCAACACAGCCTCAAACCCAGGCCAGAAACAGACCCACGCCTGCCACCGCTCCACCTGTTTGTGAACGACAGTACGGCAATGCACTATCGACGGGATCCTTGAACGCTCGGTGCACGAGCGTGTCGGGCGCGTCACAACCTCCACCTCCACCTCGCCTTTCCCGTTCTCCCCCACTCCCCCTGCGCATGCCGTAGACCCCCGCCCCCGCTTCCGCAGCCGAAAACCGTCGCACGACCATTGGGTTGAAGTCCAACATCCGCAGACCGTCCCTTTCTCCTTCTCCTTGTCCTTCCCCCTCCTCCCCCTCGACTTCATCGCGACCGCAACCATCCTCCGGCCTCGGTTCACGCGGAGCACACACCGCGTCCCGGCGCTCGTCGTGATCCACCATGTTGGCGTCCCCGCAGTGTCAACCGGCGCGTCATAGGCGGGCCACAACAGGGCCACAGCCCGGCCACGGCATGTGGTAAGTTAGTCTTGAGGGTGCGCAGGAAGGCACTGGGGTGATGAAAATGTTCGTCTCCGCATGTGCATTCATATTCGCGTCGCCGCCTTGACCGCCCTAGTCTTGGAACATTGTATCGTCGGAGCTTTGCTCTGTCTCTCCTTCCGCCATTTCATCTGCGTCTGCGCCTCCCACCGCCCCATCGAAGACAAACACATCTCCGTCTTCGTTTTCAACCGCACCCGCACCCTCAACACCCTCTCCCTCTCTCTCAGCATTAACATCTGCCGCATGCAAGTCCACCACCAATCCACGCCCCACCTCATCCACCACCCCCAAGCCCGCCCGCTCCAGCGCCCTCTGAACAACCCTCAATACGTCCCCCGGTGCACAAGAAATATCAGGTGCTGCCACCCCCGCGCGTTACTCCCAGTATCGACACCGCCGCACAGGCGCCGGCAGGAGGATCAGGGCCTCCCTTGGCGCTGTCGCAAAGGCGGCGGCACGGGGCGACGCGGTGATGGTAGGGTGCGGCTGGCCATGGCTGACGAGCGTGACGAAGACGTACCCGGCCCGGGGGGCAAGCGAGCGTGATGAGGGGTGCGTTGGGTGGGGTGGATTCGGTGTCCGGTTTGGTTAGTTAGGTTGCACGTTCGGGTTGCGGGGAGTGCACTATTTCGAGGGCGCTGGGTCTGCCATTCGAAGATGTCGAACCGGTCTTGGGGCTGGACTGGATTTGAGAAAGTGGGGGTGACGAGGGCGAGGTGTATGCCGACGATCTCGATGCCGATGGAGACGTGGTGACCGCGATGAGGTCGTGCTGTAGATGTTGAGGCCGCATCAGAGGTCGGGCGGCAGAGGAAGACAAAAGAAAAGGAGACACGAACGACGTTGAAGTTGACAAGTGCCCCGACATGCAGGATCAGGATGCAACGAGTTCAATCATCTGGCCTCTTTAACCTTCCGCCGATCTCGGCGAGCTCAGAACAGAGAACAAACGACCGAACAATGCATCACCCGTCCACCCCCATCTTCATCCCAAAAACGTCTTACCATCACACCAGCACACAACAGCCGTGTGCTCCCTGAACCACTCCCTGTCCTCCCCCGTCATAACGGGAACCCTAAGTCCATAAAGATGCATCATTGGCTCATCCGCGGTGGAATGCGCATTCCGCCGCTCCACCATCCGCCTCAACGCAGCGATGGAAAAGCCAAAGCAATCTGTCAAGTCCAGTGACCATAGCTCGGGCGCGTTGAGCACGGACCGGTCCGGGGCAGTGTTACCAAGGATGTCCAATACATCGTCGTTGAAGCTAAGACACGCCTTCAGCTCTAGTTCATCGCCTTCCCACGTCGAGAGGATGGCTTGCAAAATCTCTGGACTCAGTTCGTCGCCACCGTCGAAGCAGAGATGGTACGAGGCCGGCAGCGTATCCTGTGGCGACAGCGGGCAGCGAGAGATGTGCAGGGTGTCGTTGGGGTCGAGGTTCGCCAGCAGCGCTTTGGTTGTGTTGCGATTGAGGTCACGCATGGAGAGCTGTCCCGATATGGATTCTTCGGAAGGGGTGCTGTGCGATGGCTCGGCGAGACAGTCGTAATGGATGTCGTCAAATTCCAATCTCGAGAAATCGCGCAAGAGGGGAATGGCGTTGGTGAAATTGAAAGGGTCCGAGTGATCCTGACCGCTTGGGGGTGGATGGTAGTGGACGATGCGCAGGGATGGAAATTTGGGGCCCCGACGTAGCCAGTGGTGAAACCACCACGACGCATTTTTGAACACATCGATGAAGGTCCAACCGCTCAGGGTAAGGGCAATCAGCCCAGTGAAGGGGAAGTCTGTGGGATCTCGCTCCTCGATTTGCGGTTGATGCTTCACATCGGTTGGGACGGACGCCTCCAAGGATAACTTGACGAGGTGTGGGGCGTAATGAAGGAAATCGGCGGACAGCGAGGGAAGTGAAGAGGGGTAGGCAACATCGAACGTCAAAGTTTGGCAACGAAAAACGTGAGTTCGGATCACGTCCATCACCTCTTTGAGACGCGCCTGTTCAAGTGCGGGCTTGCCGATGAAAGAGGTGGAATGTCGCCTTGTAACGGTGATGTTGATCGAAAAGTTACCAGACCACTCAAGGTGGGCGCGTACAAAGGAGAGGGAGAAGTCAGCAGAGTCGTAGACGATGACTACGCGTGTCCAGTACTTGGGCAGAGTGGATAAGACGTCCCTCCATTGGCAATTAACGGATGACAGCGCGTACGGGAAAAGCGAGGGAGCGCGAATGTCAGCCCTTGGGTCCCAGTTATTGGTGTACCAATCCAGGTTTTTGACATCGTCGAGGGTGTATTCGAAATCCCTCTGGGTACTAAGGTTGATACGGTTCTCTGCATACACGAGTTTGAAGATTATAAGGAGAATTTCGAAAGGAAGCGCGGGCGCGATAGGTCGGGATGGGTCCACCGAGAGTGTAGTCAGCACCTCCTGTTGTTGAGAATTTGAAAGCAGTCAGCATGATATCGAACTGAGAGGACCAAACACCTTAGCCTACCATGGCGGTAACTAGCAAGGCTTCCCGGGCACAATGGATGAGCAATACTCGCAAAGTTGAATCAGTTGTTCGAGCTTGAGCTTGATTGAGCCTGTGTTACGGTCAAGGCTAGAGAGTTAGAATTTAGCAGAAACGTAGTATAGCAACATGATGGTTGTGTTTGATTCAACGGAGAGTAAAGTAAAGCGAGAAACGACGAATATAAGTGAAGTGAGACCCATGTATATGTAATGGTGACCGTGACATCATCCCCCATGGCGGATTGAGGCGATGGGGACGAGATACGCGGCCTGTACTAGTGGTAGTAGCTGGGGGAGGTAAGTAGAGAGATCGAGGATTTTGATGTTTGTGTTCACGACCGTCTACCGACTTGTTGAACAACGTGGTTCGATGCTAACACGTCCGCATTCGGGCCGTGAAAGGCGACAAAGCTCCTTCGTAAACGTCCTCAGAGCTCCGTCGTCATTGTCCTCGTCCGCACCAGGTAGCCATTTCTGATGTCCCTTCTACCGAGACGTAACGTAATATTGCAGGATTTCGACGGGAACGTGATTGCGGGTGAGATATCGACCACATCGCCGGACGTCAGACCTTGCTCACGGATTCCAGGCTTCTGGCAATATGGTTCAGTCTCTTGGACCACTTTTTCGTTGTGGTTGAATTCTCTCATCCAGACGGAGCAGCATTGGGCAGTCTTTGATTTCGACGAAAACAGTCCAAACCGTCACGGAGGGCAGCGGTCGCTTGATTCTGAGATAGTCCCCCCAGGGGACTATATCCTGCTTCGAGAAGGTACGTAACCTCTGTTTCAGTTTTATGACGACGTATTCACGGCGCTCCAGACGGCAGCCCCTTACCAGTTACTCTGACCGAAGAGAGAGCACGTATCCGCCAACCCACTCATTCTGACACACCAGCTCGGGTGAGTCCTCCGCCTCTGACGCATAGAATGATGTCTAAAAGTAAGACTCAGCGGGAACACTACCGTAACCGGACACGAGAGAGGGATGGGAAATGCTTGATTACGGGGCAGAGATTCGCTACATGGAGTCCGCTGAGGGCCGCTCATATATTTCCTCGTGCCCACGTTCATGAAGTGAGTTCAGCTAGTCGCATGGTCCTTGACTAATGTTCCTCGGCTCTCCAGTGGGTAAGAAAACAGTTCCATCACCTCATCACCGATACCGCGCCTGCATCGGACGTTGGTGGTGATTCGAAAATCGACTCTGTGCAAAATGTGTTCATGCTACGAAGTGACCTGCACGATATGTGGGATAATTATGAGTTTGGTGTCAACCCTGACGTGAGTGCCTAATTTTGGGATGTCGCGTCTACGATTTGAATTCCTAAAATTTAGGACAATTATCGCATCACCGGATTCATCAATGGCTTAGACCATGTGCACGGTTTGACCCTTCACCTTGATCATATTGTGGACCCGACAATCCGTCCGCTGGACGAACTCTTCCGCGACCATATCCTGCAGGGCGTCCTGAAACATATGAAAGGTGCGGGAGAGCCAACCTGGGACTACGAGGATGCTGGTGGCTTCGATCTGTCGAGACAAGAGATCTGGGGAAGCGTCGAGGGTAAGGAGCGGCTGGAGCTGGAAATTTTCGATAGGCTCTTTGGACATCAAGTCGCAGAGGACTTAGGTTAAGGGTTTCGTATTAGTGCGTAAAACACTGTATAGTCTATGTATATATAATGGTCGTAGTCTTTGAAATGTATTGGTCCATGAGTGCCTAGAGGCCCTACGAGAATGATCATAGGCTCTCATCGATCTCATCCGTCACAAGCAATTATGTCGGAATGGCCTAGGGTCAGTCCTCGAAGCCTCGGTAGCTCGTAAATACCAGTTTGTTCCGAGTTCTATTTATAGAACGAGGTCTTTCCACCTGAGTTTTGGGCCAGTTATTTAATGATTGGATCAATTTGTTCCCATCATAATGATGGGATCACTTTCAGCCAACAGTCGGCAGGAAAAACGGCGCCGGCACCTGCCGTGATCCGACGGCGATCAATGGTCACGTGACCCGGCACGTCTGCGCGAAAGCGCTCGCCTCCCTCCCTCCTGCCCGCGGCGCATCTTGTAAGCTCCCTTGGTTCACGAAAAAAAATTCGTCGCTGCGAGGCACCTCCCTCAGCTCCCTGAGCATACCTGAGGGGGGATATACCTAGCTTAAAAGCATCTAAAATTGATTTTGTTCTACAAGGGGTGACAGTTTACAGTCCTTTAAATGTACATATGAGCAGAAAAGCAACCCAGCACACCTGAAGCCTCCCACAGGCATGTCCAGGAGGCAAATGTACTGTACTGAGAGCCTATGGTCCTGCTGTTGACTGCTATATGAGCCAGAAGTGGTCATTAAGCTCTGAAATAAGGGGGCTAAGTGCTCATAAGCACTTAGCTCTGACTGATTTATTGTAAATCAGGCCAATTTATGGGCCTAATTTACAGGCCACGAGCTGGGCCAACAGCCTGGTAAATCAGCTCAGTGCGCGCCCATCAATTTGGGTTTCTGAATTCACCTCATGCAGCCTCTCGGCCGTGCAAACTGAACTATTTGAGCAGCACACTTTGCTATCGTGTTGCTATCCCTTGCCCTCTCACAAGCAACAATTCTGACCATGGATTCAGACTTAAAAAGAGGCCAAAAATGTAATCAACATAAGTCTAAACTAAAATTTGTGAGGTCAATGGACTTGCTGCTGCAGCAATTTTCAGACCTGTTGTCTGAGTATATATGCCTCTCAGCAGCACAGTTTGGAATGGGGACGCACCTCAGATATAAAATTTTAGCAGCATGGTGCCAGGGTCCCACACGTGTCTGTAAGCGACGTCCGAGAATTGCCATGATTTACCAGAATTTACATCCCCAATGTCAAACGGTCAAAATATCTGTACTTGATGTTGAATACTTTGTTGCTCCTGTAGGGGTGGCATGGCGGGACAATAGTTGTGCGTATGACATGACTGTCGTGTTGTTGCACAATTCATAGCACCGAAAACCCGACACCATCACTGAGCTCCTTACATTCTGTAATTCTGAGATTTTGGCTTTGCTCATTGCACAATTCTCTTATGCCGCTACCTTGCAGCCAGTTCGCTTGGAGAACCTGCGTAACACCTTGCATCACTCTTTATTCGTGAAATCTCCTTCCACAATTGTTTGGGTACACAAGCGTGCACTCAATGTTTGACTACATCTTTGACTCCCGTGTCCAGGTCTTGTCGTCCAAGCTTGCCTGTCCAAACTGCCATCATGTGAACTACGTGGTTGATCCTATCACGGGTTGTTTTTTTATACCTATGACAGATGGCGATACCTCATTGCAAACCTATGTACGCGATTTTCAGTACCAGGTGGGGTCATGGTGTCACTCATGTCAGAGTGCGTTGAGAATGGTACATACTTTTGTACACGCTCCTCTTTTGTTGGCCTTCGATTTGACACGGGGAAGTCCGACACTCTCATGGGACTTAACGGTACTTATATCAGGACAAAGGCGTTGTCAGTGGCAGGTTAATTACTGCCTTGCTGGTGTCATTTACCATGGTGAATGTGTTGCGGTCACCAATTTTTACATATACATATGTCTCACTTTACTTACTTATCTGTCGTTTCTCACTTTACTTACTCTCTGTTGAATCAACACATCCATTTCTGCGATACTACATTTACTCTAAGTTCTGATACTTGAGCCTTGACTGTAACAGTTTGATTCAATCACAAAATCTGGTACTATGTCCATTCCAGTCAAAAACCCAGCTCCTCAGGCTCCGCCCTCCTCTGTTGACTCTATCGTTATCCCTGAGACACCTCCCCCTGGAATTGGTGTACAGGAACTTTGGCGCATTGTACACGCTATCAGGAAATCTGTCTCCAAAGACTCTGAGCAATGCAAGACAGAGAATTTGGCTATTCTCGATGCACTTCATGATCTCAAGTCTCAGCAACATACTAGCCACTCCCCTGCTTCGTTCACCAGCTCCTTCTCTCCACTTTCCTCTGACACTTCAGCCGCTCCTCAACCACCTGCTCCTCCCTCAAGCTCTGAAGGCTCGGGCATCCCAAAGGTCTGCAAACCGCGCATGTACGACAGAACCATCGGTCAGCTCAGTTCATTCCTTTGAGAGATCAACAACGCCCTACACCTTCAATGTCGCTCTCTTCCTACGGACTACGACAAAGTTTTGTACTTCAGTTTTTACCTCAAGGACGGATCACCAGCATTGTGGTATGCGAGTATCGAAAAGACGCACCCTGAACTTGTTAGTGTCAGGGGAACTCCCGTTCGCGCTCTCCGACGCTCATTGGTCGTCCCCCGACTGCGCACGATCGCTCTCGTCCCGTTCCCGATCGCATCCCCAACGCTCCGACCCCAGCATCGTGTACATACTCCTACATACCCCTACACTCATTTAGTCCTCTTCCTGACGCGTACCAACACCAATCCCGACAAACCTGACATCCCAACGTCGGCTGCCCGACCTCGTGCCCGTACCCTGCACCACGAGGATCAGACAGCGTCGGGAACGTGTCCAGACACGCGCCGCTGACCATTCCCTGTCATTACATGTACAGTATACCATAGAGGACCTGCCCTCACGTACATACATCGTATATAGTCGTTCCCCTGACATCTGGGAATCCTTTAGTCTATTCTCTTTGGATTCCCCCTTGTCAGGTAGGCCTGCCTCTACTACATTCCTTACTGTACATAATATAACTTCAGATTCCCCCTTGTCAGTGTGATAGTGCTCCACTGTAGGGTTGCCCTAACAGTTAGAGGACGTCCGGATGGGCAAAGGCGAGCGAGGAGCTGCAAGCCGGCGCAAGCCAAGAGGGTCCTAAATGTGATCAAGTGAGCAATCAACAGTGCGAAACGTGAAGAGGGCGACAAGAGAGCAAGCTAAGAGTTGATCAATGTATAAACCCGAAGATACTGTTATTGTTCAGGTTGGAGATAGAATATCTCCAACCCAGGCTTATATACTACATCACTGAGCCGGTGACTAAGGCGGTATGTAAAAGCGCTGACTACTGATGAGTAACAATTTCCAGCTGACTGATAGGGATCTAAGTAGTGGTGTCAGTGTGGGAGTAATAGCTACAAAAGGGGCGTAAGAACAGTATGGCGGTCAGTAAGTATGTCTAAGGCGGGGCCATGGGGGCCGATGACAGAGAACAAGAGACTAAGCGATAATAGGACTGGGCGCACCCCCTTACAGAACTCTTCCACGACTTTTGTGGATTCTATCAAGCATTTGTGGAACACATTGATGATACTGATAAACACGCTACTGCCCTCGCTAAGGTCCATAAGCTCAAGCAAGAACCCGAGCCGGCTGCCAATTATGTGTCTCGCTATCGCGAGATCATTGCTGACCTTAACTTTGATGAAGACTCCAAAATCGACAATTTCTACCCAGGACTCAAAGAAACCGTCAAGGATGCCATGGTTATTCCCCCTCATCCCAAGACCTTTAATGACTATGTGAAGATGATTATTTCTATTGACAATAGAATCCATTGTCGTCAAACGGAGGTCAAGGAACACCACATTAAGACTCCTAACCCTACTTCTCAACCTCGGCAACCTCCGGCTACCGCTCATGTGCCACACACTTTGTCTTCCTTGTCGTCCTCCGACATCGTTCCAATGGAAGTTGACAGTATGCGCCGTGGAAAGGTTATGCCCGCTGAACGCGAGCATCGTCGAGCTAATAATCTTTGTTATTATTGCGGTCAAGGTACACACTCAGTTAATAACTGTCCCAATATGTCTGAGCATGCAAAGCGTGATATGAGGGCTAGACAAGCTAAATCTACGCCCAAGGCTGATCCCAAATCGGGAAAAGCCTAACCGGTCTCCCTTCAGAGGTCCAAGGGCTACCGGACAACAATGTAAGGACCCATCTGACCACTCTGGAGCTCATTGTCCATTTTCGGCTTGATAACGGGAGATGGACACATGTTTCCTCACTCCACGCACCTCGTTATAATTTTCCTACAGATACAAATGCCTCGTCTCCCGACCATTTCTTTATTTTGGTTTCGCTCAATTTTCCAAATCACAAACCCGTCAAGACTTTTGCCCTCATCGACTCAGGTGCTTTGGCATCTTGTATTTGGGACGTCTTCGCTATGCGACATTCTCTGCCACGATGCGCAAAGGAATTACCAATCCCAATAATAGCAGTGGACAACTGACCCATTGCCTCTGGACTCGTTTCCTCTGATGTAATTACACAACTAATGGTGGACAAACACTCCGAGTGCATCACACTAGGCATAGTTTCTGTCCCTTTCCCTGTTATTCTAGGTCTGGATTGGCTTTGCTGCCACAATCCACATATCGATAGGGATAATCCCGATTTTACTCTTTCTTGCTGCAATCTCAAGCACACTTTTCTGGTTACGGTCCCCGCTAAAGGCTTTGGTCTTACACGGCCCATTACTACACAAACCTCAATTCAAGCATGTCCTATTACCATGGCTGGCTTAGGCTTCGGTCTTGCCAACACCCCTATGTCTTCAGCACCAGCACTATCACCAACACCACAACCACCTCCAACATCAACACAATATCTCAAGTCTTTCGTCAACTGGACTAGCTTTGGTCGCTCTATCTTCGACAATTCTATGCCCAAACCCAAGATCTTGGTTACAACTCCAAGAAGATTCCTCAAATATGCCAAGAATGTTCCAGTTTCGCTATTTCGTTTCCATCCAACAGGATCTCCCATCTACGTCTGCGCACAGTTCCTTCAAACATCTCAAACGCGCGTTCACTTCTTATCCCGTTCTTCGACCCCAACAAACTGTCCACTCTGCCCTTCTTCACCAACTTAGGTTTCTACCCTACCTTTTCTCCAAAATGTTCCAATCTTTCTACCGTCCCCGCTGCTGAAAACCTTGCTCAACTTTTAGATCAGATTCATGCTGAACTTTGTGCCAAACTTCAGTATTTGCAAGAACGTCAAGAAAAAATATTCAACACTCGTGTTCTCCCTTCTCCAACTTATGCGCCCGACCAACTGGTGTGGTTGCTTTGTTAGAATATTCGAACAACTCGACCGTCACTTAAATTGGATCATTGACGCCACGGTCCCTTCCCAGTTGTTCAATGAATCGGCTTACAATCATATCAGCTACGTCTACCATTCTATCTCTCTCGTCTACATCTAGTTTTTCACACCTCCCTATTGGAAGCTTATTAAGATCCCTCTGAATTCCACCCACATTCCTCTCCACAACCCTTCCAACTCGCCGACTCTCCCCCATCTATTTCCCATATTCTTGACTCTCACAAAATAGGTCACCGTTATGAGTATTTTGTCCACTGGTCTTCCCTACCCGACACCGATAACTCCTGGATTCCTCTCTCTGACATCCCTACCACTGCCAACAAAATCATCGACTGTTTCCATTGCCGACATCCTTGTGCTCCAAGACCTCACCCAGTTATGTTACAACAACATTTTTCTCTTCCTACTGATACTGTACCTACTATCCCAGACACTACTGTACCTACACAAGCGGTGAATCAAGACAAATCAACTGCCGAATCTCCCCTCTCTATGGCTGAGTCTCACATATCGCACTCCGGCATGACTAGCATCACGTCAGGAGACATGTCAGCCTCGGTAGATGGTTGTGAACAGGATTCGGTACGCAATTCCACTTCATCGTTTTTACGACACCATGCACGATCCAAATCCCCTATTACGAAAAAACAAAATCCTTGTTCTGTCTATGTACCTCCCCCTGCTACTACTACTCGTACAGGCCGCGTCACTTGTCCTCTCCATCGTCTCGACCCGCCATTAAGCCTTGACCGTAACAGAATGCCACTTTGTTTCTCGAGTGATCTCCCCTTTAGGTCTCGCACAATGGGATGACCACATGTGCTTCTGTGGAGCATGAAGGGTCCGACTTAGAAATTTGGAGCCTTGCATACTATTTGGGTGCCAAAAATGCAATTATGGCTGTGTATGTTCAGGCGTAGTTATTTCGATGAGTGAACCTATATGCAAGTATAACTTGGCTTTGGTAGATAGCCATGTCTCATACATACTTTGAAACCGCTAGAACTCGGACCTGCCGTTTAACGGCCCGCGCAACCAAGTACATTACTACATATGTACACCTGCTGTGCTACTGTGCCCGACTCTTTGAAAGCTCGCCTTTAGAAATAAGGCACCATACCCCACTCGGTAAAATGACTTGTGTCAAACGCTTTCCCTAATATCCAATGTATACTCATTCTTGTCATCTGTCCACCTATATTTTTTCCCGAATCATGTGACAAGGCGAGTGCAATCTCATGGCTTATCACTCGCTATCCTTCTCCAATCAAACCGTACTCTGGATAGTAGATGTCTCTCGACTTGGAACTTTGCTTCTTCGTTTTGAAACTAGACACTTGAACACTGGTGGATAACTTGAAATGCGAGGTCATCTCTCCTTCCCCGTATAGGTACAGCTGCATCAGGAAAAACACCTATGCCAAATTCCACACAATGTTTCGCAATTGGTTGCTTTGTGTCGTTAATAGTCCTGCATTATTCTGACTTTGACGAATTGTTGTATTTTCAACAAATAAACATGATTTACTCGACTGTCCTGATTAAAACCGTTCTTCAGCATCCTCTTGCCAAAGTTCAACAGTTCGACTAAAATTGCATAATGTATGCAATCCCAAACGGTCTTTTGAAAGGCTTGCGATAATTGCATCACGATCATAGGGTATCAAATCACTATTAAATTTCATAGATCATGTATTGTATGTAGATTGTATAAGGGAACAACGGCGTAAGGCACAGTGGATGTGGCGCCCCCTTATATACCCTCGTCTCCGCCTGCACGCCCGCCTTCCTCAAGCTCGCAGCATATGTGACAACCTCCCCACAGAAGCCCGTCGCACTCGCAGACGCCGACCCAGGCGCGCGGGGCGGCGGCCAGGAGCGCGCGCGGCGCGAGGAGGGGCGAGGCGGCCCAGTCGTGCTGGTCCGCGGGGCGCGGGAGGTAGTTGGCCCGGAACCAGGCCATGCGCGCGGGGGTGAGCTAGGGGGTGTGGGCGTTGTGGCCCAGGTGGAAGGAAGGGAGGCGTCGATGAGGGGGATGGTGTTGTCGGTGACGGGGACGATGAGGAGCTGGAATTCAAGGGGGCTTTGAGGGCAAGGATTGCGGCGAGGTTGCCGCCGCTGAAATGGGGTGGGTCAGTGAGTGTGTGTGTAAGCGTGGGATGCTCACCTGGACGACCCGCCTACGGCGATGCGATCGGTGTTGATGCCCAGCTCTTGTGCGCCGCTGCGCACGAACCATTGGAGGGTGTCGATGGCATCGTCTATGGCAGCAGGGTACGGGTTCTCGGGCGCGAGGCGGTAACCCACGGACACGACGACAGATTTAGCGCCTGTTTGGGTTGTAGACGAGATCCTTGAATGGACGAGACGGGACACGCACGGACGCCCATGTTGGTCACGAACGAGGTCTCGCTGGCAATGTTGCCGAGGGTCCAGCCGCCTGCCCGGATTGTAGCGACCGCTTCCAGATAAAATCGCACTCACCGCCATGGACATTGATGATGTGAAACATTGGATAAACTTGCTCGTCTCGGACTTGCTGATGTGAGGGAGGCCGGTGTCTACAGAAAAGAAGCCACTGGTTAGTTCTAGAATTATGTAGGAAAAAAAATTTAGGTGGACACCGCACCATTGGACAGCATTGCGGGGACCAAAGAACACTGTTCTGCTAGAAGGGGAAAGAATGTAACAGAGGGGTGCTTGCACCAGGCAGATGGTACCCACAGACGGGCGGTCACAAAGACCACAAGCACCAGGAGGGGACATATCCTCCAAAACAGGAGTGTTTGAGAATCCGAACGCATTGAACAAGCGACGACGTGACGTGGCACTGTTTGGGAGGAGTTGAAGCGGAGTCTGAATGGACTTGACAAGATTTTCGCAACAATTCGTTGATTGTCCTAGCGTTCTATGCCCCCATTCTAGCGCCGAGGAGTCTTGCTGATGATGTATTGTATGTAGATTGTAAGTAATTAGAGGTAGTGCGTGTTTGGACAATCAAAGAGCGTGACTTCAACGAGAGGGACAGCGAGAATGGTATTCTCCTTTTACGCCATTGCCGGACTCCAATCACTGCATGTACAAAGTTTCGCCAATCAAGGACCAAGACGGGGGGCGAATTTGCAGTGTGATTCCCCTTGCAAACATTCGAAGGAGCATCCATCTCTTTCCAAAATTCGGCCCCGTCGTACCCAAGGAGTGGTCCTCGAGCAACGTGCTTGATCTGTGTCCGCAGTTCTACGCCAATGATTTTACGGACCGCCACTTATACCGCATCCTTTATTGACAGTCTTAGTCTTGCGCGTCGTAATACTGAATACATTCACACCTTGATTTGCTTATTACCAGACGTGACAGAAAACAGGCTAAATTATTTGAAGACTTGACACAATTGTTTCAAGCCTCTTGGATAATCGAGACAAAGACAGTGTATTCGGTAAGTCAAGCCAAAACGAAGTAAAATCTACAAATTATGCAAATTTTGGCCGCGGCGTTTTCCCTGATGTGCTGCGCTACTCTTTGAACGGCGTGCTGTGTGTCAAGACAAGCTGGTCCTGCTCCCGCGCTGCTTTCCGGAAACAGAAGGGAAGAGTGATATGGCGATGGTGCCTACATGGATATGGGGGCTCTTGCCGTCTGTCCGTGCAACAAACGCTTCCGATGACGCCTCCGAGTATCGCGCCGACTGGTGCAAGCGCGGAGTGTAGAAATTCAAGGGTCATTGCCGACGACTAGGAAGTTGAGGCGTCGCGCGATACTTTCAGGACACTTCATTACGAACAAGGCGCAACCTTACTCCAACATAGAGCCTCGACTATCAATGTAATTAAAGAAATTAGGCAAAGCGTGGAACGAGTGGAAACGCGTCCGGCTACGATGCATGTCCTACGATGCATGTCCGGTGCTTCAGCTAATCAAAACTCATCATCATCGAACAAACATCTTCTTATCGTCCATCTGTGGCCAAGAATTAAACCAGTGGACGCTAAATTCTTGTCGCTTACCTATGACAATAGCGTATTGCCTCCAGTCCCTCTGGTTACAAGCGATATCGGGATGAGCGGTTTGGTTCCGGACCTGTTGCTCTCAAGTGCAGAGGACGAGGCGTTGTATGGCGGCGGCAGGTCTTGTGAGTGCAGGTCTTGTGAGTGCATGAAGGGTACGGCTGTTTGGTCCTCCAAAACGGCTTGTCGACGAATACGCCTCCTCCTATAGAAGAATATGATGGCCGCGAGAAGCGTAAGACCGCCAATCACGCCACCGATGATTGCACCAATCAATGTGGAGGTCCGGTGCGGGTGAAAGGTCTCTGGTGAAGGGGCAGAAGAAGAAATCGGCGATGAGACGGTCGAGGTAATGGGCAATGTGTTGGACAATATCAAAGGCGATGAGACAGGTGGAAGGAAAGACGATGGGACAGATGAAAGGAGAGGTGTAGATTCAGACGATGGGGCAGGCGAAGGGGCAGATGAATCGGGGGCCGCCAGAGGGTTCGGTATTGGATTGGATTGTGTTACGAATGTCCCGGACGTATCAGTGACAACAAGGAATCTGAGGGTGAGCGGTGTCACTGCATCGCCGCCATTATATGTGACGATGATCGAGTGAGGGCCCTGTGGGAGAGGAGAGGTCGCAAACAATTGCTGTCCGTAGTGAGTTTGATTGGTTGAATCAGAGAGGCCCTTGAGAACGAACGACACGGGGCTGCCGCCGTCGACGGTGTATGTACCTAATGCTGCGGCGTGTGGAGACTCTCCCAGGTACCACCCGAACCACTGGACGCGTGTACCTATCGACGGCGGTGATCTGGATCAAGTTTGGACAGCAGTTCGGTGGAATACTGTACGCACCAACGAAATCCACCTTTACTATCGCACCTTTTCTAGTTGTCCGCATCACGCTGCTCACCTTGCCCCAGCTTCCATCATACTGAATGGCGGGATCATTGTTATCAATATAAATGGAACCGGGGACCGAGGCACCTGGGGAAGGCCGGTATCTTAAGGAATCCAACCAAAACACCCCTCCAGCCGTCTTGACACGGATGGTTATCTCATGGGGCCCATCGGCCAGGTCAGGTGCCTCACATAGCTGCCATCCATTTTCCACAGCGAAGAACGGCTTCTGCGCGCCAACATTGTTGTCATCGATGAAGCACTCCCAGGTTGGATCGAAGAGGGTACCGTCACTATTGAGCTTGGTGATCTGCATAGCCCCAAAGACGAGAACATGAGTCCCTATATGTGTGCAAATGCCGAAAGTCGATCAGGGTCATCGAACGCAGCAACGCAGACAAGACAAGCAACCTACCTTCGAAGGAAAAACTTACGCTATCGCTGGCCCGCGTTCCATGTGAAGTGCGATTCCAGGTTGGGCCAAAATTCCCCGCATCATCCGTACTCCCTCTATCCAGGAACCAGCCTTGACCAGAGTAGTGGATGCTTGGGTCTGTGTCGTCGATGATGACGAGACGGTCAGAACCAGCCATTTCTATGATCCTCACAGTGGCAAGACTCTGACGCAGAAGCTGAAGAAGTCAAACGCAAGGTTCAGGAAGGGAAGTCTTGAGTATTGAAATGATCATCGTTCAGTAGTGTCGGGAAAATTAGGAGTTGCACAACCATGCGTGTTAATGATGATGGTGTGGGAGTTTGCAGCAAGTTTGCAGGCCGATATGATGAACAGGACGAAGAGAAGCTACCGCAGACCTGGATTCGATTGACAGATAAAACATGTACAATGAGAAATAGTCCATTCGAATGAATCTCTGCAGGAAACTTACGGAAAGAACTCGCTGGACTCATTGGCAAATCACAAAGTTCGCGATATTGTGGAGAACTGTGCTGTTCAGCACAAGTACTTTCAAATATGCCGTCGCCTTTGCATCAATGCTGGAGATCGTCACTGACATGGCGGCGACAATCGTGGACAATCTCTTGTTCGGTCCGTTCCATCTGTGACAGTAGATAATGTTCCACAGCGAAGATCAAGAGCCTGCCATTTGTTGATCAATGATATCGCTTGAAACTATCAAAAGTTCGATTAATAAAAGTAGACAGATACGTCCACAATGAATTCTCAGAGCATAAGAGTGCACCCTCAAAGCCGAGGTTATTCCACGGCAATCTGACTAAATGTTCCAGGATTGATATCCAGGTAAGCTACCAGGAACTCCATCCGCCGCTCCACCATCCTCCTCAGCGCGGGGAAGGAAATATCGTAACAGTCCTCGACTTCAGCTTTGTCAGCCCGCAGGGGGCAATGAGCCGAGGCAGCCCAACCTTTACCGTCCCCAGGTAATCCAACACCGTGTCCTTTGAAAACAGTGAGCGCGATGCCCTCCGAAGAACGAAGGAGCTTTTGTAGGTCATGTAAGGTGTAGAGCTCGCGAAGGCAGACGATAGTACATCTGGGGAACTCGTTGATCTCCGACAAAGAGCATCGTGCCATCATCAGATGGTCCATGGTGGGGATGGTCGCCAACATGGTGGCGACAATTGGGGATTGGTGGGTCAGGGCGATGACCACACGAACAAATATCAAGATTGTCGACAACGGGGCTTTCCTAATTTAGGGATATTTAGGGATGGGGTCGAATTCGAGATTGTCGAGCTCGACTAAGGCGAAGTTTGCAAGAAGGGAAAGAATATAGAATCAATAGAAACGGCCGTGATATCGGGTCGTGGTCGTTCCGCGATAGATAAGGTCCCACGATTCGTCGAACCGAAGGTCCATGCGTTCAGAAGGATATCGACGAAGTCCCAGTCGTCAATGTTCAGCACACAGCGCGGGAAAGATACAGCCAATGAGCCTTGGACGAGAGCGTTATTGAGTGCAGTGTGCCGGAAGTCGATGGAAATCTAGGGAAGAGATGACGTGTACTTCAATCCAACCTAGACGTTTTTGAAGCGGTGGACATGAGGAACTAAAGCATGCTTGATGTCCCTCACCCGCGGGTGCTGGCTCAGAGGGTCAGTTGAATGCATGGAGGCTTTACGATCTGCAGTAATTGGACTGCATCGGTTTTCGATCGCTGTGTTGAGGAGGATGGTAGAGGCGTGTTAGGAGCTCTTGCAACTGAACCCTATCCGGAACGGAGGCATGAATCAGCTTTGATGTAAATTTGGAGTTCTCGGAGGAAGCTGCACAATTTATCTCACTGCATTATAAGTAAAAGTGCCTTCCATGGTCGCTTTGCATTGTCGGGAATATGATTGTTTTGGACAGGGTAAGGGCCGGGAAATACACGCAAGCCCGAACTTGAGTTTATGATAGTTTCGTGGGATGATTACATTCAGTAACCTTTATCATAATGATTATATCGGTCCACATTTTCACCCAAACGCTTTTATGAACAGATTGAAACAGTTCTGGTAACGGTGACGACTGTGGTAGTGTTGTCAGGTATGCACGGGGAGTACCACTATAGCGTAGACGATATCAGCTATCGTGAAACACAGGCGCAGTACGATCAAGTGAGAGCAAAGAGCCTTACGTCATTCAAACGTTCGCAGTGACTTCCCGGACTGCAAAGCGTCGGGCCTGTATAGCCAATACCTGGGTTAAATGAAGCGTAGATCAGTGAGTGAGACGTCGGTCATGACGCACCTCCGCATTGTGACCACCGTGCTCATTAGACTTTATGCGAAACAGTGCGTCGAAGGGGTACAGGGACACCTCCAACAGGCACTACGGTAGTCATGGCCCAGCAGGAGTTGGTGCCGGGAGGGGTCGGGGCGCCAGTTGAAGTTGGTGGAGCGGTGATGGTGGACGGCGGGGCGGTAGTGGTCGCTAGCTTCGATGAAACCAATATGAGCTGGTGGTTAGACCAGTCATTCGAAATCACTCACCACGGTGCCGAGACCCAGTAAAAGGATAGAGAATATTCCGTGCATGGCTTGAGATATAAAAAGCTCTTGGTACAGCAAGTCTAAAAGGCAGAGCGACAAAAATTGAATAAGGCCAGATATGATCATTCTGCTGAATGTCGGATCAGGTAATAGGTATGTCAGAAGAGAGGACATGTGATCCTTGATGCTGTATATTGTCGGTTATCGTGGGCTTGCTGGGAAGCGTTATATTCAAGGGTCACCCTGGCGGAGATGTGATTTTTAGTGTTCGATGACGCGAAGTTTTCACTGACCAGAGTTAACGAGAGTGTACGCGCAGGCCGCGTACATAAAGAACGACTCAAAAGAAAAGAGGATGACGGATGACGACAACCTGACCTAAAACCGTTGACGATAAGTGTATCCTAGAATTTGCGCGGAGAGATCAGTTTAACGTACCAAAGACAGTGACATCCGTTCGAATCCGGTTGCGGACAGGCTTTCTAAATGCGGAATTCGAGTAAAGGAGCCGTCTGGGCAGCGCGACGAGCTTGTATGAGACAGATACCATCGATGCTGAGTGACTGGCGTCACGCAGCGTGTTCGGAGGACACAGCTCGTGTATATTTCAAACTGAGAGGAGGTGAGCACGGCGAGCCTGCAGATGTTTCGCAGAGACGCGACAGTATTGGCCACAAGCCCGATGTAGGTCAGCAGGAGTATCATTTCAGAAGCTACATTCGGACCCAAGGTATCATCTCGAGAGAGCTCGAGAGGGAGCATTTTGAGGCAACGCCGGCTCAGCATTTTTTCGGCAAAGGCCGACGGAGTTGAGCCTCGAATCACCAAACCAACAGTCGGCAGAATCGTTTGGCTGACTCCAAAGGGCGGGATACCGTCGGGTGAACATTTCCCTCCTGGCGCGAGGGCTATCCACTACCTCACGCCTGATTTGCAGGACTCTCACCAAAGAGGATGACCATCATAGTCCGAACTGGAAATGAGCGCTGATTTCCGTTCCTGAAACTTATTGCGCCCGTCTTTTGCTTCCCCGGGAGCACTTTCTCTGTTGTAAACCATCAAGCATTGTCGCTGTCTTTCTCCGAACTCGGCTAGACCAACAGCCATTGCTCACCGGCTTATGATCCGTTTGCACACCGCGCCTTCATGGAAGAAAGCGAGATCGAACACTTCTTAACATGTAAGTCGTTCTAAATCATGGATGGATGAATAGATGAAGTTTCAGTATCACATTGTGTATCACTTCCTGCCTGATAGTCTCTGCGAATATGGACGGCGCGAGATGCGCAAGGCAGAGATGTCAGGTATGCTTCTCAAATAAGTAGGCAATCCGAACTGACAACGCCGTTTTAGGCTTGTTTCTGGTCGTCCACCTACAAACGAGTTGTCGGTGTTATTTTTTTTATTCTGGCAATCTGGCCAGTCTTCAGGCTCAATCGCGCGCGAGCCAAACCTGTGTTCTTATTGCGAGCTGTGAAAGAAGTGACAGAGATGTCGGACCGAAAAAGGGTCCAAATATGATAACCTTGAACCCTCCTGCCTTCCCCCACTTCACGAAAGCTTGCAAAATGCGACATAATGCGAGAATGTGAACACATGGCACTTGATTTAGTCTCTACACATCACATCTTGATCCACTATAGACAGATTTCTCGCAACGCAGTCGAATCTCTCAATCAACTGACCGGTGTGTTGTCGCCTTCTCCTAGATTTCTGGACAACTTATCACCCTTCCCCCCTGCTCTTAGATCATTGTCAATTCCTTCCCTAGAATTAGCTGAGGCTCAGTATCCACCAACAATTTCCTTGACAAATAACAACTCCGTGGCGTTCTTTTCCGCTCACCTGGGCTGTTTTATTGACAAATGTTCCGATTTATCCACGCAAGGTGAGTTTTTTGCGTCACATGCGACCACTCCTTGACATCATTGATCCGGCATACAGAGGGCGACGGCTATATAACATCGATTCGCGATAACGGGCCTTGAACATTCACGATGAAATTTCTCCCATTAATTTCGCTGGTCATCAGCAGCGCGGTGAGTGATAACGCCTGCATCTCGTCTCTAATCGCAGACTGACAACAACCTGTTTGTTTCACATTTCACAAGCTGGCGAGCACCACCGCTCCGCCGTCCACAATAACAAGCCCACCCAGCCAAACCGTGACGCACTCAGTGTCCTCTACTCCCGCCTCCTGCTGGATATCGACGACGGTCCTGCCCGTAAATGGCTACCCATTAGTGAGTGTCTGATCCAAACCTCCCACAATGTTCATCCCTGACCATGCATGACGCCGCCGCCCAGGGTGCGCAATGCGGAGGTTCGTCGGCACGTCCATCTAATCGGGTAGAAAATGACATCTGAAATCGTACAGGCATCGACTGGATAGACTTCAGCATCTGCACCCACGGAACCCACTGTCAGTTTATTAGAGATGTACGTCCTCTTCCCCTTGCTACGCGCCACAGGAATATTAGAGCTGAATTACAATTTGAAGAACAACTACGAGTGCCGGGCAGACGACCCTTATACGGTGGTCACCGCTGTCACGTCCCTATATACCGTTTGTGCGTGATAGACAAACTTGCCTTAAGCGAAGTTTATATGCCATATGCATTATTCTTCATGTCTACTCTGCTAGTTGCGGTCGAAAAACGCCCACACGTAACGCGTACGAACAGTGCGGGCACAGCGACTCGGTGGCAAGCCTTAGGGCACATGTAATGGATCTAGTCATGAAGAGCGATGTGGATCTCTTGCGGTTTCCGCGGGGAAATCGCGGTACCTGAGGCCTGAACTCACATGTGAGCTCCTCTTCATTGGCCAGGGTCTAATCGTCCCTTCTCGATGAGAATCTTTTGTAAAACGAGAACCCTCCGACCGCGGGTCCTCTGCTCGAGTATCGTGACTGTAGGCTGTAAGATCTAGAGATGGCCACACGTCGATCCTTTCACCTACTTCCATGCGTCGCCAGTTTCAGCATATCTCATATCGATTTTCCGGGCTTGTGTGGTAGCGCCCTTCTGCTGTCGCCCTCCGAGTCCGCACTCCAATCTCTTCTCCACAGCCCGCTGCTCACGGCAACAACATGGGAGTGTTCGGGCTCAGACGGGTTAGTGCGCGGGATGACTGAGCGACATCTATATTTTGGTTTCGATCAGCTTATATAGAGTCGTGAGTAGCGTTTCGGATCCCCTGCGCGTTTGCGACGAGCTCCCTGATATCTGGAATATTTCTCTTTCCCTTGTCGCGCCCGAACTTTTAGTCCAAGAAACAATCCAGTCACTGATCGTCAACCTGTTCTCCCACACCTGGCTGTCCCGAGCTCCTCTGGCGCCAAATCATTCGACTTCGCCACCTGATGTTCATCCAAATTCCCATACCATTAGTCGCCACCTCCCTTCTATGATAAACCCTTCATCTACACCAGGAATTCCTCAACCGACAACCGCTTGTAGTCAATTCCCGCTCAACACTTTTCTATGCTCAGTAACGAAGTCTGGGTAGCCACTGGCACCCCGAAGAGAGGGATTGGCCGGCCGCATTACGCTAGCCATCGAGCTATGTCGTCATTCTCATACGTTTGTCACTTCCTACCGGCCGCAGGATGAAGATCGTTTTCGTGAGGATTGTGAGGCGTTTGAGTGGCGTATTGGATATGGAAACTGGTGAAGGTCAGCAGGGTGTGAGGTTTGTCCAGGCGAATGAGATGACGGCTGACAATGGGTGACTGCAGTAGTGTGGGTGAAGGAACACCGGCGCATCTGGTGCCACGGATCTACCCAAAACCGCCCCTCTTCCACCATCGCCTTCCGCATTTCTCTTCACTTCCTGCCGTCGTGGAGTACCCACCCTTCTTCCTTTTCGACCCTGCCTCCTACAACGAGCACCACCACTTCGCTCCCGGTTAGGGGATTATGTGCCGAATGTCGCATATGGCTCTGCCTCTCCTCCCCAGGGTTCGCCGGCATAGCGAGCATGATTGAGGGTTGAGGAAGCAGATACCGTTGGCGGAGGTGGAGATCACAATGGTGATTCGGATGACGTGGTGGCAGAGGTCCGCGCACTAATACGAAACCCTTGGCCTAAGTCCTCTGCGACTTGATGTTCAAAGAGCCTATCAAAAATTTCCAGCTCCAGCCGCTCCTTACCCTCGACGCTTCCCCAGATCTCTTGTCTCGACAGATCGAAGCCACCATCACTAAACACACCCTCGTAGTCCCAGGTTGGCTCTACACCTTTCATATGTTTCAGGACGCCCTGCAGGAAATGATCACGGAAGAGTTCGTCCAGCGGGCGGATTGTCGGGTCCACAATATGATCAAGGTGAAGGGTCAAACCGTGCACATGGTCTAAGCCATTGACGAATCCGGTGATGCGATAATTGTCCTAAAGTCTAGGAATTCAAATCGTAGACGAGACATCCCAAAATTAGGGCACTCACATCAGGGTTGACACCAAACTCATAATTATCCCACATATCGTGCAGGTCACTTCGTAACAGGAACGCATTTTGCACAGAGTCGATTTTTGAATAACCACCAACGTCCGATGCAGGCGCGGTATCGGTGATGAGGTGATGGAACTGTTTTCTTACCCACTGGAGAGCCGAGGAACATTAGTCAAGGACCATGCGACTAGCTAAACTCACTTCATGAACGTGGGCACGAGGAAATATGTGCGCGACCCTCAGCGGACTCCATGTAGCGAATCTCTGCCCCGTGACCAAACATTTCCCATCCCTCTCTCGTGTCCGGTTACGGTAGTGTTCCCGCTGAGTCTTACCTTTAGACATCATTCTATGCGTCAGCGGCGGAGGACTCACCCGAGCTGGTGTGTCAGAATGCGTGGGTTGGCGGATACGTGCTCTCTCTTCCGTCAGAATAACTGGTAAGGGGCTGCCGTCTGGAGCGCCGTGAACACGTTGTCATAAAACTGAAACAAAGGTTACGTGCCTTCTCGAAGCAGGATATAGTCCCCTGGGGGAACTATCTCAGAATCAAGCGACCGCTGCCCTCCGTGACGGTTCGGACTGGTTTCGTCGAAATCAAAGACCGCCCTGTTGGAATCCAGTCCTTTCCTTATGTGTGATTTACTCTCGTCTCTCGTTTCTCCCTTTTACGATTTGATCTAATCTCGTTACCACGTGCTACGTACATACACGCGCCAACCACGTACTTGGTTGCGCGGGCCATTAAACGGCAGGTCCGAGTTCTAGCGGTTTCAAAGGTGGTGTATGTCTATCTACCAAAGCCAAGTTATACTTGCATATAGGTTCACTCATCGAAATAACTACGCCTGAACATACACAGCCATAATTGCATTTTTGGCACCCAAATAGTATGCAAGGCTCCAAATTTCTAAGTCGGACCCTTCATGCTCCACAGAAGCACATGTGGTCATCCCATTGTGCGAGACCCTAAAGGGGAGATCACTCGAGAAACAAAGTGGCATTCTGTTACGGTCAAGGCTTAATGGCGGGTCGAGACGATGGAGAGGACAAGTGACGCGGCCTGTACGAGTAGTAGTAGCAGGGGGAGGTACATAGGCGGAACAAGGATTTTGTTTTTTTGTAACAGGGGATTTGGATCGTGGATGGTGTCGTAAAAACGATGAAGTGGAATTGTGTACTGAATCCTGTTCACAACCATCTACCGAGGCTGACATGTCTCCTGACGTGACGCCAGTCGTGCCGGAGTGCGATATGTGAGACTCAGCCATAGAGAGGGGAGATTCGGCAGTTGATTTGTCTTGATTCACCGCTTGTGTAGGTACAGTAGTGTCTGGGATAGTAGGTACAGTATCAGTAGGAAGAGAAAAATGTTGTTGTAACATAACTGGGTGAGGTCTGGAGCACAAGCATGTCGGCGATGGAAACGGTCGATGATTTTGTTGGCGGTGGTAGGGATGTCGGAGAGAGGAATCCAGGAGTTGTCGGTGTCGGGTAGGGAAGACCAGTGAACAAAATACTCATAATGGTGACCTATTTTGTGAGAGTCGAGAATATGGGAAATAGATGGGGGAGAGTCGGCGAGTTGGAAGGATTGTGGAGAGGAATGTGGGTGGAATTCAGATGGATCTTAATAAGGTTCCAATAGGGAGGTGTGAAAAACTGGATGTAAACGAGAGAGATAGAATGGTAGACGTAGCTGATATGATTGTAAGCCGATTCATTGAACAACTGGGAAGGGACCGTGGTGTCAATGATCCAATTTAAGTGACGGTCGAGTTGTTCGAATATTCCGGCAAAGCAACCACACCAGTTGGTCAGGCGCATAAGTTGGAGAAGGGAGAACACGAGTGTTGAATATTTTTTCTTGATGTTCTTGCAAATACTGAATTTCGGCACGAAGTTTAGCATGAATCTGATCTAAAAGTTGAGCAGGGTTTTCAGCAGTGGGGACGGTAGAAAGATTGGAACATTTTGGAGAAAAAGTAGGGTAGAAACCTAACTTGGCGAAGAAGGGCAGAGTGGACGGTGTGTTGGGGTCGAAGAACGGGATAAGAAGTGAACACGTGTTTGAGATGTTCGAAGGAACTGTGCGCAGACGTAGATGGGAGATCCTGTTGGATGGAAACAAAATAGCGAAACTGGAACATTCTTGGCATATTTGAGGAATTTTCTTGGAGTTGTAACCAAAATCTTGGGTTTGGGCGTAGAATTGTCGAAGATAGAGCGACCAAAGCTAGTCCAGTTGACGAAAGACTTGAGATATTGTGTTGATGTTGGAGGTGGTTGTGGTGTTGGTGATAGTGCTGGTGCTGAAGACATAGGGGTGTTGGCAAGACCGAAGCCTAAGCCAGCCATGGTAATAGGACATGCTTGAATTGAGGTTTGTGTAGTAATGGGCCGCGTAAGACCAAAGCGTTTAGCGGGGACCGTAACCAGAAAAGTGTGCTTGAGATTGCAGCAAGAAAGAGTAAGATCGGGGTTATCCCTATCAATGTGTGGATTGTGGCAGCAAAGCCAATCCAGACCTAGAATAACAGGGAAAGGGACAGAAATTATGCTTAGTGTGATGCACTTGGAGTGTTTGTCCACTGTTAGTTGTGTAATTACATCAGAGGAAACGAGTCCGGAGGCAATGGGTCAGTTGTCCACTGCTATTATTGGGATTGGTAATTCCTTTGCGCATCGTGGCAGAGAATGTCGCATAGCGAAGACGTCCCAAATACAAGATGCCGAAGCACCGAGTCGACGAGGGCAAAAGTGTTGACGGGTTTGTGATTTGGAAAATTGAGCGAAACCAAAATAAAGAAATGGTTGGGAGACGAGGCATTCGTATCTGTAGGAAAATTATAATGAGGTGCGTGGAGTGAGGAAACATGTGTCCATCTCCCGTTATTGAGCCAAGAATGACGATGAGCTCCAGAGTGGTCAGATGGGTCCTTACATTGTTGTCCGGTAGCCCTTGGACCTCTGAAGGGAGACCGGTTAGGCTTTTCCCAATTTGGGATCAGCCTTGGGCGTAGATTTAGCTTGTCTAGCCCTCATATCACGCTTTGCGTGCTCAGACATACTGGGACAGTTATTAACTGAGTGTGTACCTTGACCGCAATAATAACAAAGATTATTAGCTCGACGATGCTCGCGTTCAGCGGGCATAACCTTTCCACGGCGCATACTATCAACTTCCATTGGAACAATGTCGGAGGATGACAAGGAAGACGAAGTGTGTGGCACATGAGTGGTAGCTGGAGGTTGCCGAGGTTGAGAAGTAGGGTTAGGAGTCTTGATGTGGTGTTTCTTGACCTCTGTTTGATGACAATGGATTCTATTGTCAATAGAAATAATTGTCTTCACATAGTCATTGAAGGTCTTGGGATGAGGGAGAATAACCATGGCATCCTTGACGGTTTCTTTGAGTCCTGGGTAGAAATTGTCGATTTTGGAGTCTTCATCAAAGTTAAGGTCAGCAATGATCTCGCGATAGCAAGACACATAATTGGCAGCCGGCTTGGGTTCTTGCTTGAGCTTAAGGACCTTAGCGAGGGCAGTAGCGTGTTTATCAGTATCATCAATGTGTTCCACAAATGCTTGATACAAAAGCCGTGGAAGAGTTCTGTAAGGGGGTGCGCCCACTCTTATTATTGCTTAGTCTCTTGTTCTCTGTCATCGGCCCCCATGGCCCTGCCATAGACATACTTGCTGACTGCCATACTGTTCTTACGCCCCTTTTGTAGCTATTACTCCCACACCGACACCACTACTTAGATCCCTATCAGTCAGCTGGACAATTGTTACTCATCAGTAGTCAGCGCTTTTACATACCGCCTTAGTCACTGGCTCAGTGATGTAGTATATAAGCCTGGGTTGGAGATAGAATATCTCCAACCTGAACAATAACAGTATCTTCGAGTTTATACATTGATCAACTCTTAGCTTGCTCTCTCGTCGCCCTCTTCACGTTTCGCACTGTTGATTGCTCACTTGATCACATTTAGGACCCTCTTGGCTTGCGCCGGCTTGCAGCTCCTCGCTCGCCTTCGCCCATCCGGACGTCCTCTAACTGTTAGGGCAACCCTACAGTGGAATGCTATCACACTGACAAGGGGGAATCCGAAGTTATATTATGTACAATAAGGAATGTAGTAGAGGCAGGCCTACCTGACAAGGGGGAATCCAAAGAGAATAGACTAAAGGATTCCCAGATGTCAGGGGAATGACTATATACGACGTATGTACGTGAGGGCAGGTCCTCTACGGTATACTGTACATGTAATGACAGGGAATGGTCAGCGGCGCGTGTCTGGACACGTTCCCGACGCTGTTCCCGACGCTGTCCGATCCTCGTGGCGCAGGGTACAGGCACAAGGTCGGGCAGCCGACGTCGGGATGTCGGGTTTGTCGGGATCGGTGTCGGTACACGTTGGGGAGAGGATTAAATGAGTGTAGGGGTATGTAGGAGTATGTACATGATGCTGGGGTCAGAGCATCGGGGATGCAATCGGGAACAGGATGAGAGCGATCGTGCGCAGTCGGGGGACGACCAGTGAGCATCGGAGAGCGCAAATGGGAGTTCCCCTGACACTAACAAGTTCGGGGTGCGTCTTTTTGATACTCGCGTAGCACAATGCTGGTGATCCGTCCTTGAGGTAAAAACTGAAGTACAAAACTTTGTCGTAGTCCGTAGGAAGAGAGCGACGTTGAAGGTGTAGGGCGTTGTTGATCTCTCGAAGGAACGAACTGAGCTGATCGATGGTTCCGTTGTACATGCGCGGTTTGCAGACCTTTGGGATGCCCGAGCCTTCAGAGCTTGAGGGAGGAGCAGGTGGTTGAGGAGCGGCTGAAGTGTTAGGGCAACCCTTACAGTGGAGCACGGTCACACTGACAAGGGGGAATCCGAAGTTATATTTGATGTACAGTAAGACGAAGGTAAGTAAGGCTTACCTGACAAAGGGGAATCCGAAGAGAATAGTGTAAAGGATTCCTCGATGTCAGAGGGCCGACTATATACGAGTGTAGGACGTGAGGGCCGGTCCTCCAGAGTGTACTGTACATGTAATAATAACGAATGGTGTGCGGCGCGTGTATGGACACGTTCCCGATGCTGTCCGATCCTCATGGCTCAGGGTACGGGCACGAGGTCGAACAGCCGACGTCGGGATGTCGGGACGTCGGTGTCGGGATCGGGGCGTGCGCTGGAAGGGGGCGGTAATGACAGGAGGAAGTAAGTATGTACACCGACGCTTGGGTCGGAGCGTCGGGGTCGGGGTCGCAATCAGGCGGCAGTGATTGCATCAGTCGGGGGACGATCGGTGAGCATCGGGGGGCGCGAAAGGGAGTTCCCCTGACACTGAAGTGTCAGAGGATAGTGGAGAGAAGGAGCTGGTGAACAAAGCGGGGGAGTGGCTAGTATGTTGCTGAGACTTGAGATCACGAAGTGCATCGAGAATAGCCAAATTCTCTGTCTTGCATTGCTCAGAGTCTTTGGAGACGGATTTCCTGACAGCGTGTACGATGCGCCAAAGTTCCTGTACACCAATTCCAGGGGGAGGTGTCTCAGGGACAACGATAGAGTCAACAGAGGAGGGCGGAGCCTGAGGAGCTGGGTTTTTGACTGGAATGGACATAGTAACAGATTTTGTGATTGAATCAAACTGTTACAGTCAAGGCTCGAGTATCAGAACTTAGAGTAAACGTAGTATCGCAGAAATGGATGTGTTGATTCAACAGAGAGTAAGTAAAGCGAGAAACAACAGATAAGTAAGTAAAGTGAGACACATGTATATGTAAAAATTGGTGACCGTGACACATTCACCATGGTAAATGACACCAGCAAGGCAGTAAGTAACCTGCCACTGACAATGCCTTTGTCCTGATATAAGTACTGTTAAGTCCCATGAGAGTGTCGGACTTCCCCGTGTCAAATCAAAGGCCAACAAAGGGAGAGTGTTAGGGCGACCTCAGCGCAGAGCTTAGTCGTGCTGGCAGAGGGGAATCCAATGTTATATTATGTACGATTAGAGAGAACGTAAGTAGACCTACCTGGCAGAGGGGAATCCAATGAGAATAGAGTAAAGGATTCCCCCATGTCAGGAGGATGACTATATACGAGTAACTACTTGAGGGCCGGCTCTCTGGGGTGTATGGTACATAAATGATAACGGATGGGCAGCGGCGCGTGTATGTACACGTTCCCGACGCTGTCCGATCCTCGTGGCTCAGGGTGCAGGCGCACGAGGTCGGGTGACCGACGTCGGGATGTCGGGAATCGGGATCGGGCGCGCGCTGGAAGGGGAAGTAACGACAGGAAGTTATAAGTATGTACACCGATGCTTGGGGCGGAGCGTCGGGGTCGGGATCGCGATCATCTGGGGAGCGGTCGGTCACGTGCTCGTCCGAGGAATTGGATGGTCACGTGATCACCAAACAGGTGTTCCCCTAACATCACCCCCCCTTTTGAATCGCAACGACTCGGTGCGGGGTGACGGTGGCGAAGATGGCGGGGGATAGAGTGAAGATGCCACGAATGTGGCGTGGGGCGTCGGGGTTGTCGCGGTGAAATTTGCGTACCAGATCGGGGGCGGCGACATTTTCGCGAGGTTCCCAAGAAGCTTCTTCGTAACCATAGCCCTTCCACAGGACCTTGTACTGTAGTTTTTTGCGGAAGGTTCGGCTATCGAGGATCTTTTCAACTTCGTAATGGGGTTCGTCGTCGATTATGTCGGGGGGCGGAGGGGGATCGGATCGACGACCTTCGATCGGATCAGCAATGGCGGGGATGAGCTTCACGACGTGGAAGACTGGGTGGATGCGCTTCATGGACTGAGGCAGCAGGAGGCGGTATGCCAGCGGGCCGACTCGCCTTTGCACGACGAAAGGGCCAAGGTAGCGATGCGACAACTTCTTAGACGGTCGGGTCGTAGAAATGTCGGTCGCGTCCAAGTATACCTTGTCGCCAGGCTGGTAGTCGGGCGTTGGGGCGTGCCGCTGGTTGTAATACCGCTCCATGTCGTCTTTGGCCTTTGAAAGCGCTGCCTTGGCTTCCTCCTGTGCTTCCTTCATGCGCTCCACGAACTCGTCTGCTGACTCGTTCTTGGAAGCGCCCCGACGCGGCTCAAAGCCCATGCGCGGATGCCGACCAGTGTCAAGCAGGAAGGGGGTCTGCTGCGTCGCCGAATGTACATGGTTGTTGTAACTGAATTCGGCGTCGGGCAGGAGGTCCTCCCAATCGTTCTGGCGCTCATTGCAGAAGACTCGCAAGAACTGTTCCAGTTCCTGGTTGACACACTCTGTCTGTCCGTCGGTCTGTGGGTGGTACGCCGTCGAGGCCGACAGCTTGATACCCAGGAGTCTGTACAGTTCGCGCGTGAACTCGGCGACGAACTGTGGACCTCGATCGGAGACGAATGCGTCGGGGAGACCGTGCAGCTTCCAGACGTGGCGACGGTAGAGGTTCGCAGCTCCCAGGGCCGAACAAGTCGTGTGCGACGCGATGAAGTGCGCGCGCTTTCCAACTGAATCCACGACATTCATGATCGCGTCGTGGCCGTTGGACTCTGGAAGTTCGGTGATGAAGTCGACCGATACGACATTCCATCGGCCTTCGGGGATGGGAAGCGGCTGCAGCTGTCCGACGGGGAGTTGGCGGCGAGGTTTTGTGCGCAGACACATGTCACAGGTGCTGGTGTACGAACCGATGAAGCGCGACATCTGGGGCCACCAGTAGTTGCGCGACACCAGTTCGAGCGTCTTCCAGCGACCGGGATGACCGGCGACCTTGGAGTCGTGGTGCTGCTCCACAATGCGTCGGCGAAGGTCTGGGACATTCGGGACATAGATCCGTCCACGGAACGTGAGCAGACCGCCTTCCTCTCCCCACTCGCCAAAGCGAAGGGAGCGGCCGGCGATCTTGGATGCTTTGACCAGTTGCGCCGCTTTCGCGACCGCATCCTCCTGAGCCCCATCGCGATTGCCCTTGCGGATCGCTTTCAGCACATCATCCTCCTCTCCGACCAGTGCAAGGCCTTCAGTTGCACGAACGGCGAAGAATTCTGGTTTGAGCAGCACGACGTTGGCGTTGTCGGCGCTTCCGTCGCCATGGTCGGGGCGACGCGATAACGCGTCGGGTTTGCCCATGCTACGGCCAGGACGGTGGTGGAGGGCGAAGTCGAAGTTAGCGAGGTAAAGCGACCATCGGGCTTGACGCCGATTGAGTTTCTTCGCGGTGAGGAAGTACTCGAGGTTCTTGTGGTCGGTCCAGATCTCCACCTTGTGCTTTGCGCCTTCTACGAAGTGTCGCCATTCCTCCAGAGACCGGATGATCGCCAGCATCTCTTTGTCATGGATCTCGTAGTTCCGCTCGACGGCGTTCAAGCTCTTCGAGTAGAACGCGACCGGGTGCCACTTGCCATCGGACGGCGACTCTTGCGACAGGACTGCGCCCGTTGCGAAGTCGGACGAGTCGGCTTCGATGCGGTACGGTCGATCGTCGTCGGGGAACATGAGGACTGGCCCCGATGTGATCGCAGACTTCAGAAGGGCAAAGGCCGACTGCTCCGACTCTCCCCATCGCCAGGCGACGTCCTTGCCTGTCAGATCGAACAGGGGTCGGGCGTGGTGCGAGAAGTCCTGGATGAACCGTCGGTAGAAATTGGTGAAGCCTAGGAACGCTTGCACCTCCTTCTTGTTCTTCGGCGCCGGCCATTCCAACACTCCAGCGACTTTAACCGGATCCATTTCCGCTTGCCCTTGCGAGATGATCAGCCCGAGATACTCGATCTTAGTCTGCTCAAATTCGCATTTCTCGGGCTTTAAGAACAGCTGATGTTCGCGGAGTCGGTCCAGTACCAGTCGCGTGACCCGATGGTGTTCCTCTAGCGTCTTTGTATAAATCAAGATGTCATCGAGGTACACGCAAACAACACCTTCAGCGATCAGATCGCGGAAGATATCATTCATCATGGTCTGAAATGTGGCGGGGCTGTTCGTGAGGCCGAAGAACATGACGAGTGGCTCGAAGAGGCCGCGATTCGTCCGAAACGCTGCCTTCCACTCGTCGCCTTCCTTGATCCGCACGTTGTTGTACCCCCATCGGACGTCCAACTTGGTGAAGTACCGCGCGCCGCGAAGGTTATTCACCAGTTCGCTAATGAGGGGCAGCGGGTATCGGTTCTTCACCGTGAGCGCATTGAGCGTCCGATAGTCCTGAACCAGTCGGAGCGACCCGTCCTTCTTCTTGATGAAGAAGACCGGCGACGCCATGGGCGACTTGGACGGTCGGATGCGACCTGTCTCGAGGTTCTCCTTGAGGAACGCGTCGAGTTCGACCTGTTCTGCCGGTGAGAGCGGGTAGACCTTCGTGCCCGTCGGCGACGCGCCCGGCTCCAGTTCGATGGCATGGTCCCATTGCTTGCGCTCTGGAAGCTCATCGAATGCGACTTTGGAGAAGACATCTTCAAAGTCGTGGAGGTGGGTCGGTACTGCGTCGCGGAAAGTTCTGGGCACGGAGTTAGCAGCGTGCGCTTCCGCAAGTCGCTGCGATGTCGTTTGGCTGGCCCGAATATGTTCGGCGGTCGGAGTCGGATGGATCGCGGTCGCGAAGATGCGATCGCCACTCAGGAAGGTTTCCACCAGGAAGTCGTCAGACTCTGGGTCAGGTTCCTCCAGGACCGGGGTGTAGGGGAGGAACTCCTCCTCATCAGAGTCGTCCTCAACATACGGGTTGGTCGGGGCTCGCAGGTCGGGCTCAGTCATCGGTATACCGTCGGCTCGACAGGCGCGGATCGCTGCGCGCACTTTGGTGCGTGCGCGCCGATCGGCTTTGACCTCGTCCTTGCAGGTGCCGCACTGCGTCGGACAGCGACTCATCTTCACCTCCTTGGTCTCCCAGTCGATCTCGGGGTTATGGTTTTTAAGCCAGTTGAACCCGAGGATCATGTCTTGCTTGCCTAACTGGGTGACCCCGAAGACGGCTCGTTCGGTATGACCGTTGTATCGCAAGACAGCTTCTACGATGCAAGAGACCGAACCGCCTTCGTTGAGAGTGCCGTCCACATTGTAAACCGGGGATGGCCGACTAAGCACCTTGGTTGTGAGCTTGTGTTTCTCGACAAAAGCAACATTGAGAAAACTGCCAGTCGCTCCGCTGTCCACTAGGGCAGTGACGGCATGCGACTCCTGGGTGTCGGTGGTCTCCAGTTCGACGTTGAGCCACAGGGATCTGGGGCAGGGGGAGGCAGCGGCGATGAAGCGACTAGGGAGTCGCTTTTCCCAGCGGGGTAGGCCACGACGCGACGGGGCGATCGGCTTTGCGACTGCGATTGGTGTCGTCGGGTCGGAGGGGTTTTGTACGTCTTTGTCGGTCGGTTCACTCGTCGGAATAGCAGCAATATTAGGTGTATTGGCGTATTCTACGGATAAAGGAGCGAACCGATTACGACTAGACAACGGGGGCGTACGTTCCACCCGTTGTGTAATTAAAAACCCTCCTCGGCGTCGGAGGCGGTCGCGTCGGCCGACGATGGAGTCGGGTCGGCGGGGACTGCGTCCTTGCGAGCTAGACGTTCCATGATGAGCGCCTCCAGCTCATCATCGAGCATGTGGCGCACGTCCCAGCGCAAAGGGCAGTCACGAGAGTAGTGACCCTTTTTCTTGCACCGAAAACAGTGGTCGTCGGCAGGCGCGACTCGATCGCGCATCCGATCTACGTCCATTGGGATGCCCTGGGGGATCGGCCTGGGGGCTAGTGCGGCAGGAGCGCGGGGGGCGGGGGGAGCGGGAGCGGGAGCGGGAGCGGGGGCAGTAGCGAACGCCCATCGTGCAGCTGCGGTGGTGGGCGGGCGGCTGTCGGGCGCCTTTGTCGGGACCATCCGACGGTGGAAGTCGTCCTCCGACCTCATGATGAAGTCTTGAGAACGAGCGATCCTCAGCCACTCCTCAATCTTCTCATCGTGCGGGCGACCCGTGGTGATGCTTCCGAGTCGCCTCGAGAGCTTCGGGTCCATTCCCCGACGGAATTTGAGGACCAGGTGACGCCCATCTGGGTAGCCCGCCTTGACCCACAGGGATCGGAACGAGTCGATGTACTCGTCGATCGATCGACCGTTCTGGAAGTACGCCGTCGACTCCAGGATGAGCGCGGCATCGGCGACCTCGTCGAAGAGGAAGAACTCGCCACGGAAGGTGTCTTCGAAGTCCTTCCAGGCGGGCAAGACGTCCTTGGCGGTTCCGACCTGGAACACCCGACTGACGAAGTCGGCGGCTCGCCCGTGCTGCATGTACGACAGCACCCATACTATTCGGGCGTGGTCGTCGGCGAAAATTCCCCCGCACAAGGAGAAGTAGAGCTTGCAGGCGTTCAAGAACGCGCGACCGCCCGATCGGGCGCCGTCGTAAATGGGAGGGGGCGACGGTCGGAGGTGGTGCGATCCCGATCGCGGAGAGCCTGGCAGCGGGGTGGTCGTCTCAGGCGGCGGGGGGGTCGTGTCTGCTTCGGGAGCAGCGGGGGTGGGATTGGGGGGTGTCCCCGACATGAATTTTTCGAAAAGAGCGGAGAGGCGGTCCATAGAGGCCGAGTTGGAGGTATTGGAGGCAGAGAGAGCCGAAATTGTGGCTTCCATATTCGCCAACCGCTCCTCCGTCGTGAGGAAGGGAGAGAACGGTCGCTGCGACATGTCACCAAATTCGGACATCTCGAAACGGGACTGGACGGGCGATCGGGGCGAGCGCGCGTTGGACGGTCGCGTGTAGCAGACGCGTGTTTCGGCGCGGAAGCGGATCGGTCGGCTTCGTCGGGTTTCTAGAGTTACTCTATTCTGCTGTTAGGGCGACCTCAGCGCAGAGCTTAGTCGTGCTGGCAGAGGGGAATCCAATGTTATATTATGTACGATTAGAGAGAACGTAAGTAGACCTACCTGGCAGAGGGGAATCCAATGAGAATAGAGTAAAGGATTCCCCCATGTCAGGAGGATGACTATATACGAGTAACTACTTGAGGGCCGGCTCTCTGGGGTGTATGGTACGTAAATGATAACGGATGGGCAGCGGCGCGTGTATGTACACGTTCCCGACGCTGTCCGATCCTCGTGGCTCAGGGTGCAGGCGCACGAGGTCGGGTGACCGACGTCGGGATGTCGGGAATCGGGATCGGGCGCGCGCTGGAAGGGGAAGTAACGACAGGAAGTTATAAGTATGTACACCGATGCTTGGGGCGGAGCGTCGGGGTCGGGATCGCGATCATCTGGGGAGCGGTCGGTCACGTGCTCGTCCGAGGAATCGGATGGTCACGTGATCACCAAACAGGTGTTCCCCTAACAGAGAGCGTGTACAAAAGTGGCAGTTTGGACAGGCAAGCTTGGACGACAAGGCCTGGACACGGGAGTCAAAGATGTAGTCAAACATTGAGTGCATGCTTGTGTACTGGCCCCAAGCAATTGTGGAAGGAGATTTCACGAATAAAGAGTGATGCAAGGTGTCACACAGGTTCTCCAAGCGAACTGGCTGCAAGGTAGCGGCATAAGAGAATTGTGCAATGAGCAAAGCCAAAATCTCAGAATTACAGAATGTAAGGAGCTCAGTGATGGTGTCGGGTTTTTGGTGCCATGTATTGTGCAACAACACGACAGTCGTGTCATACGCACAACTATTGTCCCGCCATGCCACCCCTACAGGAGCAACAAAGTATTCAACATCTGTTAGGGCGACCTCCGAGCAGAGCTTAGTCATACTGGCAGAGGAGAATCCAATGTTATATTATGTATGATAGAGAGAGCGTAAGAAACCTACCTGGCAGAGGGGGGTCCAATGAGAATAGAGTAAAGGATTCTCCCATGTCAGGAGGACGACTATATACAAGTAAGATACGTGAGGGCCGGCTCTCTGGGGTGTATGGTACGTAAATGATAATGGATGGGCAGCGGCGCGTGTATGTACATGTTCCCGACGCTGTCCGATCCTCGTGGCTCAGGGTGCGGGCACGAGGTCGGGCATCGGGATCAGGCGCGCGCTGGAAGGAGGAGTAACGACAGGAAGGTATAAGTATGTACACCGACGCTTGGGGCAGAGCGTCGGGGTCGGGATCGCAATCGGTCGGTAGCGATCGCACAGGTCGAGGGGCAGTCGGTGAGCGTCGGAGGGCGTGAAAGGGAGTTTCCCTAACAACATCAAGTACAGATACTTTGACCGTTTTACATTGGGGATGTAAATTCTGGTAAATCATGGCAATTCCCGGACGTCGCTTACAGACACGTGTGTGTTAGGGGAACGCCCGTTCACGCCCTCCGACGCTCACCGACTGTCCCCCGACACGTGCGATCGCTCCCGACCGATCGCGCCCCCGACCCCGACGCTCCGACCCAAGCGTCGGTGTACATACTTATACATCCCTGTCGCTACCTCCCCTTCCAGCGCGCGCCCGATCCTGACGTCCGACATCCCGACGTCGGTCGCCCGACCTCGTGCCCGCGCCCTGAGCCACGAGGATCGGACAGCGTCGGGAACGTGTACATACACGCGCCACTGCCCATCCGTTATCATTTACGTACCATACACCCCAGAGAGCCGGCCCTCACGTATCTTATTCGTATAATAGTCATCCTCCCGACATGGGGGAATCCTTTACTCTATTCTCATTGGACCCCCCTCTGCCAGGTAGGTTTCTTACGCTCTCTCTATCATACATAATATAACATTGGATTCTCCTCATTAGCGAACTGGTAAATAACCTTCGCGGCGCGCGGTACTTCACCAAGTTGGACGTCCGATGGGGGTACAACAACGTCCGGATCAAGGAAGGCGACGAGTGGAAGGCAGCGTTTCGGACGAATCGCGGCCTCTTCGAGCCGCTCGTCATGTTTTTCGGCCTCACGAACAGCCCCGCCACATTACAGACCATGATGAATGATATCTTCCGCGATCTGATCGCTGAAGGTGTTGTTTGCGTGTACCTCGATGACATCTTGATTTATACAAAGACGCTAGAGGAACACCGTCGGGTCACGCGACTGGTACTGGACCGACTCCGCGAACATCAGCTGTTCTTAAAGCCCGAGAAATGCGAATTCGAGCAGACTAAGATCGAGTATCTCGGGCTGATCATTTCGCAAGGGCAAGCGGAAATGGATCCGGTTAAAGTCGCTGGAGTGTTGGAATGGCCGGCGCCGAAGAACAAGAAGGAGGTGCAAGCGTTCCTAGGCTTCACCAATTTCTACCGACGGTTCATCCAGGACTTTTCGCACCACGCCCGACCCCTGTTCGATCTGACGGGCAAGGACGTCGCCTGGCGGTGGGGAGAGTCGGAGCAGTCGGCCTTTGCCCTTCTGAAGTCCGCGATCACGTCGGGGCCAGTCCTCATGTTCCCCGACGACGACCGACCGTACCGCATCGAAGCCGACTCGTCCGACTTCGCAACGGGCGCGGTCCTGTCGCAAGAGTCGCCGTCCGATGGCAAGTGGCACCCGGTCGTGTTCTACTCGAAGAGCTTGAACGCCGTTGAGCGGAACTACGAGATCCATGACAAAGAGATGCTGGCGATCATCCGGTCTCTGGAGGAATGGCGACACTTCGTAGAAGGCGCAAAGCACAAGGTGGAGATCTGGACCGACCACAAGAACCTTGAGTACTTCCTCACCGCGAAGAAACTCAATCGGCGTCAAGCCCGATGGTCGCTTTACCTCGCTAACTTCGACTTCGCCCTCCACCACCGTCCTGGCCGTAGCATGGGCAAACCCGACGCATTATTGCGTCGCCCCGACCATGGCGACGGAAGCGCCGACAACGCCAACATCGTGCTGCTCAAACCAGAATTCTTCGCCGTTCGTGCAACTGAAGGCCTTGCACTGGTCGGAGAGGAGGATGATGTGCTGAAAGCGATCCGCAAGGGCAATCGCGATGGAGCTCAGGAGGATGCGGTCGCGAAAGCGGCGCAACTGGTCAAAGCATCCAAGATCGCCGGCCGCTCCCTTCGCTTTGGCGAGTGGGGAGAGGAAGGCGGTCTGCTCACGTTCCGTGGACGGATCTATGTCCCGAATGTCCCAGACCTTCGCCGACGCATTGTGGAGCAGCACCACGACTCCAAGGTCGCTGGTCACCCCGGTCGCTGGAAGACGCTCGAACTGGTGTCGCGCAACTACTGGTGGCCCCAGATGTCGCGCTTCATCGGTTCGTACACCAGCACCTGTGACATGTGTCTGCGCACAAAACCTCGCCGCCAACTCCCCGTCGGACAGCTGCAGCCGCTTCCCATCCCCGAAGGCCGATGGAATGTCGTATCGGACGACTTCATCACCGAACTTCCAGAGTCCAACGGCCACAACGCGATCATGAATGTCGTGGATTCGGTCGGAAAGCGCGCGCACTTCATCGCGTCGCACACAACTTGTTCGGCCCTGGGAGCTGCGAACCTCTACCGTCGCCACGTCTGGAAGCTGCATGGTCTCCCCGACGCATTCGTCTCCGATCGAGGTCCACAGTTCGTCGCCGAGTTCACGCGCGAACTGTACAGACTTCTGGGTATCAAGCTGTCAGCCTCGACGGCGTACCACCCACAGACAGATGGACAGACGGAGCGTGTCAACCAGGAACTGGAACAGTTCTTGCGAGTCTTCTGCAATGAGCGCCAGAACGATTGGGAGGATCTCCTGCCCGACGCCGAATTCAGTTACAACAACCATGTACATTCGGCGACGCAGCAGGCCCCCTTCCTGCTTGACACTGGTCGGCATCCGCGCATGGGCTTTGAGCCGCGTCGGGGCGTTTCCAAGAACGAGTCAGCCGACGAGTTCGTGGAGCGCATGAAGGAAGCACAGGAGGAAGCCAAGGCAGCGCTTTCAAAGGCCAAAGACGACATGGAGCGGTATTACAACCAGCGACACGCCCCAACGCCCGACTACCAGCCTGGCGACAAGGTATACTTGGACGCGACTGACATTTCTACGACCCGACCGTCTAAGAAGTTGTCGCATTGCTACCTTGGCCCTTTCGTCGTGCAAAGGCGAGTCGGCCCGCTTGCATACCGCCTCCTGCTGCCTCAGTCCATGAAGCGCATCCACCCAGTCTTCCACGTCGTGAAGCTCATCCCCGCTGTCGCTGATCCAATTGAAGGTCGTCGATCCGATCCCCCTCCGCCCCCCGACATAATCGACGATGAACCCCATTACAAAGTTGAAAAGATCCTCGATAGCCGAACCTTCCGCAAAAAACTACAGTACAAGGTCCTGTGGAAGGGCTATGGTTACGAAGAAGCTTCTTGGGAACCTCGCGAAAATGTCGCCGCCCCCGATCTGGTGCGAAAGTTCCACCGTGACAACCCTGACGCTGCCCGCCACATTCGTGGCATATTCACGTTATCCCCAGCCGTCTTCGCCACCGCGGCCCCGCACCGAGTCGTTGCGATTCAAAAGGGGGGGTGATGTTAGGGGAACGCCCGTTCACGCCCTCCGACGCTCACCGACTGTCCCCCGACACGTGCGATCGCTCCCGACCGATCGCGCCCCCGACCCCGACGCTCCGACCCAAGCGTCGGTGTACATACTTATACATCCCTGTCGCTACCTCCCCTTCCAGCGCGCGCCCGATCCCGACGTCCGACATCCCGATGTCGGTCGCCCGACCTCGTGCCCGCGCCCTGAGCCATGAGGATCGGACAGCGTCGGGAACGTGTACATACACGCGCCACTGCCCATCCGTTATCATTTACGTACCATACACCCCAGAGAGCCGGCCCTCACGTATCTTATTCGTATAATAGTCATCCTCCTGACATGGGGGAATCCTTTACTCTATTCTCATTGGATTCCCCTCTGTCAGGTAGGTTTACTTACGCTCTCTCTACCGTACATAATATAACATTGGATTCCCCTCTGTCAGCACGACTAAGCTCTGCAGCTGAGGTCGCCCTAACAGTGTGGGACCCTGGCGCCATGCTGCTAAAATTTTATATCTGGGGTGCGTCCCCATTCCAAACTGTGCTGCTGAGAGGCATATATACTCAGACAACAGGTTCTGAAAATTGCTGCAGCAGCAAGTCCATTGACCTCACAAATTTTAGTTTAGACTTATGTCGATTACATTTTTGGCCTCTTTTTAAGTGTGAATCCATGGTCAGAATTGTTGCTTGTGAGAGGACAAGGGATAGCAACACGATATCAAAGTGTGCTGCTCAAATAGTTCAGTTTGCACGGCCGAGAGGCTGCGTGAGGTGAATTCAGAAACCCAAATTGATGGGCGCGCACCGAGCTGATTTACCAGGCTGTTGGCCCAGCTCATGGCCTGTAAATTAGGCCTGTAAATTGGCCTGATTTACAGTAAATCAGTCAGAGCTAAGTGCTTATGAGCACTTAGCCCCCTTATTTCAGAGCTTAATGACCACTTCTGGCTCATATAGCAGTCAACAGCAGGACCATAGGCTCTCAGTACAGTATATTTGCCTCCTGGACATGCCTGTGGGAGGCTTCAGGTGTGCTGGGTTGCTTTTCTGCTCATATGTACATTTAAAGGACTGTAAACTGTCTTCAATCATAGTAGAGGAGCACCCCTTGTAGAACAAAATCAATTTTAGATGCTTTTAAGCTAGATATATCCCCCCTCAGGTATGCTCAGGGAGCTGAGGGAGGTGCCTCGCAGCGACGAATTTTTTTTCGTGAACCAAGGGAGCTTACAAGACGCGCCGCGGGCAGGAGGGAGGGAGGCGAGCGCTTTCGCGCAGACGTGCCGGGTCACGTGACCATTGATCGCCGTCGGATCACGGCAGGTGCCGGCGCCGTTTTTCCCGCCGACTGTTGGCTGAAAGTGATCCCATCATTATGATGGGAACAAATTGATCCAATCATTAAATAACTGGCCCAAAACTCAGGTGGAAAGACCTCGTTCTATAAATAGAACTCGGAATCCTCACCCTCAGTCTCTATAACACGACTGAGGGTAAGTTACTGCATTCCTTAGTGTACCTACTGCTTATACTGATTCATTCTTTACTAGACTTACTGTCTATTGCATAGGTACATCCAATATACCAGTCTCTATAACACGACTGAGGACTTACTGTCTATTGCATAGCCCGGTACTTTCTATCAGGTTATGGGCCCCGGAGCCTGAGCGCATCTCGAGAAGCCTACCTGTCGTGAACACGAACGCTAGACTCCTTCAGGAAGAACCTGTCGCACTCAGCCGCTGCCTGGATCTCGAACAGTTCACAGAGCCGCGCCATCAGCACCCATCGCGATCCCATCTATCCGACAAACACCATGTCGTACAGCTCGACTAACCCGTCCGCCCACACCTCTGGCTCGCCCGTAACAGGGCGCCTACGTCCAGCACTGTTTCCTTCTCTGGAGGAGGAAGACGGAGCGAAGACCCCGGTACAATCGCGCCCGCACTCGCCGGCGCCATACGGGAACCCCGACTCTGCCACTCACTGGACTCTGGAGCAGGACATCGAGCCCTCGAAATATCAACATCTTCTTCGCCTCCCGCATAAACTCTCCGCCACCAACTACATTACGTGGACCACGATGATCGAATCTACCCTCGACACCGTGGATTTGTTCGACTACTGTCAAGGGCTTGTTCCGAAACCGGACGACATGACGGAGCGAATTGCCGCGCAGCGCTGGAAACGAGCTAATGCTCAAGTGCGTGCGATCCTTACCACAAACATGACGGAAGAGGTGGTGAACCAACTGGGTCACCATCGCGAGGCTGCAGTGATCTGGCTTGAAGCGCAGCGCCTTTTTGCGGGACGGACACTCACTGACTGGACACTCACCATCACGTCCCTTGTAACGACGAAATACGTCGACGGGGACGACCTACCCGCGCACATTGCACGGATGAAAGGCTACCGCCGCGACCTTATCATGATGCAGAGGGACATCGACGACGATCTGTACGCATGTTTCCTTCGCATCTCTATGCCCTCTTCCTGGAACTACGTCTTCGCTGGCTTACCCGCCAAGTACACATCCTCCGAAGTCGAACGCCGAATCAAGGACGAATATGGAGTTCGGACAAACCAGGAGACCACGGCCATGGCGTACAACGCCTCGCATGCATCGGGCAACAAGAAATCCAAGAGTCGAACACCCGTCCCCGGCGAACCATTCTGCACGAACTGCAAGATATCCGGTCACCTTTCGAAAGACTGTTGGTCGAAAGGGGGTGGAGCTGAAGGGCAGGGGCCTCGCCAAAGAAGTAAGAAGTCGAAGGGGAAAGGAAAAGGAAAGGAGAAGGAGAAAGAGAAGGAGCGAGAGAAGAGCAGACGGAAGGGATCCTCGCAAACGAAGGCACACCAGGCACGTCACGACACTGACTCTGACGACAACTCCAGCGCCTCGACACTATCCGAGACCTCCGTTTACATGGCTTCGACTACTCCATTCACCTCGCCCACCGGATGGATACTAGATAGTGGAGCTACGGCCCACATCTGTAAACATCGATCAGCCTTCAAGACCTTCACTCCCGAGAACACCACAGTCGGAGGCATCAATTCGAATGGACCTCAACTCATCGTTGAAGGACGCGGCGAAGTAGACCTCGTCGTCAGCGTCAAGGGACGTCCAGACCGTGTCGTTACCCTCCAACGCGTTCGTTTTTGCCCTGCCGCACGGGACAACTTAATCTCGGAGAGTAGAATGGATCGAAAGGGCCTGGGCATCTGGAAGAAACATGGAAAGGTTCGCATTTCAAACGACGATCGCCAGGTCATCATGGAAGGCAAGCTCCTCCGTGAAGGCCTTTACGACATGAATTGCGTCGTCGCTACCACTTCCTCCCCTCCATCCACACTCGCCTTCGCCGCCGTACCATCCTCTAAAATATCCCTCGACGTCTGGCACTGCCGATTAGGCCACATAAGCGAAAATTACCTTCGCTATTTATCGAAGCATGACATGGTCACTGGCCTGAATCTTCGACGCTCTGACGAGCTACACCCTTGCGAAGGATGCGCGTTGGGGAGGCATCCTCAATCCCCCTTTCCTCGACAAGCCACGGAACGCGCCACAAAAATCCTCGAACGTCTTCACGCCGATCTTCAAGGACCCTTCAATCGCTCGATTCACGGCTTCACCTACGCCCTAGGCATCGTCGACGATTGCAGTCGAAAAGGCTGGAAGATATTCCTGAAGCTGAAGAACGACACCAGGAATGAACTCAGAGCGTTTATCACACGCGTCGAGAATTCCACTGGCCGTAAAGTCACATTTTTCCGCTCTGACCGTGGGGGGGAATTCATTGCTGAGGAACTAAAGGAATTTTTCAAGCAGAAGGGCATTACTGTCGAGACATCCGCACCACATACCCCACAGCAGAACGGAGTCGCTGAACGGTTTAACCGTACCACTTCTGACCACGCTCTCGCTATGCTCAAGGATGCTGGTATGTCCGACGGCTTCTGGCCTCAGGCCCACCTTTATTCTTCTGACGCCCGGAACTGCTGTCCCACCAAAGCCCTCAAACGCAAAACCCCCAACGAGGCATTTTACAACAAGAAACCCGACGTCTCCGCCTTCCGCATTTTTGGTTCTCGCTGCCACGTACGAGTTCCTCCGGAATCCCGGAAGAAGCTCCAACCCCGCTCTATTGAGGGGATATTCTGCGGCTTCGAACCCGGATCCAAGGCTTGGAACATCTGGATACCCTCCAGGAAGCGATTCCTTGTCTCGCGGGACGTCATCGTCTACGAAAAGGTATTTAGCCTTCGTGACGAGGACACCATCACGTCCAGCCCTCCCGCTTCGAGCGAGGGGGTGTCTCAACCTACAGGTACAAACGCTCGAAGCGAAATTCCTGTTATCACCATCAACGAGGAGGCCACACCAGCCGACTCACAACTTCCTTCACCAACTCCTGTTCCGCAGCCAACTCGTCAGGAACCCTCTCCTCCAGCATCGCCCACTTCATCGCCTGCTCCCACACCTGCTCCTTTGCCTACCCCACAAACTCGTCGATCTACTCGTGCAACACGTCCATCATGGGTTAAACAAGCCAACGACATCCAAAAGGCAAAGGACTTACAGCTGAAGAAGCAGCGGAAGGAAATTCGAGACGCCCGAGAATCTCGCCGCGCAGCTCGCGTTGCAACGAGACATTCTCAACAGTCAGATATTCCCGAAGGTGAAACTGTTCAACCCTCACCTGAAGGAGAGACTGCTCGCCTCGCATTTCTTGCAGCTCACGGACCGGATGTGCCTCGTAACTTCCGCGAAGCTACCAAATCTCCGGATGCTGATCTATGGTGGAAAGCGATGCAAGAAGAGATCGATCTCCTCACACGGCGTGGAACCTGGGTCGTCGAAGACTTACCTCCGGATCGGAAGGAAATCGGCTGTCAGTGGACTTACACCATTAAATATGGTCCACGCGGCGAAATTCTCCGGTACAAGGCTCGCCTTGTTGCGCAGGGATTTTACCAGATCCCCGGACTGGACTTTGACGACACCTTCTCCCCTACGGCACGTTTGGAGTCCATAAAAATTATCCTCCATCTCGCAGCTTCACTCGGATGGGTACGAGCGCAAGACGACGCCACTGGCGCATTCCTGCACAGTAAACTCGACTGTATCATCTACATGAGACAGCCACCTGGATTCGATGACGGCACCAAACGGCCCGTGAGACTGATACTCAGTCTTTACGGACTCAAACAAGCAGCTCGATTATGGTACAAGTACATGCTGAAACGGCTGAAATCGATTGATTTTATTCAACTTCACTCCGACAATGCCGTCTTCTACCGTAAATCAGCATCAGGTACCGCTATCATCGCTATTCACGTCGACAACATGATCACAGTCGCAGATTCACCCGCCGAACTCGCCCGCGTTCGCAAACAGCTCCACAATCTGTTCGAGATGAAGGAGGAGGACCCGAACTGGCTAATGGGATTCCAGTTGATCGAGGACTGCGTCAACCACACCATTTCCATCTCGCACCAACAGTACATCGAAACCATCCTGAAACGGTTCAAGATGGACCAGTGCAAGCCTCACTCGCTCCCGATGGTTCCCGGACTTGTTCTATCGAAGGATGATGGCCCGCGGACGAAGGAGGAGAAGAAGGACATGGAGAATGTTCCCTATCGCGAACTAGTTGGTGCGCTTACGTGGATTTCGCTTATCGCGCGCCCCGACATTGGTTTTGCTAGTCGGTATCTCGGCCAGTTCAATTCCAATCCCGGAAAATCACACTGGAAGGCAGCACTACACGTACTTCGTTACCTTTCTGGTACCCGGTCTATGTGTCTGGTGCTAGGGACAAAAGCGAAAAATCCATTGGAACTAGTTGGATTCACGGACTCTGATTGGGCTCGCGACGTCGATGACCGCCGCTCTGTCACTGGATCTGTCTTTCAACTCGGAGGTCAGACCGTCGCTTACGGCAGCAAGAAGCAGGTCACTGTCGCAACTTCCTCGACTGAAGGGGAGTATATGGCAGCGTCGTACACGGTCAAACTCGGGCTATGGCTTCTTCAACTACTTGAAGAACTCGGCCGTCCGATGACCGTGTCTACCACCATCTACATCGACAACACAGCCACAATCAACCTTTCGAAAGACGCTCGCTATCACCCGCGAACGAAACACATCGACGTCCAGCACCATTTCATCCGCGAACGCGTCGCCGACGAGACATTCCAACTCGAACATCTCTCCACTTCCGAAATGGTCGCCGATATCCTAACCAAGCCCCTCGCCATGACACCTTTCCAATACCTTCGCGATAAACTCGGACTCTCTCAACCTACGGACTGAGGGGGTGTGTTGGAATCCAGTCCTTTCCTTATGTGTGATTTACTCTCGTCTCTCGTTTCTCCCTTTTACGATTTGATCTAATCTCGTTACCACGTGCTACGTACATACACGCGCCAACCACGTATCCTCACCCTCAGTCTCTATAACACGACTGAGGGTAAGTTACTGCATTCCTTAGTGTACCTACTGCTTATACTGATTCATTCTTTACTAGACTTACTGTCTATTGCATAGGTACATCCAATATACCAGTCTCTATAACACGACTGAGGACTTACTGTCTATTGCATAGCCCGGTACTTTCTATCACGCCCAGTGCTGCTCCGTCTGGATGAGAAAATTCAACCACAACGAAAAAGTGGTCCAAGAGACTGAACCATATTGCCAGAAGCCTGGAATCCGTGAGCAAGGTCTGACGTCCGGCGATGTGGTCGATGTCTCACCCGCAATTACGTTCCCGTCGAAATCGTGCAGTATCACGTTACGTCTCGGTAGAAGGGACATCAAAAATAGCTACCTGGTGCGTTTACGACGGAGTTCTGGTGCGACGAGGACGTTTGCGACGGAGCTTTGTCGCCTGTAGCGGTAGCGTGGTTTGTCACGGTAACGCTGCACGGTTGAGTTTGAAGTCTTCGCGAGAGAACAGGGGTAAATCTTAGTATTCGGAAGAACTTCTGCATCTTTGCTGTATCTAATCATGTAGCGGGTTTATATAGGTGTGGATAATCAAATAGGAGAGTGTTTAGTAAGTAGGAGTTCGGCATGGAGTGCCGCCGGACGACATCGGTTTCTCAGAATAGAGCTGGCCACACGATAACCCATAATGTTGACGATATTGTTTAGCATCGACCGTGACATTTCATAGGTGGCTGTTTGGCTGTGCCCTCGCTTACATTGACAGCGCTCATCCTACTGCAGCTAATTCCATAATTTACATGTTATTGTCGCACCCAGATGCCCTGCATGCATTTCCGGTGCCAAGTGGCCCGATCTACTCAAACCCTAAAACTCGTGCGAGGCGTTGCAGAGAATTATGTTGTGGAGACGTGCACAGCATGAAAAGGTAACTTGACAGATGCATGCAAAGTGGTCACTGTGTTGTTTCTATCCCTCTTTCTGCTGTCGTTTTAGATGCAAAACTACAATATCCTTCCACCCTCTGATATTACCCGTGTAAACAGCCCTTCACTCACCGTGATGCGTAGTACCACATATGATGCTCTCAACGCCACAAGTTGTGCCACCCCAACAGAACACTGGAGACGCGTGCGCCACGGTCCCATGCTCCTGTGCTACACTTACATACTGGCCCGTCTTGACCTCAAAAGCTGTACTTAGAATAACGTAGAATGGTCTGCCCCAAGCCACGAATAGAAAACATCGAACCTTGTTCGACATCTTTTTCTCACTGCCTTATAGTCCTATAATTGATCGATAAGTAAAATCAAATCCTCCACCGCCTGACAACAGCATCGTCCCCCGCGCTCCACACATCCCACCCGCTTCCCTCCTCGACACTGCGAGCCCTGACACACCTGACAGCGTCGCAGTCCCCACCGACGAGCTCCGCGCTCACGCCAGGGCCGTCGGGCAAGACTGCCGCAACGTACGGCAGCCCATCCGCCGTGGCCACCACCACATCCAAGCCCCCCGCTTCTCCTTCTCCTTGCGCACGCTGCACGAACGCGAGGCTCTCGATCCCGCCGCGGCCGCGCACAAACGACGTCACCTCCCCTGTGCCCCCCGTGTCCGCGCCCAACACGCGCGTGTCAAACATCCGCACGACGCCCGCAGTCGAGCCCGCAGCGAGGAGGTGGTGCCCCGCATCGTGGGCCAGAGCCGCGACGCCGCCTGCACCGCTCGGGGCGCAGCGGAAGGCCGGGCGCTCCCTGCGCAGGTCAAAGAGCTGGATGGACCCGTCCTGGAGGCCGCACCATAGCATCTGATCCGTGCCGAGAGCGGCAGAGAGGATGGGTTGAGAGGCAAAGGATGGAATGGAGAGGACGGGGGTGGAGGAGATGCTGGTGTTCCAGAACTTGAGGGTGCCGTCGAGGGAGGTGGAGAGAATTTCGTGGCCGGCACCGAGGATGACGGTGGCAGTGATGGGGCGGGTGTGGCCGCGCAGGGTGTGGGTGGGGGTGATGCGGGTGCTGCTGGGGGAAAGGTCAGCAGGGAGGATGGAGAGCGAAAAGTCGGCGCCGGCGGAGAGGAGGGCACGCGAGGAACGGAAGAACTGGAGATTCGTGGTGGTGCTTAGGTGCGGGCGGGCCGCGGTGGGTGGAGTCGTGATTTGGGAAGGCGGGCCGTGGGCGGGATAAATGGAAACGGGGGCGAAAGGCGAGACAGGGTACAGGAACACAGAACCGTCGAGGAATCCCGTAGCAAACCGTGTAGAGTCTGGGGAGATGTCGAATGCTGTTATACGCTGGGGCTAAACCAAGAATGAGAGCGTATTCAAGAGCTAGACTGGTAACCAATCCCTCACTGAGAGACAAATCTCGAGTACTCGAGACTTGTCACTCAGTGAGGGAACGGTCACCAGTCTATTCAAGAGCCATGACACGACTCACGTGTTGCGGGTTTGACCGCTCAGGATCAAGATACTCCTGCATCGGAGGCAGCACTGGCGTAGGCTGCATCCCCAGCGGCGGGCATGCGACGCGGAACACCTGCACGCATCAGCAAGCGAGTACGCCAATTCCACAAGTCCACTCACCCCATCACTCCCTCTTTGAATTCCAACTTCGCCTTCTATGGCCTTCAGATGCATGAGATTGCGGTCCTTGTCGTCGAGCTCGGCTTGGATCTTCGCGTGCACAGACGGCTGCGCAGTCTTGTAACATGACACCCAGAACTTTTCTGAAGGCACGATGCCAGCGTGGACATCGCCAATCACGGCGGGAAACGTCGGGTCGATGGTGACGATGGGAAGGTTGATAGGGTCGAGGGGCGGCATTGAGAAGAGATAATCGATTTCGGTTGTTTGGAGAATACAAATACGGGCCGCAGGCTGCCGTTTGCGCTGCCGCGCCTGATGACTCGACATTGAAAACCCGCTCCATGCCCTAAGGAACGACGCTCGGGAACCCGCGAAGGGCTAACACGGTAACATGATTGATGATCAGAATATAATGTAATCCTCATCTAGCGGCGCGAGGTAGAAGGAGAAGGGGGGAAAAAGTTATCGAAAGTTGAAATCGGCGCGGTATTTATAGGGTCGACCGTTGCAAGTTGACGTGTCCGACAAATTTGGGTTTCGACCGTTTTTTGACGTGTCAGACAAATTTAAGTTTCGACCGCTGGTTGGCGTGTCCGCAATAGGAAGTTCCAAAGTCGTTCGTTCGAAAAGAAAAAAGAAAAAAGAAATACAATGCAGCAGCGACCACTGTGCACGTTATTCGTCATCTGGAACGAAAGCTATCCCGATCTGATCCAGAAGCGCCTGCTAGCTGCTACATAGGTGATAACCAGCACCATGGCACTCCCATCGGACCTGCCATACCCCCCTTTCCTCACCAGCATCACCAGGCCCTGACCACTACACCTCGTCCTACTGCCGGCACGCATGGGCAGATCTGGCTCATTGTAGGTTGCGTGCAATTACGTTGAGTGTTTCTGCTCTAACGCTTTTTCAACCTCTCGAGATCAGGAGTCGGATGTATCGAGACAAGGTTCCGCCCAGTATCATGGATCTGTTTGCCACCTTAAAGAGGGTCTATGCCGCCTCCGGACGCATTTAAAATAACAGCCAGACCTGGGTGCTTCAGGCATGTACAGGTGCTTATGATTTCCGAGCCATCAGCTCTGTTTCTTTTTTCATATATACAAGTTAATGCGGAGAAGGAACGGAAGGATTTCAAAGATGATTCCAAAGTGAGTAGTCGAGGTTGCTATACTCTCGAGGTGTCACTAACCCCCGCCAGGTCTTCACTGTCCTGGAAGGCGTGCTATCGATGTTACGATTAATCGCATACCTGCATATCCTACTCAATTTCCACCAGTTTGAAACCTTGATCGATTTCTGCCGCGCGCAGGGGCCGTAAGGTATCTGCATACATCGTGTGTTCTGAGTTACGAAAACAAGGAGGCACGAGGCGCGAAGGATTAGAGCCTCTATTTTAATATGCTTCTTTCACCTTCATTTCCCCACGGATGGCCGCCATAGTCCACCAATCAAACCGATGGACGAGTTGCGCCTGAAACTTCCCGTGTGTCCACCTCGTGTGCTCTTGCAACTTGGTCTTGCTTTGAATCTAGCACGATGTACAACTCGTTGTACTCGACCAGGCTCTCCCGTCTCTCTAGCCGCCGCGGTCCACCGCCATCAAGTGCTCAAGTTCTGCGAGCGGCAGCAACGGCGATCTCAACGTTGAGTGAAGCCGGCGTGACGCACGCATGCTTCGTCGGCGGCATGGCCTGCAAGCTCTTTGGCAATGCCAGGGACCCAAACGTGAGTACCAGAGTCCTCGCCGATCAAGCCCCGTCCTCTGCGCTCAACTTTGGATTTCCAACCTACCAGGACATCGACATCCTATGCCTTACCACCGAGTGGGAACAAGAAGCGCTCAAACGCAAGCTCGTGTCCCTCAACTCCAGCTTCTACCTCGTGGCCGCGCGCAGCCCACTCGCAACGTACAAAGTCCTCTGGTTCCGATTCGCCGACACCGACTCCTGTGTCAAAGTCGATCTGCTGTTCCCCGGCGTCCTTGGCATCCCCAGCATCCCTGCATCGAGCATCACCACCGCCAACGCGCACAAGCTCCCGTGTGCACCGTTTGCGCTCGTGCTGCTCCTGAAACTGCAAGCCTGGGTGCATCACGGCGAGGCGCTGGAGTATCGGTTCCGGCAGAAGCAGTTAATGGATGCCAGGGACATTACGTTGCTCCTCCCCATCGCATGCTCGATGAATATACGGCCTTGTGCCACGGGAACACTCCCAAAGGCGTTTCTGGAGTTGTCAGCGGGGCGTGCGGAGAAGTTTGTAAGACACGCACCATCCTCCCGGCCGTTCTGGGAGCTTCTGAGGCTGATTAAGACGGAGAAGAAAGCAGTTGAGGGCGCGGAGGGAAGCAGCAGGCCACTTGGTGCTGCCAAGGAACCAGCAAAGGCGGCGCCTGCTGTGGTAAACGGGCTTTACAGTGGGATGCAGGGAAGCGCGGTTCTGCTGAGAAAGGCTGAAGACGCGCGGCGTGTATCCCCCCAATCAAGATTGGATCTGATTGCGGCGTTCGAGAGGTCCACGATAAACTCTATGTGATGCTGAAATATTGATCGAATTGTTGTACTTGTGAAGCGAGATATGGATCGGATGGAGGCCATGTGGGGAATGATGCAACGAGTTTTAAATGGAAACTTTTCTGGCGGACTGTTTGGAGTTCAAAATTTCGGACATGATGCTGCACGAACAACTTAGGCCTCTATTCCACGGAAGACGATGCGAAGGGCGAAAGAAAAAAACAATAGAATGGTACGAGAGAGGTCCAAGAGTAGTACACGGGGAGCAAATGAGAAAGGAGTGCGAGTACCTATAGACGTTCCGTGTTCGGAATTCTATCCAAGGGCCCAAGAAAGTTGAGGAGAAGACTGAGGCCGAGCGAGTGAAGGAGACCAGTTACAGCGGTTAGTCTCTACAGCAGATAAATGCACTCAGTAAATGGTTAAAGATATCGGGAAGAGAATCTACAGGTTCGCAACGAGACAGAGAGCACGGGCGAGCAACACTCCCAAACCGAGCGGGAGCTTGGTGCACGCCGATAAACAAAAGGTCTACTTCACCCACGGCGACCTCAACCTGACGAATATACTTGTCGAGAACGGCCAGGTGACCGGGATCCTGGATTGGACTTGTGCAGGGTGGTATCCGGGGTATTGGAGCACATCAAAGCTGTATATCCCCAGCGTGGATACGCAAAGTGGCGGAAGCTGTGGACCGCCATCTTTCCGCAGAACAAGGATGCATATGATCTAGAGGAAGAGATATGGCAGTATACATGCTAGTTTCTCGGTAATTCGGTCAAATTTTGCTAACTCTCTGAAAGCCTCTGTATATATGATGACCGTTCCTATGACCGACGCTATAGGTTTTTCTTTCGGGCGTGCTTTCTGAGCTTCTCAGATGCGGAAACGAATGGCAAGCCTGACAACCACAACGAACACTCAACAACAGCAAGGAGCGGCGGCACGGAATACAGCAACAACGAAGCCCTGGGACCCAAAACGATGATCCGACGACAGCAAGGCGGACACGGCGCAAGTCCAACGACAGTGAGGAACGGCGACGACGCCGCGATGCTGGCCACGCCACAACCCACAACGATAGGGATGGTGACAGGGAGCCAAAACAGAAGCGTCGAATAACCCTACATGGGACACGTTTCAATCTGACGGTATCGCTCAAGGCAGAGCTCCACCAGGTGTGAGAGATATGCTAGAGAACGACGTATTGATCTGTCATTATAGATTGGGCGGCAACCAACAACGTACACGCATGCTACCACGAAATTGTCAATCCATCTCGCTACGAATCAGCCTTCTCCACTCCTACAGCGATTGAAGGCGGAGCCATTGCTTGGGCGTTCATTTGTATCTGCGCCTTTGCTTTGGAGCGACGGACAGCTTGCACGATGGAGAATACTGTGAAAGCAAGGACGACTGATACCGCAAGACCTATGATGAGTCGCATCTACGCCCACATCAGATGGTGCGATATGGACAAGCGATGGAAAGATACCTTCATGTCTTTCCACCTGAGACCGAAGTTACGGTCAGCTGTAGCAGAGAGAAAATATTCCGAGGGCGGACGCACCACATATCCTGTAGAGTGATAACTTGTGGGTTGCGCGACATTAGAACGAGAAGGAGACTCACCTTGCGAACTTTGTGTGCCGACCTGCGGAACCCCTGTGAGGCTGCCGCTAGATTCTCTGGCGAAGAGTAACATACTTTGAGTGGAGGAGTGCGTAAAAGATGCTGGAAATCACACCTGTTCGAGATTGCAGGGACTCGATGTGTTCTCCTCTTTCTGCCAGCGATTGCAGATTGCCCCTCATGATCGCGACAGTTTCGTCAATCTCAGCCTGTACTGCGCCTACCGACGTCCGCCCATTCCTCGCCGGCCTTCCAGTTCCATTCGATCTAGGGTTCGAATTGACTTTTGCATTTGACTCGTCCATAACTCTCGAGGCAGGCTCGGCACTTGGTGCAGAAGGAGCTGGACCTACAGTAGGCGTAGGAGGGTCGTACACTGTGCCATGGAGGGTAAATGGCGTGTATGATCTGCGGGCATAATTTAGCATCGTCTTGATGATACAGTGACAGTGAATCGGCGAGAGGGGGCGCAAACGTTGGACCAGCCAACGTTGTCAGAGACGGGGGGCCCAAACTTCAAAGACGGCTTGTTTTGAGCCCCAGGATGGATGGCTATGCAGCGGGCATGATAACACAGCGATGGTTGTCACCAGCCGCAGTTATCAATGATCCTCCATACTTAACAAGTCAACATCAAGTACTCAGCAACCGTCGGGCACGGTTTCACAAGCGTCGTCGTTTCAAGGAGCTATAAGGCTGGTATGAGGTACCTAGAGGTCGGAAATGTGCCTGTGTATGACAACGTTGGGATGAGAGTAACGAGAAACATAGGCATTCGGACGCAAGCTAGTCTTTAAAGAGTTCTGAGTAGAGGCCGATGGCTTCTTGATCGTGATGAGAGGAAAGCTTGAAGCCTTCAAATCAGCTCGGGGTGCCACGTGGACACGCCGTTTTTTTTATTTTTACTCACACCGATTCGCATATTTTTCACCTTGTTCTCACTGCAGCTTACAGGCTCTGCTTCTGGCCGAATGATCCAAATCCAGTTTGAAGGATAATGTCTGAGCACTTCAACATTGACGGCAATCGTCTTCAACACTGGAGTCTGGCGCAACCCTGTGATAATTTGTGGCATCTCATTGCGGTTCACTCAATCGAACGGACGGGCCTAAGGTATCTATGTGGTCTGTATGGCTTATATATATTGCTAGTATACTGCGAATAGCTCAGCTCAGCCTGCCATCTTCAAGCTCTATCTTCTGTGGCACCATTTGACGGCCTTGAAGCACTCGCAATTGAGCGACCGTCTCCTCAATGCGCTGCTAACTCATGGCTACATCTGGGACATTGCAGCATCGCAGCAGAGAACGAGGCTTTCACCTAAGGCCCCTTTGAAGTGACTTTGAGCGCTCCACATATAGACGCCTAGAGCTCGTATAGAGATCAGTCTGCTGTTCATGGCATCGATGATTCGAAGCAGATCGCAGAAGTTCACTTCAGTCAGATGAACACAAAGTTCTGTCAAACTGGTTGATTCCTCTTGATTTTTCAGGTTGCCGCTGCTTGAGAGAGCATGAGGCAATACCCCTATGCATTCTCATTTAAGGCGCTCATCAGAAACGCCTTCGATTCCCTCTCATGGTTGTCCAATTCCTCGATGAAACTACGAATCGCTTGGTGTTTGAGGAGGAAACGCAAGTGTTCCAATCTACTGCTTACCTCGGCGGCACTGCGCTGGCATTTCAGAGCATCGTGAACACATTTAATGTCAGTATTTCCGGTGCGTGTTATGCCCATAACTTCATGAGATGATATGAATAACGGAACAATCAGGGTCCTCCCTGGCCTTGTTCGGTGCAACCTTCCCTAACCAACATATACCAGACACAGAACCGAAAATTATCATCGATGGCGGCGAACCTACTGATATAACCATCAATGAAAGGACTAGCATCGGTCTTCTGTACCGTACTCCCATCCTTCCTGATACTGCCCACAACATCACCTTCATAAATCTTCCTCTCCTTCTGGATTATATGGAAGTCACCATCGAAGATGGCACGCCTTTACCTGGACAGCGTATAATAGTTGACGACGATGACACGTCGATCACATACACTGGAAATTGGAACCGGAGCGAGAACGTCTTGATAGAACCTGCGAAGAATGTCTCCCGAGTCCCTGTCGGAGGCGCAACTCATCATGCGTTTGGCGCGTCTCTCGTATATAAATTCAATGGTGTGTCATTAGACGATTTTTCCAGGGCCCATCTCATTCGAGCAGGCACCTCTGTTTCGGTTTTTGGTCAATCAAATCTGGGCCCAGGAACCGTTCTGATCGATTATTTTCTCGATGGGGTCAACAATTTACCTCCTATCGTCTATGGCGCCAAAACCCCTGCCGATCCGAATTTTTTGTGGTATAGTAGGGATTCGCTTGCTCCTGCTGAGCACACTCTGGAGATGAAGATCTCGGGACCCAGCTTTACGCTGGATTATTTTCTCTATACACCGTCATCCGGTTTACTCGTTACACAATCTGGAACGCCACAGGTGCCTCTCACCTCCGTGAAGCCAAGTCCCAGAGCAACAGAGACGTCCACCCCTTCATCTTATCCCTCAAAGTCGCACCATGTCTTGATCGGAGCTATTGTTGGGGCCGCCGTCGGTTCTTCTGTTGTTGGGGTGGCGCTGGAAACGCACACGCAGACGTGTTTTGCCATCTCAAGGACAACGTACGCTTCGTATTATTCTTCTCCGTGACAAATGTCGACCAGACGTTTGCTTTCAGTCGATCCATTCCCACTTCCAGCGCGCCAGAATATTCCTTACGATCTACCTTTCAAGATCAGAATCAAGCGTATATCGCATGACGCCGTGCACCACCAGATCGCCCACGATCGCAATGATGACTCTCGTGCATTTGATACCAGTACAGAAGCAACTGCAGGCCCCACCCAAGCCGTTACGACTCCAAGCCGAATGGAACGATTGCGCCAATTGGTCTTTCCTCGCAATGAGGCCCAAGGTACTTTGCCCTCCATTGTTGCTTCGAACTTGACATTGATAGGATGCTGATACTTTAGTCGTTCCATTTCCCTTACCCACATATCGAGAAGCACCTCGCAGCAACTTGACCGTTCAGCGAAAGCCCATTGAGAGGCCACAAGGAACAGCTCCGCAAGATGGCGACGTGATCAGCATAACCGACACAGTCGTAGCGCCGGTGGGTGAGAGCGAAAGAGTACAGCATCTTCAGGAACTCGTGCTCGAGCTTCAACGGGAGATCGCGGAGGCCGGCCATGGGCAAGAACACGCGGTACCGCCTATGAAGGAGACGCCTGACGATAGGGTGGCCAGATCGGAAGGTGACGCGGACGTTCGAAGCTTCGTTGCGTCGACCCTTCCGCCACCATACGAGTCTGCATATGAGCGGCGATCTGGGATACTGAATTGAAAAAGGCCTCGAGTACTGTCCCTGCACTGTACTCATACTATTAGTAATTTTCGCTTATGCTTCAGTTTATACTCGTCGTGCAGAGAAACAGCACAGGCAATATGCACTTTTGTCTAGTAGAAGAGAGTTGACGGATGGGTTGCGTCCGAGATGTGTATGTCCTGGAGGCCGGGTACACCACACGAAATGGAGCTTCCTCATTTTCGTTGTGCCCTTCTTCACCGTTCCGGTCCCGGACGGGGCAGCGGCAAGACAAGCCACGACGAGCTCGTCTAGCACCCCAATCGCAAACGTCGCCCCGCTCCCGCCAGCTATCAACAGCACCCGCTCGTACTCCGTCAACTCCAGGCTACAGCCGCCATATGGGCCATTGAACATCACCTGCACGGGCACGGGCGCGGGCAAGCTCTCGTCGTCCTAGAAGTGGAAGGCCCAGCATCCGCGCCCCCCGCAGCCTGCTCCTACTCCCGCTCCCGCCGCTCCGCATATTGGTTCAGCGTGCGCGTCCACCCGCCCACCGCACGCGCATCCAGAAGTATACCAGGCGTCTCTCTCTTACCAAAACAGGACCTAAACGCCCCGTCGGTGCCGTTGTCATCGTCAAAGTACGCGCCGACGTCACCCATACGCAGACACGTCGACACCCACGAAGTAGCAGGCACGGAGATGTTGCTGAGCGGATGTGCCTCGAACGCGCGCCCCGCGAAGAAGACGCGCACGCGGAGGTGCTGCCCCGCGCAGAAACCCGCGTCGCAGTCTGGGATGTGGATCTGCGAGTGCTCAACAAGTCAGGATCGGTATTAAAAGCAATGAGGGAAAAAGAAAGGAGGGTAACAAGGCAAAGGGAGAGGGGAAGGGGCAGAGAGAACGTACCAGCGTCATCTGGTTATCGACACGGATAAGCCGCAAAGGACGCAAAACGACGCACTGGACCCAGCAAAAGATACCCCACGCCCACACCCTCACAGGGCGCAAGCTGCTGAGCACGATGACAGTAAGCACACCCAGCGCCGCGACCCCGCTTGTCTCCTTCTGCTTCCCCCAGAATCTTGATATTCCACTCCAGGTGGTTCCTGATCCACAGCGCACCATGGATGACGGCGGCGAGGAACATCGTGCGGCTTGCCCAGCGGTGGAAATGACTGTGATAATAAGACTTGAGATGACAAGTGCAGAGTAGAGAATGGAATCAACCAGGAGAGGCGGCCATTGATGCGATGAAAGTTGCGATAATCGGATCCCCAACGATGAGAGATGGGAATCCATCGGTCAACGCGTTATGTGTTATGTCCTGTTATGTGGACATAATCGACTGTTGCCACATGTCTTATGCCTGTCAACGCGAGTTGATCAGTGTAGGTGATCCAGATCACAGAGCCCTCTTGCTATAGTATTTAATAGCAGGACTTCTTTTCCATAAGGTCCAAACCCTGTGCAAGCCTGTCAGTTTCCGCTGTGTTCGGATCTAAATAGTTCATCATAAAGTTTCTGATTGCGGAGAGTAATCGGGATATCCATACAACATAAAGCAATGTCCCGTTTTCTCATCTCTGTTCTTTACGACCTAACTTTCGTTTGATATTTCACGATGAAGGTGGCGTCCGCATTCGCGTCTTTCGCGCTTATGATCAGTGAGAAAATTTGTGTTCACAATATCCACACCTCTCAACATAGACACCTACAGCATGTCGCGCGGCCACCATTACCCTATCTGTAGTGGAGGCCCCAGCTCCCACACCTTCTTTTCCACGACCGCCAGTGTTCCAAAGCTTGTCGCCACTTGGAACCGGGGCCGACGGAGCGACGACGTATCTCTACGAGGCCGTAGCAAGTGTGGTTTATGCAGGAGCGGTCCTCACGCATGATACAATGCACACACCACCCACGCCGACATATAGTTTCTTAACGACGTTCACGACCGATCCCGTGACAGTTCGTGGTAAGTGTCGCCAGAAAGAGCGTGTTGTACAACATGCTGATGCGCACCATACACCGTTCTAGCGACCGTTGTGGAAGATGCTTCGCGTTTCGTGTATCATAAAGATCCGAATCCTACTTTAACGCAGGACTTCGCCGGGGATCACTTGAGTTGTGATTTCGATGGGAAGGGCGGAGGGGCTTGTGTCCACGAATACTGGCTCAAGGACAGGTCGTCTACAGCGACAACGACATTTACTGGAGCTGTGGTTCCATTTTACACGCTCGTTGTCGACGATGGGAAGGCTGAAACAACGAAAAATGGCGCAGAGAGTGGGGCAGTTCCAGCTTCTTCTGCTTTGTTGGGTGCCATGGCCGCCGGTCTCATGTTTGGGCTTTTCCGCGTTATCTGAACCTAGGCAGTGTAGCTCCAGGATACCCGTTTTACCTTAAAGTTGGAGAAAACAAGCCCCGTTCCTAGAGGAAGAGGGCGATGTGAGATGAACAACTGTAAGTGCAGCAAGGAGAGCCCGTAGAGCGCGCAGAGGGTGAAACGAGCAGCACCACGGATTTTGCATATAGAGTATACATCAGAATATAAGTAAGTGGCACAAGCCACAAGTCCACTTTTCATTGAAATGGAATAATTCTACACCTATAAAATACATCGCACATCCCAGGCCCCCGACAGCTAGACAACACAAGCGGCAAGCAACAAGCAACAAGCACCACTCCCAAGCACAACCCAAAGCCCACCTACACAGCATACACCTCCGTATGCAGCCCCACCTCCCTCCCCCTCCCCGCATACCGCGCAACAGCATTCGCCGCCTCCCTCGTCAACCCCTCCGGCCCACTCGCACACACCCCCAGCGCTCCCTCAAACCGCGCCTCTGGCACCCTACCAGCCTCCTTCTCCACATCCTCCCGCTCCTTGACCTGCGCCGCCAACGCCTCCTCCACACACCCACAACCACACAGCTCCTCCCCCTCCTCCCCGCTGCTGCTGCCCCCGCCCCCCAAACGATCATCCAGCGCAAGCCCCTGCTCGTCCTCGCACAGCCCCGCCAGCGCCCCCACCAGCCTTCCCATCTCCGGCCGGCTGCCCACCCGGATCTCAAGCCCCGGGATCCCGACCTCCTCCGGCGCACACATGCACGTCACGAACACCGTCATCCGGAGCGAGATGTGCGAGCCGGGCGCAGAGGCCGCACGTGCGATGGCGCGCAGGAGCGGCGCGAACCATCTTATCGAGCCTAGGGGAAGACGGTAATCAGCAGCTGAGCGTCAAGGACGGAGGAGAAAAGTAAAGGATGACAGAGAAACGTACCGAACGACCGTGTACACCACACGAAATGGATCTTCCTCGTTTTCGTTGTGCCCTTCTCCCCCGCTCCGGTTCCGGTCCCGGTCCGGGCAGCGGCAAGACAAGCCGCCACAAGCTCGTCCAGCACCCCAATCGCAAACGTCGCCCCGCTTCCGCCAGCTATCAACAGCACCCGCTCGTACTCCGTCAACTCCAGGCTACACCCGCCATACGGGCCATCGAACATCACCTGCACGGGCACGGGCGCGGGCAGCCTCTCGTTGTCCAGCGTGGAAGTGGAAGGCCCATCATCCGCGGCCTGCTCCTGCTCCTGCTCCCGCTCCTGCCGCTCCGCATACTGGTTCAGCGCGCGTGTCCACCCGCCCACCGCACGCGCACCAAGAAGTATACCAGGTGTCTCTCCCTTCCCAGACCCGTTACCGCTACCATTACCATTTTCGTTGTCATCGTTAAAGTACGCGCCGACGTCGCCCATACGCAGACACGTCGTCGTCGACGAAGTAGCAGGCGCGGAGATGATGCTCAGCGGGTGCGATTCGAACACGCGCCCTCCGAAGAAGACGCGCACGCGGAGGTGCTGCCCCGCGCGGAAACCCGCATCGCAGTCTGGGATGTGGATCTGCGAGTCCTCAACGAGTCAGGATCGAGAATAACAGCAAGGAACCGGAAAAAAAAAAAGGGGGAGGCGAAGAGGAGGGAAGAGGAGTAAAAAACGTACCAGCGTCATTTGGTTATCGACACGGATAAGCCGTGCGTCCTTGATCCTGAAGCGGCAGGCGCGCATGAGCAGATCGAAGGCATAAAAGGCGATGGGCGGGATGATCCACGGCGCAGCATAAATCGTATGGTAGCACGCCGTGATAAAGAACGCCGGGACCGCCAAGAAGCTGCACGTTCACCAAAATCAGTATCGCATCACATCGCATCGCACCACAAGGACGCAAAGGACGCAAAACAACGCACTGGACCCAGTAAAAAAAACCCCACGCCCACACCCTTACAGGGCGCAAGCTGCTGAGCACAATTACAGTAAGCACACCCAGCGCCGCGACCCCGCTTGTCTCCTTCTGCTCCCCCAGAATCTTGATATTCCATTCCAGATGATTCCTGATCCACAGCGCACCATGGATGACGGCGGCGATGAACATCGTACGGCTCGCCCAGCGGTGGAGCGGGTTGAGACGGGTGTACGCGAAGAAAGGGGGGAGGAGAAGCGAGAGGAGGGAGTTCTTAGATGCGAGGAGGAAGATGGGGGGAAGCTGTGCGAGCGCCAGGAACCCTGCGCGGTTAGAATTAGAGATGAGGGGCGCGGAGGTGCAGATGCAGGCAAGGGCCGCGGCAGCGTAGCCTGCTATAAGGACAACTGCGGGTTTATTTCAGTATCGGTATCACGACTGCAGTAGGCGAGTAAGAATGGGAAAAAGGAACTTACGCTGGCCGGCGTTTAACCCGATCCCGGGTGGTGACCAGTAAAACACGGATCCCAGCGCCGAGACAAGCCTGGCTAGGACGATTTGGCTCTTCCGCCTGCTCTCCAGTGGAGAGTGTATTTCGTGAGTGCCATGTGTTCTGCCACAACACGACTTCTTCTCCTTCTCCACTGCATCAAGCACTTCAGTCTCCTTGTCGTCAAGACGGGCATAGCGGCCGCGCCAGTCCTCACTGACGCCGAAGGCCTCTGCAAGCCATTTCCGGCGGCCCCGGACGATGGCGGGGACGGCAAGGAGGGCAAAGAAGGCGAGAACCGATGTCCAGGCAATAGTGAATTTGATCTGCCATTTCGGGTCTTCAGCGTATGAGCTGCCCGGTAGGGTTTAGCTTCGATATAACTGCAATACGAGGAGGAAATTACTTGTATTGCTGGAATTCAGTAGGGATGACGGGGGGCGTTCCTGTGTCTGCCATCGAAGCAAGATTGGAGGGAAGGGTCAGCGGAAGAAGAGGGAGTGGTCGTTGTTAGATACGAGAGGCACAAGCACACGCGGGCGTGTAATCCGTGGGAACATCGGACAAGAAAAATAAAAAACAAAGCGGAAAAACATGGTATAGCAAACAAGGACAAATACGACATTGAGACGTCGCACAAAGTTTCGCCAAGACGGGGACATGCACGGCCGAGGCGAAGTGATTTTGAAGGGTTGCACAAGGACGTGGCGGGTGCGTATATGCATGTTCACCAGAAGGACCAACGATAGCTCCAAAATGTTTGTTGGGGCAAAACGATTAACTTTCGATGCAGACGACACGCCACAGTTCCCGAGTCATTCCCCGAGTCAACCACATGGTACATGGGGAAAAAAAGTTTTTTCACCGACGTGGCAAGGCTGAGGCCAACCAACGGGAGATGGGGCATTGAGCTAGAGACTGTTGAGCGTGACTGTCGCCGTAGGTGGGTGTGAGAGTCAGTGGTAGTGGGCTTGAAAGATGCGTGATGAGAAGAATGAGACTGTATATGCACAAAAGATGCCAGATGAGGAAGGAGAGCGGGCAGCAGGCAACGAAGAGGCCTGTTTGATGGACGTTGATGGTGTCGACATGAATGAACGTACTGGAAGTCTCGTAGAGCCAGGCGGGGTCGCAGATAGCCTCGCCGATACCAGACGCCGATGCCAACGTCAGCAAAGTCGAGAGAGATAGCGCGTACCTCCATCCCGGACGAGGCTACCAGAAGGTCTAAAAGGCTGAGAGAGGCTAGGGGAGCATGCTAGTGCGAGCTCAGCATCAAGAAGGTAAAGGATGAGGGGGAAAATGCCACAGAAGCCAGCGGACACGCAGCGGCGGAGAGTTCGAGAGGGAAAGCCGGGAAGGGAACAAGACCAAACCCTGAGGCTTTTCTGCGGCAGCGGAATGGCGTGGGAGTCTTCAATGATGGCTGAGGCTTTTATTTCATTGGCTGACAGCGTTTAGGTTGCCGGAATTCCCACGACAGTTCTCCTCGCTTTTTGACGCCAAGGACCGTTTTGTGAAACAAACGCAGAGCGCTCACAAGTTCAAGTAGATGGATTTGCAGAACTGTATAAAATAGTAAGATCAGTTGAAGGATTCAACGTTCAACGTTCAACACCCGGTCACACTTCCGGTAGTTGTTTGAGAATAGCAAGTGGTTGGTACATAGAACAATTCCTTATCTTGTACAATGCGTAGCAAAAGCAGCGACATACTACTGTGATAAAACGTACATACGGCTCGACGAAGGCATCTTAAACGTGCAATCACTCGAACTCCTGGGTCAAAGCCGCGTCAGTGAACCGCCCATACATCATCTCCCCCACTCCCGCTCCAGCGACAAGGCTCAGTATGAAGCCAACTTGGAAAGTCCTAGACACAGAAGGATTAGCCAGGTGCGAGATAGAAGGCAAACGCAAGGACTGAGTAGAAAAGCTAAAAAGCACGCACATAACTGTTAACATGAAGAGCGCAGTGAACATAGCCTGGGCGCCATGCAGAATAAAGCGCGCCCATGCGTGCCCGACGATGAACGGCGCAACCGTCCCACCGCGCATCAGCACTAGATCCCGCAGCAAGGGATGGACCTTCCCTCCAATACATGTGTCCTCCCTTCCCTTTCTCCTTCCCGCACTCCTAGTACATCAGTCAGCAAACACCCTCGCTCCTGGATCATGATCAAAACAAGAGCAAGCCCCACTTACCCCAGCACCTCCCTCCGAATCGCACTCTCCACCCCCGCCCGAAGCGCCGCTGTCCAGCGCTCCGCAATGCCTAGCAAAAACAGCCCCACGCACGCCGCGAACATCGAGCTGCCCTTCCCTGGCACCCATCCCTCGAACCACAGGGTGTCGCCCGGCCTGAAGTGGAGGAAGGCCGTCATGTGCCCGTGCGCGAGCGTCATGGGCATGTCCATGGAGGGATCCATCCCGTTGGAGTGCCCGCCGTGGTCGTGCTGCGCTGCTGTCAGGGCTGGCGCGAGGAGAAGCAGGAGGACGCCGAGGAGGAAGGGCAGGCTGCCTGCCCTTGCTGGAGGACTCGCGAATGACATGTTGGTAGGGGTATGATGTAAATGAGGATGTGCACTACAAGTTCCTTAAGGATAGAGCGGTTTCCTAGGTTGTGCCTCCCAGTGGTAGACTCGATCCAGTGGAGGAGGATAAGAGGGAGATAAGCACCCGGCTGTGGGAAAACATACAAAATTGGACCGAAAAATAATTTGTCTTCGCCACGTGGGCCGACTCCCCATTCGACTGCTGCCACTGGATGTGCTTTCGTGACGCTGCTTTGCCCGTTGTCCAGCCTCAGTGTCCTCTCTCTGCAAGGGGGCGCGTTCTATGAAGTCTTAGACCTCGCGGGGTGCTCGTATTTCGGCACGAAAGCTCTTTGAAATCAGCCTAGGAAGCAGCGTTCTCGCTAATCTTCAACATCGACCGAGCGCTCGTTGATTGTACTTCTGTTGTTTTTCTGAAGCATAACACAATATCGCTGCTTAGGTCTCCTACCAATGACGCATCTCGAGCCCGGCATCGCCTCAGGTCCCCTGTCTCGGGTTTTGTCAACTATAGACTCGACGAGATGCTCATAATAGCCTTCGGTCAGAAAATTCTTCAATGTCAGCTTAAAATATCAGCCTAGTCGTCAATTTCCAATGTCGACCGAGCGCTCAGTATGTTTGTTGTACGAATTGACGCATCTCGAGTCCGGCATTGCCTGTCGTTAATTCTGGCTGATCGATCCCCAACAATTCAGCCGATGCAAAGGAGGGGCATCTGTGGGCCTTGAAGTTTGCTAGGTTCTATCAGCCGAATGCTGTCCTCAGCGATCACCCGGCGGCATCATGATATGGAAAGTTGCTTCTCGAGGCGGTACGTTTTCAAAGGAACTTCCCGCGACCACGAGATATCGGGAGGGGACGAGATGGGCACTACATTGCCCTTGGGGTGTGTTGAGCTTCGGGATCCTTTGTACTCAGAATAGACTCGCTTGCTGTCCTTATGCGGATTCGCTGGTTTGCATCATGGCATCTTTGTCTGCTCCACCCTCCAGCACAATATCTGGCAGCACAGGATGGACCTTCCCTCCATTACATGTTCCCTACCTTCCCCTTGCAATCCTACAGCACAGCGCGCGTCAATCAGCAAACGCCCTCGCTTTATGAACAAAGCAGAATTAATCAGGTCCCACTCACCCAGGCACGTCCCTCCGGATCGCCCTCTTCCACCCCGCCCTAAGCGCCGCCGTCCAGCGCTCTGCAACTTCCGGCAAAAACAGCACACGCATGCCACGAAGAGCGAGCTGCCCTTCTTGTGCGCCCAGCCCTCGAACCACAGGGTGTCGCCTGGCGTGAAGTGGAAAAAGGCGGTCACTGCCTGTGCGCGAGCGGCATGGGCATGTCCATGTAGGAATAGAGCCTGCTGGAGTGCCCGCCGTGGTCATGATGCGCTGTCATGAGGGTTAGCGCGCCGAGGATTCAGAATCAGAGGAAGGGCATACAGTCTGCCGTCGTCGGAGGACTCGCAGGTGACATTATGATGTGTCAATAAGGATGTGCACTGTAATTTGTTACCTGGACGGATGGTATTCGATATGCCTCGCCGTGGGAAAAGCCCCAAAAAATAACTCGTTTTCGCCCGTGGGGGGAACCACTTGCCCTCGACTCCTGCCACTGAATGTGCTAGCATACTGCTTTGCCTCAGAAATTCTCCAACTCCATCATCTTTTATCCTGTTCTGCAGAGGGGCGCGTTAAAAACAGTCTGATCCTGGCGCGATGCTCCTAACAGATCAGTGGGAAAATTCTTTGAATCAGCCTGGTACTCTGCCTTATTGTTAATCTACATCGACCGAGCGCTATGTTTCTTGCACGTCAATTGATCAAAGCAACATGGAATGGATCGTTGCTTTCTCCAGAACGGCGTCTTTTGCGTCCTGGCGCCACTGTCGATCTATTGGTACAGTGTGACCCCTACGGAATGTCTTCATCGTCGCACGCTGTAGAAGGGACCGTTCTATCATGATGCGGCCTTTTTGGCATGTCAATGTAGCCTCATTCGTGCAGCGTCTATACACAGGTCGCTCACTACCATATTGACACATCTCATACGATGGAATGGAGAAGCGTCCCTGGGCCATGGTCTATCAGCCAAAAGCTGTTCTCAGTGATTGTATGGAGAGTTGCTTCTCGAGGCGCTAGAACGCTGTCGAATGGAACGTTCTCCGACATTGGAATGCCAATCTCGTCCTCTCCTAATCGATGCGGTTATTCTCCTAGCTCGCTCGCTGTCGTTATACGAGGTCGCTGACATGATTTGTTGCATCAAGGCATCTTTGTCTGTTCCACCCTTCCGATGGCAGCTCATTCCTACCACCTCGCTCTTTAAACGCCGCGACCGTACATCAGCATACCATTGCTTAACCCAGGACTAAACACGGGGCCCTATCATTGTAAAAATATATCCAATTCTCGTTGGATGAATCTATCATGATACTGATAGTTGATGATCATGGCTACGGCCATTGTTAAGTGTCCATCGCTGGCATATACAGGGAATATTCGAACATCAACCCTTCCCCTCGTAAACATGGTCAACGTCCTCATCGACTATAATTTAAACTCAACCGGTTTACATATACCTACTGGGATCGCTGCCTTTATGAAAAGCTCTGATTTCATCGGGGGTACTGTCGTTTGGACTCCCCAAGGATTTACCGTCACCTTCGAAGGTATTGGAGCATGTCATAGAGTACTTAAGTGTGCTGAAATATAATACCAGGGACCTCAATCGCTATTTTCGGTTACTTCGATGCGTGGAAAGAAGCACTACAACTTGCGATCTCCCTTGATACGGGCAACGAAACAACTCTCATTAATGTCACATCTTCTTCGGGGGTTGGTGAGCTGTATCGATCTCCGACACTCCAGGCTGCTCCCCACTTCCTGACTGTTGATACCAACACCTCGGCTTCGTATTTTTGGTTGGATTACGTGCTCGTCACTCCAGGAAGCGATACAAATGTCTCTGACAAACATTTAGTTGTCGACGACAATGATCCTTCTATCGAATACAGCGGAAACTGGATGTCAAGTACCACACAGACAAACCATAACTCTCCCTTCGGAGGCACAACACACGATGCTCAGAATGGTGCATTGGCGAGATTCAATTTCACAGGTCCGACGCACCTTTAACGACATTTAGTTCTATCTGCACATTCTGACATAAATTCAAAGGTACATCTGTGTTTGTCTATGGTCCGTCGAGCCCAGGACTTCATGTCACATTCTCGTTGGACGGAGATCCTCGCCTGCAAAAAATGGTTGCTTCAGTCAATGAAACCCTTTGGACGACACTGTGGTTTTCAACTGATGGGCTAAATCCTGGAAACCATACGCTGACCATGCAGGTGATTAAGCAAGGAAATCACGGCGAGCCATTCAGTCTCGATTACATCATATATACGCCATCGTTCCATTCTCTGGCAACAAACACCAAGCCTCTTCTCCCACCGGCGAGCTCAAGCTCAAGCCCCACATCTACCATATCTAGCACAATGGCGCCGCCCACTGGACAGACACCTACACGCCACTCCGCAATCATCGGTGCCGTTATTGGAGCGATTGCTGTGATACTCCTTGCGGGTTTCATTTGGTGGAAATGTGTTTCGAAATCTATTATGCCCAAACGTACGTCAGACAAGGAATCTTTCTTATACTATTTCTCAACCTCTATAGTTATCCCATTTCCTAGTACCGAACAACGTACTGGAACCATTTACAGCAATGGTACCGCAGAAAAGTTGACCATACGCTCCAGGCCGACGGCCGATCAATCGGCATCCCCGGATGACCCCCCTTCACGTAGTGGTGGTACTCCTGGTGGAGATTCTGAGGTCTTCGTACCACAGCAGTCACTCACTTTCATGCAGCAAGTTCGCGGGGCTTTCTCCTTACGAACCCGTGCAATAAGTATGCTTAACTTTCTCTATATATCACACCTTTTGACTCACTTACACAGTTGAACCGTTCCCGCTTCATTTGTTGCAGGAAAACCCATCATCAACCGCCCATAGAAAGCCTCTTCCCACCCCCCCAGAGTCGTCGCGAGCTCAGCAACGGCTTGAACATGGGGATGCCATTGATATTGGAGTGGACAACCTTCAGGAATGCGAAGACCCTCCCAACGCTCGAGTACGGGAGCTTATAGCTGAGCTCCAGCGAGAGCTGGCGTTTACCAGCATACAAGAACGTAACACATCATTAGGCATGCTTTTAGACCAGGATGTGGGTGACAATGAGCGGTACTGGGATCCCAATTTTTTGGATGGCGGGAGCGTGGCAGAGTCAAGCCTCCCACCTTATGGTGTTGAGCTTCCAAGACAAATTTCCTGACGCTTATGTAATCGCCTTTTCTCACTATAGAATTGGGCCATACGCACTTACGGCATCGCAAGGTCACTAGTCTCACTGTAACTTTTACACAAATGGTCACCATGTGGCCTAGGCCTTTATCAAGATTATCTTAGTGGAAATCTTGTCACACAACTATCACATGATCCAGATGCCTCGGTGTGCAGCTTCGAGAGAATGAAAGGTCTTTGAGAGGATGGAAGCGAGCTTGAGACGACCGGGGGGGTCCTGTCAGGGGAACTCCCACTCGCGCCCTCCGACGCCCACAGATCGCTCCCCGACTCATGTGATCGCCCCGGACCGACCGATCGCGATCCCGACCTGACGCTCCGACCCAAGTGTCGGTGTACATACTTACATACTTCCTGTCGTTTCCTTTCCCTCCCTGCATGCGCCCAATGCCGATCCCGACGACCCGACATCCCGACGTCGGCTGTCCCTCCTCGTGCCCGTACCCTGAGCCACGAGGATCAGACAGTGTCGGGAACGTGTCCATACACGCGCCGCACACCATTCATTATTATTACATGTACAGTACACTCTGGAGGACCAGCCCTCACGTCCTACACTCGTATATAGTCGGCCCTCTGACATCGGGGAATCCTTTACACTATTCTCTTCGGATTCCCCCTTGTCAGGTAAGCCTTACTTACCTTCGTTTACTGTACATCAAATATAACTTCGGATTCCCCTTGTCAGTGAGATAGTGCTCCACTGTAAGGGTTGCCCTAACAGCAAAATAGTGTACCCCTGAGACCCGGCGAAGTCGACCGATCAGCCTCCGCGTCGAAACACATGTCCGTTACACGCGACCTGTCCAACGCGCGCTCGCTCCAATCGTCGCCCAGCCCCGTCTCGAGATGTCCGACTTCGGTGAATTCGACATGCCTCCGTCTCCGACTGCGCTCACGCCAGAAGAGCGATTGGCGAGCCTTGAAACCACAATGTCGGCTCTCTCCCACTCCAACACCTCCAACTCGGCCACCCTGGACCGCATTTCCTCTCTTTTAGACATCCTCGTTTTGGGGAACCCCTCCGCTGCCTCCCCAGCAGCACCTACAACCCCCGCAACGCCGACACAGCCCCTGCCGACGTCCCCTCTCCCTTCGCAATCGGGATCGCACATTCGGCCGTTCGCCTCCCCCCATCTACGACGGCACTCGATCGGGCGGCCACACCTTCTGGAACGCGTGTCAGCTCTACTTCTCGCTGACCACTGGGCAGTTCGCCGACGACCACACACGAATTAGCTGGGTATTGTCGTTCATGCAACATGGTCATGCCGCTGACTTCGTCAGTCGCGTCTTTCAGTACGGGTCGGTGAAGCGCGCATTCCCGACCTGGAAGGACTTTGTGTCGAGCTTCAAAAAGGAGTTCTTCCTGTTCAACGAGGTCGCCCACGCCGCACTCACCCTCGAGTCAATGGCGTACTTCCAGAACGGGCGCACCATTGATGAGTACATCGACTCATTCAAGGCCCTATGGATCAAGGCCGACTACCCGGACGGTCGCCACCTGGTCCTCAAGTTCCGTCGGGGCATGGACCCGAAGCTTTTGAGGCGACTTGGAAGCATTACCATGGGTCGGCCCGACGACTCCAAGATCGAGGACTGGTTAGTGATCACTTGCTCCCAGGACTTCATCATGAGGACCGAGGAGGACTTCCACCATTGGGCGCCTCCCACAATCCCAACGAGCAGTTGCCCGACTGCTCCTGTCCCCACACCTGCAGTAGCGCCCACCCCCCACTGGCGACCTGCCACGCCACCAGTTGCCCCCGCTCGTGCGTCGGTTCTGACGCACGTTGCGCATGCCCCCAGGACACCGACTCTCTCTCTCGGTGTCCCTATGGATGTTGATCAGTTTCGCGGTCGCCCTGCTCGTGACGACAACTGTCGTTGGTGCCAACAACCGGGGCACTTCTGGCCTGCCCCACCGACCGCTCCAGTTCGTGTGTCGGCACTGGCGCACCTTCTCAGCACGCCCGTGACGCCGTCTCTTCCCCCAGGTGTCCCTATGGACATCGACCGGCTCCGCGGACGTCCTGTTCAGGACGACACCTGTCGTCAATGCAAGCAGCCAGGGCACTTCTGGCGCGACTGCCCAAGCGCTTTGACCTGCGCCACATCATGCCAGAGGAACTGGATGAGCTGATCATGCAGCTACTGGCGCGCAAGGATGCGATCCCAGCTGACCCGACTCCCGAGTCGGCCGACCCGACCGCCTTGGCCATGGAAGAGGATTTTTAGTCGCACAACGGGTGAAAAGTACGCCCCCGTTGTCTAGTCGTAATCGGTTCGCCCCCCTATCTGTAGAGTACCCCAATATACTTAATATTGCTGCTACTTCTACGGGTGAACCAATCGACGAAGACGTACAATCCTCTCCTGACCAAACGCCATCTCCTTCGGTCGCTCTGACCGAGCCGACTGTACCGTCGCGTCGCGGACTACCACGCTGGGAAAAGCGACTGCCCCGTCGCTTCGTGATCGCCGCCTCCCCCGACTCCTTATCCCTGTCGCTCAAGGTCGAGCTCGAGACCACCGACACCCAAGAGACGCATTCGCTTGCTGCCCTCGTTGACAGCGGGGCTTCGGCTTGCTTCATCAACACTGCCTTCGTTGAAAAGCACAAGCTGAAGACGCGACGGCTGAATCGCCTGACACGTGCCTACAATGTTGACGGAACCCCTAATGAGGCGGGCGCCATTGAATACGTCGTGGACGCAGTCTTGCGTTACGACGGTCACTCCGAGCGTGTTCTGTTTGCGGTCGCGGGTATTGGGAAGCAGGATCTCATTCTCGGATTCACCTGGCTCCGGGACCACAACCCCGACATTGATTGGGCAACGGGAAAGGTGAAAATGAGTCGAGCGCCGACACGTTGCGACACCTGCAAGGTTGAAGTCAAGGAGGAGCGTCGTTCACGCACCAAGCTGCGAGCCGCCATTCGGGCTTGTCGGGCAGAAGGAATCCCGACAGTCGAGCCCGACCTGCAAGCCCCGACCTGCCCCTACGTCGAAGACGACTCCGACACCGACGAGTTCCTCCCCTACACCCCGATCATGGAGGAACCCGATCCAGAGTCGGACGACTTCCTGGTGGAGACCTTCCTGAACGGCGATCGCATCTTTGCGACTGCGATCCACCCCCCTCCGACCGAAATGCACATTCGCGCCAGTCAAACGACATCGCAGCGACTCGCTGAGGCGCACGCCGCGAACTCTGCGCCTAAGTCGTTCCGCGACGCCGTTCCGACCCACCTCCACGACTTCGAGGACGTCTTCTCCAAGGTCGCGTTTGACGAGCTTCCCGATCGTAAGCAGTGGGACCATGCGATCGAATTGGAACCAGGCGCGTCACCGACTGGCACGAAGGTCTACCCTCTGTCGCCCGCAGAGCAAGTTGAACTCGATGTGTTCCTCAAGGAGAACCTCGAGTCGGGTCGGATCCGACCGTCGAAGTCGCCTATGGCGTCGCCGGTGTTCTTCATCAAGGAGAAGGACGGGTCGCTCCGACTGGTGCAGGACTATCGGATGCTCAACACGCTCACGGTGAAGAATCGGTACCCGCTGCCCCTCATTAGCGAACTGGTGAACAACCTCCACGGCGCGCGGTACTTCACCAAGCTGGATGTCCGATGGGGGTACAATAACGTTCGGATCAAGGAGGGCGATGAGTGGAAGGCAGCGTTTCGGACGAACCGCGGTCTCTTCGAGCCGCTCGTCATGTTCTTCGGCCTCACGAATAGCCCCGCCACATTCCAGACCATGATGAATGACATCTTCCGCGATCTGATCGCGGATGGTGTCGTTTGCGTGTACCTTGACAACATCTTGATTTACACCAAGACGCTTGAGGAACACCGCCGGGTCGCGCGACTCGTACTGGACCGACTCCGCGAACATAAGCTGTTCTTAAAGCCCGAGAAATGCGAGTTCGAACAGACCAAGATCGAGTATCTTGGGTTGATCATCTCGCACGGGCAAGCGGAAATGGATCCGGTCAAGGTCGCTGGAGTGTCGGAATGGCCGGCGCCGAAGAACAAGAAAGAGGTGCAAGCGTTCCTAGGCTTCACCAATTTCTACCGACAGTTCATTCAGGACTTCTCACACCACGCCAGACCCCTGTTCGACTTGACTGGCAAAGACGTCGCCTGGCGATGGGGAGAGTCGGAGCAGTCGGCCTTTGCCCTTCTGAAGTCTGCGATCACGTCCAGGCCAGTCCTCATGTTCCCCGACGACGACTGACCGTACCGCATCGAAGCCGACTCGTCCGACTTCGCAACGGGCGCGGTCCTGTCGCAAGAGTCGCCGTCCGATGGCAAGTGGCACCCGGTCGCGTTCTACTCGAAAAGCTTGAACGCAGTCGAGCGGAACTACGAGATCCATGACAAGGAGATGCTAGCGATCATCCGGTCTCTGGAGGAGTGGCGGCACTTCATTGAGGGCGCAAAGCACAAGGCGGAGATCTGGACCGACCACAAGAACCTTGAGTACTTCCTCACCGCGAAGAAACTCAATCGGCGGCAAGCCCGATGGTCGCTCTACCTCGCCAACTTTGACTTTGCCCTCCACCACCGTCCTGGATGCAGCATGGGCAAACCCGACGCACTATCACGACGCGCTGATCATGGCGATGGAAGCGGCGACAATGCCAACATTGTGCTCCTCAAGCCCGAGTTCTTCGCGATTCGCGCGATCGAGGGTCTCGTACTGGTCGGAGAGGAGGACGATGTGGTAAAAGCGATTCGCAAAGGCAATCGTGATGGCGCACAGGAAGATGCAGTCGCTAAGGCAGCACAACTGGTCAAGGCTTCCAAGATCGCCGGCCGCTCCCTACGCTTCGGCGAGTGGGGGGAGGAAGGTGGTCTGCTCACGTTCCGTGGACGGATCTATGTCCCGAACGTTCCTGACCTCCGCCGACGCATTGTGGAGCAGCATCATGACTCCAAGGTCGCCGGTCACCCGGGTCGCTGGAAGACGCTCGAGCTGGTGTCGCGCAACTACTGGTGGCCCCAGATGTCGCGCTTCATCGGTTCATACACCAGCACCTGCGACATGTGCTTGCGCACCAAACCCCGCTGCCAACTCCCCATCGGACAGCTGCAGCCGCTCCCAATTCCCGAAGGCCAATGGAATGTCGTATCGGTCGACTTCATCACCGAACTCCCAGAGTCCAACGGCCATGACGCGGTCATGAACGTCGTGGACTCAGTCGGAAAATGCGTGCATTTCATCGCGTCGCACACGACCTGTTCGGCCTTGGGAGCTGCGAATCTCTACCGTCGCCACGTCTGGAAGCTGCATGGTCTCCCCGACGCATTCGTCTCCGATCGAGGTCCACAGTTTGTTGCCGAGTTCACGCGCGAACTGTACCGGCTCCTGGGTATCAAGCTGTCGGCCTCAACAGCCTACCGCCCTCAGACCGACGGGCAGACTGAGCGCGTCAACCAGGAGCTGGAACAGTTCTTGCGGGTCTTCTGCAACGAGCGCCAGAACGACTGGGAGGACCTTCTGCCCGACGCCGAATTCAGTTACAACAACCATGTACATTCGGCGACACAGCAGACCCCTTTCTTGCTCGACACTGGTCGGCATCCGCGCATGGGCTTTGAGCCGCGTCGGGGCGCGTCCAAGAATGAGTCGGCCGACGAGTTCGTGGAGCGCATGAAGGAAGCACAGGAGGAAGCCAAGGCGGCGCTTTCAAAGGCCAAAGACGACATGGAGCGGTATTACAACCAGCGACGCGCCCCAACGCCCGACTACCAGCCTGGCGACAAGGTGTACTTGGACGCGACCGACATTTCTACGACCCGACCATCGAAGAAGTTGTCGCATCGCTACCTTGGCCCTTTTGTCGTGCAAAGGCGAGTCGGCCCGCTCGCATACCGCCTCCTGCTGCCTCAGTCCATGAAGCGCATCCATCCAGTCTTTCATGTCGTGAAGCTTGTCCCCGCCGTTGCTGACCCGATTGAAGGTCGGCAGTCCGATCCACCGCTGCCGCCAGACATCATCGACGATGAGCCCCATTACGAAGTCCACAAAATCCTCGACAGTCGCATCTTCCGCAAGAAACTTCAGTACAAAATCTTGTGGAAAGGCTACGGCTATGAAGAGGCTTCGTGGGAGCCCCGGGAGAACGTCGCCGCTCCCGACCTGGTTCGCAAGTTCCACCGCGACAATCCTGACGCCGCGCGCCACATCCGTGGCATCTTCACTCTATCCCCCGCCGTCTTCGCCACCGTCACCCCGCACCGAGCCGTTGTAATTCAAAAGGGGGGGTGATGTCAGGGGAACTCCTGTTCGTGCTCTCCGACGCTCACAGATCGTTCCCCGACTCATGCGCTCGCCCCTGACCGACCGATCGTGATCCTGACCCGACGCTCCGACCCAAGCGTCGGTGTACATACTTACTCACTTCCTGTCGCTTCCCCTCACTCCCTGCGCGCGCCCGACGCCGATTCCGACCACCCGACATCCCGACGTCGGCTGCCCCGCCTTGTGCCCGTACCCTGAGCCACGAGGATTGGACAGCGTCGGGAACGTGTCTGTACACGCGCCGCACACCATTCGTTATTATTACATGTACAGTACACTCTGGAAGACCGGCCCTCACGTCCTACACTCGTATATAGTCGGCCCCCTGGCATTTTGGGAATCCTTTACACTATTCTCTTCGGATTCCCCTTTGCCAGGTAAGCCTTACTTACCTTCATTTACTGTACATCAAATATAACTTCGGATTCCCCTTTGCCAGTGTGATAGCGCTCCACTGTAAGGGTTGCCCTAACAGCAACTAGTTGTGGACAGTTGAGACCAGTCATTTCAATTTACATATTCTCACGACCGTGACTGCCAACTGTTGAAGCAGAGCACAACCACAACCAGAAGTCCGGTCATTTTTGGTTGTGGTCCAGTCGTTTGCGGTCCAGTCATGGTCCGGTCATTTCCCTGAACCTGAAATCACTAATGACAAAGCAGATTTTCAAATTGACTTCAAATCAGAATTGATTCTGTACACTGAGTTGACTACGAGTTTTCTGCTAAAAGTTGGAAGGGATTTCATATATATTTGAAAAGGGGTTTAGAAAAGGAGAATAATTGTAGAACAGGAGAAAATATGAGACTAGTAGAGTCCGTGATAAATCAAAGAGGCGATGTGAGTTGGAATGTCATTAAACAGGAATCATGTGGATAAATATAAAGGAGAAATAAAAGGAGATTAAAAGGAGTAGAAATCTATGACAGCAGATAACTTTTTTACATGTTCTTTTTTGTCTCACCTTCCACACCCATCTCGTCATTCTGAAGAGACAATTCTACTTCAAATCACATTACAGTTGTGCTAAGCTGTGAAAATGGCATTTACACTGAGCACTACTCACAAGGAATGTCAAAATATGTTAATTGTTGTCGTCACTGGCAAATTCTGGACAGATACTGGCAGATAACTGCCCAGCACAACTATGTATAAACTGAGGTCATTGTGTTGTGGCCTGACACAAGAGGCAAGACCCATGGCAGTTGGGTTTCAACTGCCCTTGGGACAGTTGGCCCGTACTTGGCCGGTAGTTGGCCGATGTCTGACAATTATTAGGTAATATTACCATTTTTGGATGAATGATCAGTTTGAGATTGTGCCGCCGCATCAAGCTGATTACAGATAACACACACCTTTACCTCTTCATTCTCCAATGGCACCAGTTGTGTGTACCTGTACAGTGTGCAGGGCATATACTACTACTGTTGACGGGGTCGAGCAACTGGGATAGGTCGTCGATTCATCAACACGTCTAAAGCATGAGAAATGTGATAAAAGACCAGTGTCACCGGAGCAGAATCAACAGCCATCTCTGGCACCAACACATCCGAGAGATTCAAATTACCCAAAATGTGAGTGATGTCTGTTATTTCTTGTACTTATGCTGATAATACCTGAGTTATTGACTTTCCAATGGCACTAATTGTGAAAATGGTTTGCTCGCTTGTTGTATGGCTTCACATCAGAGCTGGTGTGAGCCGCTCTACTGCCAATAAAGCTCTGCGGGTAATTCAACTCATCCTTGCTACCACTCTTCATGTGCCATCACGTTGTAGGAGCATCAGTGCGTCGTTGCCCTTATCTCAATTATGTCTCACACTGAATGTTAAATAGAATGTATTGTTCGAGTTCAACACCCAGCATGATTGCCGTTATGCAAAGTGTGAGGCATCCAGAGAACGGCCAATAATGAAGGAACACATTGCGTCAGGTTCCACGGTGATATGCACCCTCTATGGCTGGTCACCGACCGACCGTACCAACCACAATAAGCTGCTCAAAGGCGCACGCGACAACACTGACCGACTCACCGACCAAAAGGCAACTTTCTCGATTCGGCCGACCTTTCCCTCGGTTTTCGGGGATCGGAGTAACCGTGTAATCAACCAGCAACTACGCACGTTCATCTGTTAAAACAACAACACCCGACTTGGCACGTCACCAATGACGCACTTACCGGCAAAGCCGTTCCGTCTCCTATTCACGGCACAGATCCGACCGACTCACGGAGTTCCGCGACCACCGACTTCCCCGATCACGTATCCGACCCAACACTGGTAGTCGGTCAGTAGCACACCACACTCGACTTGTCCCGAAGACGAGTCGCGCAGTACCAGACTTGGCGACAACCTGACGTGAAACGCCCGCATGGTCGCACTAAAGAGGCAGTGATCTTATCTTACCATATAAACACTCCCATGTAGTCCATACAAACCCCCAGTGAATTATAGCCCGTATTTTCCCTCATATTCAGAGTTAACAGTTCAAAAACCGTTGCCTCTGTCATCTCCGAACCGTTCTCGTCGTATAAACTCGTCGCAACCCGCCGCAACTGTCGCCACTGTCGTAAACCTCGTAACCGCTGTATCTGTCCGCTTGTACTTGTCGCCCGAACCCGTGAGTTCTCCGTATTAACATTGTTCGTCTCGTTGTCATGCCACCGACACAAGCAGTCGCGTCGCTGACCCGTTCCAGCTGGGAACAATCGCATCCTATCAAACCACGTCGCATTGTCGTCGGTTCGACTAATTACAAGTCGGATCGTCTTTACCTTCGTCCAAACCATCCTTTCAGCCCTGCACACTTGCGTGTTTGGGAACTTTTAACACTTCTCACCCCCTATAGTTGTTAGTTATTTTGTTGTTGTGTACAGCACCTACAGGCCTTCTAGCTCTATCAACGGAAGCCTTCGTTGTCCACAAGGAAATCGACTGTTACCTCATCAACACCCATGCTTTCCACAATGCACATCTCATTTGAGCGACACTGCCTTGGGACCTGACGAAAGTGATACACCACTCAAACATCGCCGCCAGCCTCCGAACTGTTCAAAATGCGAAACGTGCAAAGACCGCCACCCAGGCTGCTGCTCGGAAGGCCAAAGCTGCAGAAAAGACAGGCACCATGGCTCCCCGAGCATCGAAGAGGCACAGGATAGATGGCAAGGAAAGTGATGGGGATGGAGACTTTCAAGCGATAGCAGTTGATGGGGAAATTGATGGCTGAGGGTACCTGTCTGGACTCTGCGAGGCATGTAGACAGACTATGGACAAAATTACAATAACTGACCATCCAGTACATGTAAGGCATGAGAGCACTACCTTGCGGACATGTTGTAATGCAACATGGATTGCAGATAGGCCTGAACATTGTATGTCAAGGCACGGATGGCTACAACATGGAGGACATCTAGCGTTGCTGCAGAAAAAGACATGCGACCCCTACATGGGTTGACACACCGTCTCGTACTCAATCGACAATATGATATTAACATTTTTCGACGGTGTCGGGATCACATGAGGTCCATTTGGCGGTGTACTGGCCAACTGCAGTTGAAACTCAACTGCCTTGGGTTTTGAATGCCTGGGACCCCGGTCCGGCACTTCCGGCCCGGGGGTCCCTTGCATCTACCGCGCCTAAGTATCTCCTGGCGCTCGTCATCATCTCACGAAATAATAGAACGTAAGTTAGGCGATGACAACAAGATCCCCTGTCTCAGGTTTTGTCAACTCTGTTAATCAAATCCCCAACAGATCAGCCGTTGGAAGGAAGGAGGGGTCCATGATATTTGCTGTGGTCTATCATCCAAAAGCTGTCCTCAGTGACCACCTGGCAGCATCATACGAAGAGTTGCTTCTCGAGGCGGTACGCTTTGGAACGTTCCCCGCGAGCCCATTCTGAGTACAAAGGAGTCTGGCACTCAACGCATTCCAATAGGACAAAGTAGTAGGGCCAATCTCGTCCCCTCCTCATTGACAGTGTCATTTTTCTGGCTCGCTAGCTGTAGTTGAACGGAATCGCGACCATGTGACATGATTTGTTACATCAAGGCATCTGAGTCTGTTCCACCCTTCCTATGGCAGCTCACCTGGACCCCTACCACCAGACATTTGGTGCCCTATCTATCCTCATCCTGTGTTCATTCCACTTTACTCTTACTCTGTACATGCTGCGGCCGTGTGTTGCAGACTATACTTACCGCAGAACAACGGGACGCTCTGAATGTAAAAATATTCACGATCCCTTTTTTTAATGAATCTATCACGATAGTGATAGATTTTGACCGTGGTTGCGAGTGCTGGCCATTGTTAAATGTCCAGCACTAGCATAACAGGGAAGTTCGAACATCAACCTATGGCTTTACCCCAACTCGCAAACATGGTCAGCATCCTCATCGACAGCTTCTCGAAAAGTATATCGTTACCCCCAGGCTCGGGCATTCAGCAAGGAGTGGGCTTCAGAGACTCTTCTCTCATCGGAGGAAGCGGCATTGGGAATTCAGTCGGATTTACCGTCACTTTTGAAGGTACTACAGCAATTCGCAAAAAGCTTGAGTGGGCTGAAAAATATCAACAGGGATTTCAATCGCTATTTTCGGTAGTGCGAAAAATCAACTTGCTCTCTCCCTTGATGAGGGCGAAAAGACAATTCTTCATGTCTTGAAGAATTCTTCGGTTCATGAACTGTATCGATCTCCGACACTCCAATCCGGTACCCACCATGTAACGCTCTATAACCCGTCGCATTCCATTGTTTGGTTTTATTACGCGCTAGTCACTCCAGGCAACGATACACAAGTCTCTGACAAACGCTTAGTCGTCGACGACAATGATCCTTCTATCGAATATGAGGGAAACTGGGCGACAAGTAACACGGTGATATCAAGTACCACTGGCGATTTTCATCCCTTCGGAGGCACGACACACGATGCTCAAATTGGTGCATCGGCAAAATTTTATTTCACAGGTCTGATACATCTTGAATGACGTTCAATTCATTCCGAATATCCTGACAGGATCTTGAAGGTACATCTGTGTTTGTTTATGGTCCGTCGAAATCAGGACTTCAAGCCACATTCTCGTTGGACGGAGATCCTCGCGCGGTTGCTTCAATTGATGCACAGCTTTGGACCAGCCTGTGGTACTCAGTCGACGGACTGGATCCTGGAAACCATACGCTGACAATGCAAATGATTAAGCAAGGGAGGCACGGTGAACTATTCAGCCTCGACTACATCATGTACACGCCATCGTTTCACTCTCTGGCAACGAAACCGGAGCCTCTTCTCCGATCGTCGAGCTCAAGCTCAAGCTCTGTGTCGACTAGTACTAGCACAATGACGCCGCACGCTGGACATACACCCACACGTCACTCCGCAATCATCGGTGCCGTTCTTGGAGCGATTGCTGTGATACTCCTTGCGGGTTTCATTTGGTGGAAATGCGTTTCGAAATCTATTGTGCCCAAACGTACGTCAGATAAGGAATTTTTTCTATCTTATTTCTCATCCTTTATAGTTATCCCATTTCCTAGTACCGAACAACGCACTGGAACCACTTACGGTAATGGTACCGCAGAGAAGTTGACCATGCGCTCCAGGCCGATGGCCGATCAGTCGGCATCCCCGGAAGACCCCCCCTCACGTAGTGGTGGTACTCCTGGTGGAGATGCTGAGGTCTTCATACCACAGCAGTCACTCACTTTCATGCAGCAAGTTCGCGGGGCTTTCTCCTTACAAACCCGTGCAATAAGTATGCTTAACTTTCTCTATATATCACACCTTTTGACTCACCTACACAGTTGAACCGTTCCCGCTTCATTTGTCGCAGGAAAACCCATCATCAACCGCCCATAAAAAGCCTCTTCCCACCCCCCCAGAGTCGTCGCGAGCTCAGCAACGGCTTGAACATGGCAATGTCATTGATATTGGAGCGGACAATTCACAGGAACGCCCTTCCAAAACTCGAGTACGCGAGCTTGTAAATGAGCTCCAACGAGAGCTGGCGGTCACCAGCATGCAAGGACGTAATGCCTTATTAGGCTTGCTATTGAACCAGGATGTGGGCGTCAATGGGCGATATCGGGAGCACAGTCTTTTGGATAACCGGAGCGTGGCGGCGTCGAGCCTCCCGCCGCCTTATGACGTCCAGCTTGACCGACAAATTCCCCCGACGCCGACGGCCGAACGCTCTTAATGCTCGGGAAATATTAGTCATTATTACTGGGTTTTTACAAAGGTCGAAGGGAATTTGAGTGCGGCCAAATGTACAACTCGGAAATAAGTACACATGAAAGTCACGGTTTCAAGGAAGCGAGAAGTTTATTTTGACCGTGGCCTCTTGACAGATTCCGAGTCGATGTATCATAATTATGGATGCGGCATGTATTCTTCCATCATGGAGCTGGGTAACTTGATCGTTTGCGAGTCCGATGTTTTACTACAAATCATCAATTATATATTTACATGCCAATCATGTGAGTTCTTCTTTACATGCATGTGTCCTCTCATCGAGTTTCTCTTGCTTAGCTTTGTTCGTGAAGGTAGTGCACATATCCTGCACTTGAGAAGTCTGATATTGGTTGTCGCTGATCATCCTATGCTAGACTCACTACCTCGCCGATAATATGCTCATCTTTTCTCTGTCATCATTTTCATACAGCCTCGACTCTTGTCTCTCATAGTCCACCCTATGCGTTGAGGCATCTCTTGAACGCCGGACGGGTATTTAACGTGTGTCATCATCCTTCATGGATGTGATGACTGAGCGATGATCATCAAGCGGATATGTACCGTCATCAACTTCATCTGCATCAAAGAAAGAATTCGAAGTAACTTTGTGCCCCTTCGACGGCTTTTACTACGGACACTACCATCGATGGGAGTATATTACACCAATTCTGTAATTCCCTACTTTTCCAAATGCAGCGCACTACATCACGATTTTGTAGCTTACCCGTGGATTTTCATTGGTGGTGGACTACACGCCAGAAGACGATACAAAACTTTTCGATTAGCAGTCAGTTGGTTGTCGACGACAGCGACCCTTCAATTGTCTACACGGAGAAGATTGACTGCGAATGTGTCCATAATCAAGGAGACTGAGGTAAGTAGTGTCGATCAGATCCTTCAGTCCTTCGGAGGGGGGGACAAGACACGGGATTTGATGCCAATTGCTCAGCGACCTTTCTAATCGTCGGTTTGTCTCTAAACAAGAGTCCTTCCGAGTCACTTCGTCGGGCTCGGCAGCGCTGCTAAAAGTCGCGTCTTGTTTTGTCTCCATATCATTACCGTTGGGCCCCGAATCACGCAAGCAGTTCGACTATCCTTGCCGCCATTTCACTGGGAACGGCATAACTTCTCGCGCTTTCGAGCCAACGCGAAGCAAGCGATGCTAACGTCGTGGTCGCCAGCGTGCCCGAGCTTGTCCAGGAGGCCCCAATACTCAAATTTAGGAGTTGGTGCTTGAAACTTAGCGTGAGAAAGGGTACCGAGTATACCAGAAAGGAAGGATTCGATAGGCTTTTGAACCTGAAACGATTGAATCAAAAACTGAGCATCTCGCCATCGAACCCTCCTTATGATGTGGAATTGCACGAAGAACCGCCTAGACCCTGAGGACGAAAGGCACTTGATGGTATAAATTACAGTGCATATCGGCACCTTTGTCCACGACACAAATTACATAGTTTACACATTGCAGATAGCCCTGAGTTTACGAAGAATATGATCACAAGAAGAAAACGGACGAGATAACCCATCTATGTGCGAGTTGCAGGCAAATCATAGAGGCCTTCAAAAAGTGCTCGTCCACTCTTTCAAATCGAAAGTCGATTTCTGCGCTTGGTCCATCCACACATACGCCTATACGCCATACATTAGTTCGTCCGGTTCACAACGCAAGAAGAAAAGCCAAGGACAACTTACCAACAGTTCTCTCGGCGTCTTCCTCTCCTCCGGATCCTTTAACAAACACGCATCCACAAATTCCTCCGCCTCCTTCGCGAACTTTCCCTCCGGCCCCAGGCGCGGTGCCGGCTCCTTCACAATCTGATGCATCAACTCAATGATGCTCATCGTCATCCCGCCACCGTGCAGGCTCACGCCTTTGCTCTTCCGCCGACTGTGCCGCCGCGCGGTCTTCTCGCCCATCTTGACCGCGAGCGAGTTACGGTTTGTGGCGGTCTTTTTTAGGTCCTCTGTGCCCTCGAGGTCCGAGTCGTTGTCTTCATCGTCAGAGGAAGCATCGGAGAAGGGAAAGCGGCCAAGAGCGAGCTCGATGAGCGATATACCGAGGGACCAGACGTCGGATTTGACGGAGTATTCGGCGCCTTGAATGCGTTCGGGCTACGCGGTGCATTATGAGGATGGGACAGGAAGTGATGATGCAAACCAGGAGACGCACACTCATGTATATCGATGTGCCAACGAATGTATGTGCAATCGAGTTGATTAGCTCGCCTGACACGCCAAAGTCACATAGTTTGATCTCGCCCTGCGAATTACAGAGAATATTTGATGGCTTTATGTCTGGGCCATCGTGTGAATCTCGGGCGTGATTGGGATGCACAGTTTGTACCTACCTCGGTGGATGATGCGATGCACGTCATAGAGATACATCAGACCTTCAAGTACAGAATATGCCACCTGCCGCACGACCTCGATGTCGATCGCGCCCACTTTCTTATATATCCCATCAAAAGAGCCCTTGTCCATGAACTCCATGCAGATGCAAATGTTCGGCTCCGCAAGGAAGGCGCCATAAGAGGATACAATGTAGGGCGACTTACACGAGTGCATGATCTGCAGCTCGCGTAAGATCTGCTTCCGGACGGACGGCTTGGCATCGATCAGGACGATCTGCAGAAGGCCAAGAGGAAGACAGACCAATCAGAACAGAAAAATATGAAAGAAACGAGAGGGATGGATAGGAGGCACGCACCTTCTTCGCCATGACAGTCCCACTCGGCACATGCTCAACCTTCATCACACTCCCGCCATTCCCCTGCCCAAGCTCCGCCAGATTACGCAGATCTGCATTCTTCAGGTCCGATATCTCCACGGGTGCGTGAAGCTCCATCTTTGCCAATGTCGCGTGTAAGGCGCTGTGTCGCCCAGAACCAACTCCAGAGCCGATAGCGGAGTCCAGACCACCAGGAGAGAGAAAGCCTGGCACAGATGGGGCGTCACCAAGTGGTGGAGGTCGCTTTCTGTTCAGCAGAGGCTGTGGTCCCGCAGGTGCGAGGCGAGTCGGAGCGGGTACTGCGGCATCAGGTGGTGTGAGCTCCAGATCGGCTACGGGCAGCTGGAGCGACTTGAAGTTGCGTTTTGTGCGCAAAGGCGTCGACATGACTGGTGTTTAGGAATTGCCGTGGGTGTCGCTGGTTAAGGCAGACTAGACATATATTAAAATTATGTTTCGTGGGTTAATCGGACGTTATCCCCGGGGGAGCCGGAGTCATGGAAACACCCACAGACCGCACCAGACGACGGATAAGGACAAGTAACCTTGGCTTTGGGAATCTGAGTTATACAGGAGCTCAACTTCGAGGGTGGCGATAGATGGAACGCAGCCGGACCCCCGAGGCTCAGTGCCACTGATTCACGTTGCCCTTTGCCTGCCCGAGAATGATGATGAGAACAGTCACGGATCATGGGATAAGTGGGTGGTCTAACATGCTGGCACAACGAGATCCGAGAAAGAAAATTCATTGTCCACGCATTTTCCTTAGTGCCAATTTTTCAGGCGCTAGATGTGATAAAGCTTAAGCAGATAACAGACAACTGGGGAACGAAGAGTGGCACCACAATCAATAAGTATTAGCGGTTTGCCTGATGCCTCTCAAGCAAACACATCAGATTAGATCCTCCATCACATCTCCTACTTGACTCGTCGTTGACTTCCTTTTTATTGCTCGCTATCCTTAGATCAAGGCCCGTTGCATGTCTCATCGTGTACGCAGCCACTTGAGAACCACTATGGCCATTTCACAGACATATTAAAAACCTGACTCGTTTTGTATTTGCGTTCTCTTCAACCAATGTTCGTCGTCCGTATCCTTTCCCAAGGCCCACGCTATCACAAAAATCGAAAAAATGCAAAGAGGAAACCGGAAGCGACAGCCCCCAAAACAGCAGAAGACGCCAAAGCTGCCCCATGACCTGCACCGTTATTCTTTGTTCCACCTTGTTCATCCTCCACGACGAGCGTGTAATATGGAAGCAAGGATCCAGTATACGTCCTAGTCACCGTAGTCGGCCTCCCCCTGAGCCAATATTCGTCGACACAAGCCCCACCACCCTTCCCGTCAAATGCGCAGCTCAAATGATTGCCGACAGAATCTAACAGCGCAGTAGGACCCGGGTCTTGGTGATACACAAAATGTGACGCGTCAGCCACCAAAGTCGCTGCATATCCACAATGGATATTAGATATATATTACTGTGTTGTCTGCTCTTCTGGAGGCACTTACCGCGATATGTCACAGGATCGGTCGTGATCGTCGTTATGAAGCTGACGGTAGTCCGAGTAAGAGGCGTCCCCTGTGGTTCTCCAAGAGACAGTGTGTGGGGCGCCGCTTCGTAGAAGACACTGGCTGCAACCTCATCATAATAGGTCGTTGCCCCATCCGCTCCGACTCCGATCGCCGACATGGTTTCGGATGGTAGGGATATCGTCGGCGTGTAGGGGTCCTTTATTACTTCGAAAAACGTGATCGTTGCGGCGCGACATTCTGTGGGAGTGTTAGGTCAATTGTAGGTCTAAGCACGAGCGAAGGAGGAAATTGGATTTACTGAGAACAGGGAGTGAGAGAATTGCCAGGACTGACGTGAGCTTCATTGTGAAGGACGAAGGCTTGGGATGCCTGGGTGCGTTCATCTCAATTCGTAATGTCATATATGTAGCGATAGCTAGGATCAGAAGATCTGACAGCGAATAAACAGTAGTTCCGATCAAAACGAAAGAAGCCGGAAGATGAAGGAGCGCGCGTCTGGCCAGAGAAATACGAAAACATACGTGATGTCTCCCATAAGGACCACAACGATTCAAAACTGCATGAACGCCAGTGCATAGCTGGAAAAGCACCTAAAATATTACAGGCTTGTATCCTCACGTCTGATGGCGAGGAGCCATCAATTCAGTGCTTAGTATAGGCACCTGGGTAACCACTGTAACAAAGACTGCTGCGCGGGTCGAGAAGGCGCTGTAAATACCATTGTGATGCACGTTTGTAAGGAAACAATGCTGCAGAGTGAAATTGAAACTTACCTCGTCGGTATACACGCACATCGCGCCAGTCCCTCGTGCCCACCTATTTCATATCTGCAAACATCATCGCTGGGTATTTCCGAATTTGTGATGGCAAAGAGAGTCAAAACAAAGAACGTGCACCGCCGCATCGACTGCACTGCCAAATCAATCCGTAAAACTCATCAGGGAAGTGAGTAGTGAAATAAACACTTGCCTGCGTCAGCAGGGATGCGTACCAGTGATTTGACAAGGGCTTGTCGGGCTTGACAACGGAAAGGTCGGGAGCGAGTGCTGGAAAGCTATGGACTGATTGCAAGGGTTGCCTGGACGTGTGTCGGGATCGGAGTTGACAGTCGTGATGATGTTTTACACACGATGACGGGATGGCCAGTAGGTCGTGGGAGTAGACCTTTTGATTGATGCGATAGATTGATACAGAGGATACGTTTCAGCGGAGGATGATTAATACAGAGTTTTCGAGTAACAGAAACAAGGAGTACGTCATATAACCAGTAATATCGCCGGCCGCGTGCACGATACGTTAAAGTTTAGAGGCCAAGATATAGAGAAGGCGGACGCAGATTCAAAGGACGTCAATCTACGCCCCAGGTCCAAGAAAGCGCTGCGAGATATCGCGCATGCTCTTGAGAGAGGAACAAAAATAATCCTTGGATGAACGCGATCTTTCGCCAGGTGCTGGCAAGTTTAGTTTCCGTAATTACTGTGACAGAGGATGGGGGGAGGAGTCCAACCGAGACCCCATGATTTAGAACTGATTGTGATGCAGAGCGGTATGGAAACAGTATTTCACAAGTAACTGGTACAAGACGATTCGGATCTCCACACTGGCAGGATGAAGGAGGTAAGGTTGATGACAAGTAAATGTTTGCCTGACTCGGAATTTCCCGTCGCAAACAAAGAGATCACATCAACCTTCCGGGGCGGGCCTCACCTTTTCTGTGCCTATTCTTGTCCCCGCCCATGCGATTTGATACCAGAGTTAGACTTGATGAGCCTTCCCGTTATGATATAAGCCTGACATTCCATTCTCCTTCGTCTGCGTCGCGAAGGGGTAATCGATGTACCCAACCTCCGTTCCCTCTTTGTCGCCAGGGACATAGAATGTCTGACGGTCATATGCCGTGAGTGGGATGTCCTCTTTTAGACGAAGAGGAAGGTCCGGCTACGAAATGAAGTTAATGAATGTTCACCAGGAATGTAAGGTTGTACATTAGAGATGTATAGCCGACCAAAGGCGACAAGGTCTCCATTCTCTTCCGCAGTTTTAAAGGCGGTCTCGCGCGTATAGCCGCCTGCGACAATTAGAGGCAGTGGTTTCCAGATTGCACGGATAAAGTCATTCGATTCGTGGAGAGCCGTGGAACGATCTGTGGTTCCATCTATGCGCGGTTCGATGATATGCAAATACGCCAAACTAGGGTGCTTTGCTTTCAAAGTCGAGACAAAATGAGTGAACTGGGTTATGGGATCCTCCATCCCCATACCTACAATATGAGAGATTGAGGCAATGAGAGATAAGAGGAGTTGGCGCACTTTGAAAAGGACTCCATGGGCTCAGGCGAATCGCAGTCTTCTCTTCCCCTACTATGTTCACAACAGCGTCGATTACCTCCAGGCCGAACCTGCTCCTGGCCTCAACGCTGCCTCCGTAATCATCAACCCTCTGGTTACTAACGTCTTGGAGGAATTGGTCAACGAGATATCCATTTGCGCCGTGAATTTCTACCCCATCAAAACCAGCGTCCTCGACAGCGTTTTTTGCAGCTTGTGCGAATAGTATGACATATTCTTGAATCTCTTCGATCGACAGCTCTCTTGGCATGATATTAGGTCGAGAAGAAAGAGGTATCGGAGATGGAGCGACCAAAGATAAGGAAGGATCCTCGAAAGAAAGAACCGCAGGATTTGCCGTGCGTCCTAAGGCGCGGAGTTGGAGGAATATGTATGAACCATTGGCGTGTACCTTGTCCGTAACCTAAGGGAAGGAGCTGGATACAATGCTAAGGGACGTCGTGTAGATACTGTATTCTGACCTCTTTCCAGGCGAGTATTTGTTCAGAGCTCCATATTCCAGGGACGTTTGCCGTCCCTCCAGCTTTGGAGGCAATAAAGGTTGCTTCGCCGATCAGAAGAGTACCCGGAGAGGTGCTTCGTTGCGAATAGTATTCTTTCACCAGTGGGACAATTGGGACGTGTGTTAATTTCGTAGCTTTGTATCGCGTCAAGGGAGCGAGAACGACACGGTGTTGGACAGTAATTGCCCCTACCTTGATAGGCTGAAATAAGCAAGGTGACATAGAACGCGTGAAAGATACGTACGGAACGAACTTGAAGAGTCTCGCTTTAAGAACTTCAAAGCAGATAGTCTGGTGATCTAATGGGCATGTCAGCAATGTGGCAGCGCATGACGATCATGCAACAGATCATGAGACTGACTACCCAGATTTAGCATTACATAACAGCAAGCATAGAAGTAGTGTAGTCACGGTCCATGCTATCTGGAGACTCAGAATGCGCCAGAATACAGTAAAAAAAACAAAGTAAGCGATTGCATCTTCGAATTGCGCCTCACGCCAAAAGTAGTACTGCGAGCAAGTCGACGACAAGGGGGTGAAGAGTAAAGATATAGAAAAGGCGTGATATTACAGGTACCATTAATATCGTGTATACAGGAATACATTATACATCAAGTAAGTCGTTTACAGTAGTCTGGATTGCCTTTGGGATTCTACAAATGGTATTTAGTGAGCAGGATGTTTGTCTGAAAGTGAGACGTGAGAAAACGCACCAGAGCCCAGTGAGGCATGTTGACGACTCTACCACTGCCCCCACCGACAGCAAATGTAAACACGAAGACCATGACTTGAGTACCTCCGTCAAGAGCAGCGGAGAGCAGAAAGTTGTACTTCCTGAACCAGCCGGGGCGGTAACGACGGAGGTAGTACTGCGAGAATACGGCCAAGCAGAACGTCGTGAAGACGGAACTGTTAATTCCGACGCTGAGATATCCAAGCGTCCCTGAAAGATTTAAGTATTAACTCCGTGTCCATGCAGATAAGACATATGTTGTTTACAGCAAAGAACTGGGGTGACAACTCTGTTGGCCCCAAGTTTGGGGAAGTAGCGGTGAGCGAGCCAGAATGGAAGCGGGACAGCGAGACCGATGAGGATCGAAAAGGGGACAATCTGGGTAAGAAGCTTGCATATTAGTTTCGGAATGACCTGAAATGACCTATTACGCGCTCAACTCACAGCATAGCGGCCACCGGGGGCATAGAGGCGATCACCGAGGGCTCCCCACGAGATGGCGTTACTGTTAAATGACTTTTGCAATATTCAGATGGCGGAAACAGCGACGTCAATGCATCTCCATACCTGAACTTGTTGACCCGACCACTAGGGAATGCGTATGCTTTCAGGACATTTGTTTTAAAGAGGTTGGCGAGAACTACACACCACATTGCTACCTTGAACTTCGAGAAGGATTTCGCGGCGGCTGCCGATGATAACCTTCATGATGACATAGTTTAAGAGGCCACCCTGACGACGATACAGTGAGTGCGAGAACACATGAGGTGCAGTAGAGGACATACGACGATCGCGCCCAGGGATTGGACTGTGAAAGTGACACGAGGAGGGAGCTTGGTGTATTGACCCTGCGTGAAACCGTAAGGTGAAGGCGTAGAGCATGAATGATCATGAACAGACCATCTTCAAATCCCGAATTAGACCACGAGCTTGATCGAGGGTGTTGTATCCGTATAGAGTGAAATACATGTTCGCTTGAGGATTTCCTGGGATCATCGCGGCGCCCAACATCTTTGGAATCAATTATGAGCCTGTCGAACGAACGCCATGCGATAAACAAATAGATTACCTGGACTAAGCTCTGGATATTAGGCGAGAATCCTGGGGATTAGAAATATAAGAAATAAAACTAGATTAGATATAGAGATGACGCACCGGTTATGGCATAGACGGTGATGACGAAAGGCAGGAACACGGTGGAGATGATGATGCCAACGATCAAGCCCCACCTGTGGCATGTCAGTGGATGGAGACAGACGATAGATTCTGCACCTACCATGGCAATCCTGAACCTCCGGTGTAGATAGTAGCCATAGCCATCGAAAAACTGGCGACAAACATGGCGATATACCACCACATCGGGACCTCTGCGTAGACCTGAGTATATAATATTAAAGAGGCCACCTCAGTTTTACGGAATCCAGCGCACCTTCATCTTGGCGAGATGGGGATCGTAGTTCTCGCCAGCCTGGGTAGAAATTATAAATGAGACCTGACAACACCCAAATGAAGACCGACCCGGAATTTTTTGATGACGTCGATGATATCCTTTCCGTACCAAACTGCGACGTGCATGATTGTTGCGCCAATAGCGAGATTGTGACCGATTTTGGCGAGTACTTGTGAGCTGGCAAACCACGGAAGACCCTGATAAAATCGTTCATTATTGACATTTCAGGACACGAATAGATGGACATACCACAACAGCGAGCTTAGCGGGATCGAGCATGAAGTTTTCGTCCAAGATAGCAAGCTGGTTATAGCGAGTGCCGTTCTCATAGAACAAGACCTGGGACAAGAAAGGGAAGTTCTGCCCATTCCAAACATTCATAGCGTAACATGCGCAGAAAGCAATCCTGTCGTATATGTCGCATTAGCCCCCCTCGAGTAAGTAACGATGCGAGAGCTCACATGCAGATGGCGGTTCCCGTATAAAGTGAAAGTTGCGTTGAAAGAGGCGTAAAGAGGGCACCAAGAGATCCACCACCGGATCCGACGTAGTTCCAATCCAAGCAGAGGGCGAAGGCACCAAGGCCTTCGTTGCCAGCGGCACCGCCTAACGAGGAGTGATGAGTGGATGTGGTGTATGTAAAGATAGATCGCCGAACCAAAGATACGAGTGAACCATGCGCTGTCCCTGTTCGCGAGGCAGAAGATGCTAATTCCGGTCAAGGTACTCTAGAGAGTTCAGACGACATGTATCGCGACGCGCACACGAAAGGTAGACTCACGGCGCGATGTACTCTGGGAACCACTCCCAGACGAAGATGCCGATGAAAACCATCCAGAAGAATTTGACACGCTTCTTCTGCAGCATGATCTTCTTGCCACGATGCAGTGCATCAAAAAGCTGGACCGTTGGCAGAAGATTGGGAAAGACGATGTAGGTCGGATACACAAGGAACGAGCGCATGACACCTCCGATGCCGTATCCCATCAACTGAGAGCCTATGATTCGACGAGTGTGGACATCAGTATGGTATTTACAAAGAAACTGTGAAAGCTTACCGATCAAGGTAAAGATACCGATACCAGCGTTGGGCTATGGGAGATACTTGAGCATTAATTCGAAAGAAAGAAAGAGTCACGGCACCTGAATGTTGTAGTAAAGATCGTCTGCAGCGAAGATACTGATGGCCAGAGCAGAATCTGCAGCTGTGGCCGCGAAAATAGTGACCGCAACATGCTCCTTCAGGTCTAAAGCGCAGCCATGAACATCGAATATTCAAGCGGAATTGCGGGCTTACTGAATGGGCCAGGGTTCATGAAGCGCCAAAAGCGAGTATCCTTCGTCTTGAGTCTGTCACGTCCATTCCCAGGACCAGGAATAATCTCCTCTAAAACTCTTCCAAGGATGTAGGCGATGATCTGAATGAACAGCTGGCTGACAAACACAGTCTGGGGCCGGAAGTACTGAGGAAGGGCTTATCAGTAGATATATGAATGACGGAAAAGGCAAATGGTCTTACGAAGATCTGACCCAAAACTGAGCCAAAACAAGCTAAACCAAGACCAAGGAACCACATGCGGAATGTAAATGCGGGGAGCGTAGGATCATCCTCGAGAGAGATAAGGCGCGTAGCCACGTCGACATCCGTTTCTACATATAATGTTAGCGCGCTGTATGGAGGAGCAGTGAGTTACACACCAATCGGGCGCTCCTTGCCATCGTCCCCCATATCGATAACCCGTAGGTCATCGTACACATCTCCCTTAAGGGATTCAGCGACGTCGACGGAGGACCGGTCACCCTTCTCGTCGAATTTCTCGTCGCCGTAAGAATTCTTGCGCTCGGGAGCTGGACGAGCAGAAAGAGCGGGAAGAGCCTCGGCAGCCGCCATCGAAGGGGGTGAATCAACGAGTAAAGTCGATAAAGCATTCCGACTACACCAGCCTTCTCTTTATAAATTGCGCACAAGCAGCGACAAGCAGGAGGAGCACATGGTCCTGTCGGTTTCACCGACTTGGCACAACTGAACGCCTGTGTTGGAACACGAAGCCTAGATAACTTACGTCTGAACAGTCTGATTCTCAGCCATTTCTTTGACGACGCTTCTTCCCGCTTCTTCTCTGCTGTCCACAAGCGCGGTGTGGGGTAAGTATCCAGGCCACGTGGATCCGACCTTGCCAAGCACGTCGCAAGCATGCCTCATTGACTGGAAAAGGCCGCCGTATATAGGTTTGGACTCGGCGCGTTCTATTTTTGTAAGTAGAGACCAATATGAAGAAGCTTCCATATTATAAGTGTACGATCAGTATGGCTCGTATGGGGCATCGAATGGAAAGAATGAGAAAGAACCTGTAAAATATGGAAATTCATTGGAAATTTGTATATGAAAGGCGATTCTGAAATTGCTCACAGAAAAAAGCACGGTATGCAACCAAACATGCGTTCAGGGCACCGGAAGCACTGAGCGTTGCCCATCGATGCAAGTCCTAGAAACGAGTTGTTAATCCACTGGTAAGGCTGGAGCGCTGAGCGCTGAACAGCGGAGCTTCATTCGAACGGAAGGTCCTGGACCTCATCCATCATATCAAGTTCTGGTTGCATAAAGTGGCGTTTTAGATTCGAGTAAGATCCGAGTATGATTCGAGATCAATAATCGAGGTCAAGGAGGCATCATCCGAGTCGCGCATCGTTTCAACTTTCAATGAAGTGTTTGTTTGCTTTTGTGTACCAATGTCATCTCGGCGAATGCCGCCTTGAGCTTGAGCGCTTGAGCTCGAGTAAGTATGGGACATGGGTGCCCAAGCTTCAAACTTCCCAGTGAGCCTCTCTTAATCCACACACATATCCATAATTTAAATCTGAGTATGCCAGGAGATCCTCAACGACTTTCACGAGGAGACACGAGAGACTCTTAAAGAAGGCGCGTCGCCATGCGGTGCACCTGTCAAAATTATCCTGTTGGAATTGTGGCGAATCAAACCACCATGTTCCGGCTTTTTTTCTTCTTTTCTTGTCGCGTCAGAAGTCAAGCTTCATATCCTCGATCAATGCTTTCACTCGCTTCTCGTGGTCTTTCGCGAACACCCATGGGTCCGATGCTCAAAGAGCATGATATTTGACATGTTTGATCGATGACAGCGGAGGTCCGGAATTCAACTTATCACGCCCCAATGTTTGGACCGACAGCCCAAGGTCCATCCCGGATCTTCGCTCTCAGACTCGCGCCAAACGCGAAAACGACTATCCTCGCCTGTGTAAGTTCCAGAGCTACATCGAGTCTTCAATGAAAATTTTTGTCTGAATTATTTCTGAGCTATACTATATAACTTGCGAAAAACTAGCCTTCTAGGGAAAGCTCACGATCATGCAGCGACTCGCACTACAGGGATATCTTCAAAGTCCCGCTCAAAAGGATAATCAGTGTATCCAATATGGGCATCTTCCCGCTCCCCGGGAGTGTAGAACGTCTTCCGGTCATAGGGCGTGAGGGCCCGGTTATTCTTCAGTTTCAATGGGAGGTCAGGCTGGGTACCATCTGTCAGTCCCCTGCGCCACGGTCAAACATCACGAGAAAATGACTTACGTTTGAGATATAGAACCTGCCGAACGCCACCAGCTCTGAGTCGCGCTCCGCCGCCGCCACCGCAGTCGCTGGGGTGTGGCCGCCCGCGGAAATGTACGGCCGCTCTTGCCATATCGCGCGAACGAAGTCGTTTGACTCATGCGCGCCATACTCGCGCTCAAAGGGGCCACTAGCACGGGGCTCCACGACGTGGAGATAAGCGAGCGAGGGGTGCGCATCTCGCAGAGCAGTGACAAGGTGCGTGAATTGTGGTACCGGATCCACCATGCCCATATCTGCACATTCCACAATGGTCAGAAGGGTACAAAAGCTGGGGAACGCTCGAAGCCATACCTTGGAACGTGCTCCATGGGCTCAGCCGTAGTCCTGTACGCTCAGGCCCAACTGCACGGGAGACGGCGTCGACAACTTCGAGAGCAAACTTGCTGCGGCCCTCGACGCTTCCGCCGTACTGGTCCGTCCTGTCGTTGCTCACGTCTTGCAGAAACTGGTCCACAATATAACCATTCGCGCCATGTATTTCCACACCATCGAATCCGGCCCGATGCACGGCGTTATGTGCTGCCTGTGCGAAAAGCTCCGTGTATTCGGTAATTTCGTCGGTTGTGAGGGGACGGGGAGGTGTGAGAGTTTGTGACGAAACGGGTATGCTTGATGGTCCCACGAGGGGAAAAGGTGGGTTATAAGAGGCAAGGATGGAGGGATCGGCCACGCGTCCAAGCGCCCAGAGTTGGAGGAAAATCGAGGAACCATGCGCGTGAACTGTGTCGGTGATCTGAGACGCGCGGGTTCGAGTTGGTAAGGTCGTTATCAAGGAAGACTAACAAAAGCGATTACCTCTTTCCATGCATCGATCTGATCATCGCTCCAAATTCCAGGGACATTGTCGTGTCCACCAGCCTGTGGCGCGATGAAGGTGGCCTCGGTAATGAGTAGGGTGCCTGAAACCCTTGCTCGTTGACCATAATACTCTTTCATCAAAGAAACGATGGGGACGTGAGTCGATTTCGTGGAGCGTAGCCTAGTAAGGGGCGCAAAGACTACTCGATGGGAGAGCATTACAGGGCCGACCTTGGTAGGTTGGAAAAGTTTCGGTAGGTTGGCAGCGGCCATCGTAATCCTAGTGATGAGCGTTCAGAGGATAAATACATCACTTCCAAGATGGTAACGACTTTTAATAGGGAACAAGATTTTGGCTTCAGGGTAATGTCTTCCGCCGGTTGCTGAGAAAGAGGCTTATCAAGCACATTGCGAATCCAGCCTATGGCCATGGCCGCATTGAGGTGTCCAGCTGAATCATCTTCAGCTCGGTTAAGCACCACTTTCGGCAAAATATCTCTCACCTTGAATTACAGAGTTGGATCCTTAAATCTTCCGAAGTACGACCTCAGATTCTGCGTCGATCGGAGTTCATGAGATCATTAGGACGAAAAGAGATGATTTTGTTTGATTGATACAAAAGGCGCCGGCATCGGCTGGCATTACATTGACGTGCCACTGTCAGTGAGTACTCGTTGTCCTGGAAGTTCAAGCTATTCAAGCCTGGCAATTCCAGTTGTTGGAAAGGAGTGGCGGCCACCGATCAAGTGACGGTTAGTATATGCACGAGCTCCAAGCCGACTGAAATACTTGAGTATTGACATTGGGTGCAGCCTCCACCGCGTTGAAATTTGTCCAGCAGTTTCAATCGCAGCCCATTATTTAACATCGTGCATTCAACACATTCGATCGACCGTTATAAATAAGAACAGGATCCTATCTAGAATATCTTATAATCAACGAGACCTAGGACGTTGTGACGTGATTGTGAGAGACGAAAATTAGTCGTGCGGCGCACAGTTTGAGAAATATGGGCGGTAGGGAAGATGGAGATTCTGAGTGGGTTGCAAGGCGTAGAAAATACGGGGAAAGAAGATGGAGACGGCGACAGCGCGGACGCGTATTCTGGGAAACTGATACCCGGCCCCGATAAATAAATAGAAGAAGTAACAGCGAGTGAAGAAATAGGAATCCAAGTCAATCACTTACAATGGGCCCAGCCACGAAGTATCAATAATCAGATGGCCCAGGCGGGATGACAGATATGCGAAGCCCCCTCTCCTCTAGCAACGTGAACCGCATCATGACCATCGCCGCGTGCTTGCCTGGGCGCGCCCAGAAGACGGCAGCCCCAAGGGTGAGCGACGTCAAGCTCGCAAGCCCCGCATCGTGCCCAGTGCCATGCGGATCCGGGACGCGGGACTCGACCATTTCCACAAGGCTTTCTGGATCGATGATTGACCTCTGGCCCTCGTCCTCGGTGAGATGGAGGGTGGTGAGCATGGGCGCCAGGTGCATCGACCTTCCCTCGCTCGGGCGGCGCGTCAGAGCTTGACAAATCTCGCGTGCGAAGAGAGGGTTCCTGCAGGACTCAATTATTTTGAGTGTCTGGAGGGAGGGGAGCACTTGTAGGCACTCTATGAGCTGCGGGGCGGTCATGTCCGTGTATACATTGACGAAGGCGAGTTCGCGGAGGGCAAAGGGCGGGGAGCGGGCCACGAATGCGAGGAAGGCGGAGTGGAACCATGCGAAGGGTTTGGTGGCGGAGAATGACTTTATATGGAGGGAAAGCAGGTTTGGCATGGTGAAGCATGTGAGTATGCGGAGCCCGTCGGGTGGGCTGAACAGTCCAAGGGAAAGGGACAGCTCGTGGAGGAGAGGGTGAGTGATGTCAACGTTCCGAAGGGACGTTGGATATACTGTCAATGACCGAAGGTTGGAGCATTGCTGGGCCCATTCCATTCCGGTCGCGTCTGGTGGGTCGAAGGAGAGATCAGTGATCTGATCCCATGGAATGCGAAGCGCAGAGGACATGGAGCCGCGCGTAGCAAAATTGCGAAGCTGGGGTGCATATTCAAACGCATCGACGACGTCATTGGATTGGAGTCCCCGGTTGACGAGGTTCGTTTGGAGGGACAAAGTCTTCAAGGCAGACACGCGATTTTTGACGGTGTTGAGCTTCGAAATCAAGCGCGGGAAGATGTCGAGGTGCAGATGGCCCCACCGTTCCGAGTGAAGAGCGAGTTCATTGAAACATGAATCATCCTGGGAACGTTCTTGAATCTGCGCGCAAACCGCAAGATCTGAGGGGTAGGAACGTTGGAGAAACAGGCGCAGGATGGGTAACATGTTTCTAGTAGTGTCGGTGCGAAACGAATCACCGGCCGTGAACCGAAATGAAGACCAGAGAGTCGGGTTTGGAATCGCGATGTCCCTCCATAAAGGGCACACCAAGGCAAGGATCGTTACGGGCGCTAAGTGAGTATAGTAGAGCGGACCCAAGCCCGTGTTGCGGCAAACCTCGATGAAGACCTGCGTCAAGATTTCGATGGGAAGAAGCCTGTTAATTAAGGGTGGTAAGGGCTCGCAGTTGTCGCGACTCGATCTCTCAGATTGTTGGCCATGAGAAGGGTCTGATTTCGCAGGATCTCCGTCCAGTGATGTGTCTCGTGGGCTCCCCAGTGGCATTTCTCAATCCCGCAGATGCGAAAGTATAGATAGAAGATGAGTCTATATGGACGTCGGCGCAGAAAGGCGGGGGCGGAGAGCGGTAAGACCACTGACAAGAATGCAGCTTGAGCGGTGCTGAGTTCAAGGATTACCCAAAGGGCGGCTGTTGCCGGCCGACACACCCTATAGACACGCCGGGACAGATCCACCATGGGAATGATTTCACAGATGAGGCTACCTGATATTGCACCGTCTCATGACGCGCAGAGACTGTCGTCGGCTGGGAAATACGACAGGTTACAAGCTTGAGGCAGAGATGGTTCCGTCATCTAATTCAAAAAAAAACTTACGAAAGTTCGAATGGTTCCTGGCTGGCTCAGGTCAATCCTTATTTATATTTTTCAATAAAGGATGGCTGACGGCACATACAGTAGAGAGTAACGTGCTCCTTGGCACCTTGATCCTCGGAATGAACATATCTGTTTTCTCCTCGGATCTCGACTTTTAAACTGTTGTTATATCATCTGCATCGTATATCGAGGAAGACCACAGAGTACCTACGGCCGATTGGACGTTTGATCAGAACGACTTTTGTTGCCCGTGTTGAAACGAAACCTGCACTCCCGAATTGATTTCAAAAACGTACGGAGTAACCTGGTAAGTGACTATGGATGGACTAGTTGGAGCCGAGCACATCCAGCATGAAATAAAAAAGAGAAAACAGCCAATGGATTATCATGGTCGGAATCAGTGAAGCTTTAGGGTACGGTGCCTGGATCACGAGTCGGCAATCGGATAACCCTTTTACGACGCGTCGCGCACTGTCGAGAACCCTGCAGGTTTCTTCGTCCTCCATTCCGATTATAAACGGGTTGTAATTGCGGTTGTAATGTAAGTGAATGCTGGGCTTTTGTTTCTCATTTGTGTTGTGAAAATGCTTTATCTTTACATTGACATAGTGCAACCATTTCCGAGTCACGTTCACCAACGCACTAGCTGAAACACCATTTTTTATCCTTTCTACAACTCCTTTTATCATCGAAAAATGGCAGACCATATCGAGCTCCGAGCTCGCCTTGAACGACGTGACCAGGTAAATCCGGTCCAAGATGCATCATGCTTGATTGACTAATATATCTCCATACAGACCATCTCAAACCTTAGGAAGCGCGTCGTCGAACTCGAGCAAGAGGCAGAGAGGACGGCAGCAGAGGTTGCTGACGATTTCCCAGAGGATGAGGGTGAAGAAGAAGAAGAAGACGACGACGACGAGACGCTTCCTGAGCCCATGTACGATGACATGGACGAAGTATACCGTTGCACCGAATGTGCCTGGGAGATCGTCGAAGGCATTTGCGAAGGCTGCCAAACGGAATACCAATGGGACGAGGTGAGCCTTCCTTCAGTACCTACCGTGTCACATTCAATTCATGTATATCCCGCACAGCAAGGTGATGACGGCGTTCTTCCCGCTGATTCCCTTTACACCGATTCAACCTACGATCCTGACCGCCAACAGGCGCCTCGGGGGAGCACACCTCTCCGTGACATCGGACCGTTCCGGCCCCTTCCTGGACATACCCGTGAACACTACGGAGCCCTCATCCGGCGCGGCGCGACGCGCCTCATGATCGAGACCTTCAACTTGGAGTACACCCATGCACGTGGGATCTTTGCGTGGGCCGATTCCACCTTTTACAGCGAGCTCGCGGGGCCAAAGATGCAGAAAGGCGACTTTTGGAAGATTCAGCTTGGGCGACGCTTCGACCTGGACGAGGACGATTTTGATGGTGCTATTTTTGTGGAGGGGATTCTTGAGGAGGCCATCATGTTTCCTGGTGTAGGACAGCCTTTGAAATGGGAGACGGTAGAGGAGAGCCCTGGGATTTGGGTGACGCAGACGGTAAGGGGTCAGGAGTGCCAACAGCCGAGAGACGCTGCGGAAATGGGAGATGAGGTCATGGACACCGAGGAAGTCGATGAGGCCCCGGATAATTGGGAACTCTACGACATGCGGCTTGAAGCGCCGTTCGTGGATGATGGCCCCGTCCTCACTAGCCCTGGCTACGACACCACTGAAGACAGCGAATCGGACGATGGTATGGCAGTCGGGGAGGACGTGGCGGAGGCACAGGATTTTGACATGGACGCAGATATGAGTGGAGAGATCCAAGCATCAGTTCCTGATGCCGTGTATGACCCGGGTTGGGCATGGGAAGAGGAAGCAGCGGGTGCGCCTGTGGAGGCCCTGGAAGTGGAGGAAGGCGCTGCACCACCAGCTTTGCCACTTAGTGGGGGCGATCAGGACAACAAGGAAGACAATATTGTCGGGGAGGAGCGAGACGAAACGACCACCCTTGAATCAGAATCTAATTCTGATTCGGTGGATAGTGACTTTGACGATGACGAGGAATTGAGTGGCGATGAGAGTCTGTTGGATCATGCTGCCATCATTTCGTGAATTTTCTTTATTCTCCTCTCTCTTGCGATGGTTTCACTAATGTAGCTTTCCCAGGGAATTCATATAATGGTTAATTCTTATGCTCCGTGTAGCGCGATCTCTTCGCTATTGTCCTATCTGTAATCATAGCTCTTATTTCTCCTGATTCGAGCACAGCTATGTAACTTATGACTTAAAGGCTGGTAATAATAGCAACAACAACAACAATAGCCGACTACTGTTCAGTTTCAACGGCGAGACTTGTCGATGCTTGGCCCCGTTATAACCCACCCATGAAGGACAGAAACACCACTCACTGGCTCGAAGACAGGCGCTGTCAAAAGCAAATGATGGGTAAGTTACAAGTTTCTTGAATATTGAACAAGGTTTTTAGAGCTACGTATCTCCCTCTAACCCCACTCCCATCCTGAATTCTTTTTTACTAATGTAGCCGTTCCCAGGAAATTCAAATACATGTATAATCGTTAATTCTCATGCTCTGTTTAGCGCGATCTACTCGCTACTGTCATATGTGGAATGATCGCTCTTATATCTCCTGATTCGAGCACGCCATCTTTTCAGTGCTGTGTGAGGCTCGGGGCGACCTTATAACTTAAAGGGGACTTCAAGAGAATACCTTGGAGCAACATGAGTTCTTATGATCCCGTGGAAGTTCTGGCCCTCATAGTAACAGCAACAACAGCAACTCCCACCACTACCACCACCACCACCGCCCGCCCCCGCCTCCTCCTGCATAGTCCTATCTCCAATAAACCCGCCCCCCCCCCCCCCCCAACCCGATTCTCTTGGCAATATGTCCACACATCCCGTCCATGCACCCTCCACCCAGTCTATCTCTAATATCCCAATCTTCTCACCGTGCACACCTCGTCCCGGTCCTCCTTCTTTAGACGACGACGACGATGCGGTCCTGGATCCATGGAGTCTTCCCAAGGGTCACCAGCTCGTCGTACGCGGCTGTGTCTCCACCAACTCAGCCGAGTCTCCCTCTCCCGTATCACTCGTCGAGCAAGCTCTCGCGGACGCAGCGGCGTCCATCCCTCGATTCGCATTCTTCGGCTTGCTGCCCTTCGTGATCTCTCCATTCAGTGACAGCGCTGCACCTTCGTCTTCATGCTACATCGCGCTCAAGTGGGGAGCGGATGAACCGAGAGTTGACTTATGGAGGCATTGGCTGAGATTAGACCGGTTATCTCACAGCAAATTTCGGGATCAAGAACATCCAACAAACATACATCACTCTTCTCCCATGCCTTACTTTCCTACTACATGCTCTTCTTACAGCGGAGAATGACTATGAGCGCTGGAATAATACCGAGAAAATTGGAAAGGAGGAGATGGCAGCTAAGGTATGAGGTCATGCTTGATGACTGTAGCTTTCAAAACTCAGCAATGTGAGACAGATTGTAGTTGTCATTATCAGCATGTTGCTTTTCTTCCGAAATCGAGCCACAAATGCCTTTCAGCTTGTCATGGGCATCTTCCTGAGCAGTTCTGGTGCAAGCCGCCGGATAATTGATACTTTCAACCATATGGGACTCTCAGTCAGCTACCAGTGAGTAATTTGACCAGTGCACTTCATATTTAATGCTGACCAAAAATAGGACAGTTCAAAGCACATTGACTACACTATCGGAGGACGCAACGTTACAAGCAAGAAATTTTGTGACATCATCTGGCCGTCTTTGGAGTGTCGTCTACGACAATATCAATTTTACGTTACGAACAGCCTCACAACGCATTGATTCGGCTACTCAACAACTCAATGCAACTACTCTAGCTGTATTCTCGCTGCCCGCATCCTTCACTCGAGATGCATATGCATCTGCTCTTTCTATCTTGGAACGTCGCAAACTCGCTGGTGCACGCCGTAAACTTACGCTAGAAGCCCTCCTCCCAACTGAAGCTAAGCAAGGTCACATTACTGCTGCATTCAAACACATTATTCGGACAATCTTACTCCAGTATACTCCAGGGCATCTTCGCAGGCGGAGAAAATCGAAAGCTTTGCGCAAGCATACAGCTTCCCTAAAGCCTCGGATCCGCCGACTTGGCCATGAAAAAACCGAGTTTTTCCCGCTCCCCGCTCTAAACGAAGAAGAGGCATCAGTTCCTGGTACAATTCGGGTTGTAGAGAAGATATTTACAACTCTCCTGGGCCTCGCAACAGAACTAATCGAGGTGGAACTCCGGCTCTTGGTGGGCGATTGGTTAACAATTCAAAATCTTCGTCTCATGAGGGAAGAGCGTCAAGACGAGTTCTCTGGCTTCCTTCGATTTGACTGGGTTCAGGAAGTTGCAATGCCGTTTCATTTTCAACTGAACGCCATGTATTGCCTTTTCCGCACCCACCTTGGCCTTGCTAGTCACGAAAATCCCAGCTCCTTGGAGCACCATCGAAATATTCTGCGGCGCTCAAAGCTTGATCTCAAAAAGCCAGAGTACAACAAGGCCAAGGAGCTCGTTAACCATTCACTGATTGCACGGATCCTCGATTGTACTAGGTATGAATCCATATTATGGCTGATTGATCTGATCGCTGACCTGCTATTTCATAGACTTACACTCAAGAAGGACTCAGTAGACGATCTGAAAGACTGGCTACCCAATTGCGAAGAGTTCGACGACGTAGTTGGGAAGATTGTTGCCAAATATGCCACGACTGCTGCTGCTCATGACGCCATTGATCTTGGTGACGAAGTCCTTGCACACTCCATTCTGTTCATCCGAGATGCACACTCCATTCTGTTCATCCGAGATGCACTATTCTTTTGGGAATTCTGTGACGCAATTCGCGATGCGGATGTTGGTCGGATGTGGGCTGTATATGACTTCTGGGTCTTCATGTTCCGGGGAGCGGGCTGCCACAACTATGGCAATGAGATTCTTGAAATGAAGGCACAGTTCGAATACGAGTTCCCTCCATTATTACGGGAGCTTGTTGAACGAACATGGCTTGTTAACAGATGGGGAAAGAAAGGACGATCTATTCCTACGGACCTATATTTGGAACACAACAACGGTTTTACAAAGGTATGTTAACCCGTGTTGCATCCCTTTTCACTTTCTCATTCTCCCATGCAATGCAGAATATGTTCGCTGCAATGGGGAGTTGTGCATCAATCGAGCATGTTCAGACAAAGTCGTCTGCATGTGTTGAGGTTCTCCGAAGCCTTTCTCATGAGATCACCTGGTGGTTTGGTGTTCAAGATTTTCATCGGCGCAAGAAAGAAGTCAGCATCGATGCAGACTTGGCTGCATTATGCCTCGATATCTCTATTCACACCGTTCACACGGGAACAAAAGATCGCCCGATCCTGCGCATATCTGCCACTAAAAAGCCAGGTAACACGAATAAGAAGAAAGCGCACATATTCTGGGATGTTATGCAGAGCGGGATGGAAATGCTGACAGAAAAAAGCATGTTTGAGCATTGGAAGACACGAACAGGGTCTAGTGCTACTGGAATATATGGGGAGGCAAATGAGGGTGGTGAGGGTAGTGTCATTGACGGGCTTGAGATTGATTCTGCCTTCTCTAACCCCAAGGGACGACTAGATGTTGACACAGCGATGGATCCTGAGTTTCCGGAAGCATCCTTCTCGAATGTAGACATCAGTACGGAGACCGGCGATGATTGATTAGACTTACTAGTGTATATAGTTTTGAATTTGCCAGGTGAATGATGAGATAGCATTCTCCGATGATGATTGAGCGAACAGGTCTGTATCGTGCGCCGTGCTTGAGACGCTCCGAGAGTTGGGGCGTTTTGACTTCCGCTCTGCTGCTTCGCGTATCTCGCGTTCTCTGCGTGCAGCACAGAAATTCTGCAGTGTAGAGACAAGAGAATGCATCTTGAGGTCATCTGCCATCCATTTGATGATGTCGTTGACGAGTCTCGCATCAACCGTATGGCTGTTGAGCAAGATATGGGCCTTGTCGACCAGTCGGCTAATGTTCCCGTCAGATAGGACCCATTCCCGGGAAAGAAATGGGTTATTTGACCGAATTGAGGCCCAGCGCGCATCACGCCAGGATACAAGAGCTTGTCGGAGGACCTCGCGTTCTGGCTTTGAACATCGGAGAGGAGCAGATGAGCATGTTGAAATGAGATCGGAGAGAGGTTCAGTGCTACAAATTTGATTGTCGGGAGTGTTCGTTGGGTGAGCACCAGTGGGAGCTGCCAGCATCGCCATATGGTGGAGAACGAGCGCCCGTTCAGTATCTGTGAGAAGCCCAATTGACTTCTCAGGGTCCACACGGCAACATTTCGAACTACAACCGCATGCGCCCCCCATGGCTATCTGCTGTTCTTCTACCACCCACGTTACCTCAGCTCCCTCGACTTCATCTTCTGAGTCGGATCCTTCAGCCTGGTACCACGGAAAGCCTTGAAGGTTTGGACGAGGACGGAAATGATTGCAAGCAAACGCGCGCATGCAGAGGTTGGATTGGGATCGGTTGATATACTCCCGGGACGCAGGGTCCATGGTGCGCCGCTTTTCCTCCTCTGCGTGCTCTCGCTTTGACAGCTTGTTTCCTTCCTCCAGGACTTTTGATCGATTGAAGGCCCACGGTTCCACGAGCCAAATCATCGTAGCCTTCAGATCTCGAGCACGACCACCACGCCCGCCTTTCTGAAATGCATCGTTGAAGGTATCGACACCGTAGATCACTACTCTGAAGATGTCCGGGATATCAAGGCCCATCCCAAGAGCAAGAGTTGCAAAGATGAAGCGAGCTTCGTTGGTTCGAAAGAGGTCTGTCACTTTATCCTTAAACTCCTCCGAGGCAGTCGCTGTGAAGGCATACATGACGCTTCTGAACTGCACAGACACCAGGCTTCGACAGATCTTCAGTGCGTGGCGGGTAAGTTGGCGCGTTTGAAAGTAAAAGATCGTTTTTTCGAATTGCTCGGGGCTTTGTGGTGCATGCGGGACAAATGCGAAGAGATCGGCCATCGACGCGACTGAGTATTCCAAAGGGCGAACCCACTGTGCAAGGTTAGGTCGATCCGAGCCGAGGTCGATACCCCAGAATGGCCGTGCACCACCCATGCCGAGTGTCGTGTAGATAATTTCGAATGTCTGCGTGGAACATGTTGCGGTAAGTGCCATCCACGGTATCTCGGAACCCGCAATGACTCTGAGGGTATAGAGCTCATTGTAATCTTTTCGAAACTCATCTTTCCACGCTTCAATAACGTGCGACTCGTCCACTACCATCGCGATGATCCGTTTTCGAAAATGTTCACGGCGAAACAGCTTCTTAAACCGAGTATTGCGCAAGAGGCACTCTGGAGATGCGTAGCAGAGGCGGAAAGAACCCTGTCCAAGTTGAGTGAACACGGCATCATCATGATTATCCTCGTTGACCGCGACAGCAGATATCTTGAGCTCTCTACCCTTATAGTGAGCCCTCCCAGTCCCATCATTAAACCTGAGCACCTATCTGGAGATGTAAGTCTACGAGTCTCACTCAACTGAGCAGAGGCACTAACCTGATCCTTTTGCAGAGACTTCAGTGGGCTAATCACAATCACCAGGCCATTACAGTCCGCCATCTCTGCAGCCAATGCTAACAGCACAAACACCAGGGATTTTCCTGAGCCCGTCCCCGCAATGCCGAATGTATCAAACCCCTCGGCGGCCTTTGTGAAGATCTTGATTTGCCACTCCCTCGGTGTGAATCCATACAGCTCTTGTGATGCGTTAACGATGTCTTCAACAGGTATTACTTTGCCGATTCGGGGCCATTTGCATGACTGAGGTGCTCGTAGGGTAGAAGACGGTGTTTTTCGACGGCGGGGTGTGTCGAAAGGCGAATTGGCTGGGTCTGGGATGCTGCTCAGTGGATTTCGGGATGGTGTAGAAGGAGGTCGCGCAGGGCTGAGATGCGTAGATGAAGCGGTCGGGCCCTCGTTCACATCCATGGTATTTGGACGCGGTTCGCGTCGCGTCTCTCGCGTCGATAGGGCTGTCCACCCGATCAAATCAAAAACTTATGTCATGTCACAGCTGGAGACCGGCATTCTAAGCCTCAAAATCAAAATCTTATGTTTTTACATTGCCTTACAAATACATCAACCTTAGTACAAGACCGTCCACGCGTGGACGGTCTTGGTATGAGACTACCTTTGATCACACGGTTTGAAAAGGATGGACCACGGAATACGGCCGCGTCAAGGGAGTTCAACGACGAGCACGACAGCTCCCACGCCCCCGCCTGTGAGTTTTTCCCTGTGCCATTGTTGACTTCCACTGACGAGTATTACCATCATGGAGAGCTCAACGTCCGCCGAACCTCCCTCCAGCTCCAGCTCGGCACCCCCCAGCTCCAGTTCCGGCTCGCCCCGGTCGTCGTCAAGCAGTACCGAACCACCAGAGTCATCCTCGAGCTCGTCGTCGCGTCCCCCGCCACCGTGTGTACACCTATTATTTGCGTTTTGCCAGCTTTTTTACACACACCCAGGTCGAGTTCGTCCGAGCCTCCAGAATCCTCCTCCTCGGCCCCATCATCGTCTTCCGAGGAGCCGTCCTCGAGTTCCTCTTCGTCGACTTCTTCCGATCCCGGCCCGTCTTCCTCCTCCACAAAACCCTCGCCATCACCGACGCTTACACAGCCACCGCCCACCTCTGTGCCTCCAAGCACCGCCGCCCCCGAGTCCTCCACCGAGTCCCATACGACATATACCACGCTCATCGATGGCGAGCTCACCACTGTACGTCCCCTCCCCCTCCCTCTCTAAACCCTAACCCCACCCCCATCCTGAATTCCACCTGTAGGTCGTCGGCCCGGCGCCAACCGCCCTCTCCCCCTCGCCCACCTCCAATCCCGCCTTCAACAAACGCACGGCAGCAATAGCAGGCGCCACCATTGCGGGCGTATTCCTGCTCCTCCTAATCCTCGCCACCACCTTCCTCCTCCGCCGCCACCGCCGCAAGCTCAAGGAGCGCTTCCAGACCATCCTCCATCCCCGCAGAAGAACACGCGAGGACCGCGGCTTGCTTGATGGAGAGGACTTTTTTGATGAGGATGAGGACCATATGATCGCTATGCGGGCATATCGGGATGTTATTGCTACGCCGCTACCAAGCACGGGGACGCATTCGAGGGCGACGACGCCGGGGGGTATGGCTGAGGTGCGGCAGAGGGAAGCGGATGGGGATGTGAATTTGAGCCGGATCGTGGACGACGTCATGGGACCCCCCACTGGCACACACGCGGCGGAAGCGAGCGCATCGACATCTGCATCCACACCCATGCCCATGCAGCCCGCGCCACCGGATTCAACTTCAAATTCAGATCCAGACCGACTCGGAAACACGCCGTCCTCGATGTACAACGACCCCTTCCGCTCCGTCTCCCCCTCCCTCTCCGCCGCGCACAATCACGACGGGTCAGTGTACTATGCGCTCCCGCCGCCGCCCCCACCGCCCCCAGCTCAGTCCTCTTCTTCGTCTTCTCCTCTGCCGCCGGGCGCGGCGCCGCCTAAGCGGCTTGCGTACAGGTCTGGTACAGCGGGGGTGGGTGCGAAGAAGTGAGGGGTTTGGACTTGAAGCTGCTTTCATACCTTATGCGGTACCCTTCGACCTCGAGGGGGGCGTGCGTGTGTCCGGCCTACGTCGGACTCGGACTCGGACTCGTGCACGTGTATACATACATGCATTTACCCGGTGGCACTGATGGACTGGACGTTGTTCTATGCACATATATATGTATATATATACGTAAACGTATACGCGCTGTGTTGTACTATGTATGTAGGTGTGTGATGTGGATATCTTATCAGTAATCACATCTTAATCTGGTCATAGCGCTTGCAGTGGCTCGCGCGAGCTTGGAGTGGCGCTTGCGCGCTACTACACCGTATGGCCTGAAATGTTGTTATAATGAACGTCTGTTGGACCCAACTGCGGATGTCGGCTTCGCTGTTGATAACTGTGACTTGTACTCACTGACCACGCCGGTTGTTTCCTAGCACAGCTTGTTCTGCCCTGTACATGGATGATCACACTTCGCAACTGTCAAACATCTCTTTGAAAGTGCCGGTCAAATGACAGGACCACGTAAGCCTGCTCGAGGTGAATAAAAGGCCCCTCATCCTAGCACTCGCTCCCCTCGATAATCTGCCTCGATCTCTTGCCATGACATCCACACTTCAGATTGAACTGCCTGACGTCCACTCCGATTCGCAAACTCCTGGCACCATATCCTATTGCTATGTGAACCAGTTTCGATGCAGCGCGACCCAGTGCAAACGGGTGGAATTTCGATGGGTGCCCAACAGATGAAAGCAAAGATTCTTACACTTCAAGTTCTCAATGATTCCGACCGTTCCATTGTCTTCAAAGCGATACTTGACTCTGGTCTTGCCGTTGTCCTTAAATTCGCAGCCGACGAAGATATATTTCCGGGTGATCTTTCTCAGGAAGCAGCAGCGTACGCTGGATTCTTGGAGATCCTACAAGGCTCGGTCGTTCCAACGTATTACGGCAAATACGACGGAGAATGCTCGCATGGAATAGTATTGTCGTGCATCGTCCTCGAGGACTGTGGGGAGAAAGTCGAATGTAAACTCCTCGATTTAGAAACAGAAGAAAGGTGAAAAACCATCTTCTTCATCTGATCAAACCATCCTAACATAATATTCTTTAGGCACAAAGTCCTCGAACAACTGGGCAGATTGCACTCGGGGGCGAACCGCCACCTAGTCGACTTTGCAAATCCCAATGTTGTTGTCAAAAATGGAGAATACCGCCTCATTGGCTTCCACGACGACGACTTATGGGACCACGAATGCACCTTTGATGGTGAATGGCATTTTGGCGAAGACATCGTGGGTGATGACCGCACTTGCTATGCCCTTGCGGATGTTGGTGATTCCCTTGAAATATGGAAGGAAGGTAAGTTTCTTTCTCGTCCATCATTTACATGCACTGCTGCTTTGAACTGACTCTACAAGCAGAAATACTCCCATGCATCTCCATCAACGGATGTGACTATCCATGTGTTTGGTACCCATCCCAGAAGGTCATCGACACGCTCTTCAAGGAGGATATTCGACTGCTACAATGCGGTGATTTTGAGTTTGCTCGTCGATGGCTCCGAGGCAATCGCAAACACCAAGATAGCCAGGAACTTGACTCGGATGATGAAGAAGACCTTGAGCAGATACTCGGACATACGAGGAAGACAAAGCCCGAACTGCCTGCCTGGGCCTCCGATGTATTTGATTGAGCCTACGGATGCCCATTGTTCCACCTTAATCTAGAATCCCAGCCTACATAGAACATTAACTTCCATAGTTTGTATGAACATACAAGATTTCTGATTTGTTCATGCGAGACCGCGCTTTGGTGAAGTGCAACGCCGGATAGGGCAACATGCAACAGTTGGTGTAAATTATAAAAGAATGAGGAGGCAATTCCCGCGAGCCCTGGCCCGCGCAGGACCATGGTAGAAAATCAAGCCAGGCTTGTGCATTCGGATTGTACAAGCTGGGACTGGGACTGGGGAGTGCCGGTGCAAAGCGATAGCGCACGCGCTGCGTCCAGAGGATGACGGATACCAAGGGAACAAGGGAAGGTGGGGAGCTGGAGGATGTTATAGAGGAGTTCAAGGAAGGTTGGAAGGTATGATAAAGGGCAGAGAGGCAGTCGAGCTTGAGCCCGAGGGACGAGTCGAATTTGGACTTCGATTACCCCCATCAGCAAAGTGAGCAAATGGCTTGTCAGGCTTTTTCTGACTTGTCACGACCTGTTGACCTGCGACAAGTCAACAGGCCCGAAAAGCACAAAAGGCTCACAGGTTTCAAGGTAAGGCAAGATTGATTTTAAAGTAGTATTGTATATAGTATTGTATATAGTACCTACATCAAAAATGTGCGACAGCGGAGTGGTAGACAGAGATTCGACTATGGAATAAAGGACATTTGTCGAGAGGGACTAGGTCAGCTGAGATGTCGGAGTCGAGGTGAAGCTGAGCCCAGAGAAAGCGACGCAAAGCTTCAGGAAAGTGGGGAAGGCCAATGTGTCGTGCGAGTGGCTGAAGATAGCGAGGATATCCAGATTCTGGACTATCTTGTAAGTTCACGATATCCAAGTATTATGAATGCAAACATACCTGTGCGCCGGGCAAGTTTGACGGATGATAGAACCTTTGAACCTGATACCGGGCCAAGGTCCTCGTTCTAAGGAAAGTCGGTCCTCGAAAGGGGACCATGGATTTTTGGGGTCAAGGGTTGTAGTAGAGGGCACCGGAGGTGGGTGAGGGGGGAGAAAGTTGCCATTTTCGTCAAAGGGCCTTGCTACGGATACTGTGGTGTAAGTAATAAGAATACAGAGTAGCAAGATGACTCACCTGTCAATATAGGATGTCGGGCACAGGTGAATGAGTGCTCTTCTGCGTGGTCCTCGTCATTAGGTTGGGAGTAAGTTCTCGATGGCGGGTGTTGACATTGAGGTGGTGTGTCAAGCCACCCTAGTGTCGAGACTTTCGGTGACAGTGGGCACAACGAATATGAGCTCGGCAGATGGAATTGCATTGGGCATTGTAGAGCAAAGATGTGCAATCGACGTGTTGTGTACAAAGCTGGAACGAGGAAATTTTCAAAGCCAAACACTCCAAATATGATGCCCCTATCTTGACGGGATCACGACAATTCAACGTTCAATGCCCACTGCCTCTCAACATCTTGCATTCTTCTCCTTGCTGCCATTATGCCCCCTCGATGATCGGCACAACATTTAGCATCTGAAACGGCAGAACCTATAGACCAATCTAAGTTAGCATCATTTCCGAAACCAAAATCTCCATCCATGGAAGGCCAACACCAGAAGAATGCGAGGTGAAGACAAAGAAGATACAGGATGGGTATATTGTACGCTTCGATACCTCTGTTTGTGTAGTTGACTCACTTGTTCACCAGGCCCCAAAGGACGTGTTCGAGTCCTGATTTGTCATTGACACTGCTAGCCCCTTGCTCAAACTCATGAAGGGATCTGTGAGTTGAAAATCATTCAAGCTTACCATGTCGTGTGGCTAATATCGCCTTCGTGATAAGGTCGAGCGAGGATTTCGCGCTAAGCTCCGGCGCAAGGACTCCAAGGCAAGGCCTCCAGTATTTGGACGTCACCAGGCCGGTCCTGTGCTTAACAGTGTTTTGAAGATCACTCGAAAACTCAGTGTGCAATGCCGAGACAAACTTTTGGACCTGTTTGGATTGACCGCCGACGTTGCACAGGACAGTTTGAAGAAATGTGCGCTCATCGAGGGACGACAGTGATGATGAGGACATGTATACCCGTATGCTTTATTTCCCTAGTAGCCCATAAATATGTTCTCGATACGTTGCACTCCAAACATGTCTCTTTTGCTCAAATGACGTGGAATTTTGCTAACTTGTCTAACCTGTACAGCTTGTTGAGGCACACAAATTGCTAACCTGCAGAAATTTTTGCTCAACCTGTCGACCTGCGACTTGCGAGGCCTTTTTCGTCCTTTATGGCCTGCTGCAGGCCAAAAAGGTCCCGAAAGGCAATTTGCGGAAAACCTGATGCCGTGTGCAGATTCCTTGAGTATGAACTTGTGCGCCGAGCCCGAGAAGGCGAAGGTGTTGTCATAAGTAGCGCAATTTTAACCAAGGCTCGCAGATTAAACGTTGGCTGAAGGTGCGACGCTGTGCGGCGAAAATGGACGCCGGATCGGTGCAACCTTGAATTCGCTCCAACTTCTTACTTCAGACATATTCAGTTCGTCCACAAAACTTGGGTTGACGGCCCCTAGAGCTCTGGAGCCAGTCTCTATCATTTCAAAGTACATCGCTCTATAAACTTTGTTCGACATTCAAGTTAACGCCACAGTTTGATTCCGTCCTCATCTATAATTGTATGGGCGCTTCCTTGGCATCACAGTTTTACCCCATTCTGACCCTCACCGCCGTCCTCCTGCGTCGGTAGAAGGTCCACATAACCAACGTGCGCGTCGGCGCGTTCGCCTGCGACGTAGAATGTCTTTCGGTCGTATGGTCGAAGAGGCAGATCCTCCCGGAGTCGGACAGGAAGGTCAGGCTGCAACGAAAACATTATAATCAGCCTGGCATAGATCTACAGCGAACAATACAATATCCCACATTGGATACGAACCACCTCCCAAACACCACGAGCTGTGACCTTCGCTCCGCCGCGGCGACAAGGGCGCTTTCCCTGGTATACCCACCCGCAGACAGGTAGACCCGATCTCCCCAAATATCCCGGAGGAAGTCATTCGACTCGTGTGCGCCCGCAGTGCGGTCGATTGAACCACTGATGCGGGGTTCCACGACGTGAAGGTACGCCAAAGTTGGGTGCGCATCGCGGAGGGTCGTGACGAAGTGCGTAAACTGAGGAACGGGGTCCGACATTCCCATATCTACAAATTTTATCGCATTGATTAGATACTGGCAGGCCGTAAAAGGATCATAGAGGTTTACCCTGATATCTACTCCAGGGTGTGAGTCTGAGAGCGGTGCGCTCGGGGCCGATGGCGGCTACGACGGCGTCCACCACCTCCAGAGGAAACTTACTACGTGCCACGACGCTACCCCCGTATTCGTCGGTCCTGAGGTTGCTTACATCCTGCAGGAACTGGTCCAAGAGGTAGCCATTCGCGGCGTGGACCTCCACGCCATCGAACCCGGCGCAGAATACAGCATTTCGTGCAGCTTGAGCAAAGAGGGTAATGTATTCAGCGATTTCTGTCGTAGTCAGAGCGTGTGGAGTGGCTTCTGGCTGGAAGGACATTGGGAGGGGCGAGGGACCGACGAGCTCGAGCGGGGGGTCGTGCGCGTCAAGGACAGCGGGGCGCGCAGCACGTCCCAGGGCCCATAATTGCATGAAGATATGGGAACCTTGCGAATGTACTGCATCCGTTATCTGAAATTTACACGGATTAGGCTGGTTTTGAGCAGGTGGAAATGCATACTGGACCTCTTTCCATGCGGCGATTTGCTCGTCGCTCCATATCCCAGGTACGTTGTCGTATCCGCCAGCCTTTGACGCGATGAAGGTTGCCTCGGTTATCAGGAGGGTTCCCGGAGTCCGCGCGCGCTGCGTGTAATACTCTTTAACCATCGCGGTGTAGGGAACGTGTGTCGTCTTCGTGGCTCGAAGTCGCGTGAGAGGAGCGAGAACGACACGATGTGAGAGCGTCAAGTTTCCAACTTTCATTGGCTGGAAGAGCTGTGGAATACTGGGCGTGGCCATTACAATTCTGTTGATGTTGTTGAGGGATTAACAGGGATCTTTTATACTGCATATTGGTCGGTCATCCGTGTTGCTTTGGAAGATTTATGATTTAACTTAGCAATCCCGTCGTTGGCCGTGGCCCGCGGTCAACGAAGGACAAACGCACCAGTGACTGGCTTGACGATAGGCGCTGTTCAGAAGCAAATGATGGGTTAGTTATCAAGTTTCCATAAAACAATGATTACTCACCTCCGGTCTTCTCACCGAACGCTGCCAAAATTTTGTGCACGAGCTGTTTGGCCTGCAGTATAAATCTTGCTCGGTGCAATCAAAGAAAACTGGTGAGATTGCGATTCATCCGCGGTTTACAAGAAGGCCCAAAAGAAAGCATACATGCAGTCCAATTGAGCGTGAAATCCAATGACATCAGAGGTACGGTCTGGGGAAGAAAATGCAAGTTGTCAATGTACTGAGGAAAGCTAGCACGAACTGTGGCAGCATGTTTTGAGCTGATTATCGCCGCCATGCTCATCCTCGTCCTCATCCTCGAAATCTCTGTATGCTCAAGCCGGAAAGAGTTCAATAAATGTATGCATATTCTTTCCAAACTTGTGCCCGCGTGCGTGTGCGTTACCCATTCAGCAGCGCTCTTACAGGCGCACAGAAAGCAGAAAAACGAGCCGAGAACGCGCCGCGAAAGAGAGAAGAAGACTGCCGATTTCCGATTCAAGGCACCGCCAAAATGCCAGCTCTTTGAGCCGTTCTCGGCGGCGAGCTTGCTGAATTTGATGGCCACATTTCATGATATTAGGACGGCCAGAATTACCATAGGAAGGGACTGATCATGAGACTGATTCTTGAAATATTCGGGTATGCCCTTGAAGTCCCCTTAAAGGCACACAATCAGGCCTTGAACAGCACTAGAATTTAGAAGGCGCATCGAGCTCGACTTCAGTGGAAATAAGAGGAATGATTCCGTACCATTACGATTTAGCAGGACAGGAAGTCTGAAGATGACGATAAGCTGAGATGCACTTTGAGTAAAGGTTAATCGTAAGGTTCAAAAGTTGTGCCTACCTACATACAAGGTACATCCCACCGTTCCCAAAAACTTTGACGCCGTGTTCACTGCTCCTTCTTCACGAGTTCCCACTTCTCCACCAGTACAATGAAGTCGCCCGCGACATCTGGCTTCGCAGGCCTCGCACCATAAAACCCGATCCACAATTTTTCCTTCGGATCTCCAGGCGCACTAAACACCCACGTCACCTCCCTCGCTATCTCTCCGCCGATCTTGACGAACAAACTCGTCCCCGTTCCTTCCTCCTCACGTTCAAACTCTACCACCGTTCGGACTCTCCCTGTCGCATCGGATGTGCCAGCGACAGGTGGAGAAACACTCCAATCAGCACCTTTACCCTGGCCAGTCGTAACAACGACGCTGCGCTTCGCCTCGCCGTCGACATACTCAAGACCACCTTTAATCCATTTGCTGGTATCGTCCGGGAAGAGAAGGGCCAGCCCCGCCTGGTCGTACAGGACTTCTGGAAGGAATGAGACTGTAGCACTCGCGCGGACGAAGGACGAGAGTGTAAGAACAGCGTAGAAGGTCGGCTGGCTGGTGGAGATGAGAGGGACGGATGTGGGCGGTCCGTTGATGGGCGCGGGTTTGAGCCAGAGATCGGTGTCGGGGGATATGGAGAACTGGAATGGGAACGATGTGGGTGGGCTTTGGGATGTGTGGAGGGGATGTAGTTTGGGAGCGGCGGAATCAGCTATAGCGGACATAACAGCGATACTGAAGGTGAGAGCAAGAGCCGATCGCATTGACAGTTATTAGCCTTTAGGTGATGTGTGGTTAGGGTTGCGACGGGAAGATTTCTTCGTTCGAGATAGCAAAACACTTGGCCCGGCTTTTAAGTCGCTGGTGAAGGTGACACATTTCCGGCCTCTGAGGGCTTCGGGAAGGCGAAGGGAATATACGCCTCGAAGGTGTGCTTCGAATGATTGTCAAAAAAGGATAAGGTAAGGATAAGGTGGAACGAGAGCGGATTAGCACGCATGCATTGGTCTCCTGATGGACATGGAAAAACAGCATTCAGGGGATTGCTAAGAGACTCGGGGTGTATATGAAGTGACATTGAGCACGCAAGCATAGGAGCGATTGAATAGGACTGCTTGCGATAGTGATTCGTGGGGCGTTCGAGGTTGACTTCACATCTGCAATGGGTGTGGAAATGTCATGTAACCGGAGGCCTTCAATTGCTTAACAAGCTTCTTGGCAACTTCAACACTTCAATACTTTGAATTGAATTCAACATTCGCTGACAGGTGCTCACCTTTATTGGGAAGAAGCAGAATTATTTGAGCGACATTATGCCAGAAGGTCTGTGTTAGCCTGTTGCGATCAAAACACACCAAGTCGTTGACTTGCTTACATGGACGTTGGCTGGAAAAGTTCCTAGTGATGATGTTGTCGTCGGCATAAAACTATTTGTCGATTCGAGTCCTTCGAAGAAAACGATGAACAGTTGAGATCAGGCAGCGAACATGGTGCACCGACCACGTGGTCAAAGTTGGTCCGACAACTCCCCGATCCTATGTGCTCTCTTCTTGCCTTAGCTATATGACGAATGAGGTGCTCCTAAAGGAAAAGAAGGAATCGCAGTCTTACTAAAGTCTCCGATTGGGGGAACTTCAGACTACCAAAAACAGTTGACGACAGTGAGATTCGAACTCACGCCCCGAAAGACTAGATATGAAGGATTAACTTCCTGATTCTAGCGCCTTAGACCGCTCGGCCATGTCGCCTCGTACCCATGTCCACCGCTTGTCAATAATATCACTGCTTGTCAGATAACGCGAACGACTTGTGCAACTTGCACGCAGGTTGAGATAAAAGAATCAGCTTGATAAATCCTCTGTGAAGAAGCTAACACGGGGCACAGAGTGAGATCCTTCACAAGCAAGGCGGCGATGACTAGATACGGCACAACGAAACCCCAAGTCATTGAGCACCAGATAGACCACCAACGAGTACCAGCACGCCGCAAGTCCGGAGCCGGGGAGGGAGGTGGACAGAAAGATAGATACCTGCGGAGATGATGGGAGGAGATTCGATCTCCAGCTCGAAGAGACCGGATGTGTGGACGGACGACAAATGCCCTGGTCCTTACTCTGACACCTCAGGGCGCTCGACCATCTCATGTGTCGTCGCCGCCCTTGAGACTCGAACCTGTTACGCATCGACATTGAGTACTGAGTCCCCGGTGGTGATGATCGAGGAGAAGGGTTTGATGAGCCCCAAGAAGACAAGCCTATTTGCAGATGACCCGAACCACGACGCGCCTCTCTTCGATGGCCGGACTCTCCATCGAACGTCATCCCAGCCTCTCGGGAACCTGTTGTATCCATATGCAGGAGATCAGCGAGCAGCACCACAATGAAGGATCCATTTGCTTGCACATGTTGTGCACAAGGTCGCCTCGCCTACGTCATGCGTGTCATTGATGCCGCCGAGACACTCTAGAAAGTATATAAGGAATAGTCTCAGTGGTACGAGGCATCCAACTTACGTTCTATCCACACAACGAGTACAATATAATCATGGAAACAAATCCTCCCGTTATCCCTGCGACGTCCACGACGCCAGCTGACGAGTGGGCAAGCAGCACCACATCAGCTCTCGATGCCCAACAACGCAGCGATCCCGGGGCACCGAGCACGAGCAACGAGCCCGGCCGTCAAGCTCAAAGCGATATCTCGACTTCAGCCCCGACCACTACTGAAGAAAGCAAGAAGGCAGCACAGGGTGTGCTGGACTCTGCGAGACAGTACCTTCCTGCCCAAAAAGGCGTACAGAGCGCGTTCCACAGCGCAACGGAGACAGCCAAGCAGTACCTCCCCGAGTCCGTCGCGTCGTATCTTCGTAAGTGGTATCATAAGAGTTAATGGCTCCTTGTCCTTGTCCTGATGAGCGAGCCCCAGCCGCCAGCTCAGGCGACGACAAGAACTCTCCGCTACCTTCGAAAGAGGTCCCTGGCGGTTCCCGTGTCGGTGTAGGGTCGTTGCCGGGCAATCTTTCCGAGGCCAGCGTGGCGAAGCTTCCCGAAGAGCGAGCCATGGAAGGCAGTCTTCCGTCTACCAAAAATGGTTCGTGTTATCTTTGATACACGGTGCTCAGAGAGAAGTTGAAAGACTTGCCCAACCTCCTAGCCACAGCCGCTGCGCCCCCACACACCGCCCATCTTGGTGCGTTTTTCATCTTGTCCATCTGATCTATCTTAACACTGCGATGATAAATAAAGCGACTTTCAAGTACTCGATGCCTTCGACGGAGACGCCGAGCGGGTCCTACGGTGGTGTCGGTTCCCTTCCCGGTAACTACTCGGAAGTCAGTGTCGCCAAGCTCCCCGAAGAACGCCGCCAGGAGGTACTGCCGTCGCACGAGACAGACCATGAAGTACTTGGTAAAACTGGCGGTGTGGGAGCCCTCCCGGGCGGCCCCGATGAGAGCCGTGTCGCTCTTTTGCCTGAAGAACGTGCCCATTCGGAAGGTCAGTAGACACTGGCGAGCTGGAGGGCTTGATTTTGAATCTTTATAACAGAGGAGATCTACAAGTCTTCAACCGGCGGCATGCGGGCACGTACCCCCGCAGGCTTGGGCCTGGCTGCCGGAACAGCGGCGGCTGCAAAACCCACACCCGCTCCCACAGACCAGGTAGGCACTTCCTGAACGGGTTCTTCGTGGCTTGTGTTGAGAACGTTTTCTGGCAGAGAGAGAGTAAAACCGAGAGATTGAAGGAAGAAGCCAAAGCCGCGAAGGCAAAGGTGACGACGGGTCCACCGTCGGGGACCGAATACCACCCTGCAACGCTTCACCCTGACACCCTCTCCACGGCGCGCACGACCTCTGAAACTTCGGACACTGCTGCTATCAGCAGTACCGGAGATCGTCGCGCTAGCACAGGAAGTATGGGCGAGCACAAGGTCGGGTTCATGGAGAAGATGAAGGGCGAGGCGAAGGTCATCAGCGGGAAGCTGGCGCACAATGAGAAAAAGGTCGAGGCAGGCAAGCACATGATGGGAAAATAAATGATCATTATCAGTCGTGCGTTGCTGAAATTACATGTTGACAGACTTTCATGCTGTCCAAGTGGTCATGTCCGGTACGATTATCTCGGCTGCGAGTCACCGTGTATCCTGTATTCAGATTCTGTAGTTTTAAGTGATGAATAATGACACTTTATGATGTTTTTTCTCACTTTTCAATCCGTTGGGTTCATTGAGACTCGAAAGTATCCGGGGTCCTTGAGACTGCCATCGGTTTTGCATCCGAGTTTTCGATACCCGTTCAGCACCGTGGCCAAGATCAGAGTGAAATGACGACTTCAAAATGACCGGCCGCTCAAATATCTACAGCTCAGTTTTCGAATTCACTGCCTTCGAGCAGAGAAATTTCGGAGGATGACCCGGGTCGAAACGAGGAAATATGAGCGATCGTCACGGGCACGTGCTCTGGTCACTGTCACAATTTTGCATTCGGGAATTTGTCCTTGACGACCATCGCATATAATGCCGCTCTGCTCTTACCTTCGAAGACGTGCACGCCTTTTCCTAGTGTCTGCGAGTCTAACGACTACAGGTACCCGATGACCTAGACGTCTTCCCGCCTCGCCGGCAGGTTTTCCTGGAAACTGGGTCCATTGAGTCCTTTTTCACCGTTCTCATCTTTACCGCATGACCAGCAACACACACAAAATAAAATAAGAGTAAGTATGAGGTACCCTGTCCTAATTTTTATGAATTACAACCACATATACTAAAATCCTAGATTCGAGCCCGTCATTTCCCTAGGTACGACAGATGAGCGTATATGCCGAAAGCCAACCAAGAATCATCGATGTGTCATTACGCGCCCTTGCCGAGGAGGCGCTTACCCTCTTCGATTTTCACCTCGTTATGCGCGAGCCTCCCAGAAATAACCTTCACTTCGCCCTTGATCTTGTTCATGAACGTACCCTTGTGCGGACTGCTCCCCTTGCTTGGCCCGCTCGTTCCCGAGGTAGTACTCTTCACTTTCGACGCTTGAGGAGCCGAGCCGGCCAAGGGCGATACATTCGAAGCGGCACTTTTTTCCCGCTTGTGAGCGACGACGGGCGAATGTCCTGCATCTGCCGATGTCGAGTCCTTCTTTATGTTCGGCTGTGCAGGTCTCTCTGGTGCCTCGTCCGTGCTAGGACCTACGATGCTGTCCTTCACAGCGACCGCCTCGTCCTTGACCTCCTCTGTCGTGCTCTCCCTGTTCTCCGCCTTAGTCGCCGATGTCTTGCCCTTCCCTGCTCCCAGGTTAAGCTGCCGGTCAGAGTGGGCATCCAACGCCCTCTGGTATGGCTCCTCCAGCGGGACACTGTTCCACGTCGCCCCGGCGCCAGCCAATGGGTGGGTCCGTGCTTTGGTGTTTAGTACCGGAGCCTGAACACCCTGACATAATTGTCGCCGTTCATTATGCAGACTCTGTTAGATCCAAAGAAGGCCTCACCTGGAATTCTTCGCCGGACCTTGTATCATCCTGTTGCTCTTTGAGTTCTCCTTCAAATTCGGTCGACGAAGTATGGCGCCGGTCCTCCGAAAGGGTTTCAACAGAAGAAGAGATCTCTTCCTTCTGACCGGAAGCTTCGCCTGGGGTGGGTGGGGCCACAAAGGGCGGAGAAGCGTCTTCCCTGGCGGGCGTATCAGATTCGAACGTCATGCTTGTCTCTGATCCATGTTGTGTTTGGGTGCTGAGCTTGGAACTGGGTACGGATTCGGTATGTGTGTTGGACTTGTCGTCAGCTGTCAAGAAGGACGTGTCGATCCCCATCGGCTTTGGTGCACATTCAACTGCTTAGACGTCAGCTTGAGCCCGCACAAACTTTCAAACTTGGGCTTACTGCCATTGTGCTTGGGCTCGACCTCACGCTCTTCTTCCGCCTCAGTAGTATCGTCTTTGCTTGAATCTAGGGTGGCCGCTGGTGTCAACATCACTGCTATGAACGACCCCAACAAGCTGCCCTACGACTCACCATCGTCAGATTGTCTTGCCTGGCCATTTCCCTGTGACAAACTCGTTTCGCTGACTTGCCGGCTTGGGTCAGAACCTCCTTCACAGGAGTCAGGTGTTGATGGTGCTGTCAAAAACTGTCAGATCCAGACCTAGAACCGAAAATAAACTGCCTCGTCTCACGAAAGTATGATGTCAATGCGGCAGGTAAATATTGCTTGGCAGTGCCTCCAGCGTTTATTACGGCATCCTTGACGGCACGTTGACTGGGGATGTACCCTTTCGCTGTATCGAAGACGTTGACGTTGCCCGCCATAGATTCTGTCGCACTCGCACATGGAAAGGCGCCAGGGAAATCTAGACCTGGTGTAGACGTTTCTGAATCCGTGCCTGTGTTGATATTGCCGCCAGAGTGGTCTCGGAGCGAGGATGTAGTGGTGTTTGCCCATTCCTGAACTGGAGTAGTGGGAAGTACGTTCTCTTCGATGACCGGTGGATTAGACATTGTCAGAGTTTACAGTGTATAGAGTAGCTGAGCGGAAGGTGAGGCGACGTTACATACTTAGTAGGTTTGAGTATTGACGTCACTGGGGTAAATGATGACGTCGTCGGTGACAAAAGACTTTGGACAGCAGGGACAAATAAAGCCATGTGGCGTGGTTTCGCCCAAACACCTCGGATGCAAAAACGATGGTAAAATCAAATCCACAGCCATAATATTTCAGATAAAAAAGCTCATTCGAGAGCTCATGCATCATGGCCAACCCACGGCCGCTGAAGGCACCAAAGCGCAGCCTGGATGCACTAAGGTTACACGCTTGATGAACCTGGACGCGCCCCTGAAAACATCCCCTCACAAAACATTCTGTGTGAGGGTGTTCCAAATTATTATTCATGCCCTGGGAAGGCCCTGCTCAGCTTTCATGATAGTCCTTGGCATCCCAGCACTGTAAGACCATATTGTTAAGCCAAGTTCCGCTCAGGCGCCACGTTTCTGCCCGAGGTACGTAGAACTTCCCCTGAATATCAAACCTAACCATCCCTGTGGAGGCTTCAAGGTTTGAATCCCTTGATTTTACCAACCAGCCCACGTTTGTGAGATAGCCTTGAACCAAGAGACCTCGGTGTCATTACAGGATCCCGACAAGCGCGACTTGGGAAACAACAACACCCGTGAGATAGAAGATAAGAGGCTGAGCTAACGCAGACTCGTCGCGGAAGCATCTCGTATCAATCGAGGAATGAACATTCCACAATACTGTCAGTGTTCATTCCCAACATTACAGAATATTTCAGACCCTTGACGGAAATCCCCCGATTTCGAGCCGGATTCACGGACTGGCCGGAAGTCACGCTTCGTCTCCACCTAGATGATAATCTTCCCCGCCGCGATGCCCGTCGTCAAAGCTATCATGCAGTGCCCACAGGTCATGCGCCAGATCTTTTACCTCGTCACTGTCAAACCCGAGAGCTTCAACGGCAGGCTTTCTCTTCAAGTATGATTCTATCGCCGAGGCATACGAGGAGAAGAGATGAGCAGTACTCGTACCCGTCGAAAGGGAAGAGAACATGGCGCATTCCACTGGTTGGGTAAGTATGCCTCTGCGAACCGGGGCTGTGACGTCGGCAGACTTGAAGAACGAGGGAAATGATGTCGGAATCGGATAGGATGCAGCATGGGTCCTTCAAGGAAGTGTCATTTCAGCTAGACAGCACCGCATTGGGTGTGGATAATCACGCCACCTTGAGACAAAAGTATTCTGAAGCGACTGGCCAGCAGACCACGTCTCGTAGATAGACGTACCCAAAGGAGAAAATCCTCTTGTGACATCCTGTCTCGTATATTGGGGATATTTCGCACCGCGCTAAAAGGTCTCGACAGATGATCACATCACCATGCTGAATTAGCTCACATGTTCCCCACGACTGGCCGAAAAGTTGGCTAGCCGTGTTTCAAAATCCTCGGCGGAATCGAATGGGAAAATACCGCTTAGTTCGCAAAAGGGTGTCCCACGCCAGTTGAGCTGAGAGCACATCGTAGAAAGATCGCTATGTGTGTTTTTGAGCCTTAAAGCCCTTTGATGTCAGTAGGCGAAGACAGGGGACATGTGGGAATTTGTCGAACCGAAGCGAGAGCGTTGAAGTTTCTATATGGGCCGAGAGGATGGCGGAATGGTGATATAGGTTCTTAGGCTAATGGAAGGTTTGATTATTCAATATTCTACAGACGCGCGTGTGTGAACGCTTACCTCGGCGGTGAGGTGTCTACCCCACACTTCACTCGGCCAAACACTCGCGGCTTGTATGGGAACGGTCATTGATACCATTTCATTAAGGCTGCGCAGATAAAGTGCGTCGTTTACCACTTTTCTGGTCCCCATGTGCTGAAAATAAGCTTAGTTTCACATGCTGCGGATGTTAAAAGGTAAGTTACATCGTCAATGTCGAGCTGCCGTGATACGGCATCTGAGAGGAGAGGGAAAACGAGGCACGGAAGTTTTCCGTATTGGTCACGACACGAAGTGATAAAGGCGTCGATGAAACCACCGAAAGTCGATGTGTCATTTATGACTTGAATTCCCTGGTGGAGCATCTTACATGAGACTGGAGAACATAGAGACGTGGTAATTTACCTGCGGAGAATCGCACTCTTCGAGGAATAATCGAAGCGACCCCTCCATCAACGCATGATCCTGGATAAAATGATTCAATCTTGACAAGCACAAGACCTGGGTAAAGCTCAAACTCACCTCGTCGTATTGGGAGAACGAGTTGTGCCCGTGGTTCCAGTCCCCATCCGGACTTTCCCATTCTGCGAGATCCGGTAATTTTTGGACTGTCCTGGGAATGTAAAATACGCGGTTAAAATCAGACCAGTATCTGACAGCCTCGTCCGATGCATTAATGTCGCGGGTGCTCTCGATGTTATCTTGATCATCCGATTCCTCAAGACTTGAGTGGTAGGTACTCTTGGGTATAGGATCCTGTTTGTATTCTGTGATTTCTCCGTTCCTAGGATGAGGAGGAGTTAGAATGATATGACTGATGATCGGAGATATCGCACCATAAAGCCGGAGAGTCTTCATTGAGAAGTTCCTCTTCGTCTGTCCCGAGAAGAGCATTCGATTTCGCAAGCGTTCCAAAATTGGCTATCGTAGAAGTTCCACGCTGCACGATTAACGCGATTTTCTTAACTCACTTTTTCTATCAAACACGAGCAGTCTCGGACAGAAGGTTGGACGGCCCTATAATCGATGGTTTCAGTTTCAAGATCTCGAGATGATCTAACTACAATGGCGACGTACGGTCTGACTCAAGCCTTCCCTAAACGACACGTCGAAATCATACAGCGAGTCCGCAGAATCTTCGGCGAGATAGGCCTCTTGGGTGTTCCAGAAATGAGTTCCAGTGTAGTTAGATAGGTTCCCAGCCTGCACGTAGACGATCTCTCTCATTTGAAGGAACCAGACCGAAGTAGAAAACTGAGTAGGTGATTTAAGATAATGACGGTTTCTTTTCGGATAATCGTAACGTCACGGTCACGCGCGTTTTTCTAAGGCAACGCTTCATCATAGCCACCGCTACAGACGAAAAGCGGGTACAGTGTGCGCCACCTCCCACGCATATTCGCTATTGCTTGAAATTACACGTGAACGCGGATCATTATCGTGAAAAAACAACGTCTGTCAGGCGCGAACTGGCGCGAACCAGAATTCGTGCTCGACAGATTTCTCGAAGTCGCCTGGTGCTGCGCGTTCTATGTCCGGTGCTCCTGACCACAAGGGTGTTGTAGGTGCGTTAGATCCGCACAACCCCAATAACGGCTCGGGGGTCATACGATGCCAAAACGTTTGGTACCCTGTGCCACGATGGGTCGCGGGCCGTATCTGGACCGTCTTCCGTGCGTGTATGTAAATCCAATGCGCAGAGCACTGATCGAGAAGGCATGAAAATAAGCTACGCGCTTCTTCGCTGATCAAACAATGATAGACCTGGTTCCTAAACACCTCCCCTGTATCTTTCTCGGACGAACATCGGGATTTGCTCATACTGGGCGAATGTGGAATTGGAACCCAATGCGTGGGTCATTCTGGGTTCCTCGATCATGACACAGGTCCGTCAGACCGCCACGCCAAGCCACTCGGACATACTGCAGTCCGGAGACCTTAATTGCTTCTTTGATTTTTGAAAGTGCTTCCGGTGTCGTTGGACGAAACATGCACCTCAATTATCCGCCGAGACACCCCCCGATAAACCAGCGACGTACATCCGGGAACAAATCTGGCATAATTAACCATGGTCCAATCTTCTGACTGTCGCCTGGCATCGATGTTGGATGATTCAAAATTAAGCGGTGTTGTTCATACATCTGTCAACAATTTCCCTGTCACCACGCATGGATCTGACGGCTACGTTGTCATTCGCTAAGGCGTCAATGCGTCAACACCTTGATATGGACAAGCTTCGAATCCCTCATGTTTAATTAAATTAAAAGTGGACTTCGAAGCGGTGATAAATTCTTTCAGCTTACAGAATCATGAGGAGTGCAGACGCGGGAGTGATAAAATCGTGCTATCATGACTTATAAATATACGAAGGTCCGTCGGATCTCACCGGCGCCTGAAATGCCATCGTGGCCGTCAAAGACTGGCTACAAGACAACGCGGAAGCTATCCAATACCCTCCGGTCCTCTGACGAAAGGGGTGTGTAACCCGCAGTCCTACCCATGCCACCAGAATGTGGGTGCGGGAGTGACGGCCTGCGCCCACCGGACCCAAGTGATGTTATCGGCGGTAAAAGCAAGGGTGGATTTCCTTCCCGTGTGGTCAACCCCGGAAGAGAAGCGGGAAGCGAATGGTGTTGCCTTTGTGGAGGTGAGAGCATGTATGACGACGTGGGAGATACTGTGGATGACGCGGAGCTGGCAGAGTAATCATATAATGGAATTTTACTAGGGTAGTTTTGATCGTCGTGTATGTCACTTTCATCCGAGAAGTGAGAGAAGCGATCAATCCGCGAGCTGTGGACTTTGCTGTTCATGAATATCCCGTGTGGAACGTGAATATTTCGGAGATAGTCATAATTCTCTATGACGGGCAGACGGTTATAGTCGCTACCCTTAAGGCATGAATGATATCCGCGTCAGTCCAATACTTCCAACGAGAAATGGCTGATAATTCGTACCGAAAAATATGCGACGACGTGCCATTTCCGGCTCTCACTTGATCCCGGAAGATGGACCGCCACGGAATATGTCTGTTTGGTGAGCCCATCAGGTTTCGAGGGTCTGTCCTTTCGCCTCGTGGGCAACGGAAGTACTGCGCTAGGATCGGATGCTCTCCGTGCTCTGCCGATAATATCCGTAAGCCTTTGTCAGGTGCGAAGCCGAAACGCTACGGACCTTCGCGCGGCCTTTGCATCTCTTTCTTCTTGGGTGGTCTCCACTTTCTCTTCGTAGAATAAATAATCGCCCCGCATTCTGCTTTGTGACCTACGAAAAGAACAGTGAGATGGAGAATCAACGGCGGAGAGTGTTCAGCGGTACCATCGTCTACCATCAGTCCATCGCAGTAGCCCTCCTTCATCCTGAGCCTCCTCCCAGACATAGACATGCCCGCTCTTCAACTCATCTCGCTCACTGGAGAGCAGCCGGCGCTTGATGATTGGAAGGATATTTAATCTAACGGCCTCGAGCACAACATGAGCATCATGGGCGTCTCGGACATCTGGAAAGTGGCCTCATAGTAGTTAGATTTGACGATAGCGTACAATGAAGGATTGACGTACGAAGATATGGGTGAGTAACAACGCCATTCCTAATGCTCGAGGCGGATGAGAGTGAAGGGTGTCTGGAGGAGGGAGCTGGATACGACATACAGAGTATGAAAGTGGCACCGGTTTGCAATGGACGGATTTATACATCTTGAAATAAGGTATGCGTGACGCGAGACCCTGAAGCCCCTTGTGGCCCAGTATTCGGAGAGTTCACGGAGACATGAGATAATTCTGAGTTGGGATCAATTTCGAGCGAAAGAAAGCGTGGGTTCCAAAGTTCTGTCACAACGAGGTTGCGAATGGTCCCCAAAGAAAGAGCGTTTGCCTTGGTACGTGGCGTGGCCAGATAAAGCAGAAAGGGGCATGTGTTTCTTCCGGCGGTTATCCTTATTAGTGGAGACCACTTGTGAATAGGCCTGTGGGAACCGGTGCCTCAGTATCACAAGCTAATTAGGAAACACTTTCTGGGCACAAACTGGCAACTTTTGACCGGTGATGTGTATCGACCATATTCGTGAAATAGGTGATTTTGAGCTGCGCTATGTCGTTCCCACAAATCCACAGCAATCCACAAGTTTAGGCTGGTTCCTTCCAGCGAGCGCAGGGAAAACCTCGGTCATCCGAGGTTTTTCCATTCTTAGTTACCAGGTATTCTTGTTTCTGACAAGTTGGTCGAAGCGATGATGGCAGGCAATGCTGTAGAGCGAAATCGGAATTCGCGTTGAAAAAAGGACCTGCTCTGCTCGATTTGAACCTTCTAGGTTCAAGGGGATACTGGTAAAGTTCTCTGTAGAAGGTTGCAAGGCAGACCTGAGTTCAATTTTACGGATGTCGCACCAAGTATGGGAAGGGGGTAATAGCAATCGACCCTTGCTCAATATGTCCTTGACAAATGAGTCGTTGACAGGTATGTGAAAAAGAATTTTCAACTATAGACCTTGTCGTGAGAGTCGTCGGAATGGGAGAAGACGGACCCAGCGGGATGGAGTGAAGGTACGGCAAGCTGGGGATGAAATACGCCAGGCACTTACGCTGGAGTCCAGACCAAACAATTTAATGACAAAGTCCTCACAGGAGGTCAGATGACTGCGACACGAGGTCGAGAAACGGATTGTACTCACACACAATTCGGTGGAGGCTGCGAACCTGATTACATCGCGCTGACCCGTCCGTATCTCTTGCAAAACTGTGAAAGCATGGTTCATTTTATTGTATCTTTGAAAATGGTAAACTGACAAGAAACACGCACGAAGCGATCGACACACGGCGCGTGAAGAGGCATCGTACTTCCCATGATCATGGAACCTTGCCATAGATATTCGCTGAAGATTATTTTAGCATACACACCTGTACCGAGTCGACAGTTAAGTTCTCCCTGAGACAAACTCAAGAAGGATGAGAACGAATGTCTATTTCATAAGTTCCCAACAAATCACTGGCGTAGCGGACTTGCCGTAGATCAACGCGTGGAATGGCGAAGTGCGAAAAGAGCCCATTGCGGAATTATAAGTCCACGGAGTCCCTATGGCATAACATTATGCCGGATAGTGTCAACCTGATGGAGTCGGACGATACGGGGATGGAGCCACAAGTATGGACCGACACAAGCAACGGGCACCATGCGAGAGTCTCGTGGGAGGTCGATCACGTTAAAGGAGACATCAAGACGCCGTCCAGGGTTCATGTATGGTAAATTTGAAATTCATTTTAGACTCACATAAAAATAGCATGAAGTACGGCACTCAGTGCTGACCGTTGAGTTCAAGATACGGATGGAGTATCGAACAAAAGGCAGGCGTGGAAGGAAGGATACGTTGCCTGTTGACCAAATACCAATGAATGAGGAAGGAGTAGTCGAGGTGGTAACTAGTTTAGCGGGCAAAATCCGCCTTTTGTGAGAGCTGGCGGTAGCTTTATTTCCATGATGGGCGAAAAACGAGAGAATCCCATAGGGTTTCGAGACTGCGAGGGCTGAAGACCGATCAAGAGTGCTCTGTGCTGCAATATTTATCTTCGCGGTCCGTAATTCTGGGTAAAAAGGTATCTCCTTGAGAAGCAGCCCTAGAATGACGATCAATACATGCACATGGAACAACGCAGTGGTAATTCACAAAACATCCGAGCGACAAAGATAGTACGCGAGGGAGTCAATTGCCATCGCATTCCCAAAATAAAATGACCCATAGTAAGCGCCTCGCCTGAACAAGCGTGAGTGCACGAGTTTTGGTGGCGGAAAGATAAGTAGGACGATAGCGTTTCAATGCTTCCAGAGATCTGGTCGGCTTTCGAGTGATGGCACGGTCGCAAGGAACGTTATTTGTAGTTATTTCCAGAGATCGGAAGATGAAATTGCACTCTATATTTTTAGAACAGGTTTCTTAATTTAATCTAGTACGCGGCTAGCTAAGAACACGCATGGTCGTTCGGAGGGACGCCACATAGCTCCCTGCACGTCCCATGACGATGATGATAATTTTGGGATAGGAAACGTTCTTGCTGAGTTCGTACTTAATGATGGAGGCAGGGTGGATGCCACAAAAGCGAGAGTCGACTTTTGTAACTAGCTTGTTTCCTGTTCCTGTCGTCTGCAATTATCTGCTTTACCTGCGGCGCTAATTTACACATCTGGTAGATTGTGGCTACTGAACTCATTTCGCGCAAAAATAGATGCCATCGATATCGGATCGTCATTCATGGGATTGTCCCTGGGGTTGCGGCAAAGCTATAATGTATTCTTAATTGCCGCAGCAGAAGACATGTCTTGTATAATGTATATAGGAATGAGCAGGCACTGTTCCAGCGATTCAAAGAATGTGTAGATGTGAGAGGGAAAGTCCAGCAAGATCCGACGGACGATAATGATAAGGATGCAGGATAACAGAAACGTCCAGAAGTGCTTTCCCAATAATAGAATATGGCGACGAGGACGAGAGCCTGAACAGGTGACCTTACAACGACGTGGGTTCTAGAACGTCGGGCTTGAAGCGTAGTCTAGAAATGAGAACCGTATCCCAAGGTCCCCCGTTGTTGGAGACCTTGCTAGAGGAGAGAGGGTTGCCAGGTACGGGCTCGTCATAGGAAGGACCACCAAGCTCCGGCGGAACTTCCGTATCGGTCGTGAACGTGCCCCAAGGCTGGCCATTTCTGGGCGACGAGAACACATTGAAGTGCACCTGCCGGAGCCGCAAGCATGAAGGGTCAACAAAACGACACTCATGACTAACGAAGCAAACTTTATCATACCTGTCCATCAGGGTGGTTGTGGCTTACGAAGAGAGCATAGTCTGGTGCGTCGAGGGTCCCAATGACTGCGGAGCGAGATACTCGGTAATTAGCTTAAAAAGGACAGATAAGCCCACGTACCCAAAAACAGGTCCTCTTTCTGGACGTGATGCGTAAGGCCGTAGATCTGCATAATGGCGTCCACGTTGGCCTTGAACCACTTCTTCGGTACATCCAAACTCTCCATGTACCGATACATCGTGGTCTCCGTGCACATGTGCGCCGTCTTATGCCCGGCGCGCAACGGGAACGTGTATCGTCTGCTGACATTTTGTCTATACGGGTCACATTAGCATCATCAACATCGGCATCACATTTTTGAAAGATCACAGGGGCACGACCGATGAGCCACCCCGTGAAACGATGATGCGACAATTGAACTTGCGACCGAGAAAAATGAAGCACGAAAACACACTCACGAGACATTATTCCCGCCCCTCCCCTTGAACGTCAGGAGCCCAACAAACGCATCATACCCCCGCTGCGCTGCATTCCTTTTATCCTGGCGCTGGCTCCCCGATGCCACGCGGCCATACCCATAGAGCGAGGGCAGCCCGCGTACGTGGCCCTCCGCCGACCTCTCCGGATGAAACGAGTTAAACAACGTCACAAACTTCCCGGACGGCTTCGAGAGGTACCCCACTGCACCCAGGTACACCGGGGACGGTTCCCAAAGCGGAAGCGTCACTGCAGCCAAATAGATAGATATTGAAGTGAGCATCCACGATTGAACGACAGGACAGAAACACATGATTGAACACTTACGCGACGGATGGAACTGATGGCTTAACAACAACCTGTACCTGCGTTCGTCACGCATTGTCGCAAGCCGCTCATCCTTGGGCGCCGGTGATTCGTAGCCCTCAAAGCCATGAGGGGCAGGCCCAGGAGTCGTGAGAAGCCCGAGGTCCTCAAGTGAGCCCGACGAAGGTGTGTGGGACTCGAAGAGCGACGACGCGCGCGTGGACGGCGCATAAATGACGGGCTCGGGCATGCGCATGCGCGCGGAGGAGACCGTATTTTCAAAGTGCAATGTGGTCGTCCCATGTGGCGAAATGGCAGCTGGGCGCACGGTTATCGCAGAGCCAGAAAGGTCTTCCTGCGCGGTAAGATACGTGCTGTCCGTCGACGAGGAGTCGGGCGAGATACCGAGCAAGACATCCGCTGCACCATCCTTCACTATGTTGCATCAATAAGCATCCGGATTACATCCGAAAAGATCAAAGAGCAAGCCCACGCACGTGGTGTCGTACCAGCACTCGGCAGGGGCACGGGGCGCATGTCCGGAGACGGGTTTGACTTGGTCTTGTCCCACTCCCACTCCCACTGCCTCTCTCTTTCACTTTCGATCACCGTGGGCGACATCATCTGCTCCTCCCCCGCAGCACCGCCATCCCGGAGAAAGGCCTTACGCATCACCTTGACATCCTCCACGATCTGTTCAAACGGCGGGCGTACGTCCGCGTCGCGATGCCAACACACGCGGAGGAGCTCTTGGAGCGCAGGGGTATTAAATCGCGTGAGTGGGATGGCCGGGCGCTCGTTCTCTTCTACGTGATGGTCAGCCAACGCGCGGGCATGGGTCGACCAGAAACTCGGTACTCACTCAATACGAAATGGCGCACAGCGTCGTCGTCCATGAGCGGCCACGGCATCTTTCCCCAAGCGACAATCTCGACGCATGAGATGGCGAACGCGTACACGTCCATCTGCGGAGTCAGCGAGAGCTGGCTCTGGCCTGACATCAGCTCCGGCGCCTGCCACCTCAGTGTTCCATCTGCACACAAAAAATTAGTGAGTGGGCAGGGGATGGAAGTAGGGGTTACGTGCGAGGGGGCGTTGTCCCGCTGATGCGGTATGCCTCTGACTTCATTTCGCTCTGCCCAAAGTCCGAGATGACGCAGTGGATGTTGTCGTCCACCAACACGTTCGCCGCCTAGTAAGCGTACATAACCATTCAGCGATGTACATATGTGCGCGCGAGTACGTACCTTGAGATCCCCATGCAGCACGCCGTTCCGATGGAGGTACTCCATCCCCCGTGCAATCTCCAGCATGAATCGGAATAGGTCTCCCTCGCGCGAAACAGTCGTCTGTTGCTGCTCATCCCTTCCGCGACCAGAGCTACTCCCCCACACAGGAAATGACGCCGTGCGCTGCCTCCCTATCAGAGGCGCCGCAGTCACACTTGCACCAATAGCGCCACTCATACTTCCCCCGGGTCGATGTCTGACCCGCTCCTCCTCCACACCCTTGACCTTCTTTAAAAATTCTACCAAACTCCCCCTCCGCATGTACGCACATACAAAGAACCACGGTCGTTCACCACTCGCACTACTCGCACCAAATAGCTCGAGGACATTCCGGTGCCTGAGGGCCTTCCAGATCCCCACTTCGCGCACAAACAGCGCGCGCGGCGTCGTGGGTGCCAGGACCTTGATTGCCACCGTGCGTCCGCGCCACGTACCCTTGTACACGTCCGAGAAGAATCCCAAACCGATCTTCGTCTCGCGATCCACCTCGTAGCGCGTGATCGTCCACGCTGGCAGGGAGGTGTCGAGCCCGTGCCCCAGCGACATGCGCCGCAGCGCGTCAATGCCAGATTCGATGAACTCACGGTCGAGCGTGTCCCGCCCTTCAAACTCGCCGTCGCTTCCACTGCTACCCCCGCTTCCCTGCGTCTTCGTGCTCCCCGACCTCATCCGCGGCTGCTTCTTCGTCTTCTCCTCCACCTCCGTCGTCGTCGTCGTCACCGCCGTCTCACCAACCCCAACCCTCTCCAATGCCCTCTGCAGCGTCTTGATTGCTTCAGGCATCTCCTCCCTCCCAATCTGCAGCACCCCGAGCATCTCCACATCGCTGCTCGTCTGCAGCGCCGTCCGCATCAGCGCCCGCAAATCCGCACTGTCCTTTGCCGCATCCACCGTGTCCTGGTTCGCGTGCAGCGTCTTGAGCGCTGGCAAGATCTGCGATTCGCGGAGGCGGGACGGCGACGCCGCCGTTATCGTCTTCTCCATCTCCATTGGCGGCGGCGGACCCACCACCGGCGACATCTTCGCAATCTCCTCCAGAATCCGCTGCGTGTCCTCGGCCCGTCGCGCGTCGACCGCCTGCATCTGCTTGAGGATGCGCACCTGGATCCGGAAACCGAACATGCGCAGCGCGGCGGTCAGCATGTCGTCGCAAGCACGGATGTGCGCCAGGATCTCGTCGCGTTTGAGGTATCGCTTCAGAAACGGCCGGTGTACTTGTTTCTGCAGGAACCTGTGCACTTCTGCAAAGGATCTACGGCGAGGTAAGTAGGTGGTTTACCTTTTCGCAGAACTTGTGCACGCACTGGGTGAGGTTTTCGATGGGTGCGGCGAGCTCGACAGCAACGGTATTGCCTGCTTCGCTGATCTCTTCGCGCACGGATAGAAGGATATCGGCGCACCGCTCCGTGAGGCGCAGGCATGCGAGCCGGTTCGTCTGTAATCATAATTAGCGCGCTGAGTCGCGGAGGAGAGACGATGTTATTCGAAACGGGGTGGCAGTACCGCCGTTGGGAGATGCAACTACAAGGGTTTACGCCACACAAATGGACGCAGGTGCAGCGGACGAAGGCCCCTTAGCGCACACCGAAGATAAATAAAAACTTAGGCAATAACGCGTGTGTGCGGCGAAGCGGTCATATAGTACAGGAGTCCCCTTTATAGAGGATAAGAGCCCCACGGGAGCCCAAACGCCGATAGACATACGGATGCGACAAGAAAGGGAAAAAATAAACAAGAGAGGGGAAAACGGGCACGTACGTCGACGAGCTGGAGTGCATCCCAGATGTTGAGCAACACGCGCGCGGCGGACGCGAGACCGGGAACTGGGACAAGTTCGAGCAAATCCATGGACGTGAATAGCACGTCGTGAGCCACATCCCCCGTCGTACCTAGCACCGATGCCGCCGCTTTTGCCACTCTCTGAACGAAAACAATTAATAAAAATATTTCATGGTATATTCGTACTCGCCTCGCGCGTGTGCATCCATCCGTTGGTCTGTTCCTCCGGGACAGTATTCTTCCTGCGAGGCGGGTCCCGCCATGGCCGATGGATGACCTCCTCTGCCCCGCTGCCCCACCAGCTACTTGGAGACCCGTTGGGCGGCGTCACGCCTCCCGTAGCCGACACCGTCCCATGTTGCCCTTCCATCGAATCAAGGCGCTTCCTCATGGTGATACCAAACACGGAAAAGGCGTTCGAACTAGGGCTCGTTTCGTCGGCACTGTTGTCGTACGCCATGGGTACGCTGGGCTCGGATATGACTCTGCTTAGCGGGGTGGCGAAGGGTGAGCTGGGCGGGGGCCTCATTGTTGAGGTGGAGTGGCCGCGGGGGCGGGCGGGCAAGGCAGATGGGGGAGAGAGGACATCGCTTGGGAGGTGCCGGGGCGTGTGTGTGGGCGTGCTAGATGCGGACGACGCTGGCGAGGCAGACGGGTTGAGCGGGGACGACACGCGCGGCAACGTCGCGCCCGCCGGCGACGATGGAGCTACCATGGCGATCTCAAGCCCGGAATTGGCGGCGAATAGTTCAGTTGTATGTTATCTAGAGTTGAGAGCTCGCCTTTACGGAGTTCCAGGTAACAGGCAGTACTCTGGTCGTAGCTGCGGGGAGAAAGCAACGTGCGGCTGACCGGTTATATGTAAGTAACTAGCACTCGTGGGAAGATCGTTGCGATCAAGGAAGTAAATCTTGAGCGGAAACAAATGGAGGGATGGATGGATTACCCGCAGCTATTGTCTAAGTAGTGTTTTACGTTCCTTTTATAAGGCGGATGGAAGAAAATATGGAAGAAGGAGAAGGGAGCGTTGGTGCAGACGCCAGTGCACAGGTGAGCGCCAATCCTGTGCTTTGATCCTATTTGACTTCCAAGTCATAATGATTGCATCGTTCCATCTCAAGCTGCCCAAAGAAAAAACTGACCGAACCCCGAATCCTCCGCGACATCTGCCAAGGAGCCCATATGAGGCTGTATTGGAAGCCTCACACAACTGCGTGGTGGAGCGTCACACATCATTTTGTCGAAGACTAATCAAAGCTCGGGACTTGAACGTGTCGAAATGTACTGACCAGCATCCATTGCTGCGAACGAACGGTCAACCTTGACTTGGTCTTCGGATATCGCAATGCAGCAGATTGCGAAGTGATACGTCATTCGCAGGCTCCAGTTCCGAAGGTACTTTGTCGCCGTGACCTATCCTATAATACAGGTTCTAGCTTTCGAGACACACCTCGATGAATGTGGCGAGATGGCCCAGCGGCGCAAGGTGCAAGCAAGAGTCGACCGTAAGTACATACGACTAGTCCCAAGGATGGGGGTCGACTCACGAGATGGTCTAAAGGCGCCATACTGGGGAGGGCGTTTGTCATTTATCACATCTGGTTTCTTCGGAGGCCGGAGCTTAGATACGCAGGTATTCGTTTTTCCCCCCGTCTCCGAAGGACGGAACTGGTTGTGCACCCGTGGTCGAATATTGATCAATATGTTGGCGAAGCAGCCAAGCAGGCGACATGGCCGAGCGGTCTAAGGCGCTAGAATCAGGAGGTTAACTCTTCATATCTAGTCTTTCGGGGCGTGAGTTCGAATCTCACTGTCGTCATGGATCTTTTTTGTCACTGTCAGTGTCACTGTAATGGCACTAAGTACAAAGGCTGAAACATATGTTGAAGCACAGTGTATTACATATGTATATTTATGTTTCCTGTAGCCCCAATGTAGCAAGGTCATCTTGAAACTTTATCACAGTAGAAAAAAACCTTTGTTGGCGGCCCCAAATCCGGTTGTCGTCGATAACGCAATGCTTGTGATTCCACGGTATGTAAGCATGGCGGTTACTGCGGGCAATGCCTTGGTAAACTGATACTTATGTGAATCTTTGAATAGCTGTTCCCAGGTTCATGCCAAAGTAACAACGAAATCAGGGTTAGGGTTTACACGACTGCACACCGGCGACCAACGAGCCGGAGCCGCCCCAAAAGTGAAGCTCTCTCTTCCCCGCCGACAAAGCGAAAATTGAAGCGCAGTAGCATAAAATGGCCGCGGTTTTGACACCACGGTCTGCAAAGATGTCCCTCGAGCGCCTGATCAACGCGCTTCGCCCAGTGCTAGCGGAGAATTTCGGGGTCGTGATACGTTATGTGCCAACTCTCGCGAAATACCTGCTTTGTCTGCTGTTCTTGATCAATGTGCGCTCGTGGCCGCTTATGTGGCACTGTGAGTTCATAATTTGGGTCTCTGTGTTGAAGAAACTGATTGTGTCGCGAAAAAAGTCCGCGTGTTCAGGCCGGTGTTTCGTATCAGGCTCGAGCACAAATTGCTCCAATGGCGGACGATGTTCATGTCGCGTGCGAGGAAGATTCAGGCAGAGGACGAATGGCTTGATTCTATCTCTCCTGTCGGCGCCGATCCAATGAGCTTTTCGATCAAATATAATACATGGGCTAGTGAGCATGGGTCCCCGGAAATTTATTCAAATTGCTGACAGAAATTACGCACAGGCATCGACGACAGTGATTTCAACGGCCATTTGAGTAACTCGAGTTATGCCAAAGTGGGTCGTTACACCCTTTTCTTCTCTTCCGGAGTTCTCACATCTGTGTTCTTTGCAGACGATGGATTCTGCGCGTTTCAAAGCTGCCCTCGCCATGTTCCCAATGTTTTTCCGTGCTGGAGGATGGATGGCCTTGGCAGGTGCGTATACCTCCGTGAAACCGAATCTCATCTCATGTCGATACCAGCTACACACTACAACTTCATTCGCGAAATTCCCATACTCGCACCTTACGAGATTAGACTGAGCATTGGAACTTGGGACCAAAAATGGGTGCGTTACCCTCCTTGCCTTCTCGAATCCTGCTCATTGCCACCCAGATCTACATCATTGCCAAGTTCGTGACCAAGCCCAAATCAAAATCAAAATCCAAGTCCAAGCCCGCCGAACAGCCCACATCTCCATCCTCCAACTCCAACTCCGACACCGAAACCTCCACCCTCTTCACCGCCTCCCTCCGCACCCCCGCAGACGCAGACGCCATCTCCACCACCGGCACCCCCTTCCCGCCCAGCGATACCCCCACCGCCACTTCCATCCCCACCAACGCACAATCACAGGGCGATACCCCCACCCCCACCATCACGGCCGCACTCAAAGCCGTAGTCGCGTCCCTCGCGTCCGAGCCCGAGCCGGACGGCGCCATCCTGCACACCATCTCCGTCTCGCAGTGCTGCTTCAAAGTCGGGCGCATCACCGTCCCGCCCGTACTCGTCCTCGCCGTCAACGGGTTCAGCGCCCCCTCTCCCTCGCCCAACGCACCTCCACATTGGGCCAAAGCAAAGGCGGTGATGTCGCGCCCGCTTGGGGGCAGCACGCGCGCGCTGCACGGGTTGCTGAAGGGCGGGTGGAGAGACATGCCTCCCGCGGAGCGCTGGTGGGATCAGGCGATGGGTGGGGTGGTGGAGGAGCGGAGACGGAGGGCGCTGGAGGTTGTTCAGGCCCTTGGGCTTGGGATGGGTGGCGTTAGGAATCTGTAGGGATGGAATGGGGATTGGAGGGAGCTCCTATATCTCGGTTATTTTACTTACCTCTAGATTAGACGTCGACACCGCGCGGTGTAGTTTTGGGATATCTCAGTTTTTTAATAAAGGAATCTATTCGGATACGTTATAACGTTCGCGGCTCGAGAGCACGATTTCGAACACAGGAACAGGGGGACAGGAAACAGGAAACAGGCAAATAAGAAATAGAAATAGAAAAACAGGGAGAACGGAGCAACATTGAAATCGGGGGGGTATACAAGAGCGTCATCATCACAATCGTCGTCTCGTGCACATCATCATCATCGTACGTTCCGCAGCCTCGGATCCACACACACACACAAGTCACTTCAAGTCCAAGTCCAAGTCCGAGTCCAGGTTCAAGTCAAAGTCAGAGTCCAAATCAAAGTCAAGCCCGGGCCCAAGCAACGAGCAGCAGCAGCAATCACACCAACAGTTCTTCGTGGCGCGCGGGAGCGCCTTACTCGTGAAGCCCCATCGCAATGGACATCTCACACACAGGGAAATCATCAAACAGGCCCTTCTCCTCCTTGTCCCCCTTCTCCTCTTCCTCTTCGTGCTCATGCTCGCGCTCGTGCTCCTCTTCGGGTCCAAGCTGGAGATACGCCAGTCCCAGTGGTGAAGGCGAAAGCAGCCGGCGCTCAGCAGCGTAGCGCTCAAAGCCCCTCGTCATCACTCCCTGGTCATAGTCATAGGCGTGATGCTTCCGACTCCCAAATTCATGATCGCTCCCGTGCGCAAAGTCCATGTAAAGGACGACGTCCTCGTCGTCGGTATCATCGTCGGTATCATCGGACTCGAGGTCGTCGGAATCGTCGTCGTCGTCATCCTGGATAAGGCTCTCGAGGTGTTGGATAAGGTTGGGGTTGGGCAGGTACGGCTTGGGCGCGACAATGTCTACGGGCCGATGCGCGGGCGGGGACGGGGCCGGGGAGGCACACATGTGCGCTGGGAAAGGCAGAGGCGAGAATGGAGGCGAAGATGGAGGGAGGGGGACGTATCCGACACCGTCAGATGCATGCGCCGCGCCGTGCCACCGGAACGGGTCAAGTGTGGTCGTTGGGATGGGGTACTGCTTCTTGATTCCGAATATATCTCGATTTCGGAGTACCATAGGGTTGGCAAGGCGGGGGGAGTGCATGTTCACGTTCGAGCGATATTCCGCGAATTGGCGAGCGTGGCGCGGTGGGAGAGTGACTCGTTCGTCGTCGTCGTCCTTCCCGACGAGATCGGCGGTGAAGAGGCGTTCTCCCATAAAAGAGGAGAGTGCGCTGAAGAGGATGGGTTCGTCGTGGAGAGGGAGCGGTGTGGAAGGCGTTTCGTGCGTGTGGTGAGCGTGTGAAGGGGGTGGTGGGGGACGTACATGGTCATGGTCATGGTCGTGATAATTATACGAGTCGCGCATTGCCTTCGTACGAGCAGTATGATGGCGTTCCGGATTGCGCAGTAAGATGATCTTATCATTCTCCTTGACAAGATCCGCAGTGTGGCGGCGCTCGTACGACGTGTCCCCAATCTGGACTCGTCCCTTCTTGATGTGGAGGAAACGTGCTGCGTCTTGCTCGTCAACATGCAGAGATTGGTGTTGGGGCTGGGTTTGGTACCTCCCCAGAACGCTTGTCTTCGGAAGGGGCGAAGTTGGAGCCATTCTCCTGCCTTGGAGCCGCCCACGTCCTGTGCCGATGGGAGGCTGAGGGGAAGGGATACTCGCAGAAGAAGCCCGTGCGTGAACCGAAGAGCATGGTCGCCACGTTCCGATGGGCGCCTGTCGCCTCACCTCGGTAGCTCGATATTCAATTCCGGGAGATGGGGAGAGTGTGAGAGAGACTGAGTAAGAGACTGAGTAAGGATGAGTCATGCTGTAAGGCCCTGCAAGTTTAGGAGACGCCTGCTTGAGAATGTCGTCCTGATACAAAGCGGGTCCATTTGGAGCAGTGTAAGACGGCGGAGGAGAAGCGAGCTTGTAGTATTCGAACAAGGGCGGCGGTGAAGCCCCGAACAAGGCTTTCAGACGCAAGAAAAAGTCATCGTTTGAAGGTAACATATCTGTGGCGGAGGAAGGGCAATCTCTGTCACTCACAGCCTCTCGTCAGCCGAAAAGGGAACGCACGTTCTGGCAGAGTCCACTTTATGAGACGAGTCGCTGTGAGGGTAGCAGTAATTCTGCAGCTCAATCAAGGTAAGGTTGCAACTTGGCGAGAGAGGTTGGTGGGTTGCATAGCCCTTCGAATGAGCCCTTTATAAGACAACTAGCCAATGACTCTGATGGAACGTTCTGAAGTCCCATGGCGGTGCGTGGAAACGACAAGGAACAACGACAAAGACAAAGACAGAGCGATACAAGGCCCATCAAGGAGGCTTTGACAATTGCCACACAATACATGAAAGCCCAAACAGTCGATCTCCGAACAACAGACTCGAAAGACAGAATAACAAGCGGCAGGCGGCCCGATACAATCACGGGACAATTGCTGTGATGATAATTGAATACAATTGATAGGGGTTTATACCATGAATCCTCGTATACTTGTCCACCTACTTACAATCCACCATACTCTACTTCACATACTATCCCTGGTTTCTTTCTTTACCCACAGTACGTACTTCTCGACGAGGTACTATCTGAGTTGCTGATGTAACGTAGTCGGGAATTAAAATCTTCAAATCTTCAAATCTTCAAATATACCACCAATTGAAGGCATGCCGCTACTAGACCTCGCAATATCAGCCAGGTCGCTGTCGGGGAACAACGATGGCGGCCTCACTGTGACCGACGAGATGAAGCAAATCCTCAGCCAGCCGGGCTTTATCTCCCTAGCGATGGGCGGACAGAGGCTTCGCAACCTTTATGTGGATCGTGCGCGTCTCTGTTTGCATGCAGCAACGCGTAATTGATTGTTTTCACAGAAAGTATGAGCTTCCAAGCAATGAAGCTCTCCCATTTCGGTCTGTGTTGCTACGTAGGGAGGATAGCCGAAGTCCGTCAGGTATGCAAGGCACGATCGAGGCCCGCTTCCTAGACTCAAATCCCACCCCCAGCAAGTCGAAGCAGGTATAGCGCCAGACCTAGAAGGCACAGAAACGCCGTTCAAATTTGGCTACGCGACTTTGGTTGTAGCCGGTGCGCAGCGCGTCGAGCCTACGCCAGTCACGAATCATCTCGCCGTCATGACCTACCTTATCTCCTGCGGGATCCCCCTCGACGTCCCCGACATCGTCGGGTACACCGCCCTCGGGCACGCCGTCATCAGCGACTCGCTCCAGGTCGCCCTCGCGCGCGTGCTCCTTCAGGCCGGGGCCAACGTGAACCACCAGAACCGCTACGGCGAGGTCCCCCTCCTCGGCGCGTTCCAGAAGAACTACGTCGCGGCGATCGACGTGCTCATGGAGTTTGGCGCGGACCTGGATGTGAAGGAGGCGGATGGCATGTCGCCTGGCGGGTCGGCGCTGAAGTTTGGCCCGCAGGTGACGGCGGCAGTGCAGAAGTGGATCGGCAGACGGAGTGGGAAGGAAGCGCCACGCCTAGAGAAACGATGCGATGCGTGCGGGAAAACGGATGTGCCGCTCAAGAATTGCGCAAAGTGCCAGGTCGCGCGGTATTGTTCTGTAGAATGCCAGCGTACTATATCTATTTCTGTCTCTCTTGTGTGCAACGCTGACGCGAAAACACCAGGGAACGCGTGGGGAATGCACAAGAAAGCGTGCAAGCCGTTCTCGAGCTCGACCACCGTGATGCTCAAGCCACGCTACGAGTACGGGCGCACTGTGATGCCCACACAAGCGCTTGCCAACAAGTTCTTCGGCTTGTCGGCCAGTACGCCCGCAACGCACTATCGTTCTGCACACGTGCCGAAGGGCATCGCGTCTGAGTCCAAGAACCTCGTCGTCAAAGTGCAGGTCCCATTCAACCCCGCCACGAACCGCCCCGAAGCGGGTGCAGTGGGCGGGTTGTTTATATACACGAAGAAGCGGGACTTTGTGTGTAGGGTGCTGAGGGAGGACTGCCCGAAGGAGTATGATCGTGTGGCGGAGGTCATCAGGACGAAGGGCGTGGGTGGTTCAAAGGCGTATTTTGCGGCGGAGCTTAGGAGCAAGGATGAGCAGGTCGCGGAGGTTCCTGGTGTGGATTTTGGGCGGGACCCGTGTGGTGGGGGGCAAGTTGAAGTGGGGCAAAATACATGTTTGACCCCGAACAAACGCCAAGGTTATGCCAATGTATTTCACGCCTGGCGAAAATCGAGTTGCAAGTTGCGATTTCTCAAAATTTTAACAATCTTACGATCATAAGTTCCCCTCCCCGCAGGGAGCTCGCAGTGATAAAAAAATGTCCGGCCGTTGCAGTGTTTCGTGCAACGGCCGAACGAGATTCGGCATTGGGTATTCTACGGCGCCGCATTGCGTTCAGGTATTCTACGGTATTTTAAGCAGATGGAGGCAGCAGTGTCGGCGGTCCAGATCACACAAAGTCTTCTTGCAGCACACGTTGATCACGGACGCGCGGCGCTTATGGACTATCTCAGAATGATGACCACGGCAATTGGGGATCGGGTGGTGAATTGTGATCGGGTGGTGCACGTTTAGCCTGGCTACAAAGTCAATGATATTCGAGCGTAAAGCATGAAAAAACATACCTTCGGCATTCTGTAGCGCACGATGGCAATTGGATTTCGAGGCGTGCAGCGGTCGCGTAGATATGTTAGCTAGAAATGGGCGGCAAGGCTCGTTAGCTGAGATGGGGAGTGAAACCATACTGTACCTTCAAGACGCTGCGCACCCCTGCACACCGCGTTGGCGGAAGAATGTAGGCTTCGTCTGAGGACTGGAAAGGAGGGCTCAATGAACACTTGTGTGCGAAAAGGAGACGAACACATACCTCTGAGCAACAGCCTACACTTCCTCCCTGGATCGTGACAGTGATCGGCGGATGAAAGAATGTTGAAGTTGGAATTTGCCGGATGTGCAGTCGTGCATGAAAGATGTCGATGTACTTTACTAGGGCATGTCAGACAGAATCTGAGTTCAGGAATGAAACGAACGCACCTCCGCACCAGAACCCAGGCGGATACCTTTACCAGTGACGATGATCGGCGGAAGGAAGAATATGGGGTACAGGTGAGCAACAACGAACAAATACAGGGGCACGGCGCCTACACACTGCTCCGCACGCGAAGGGGAGTTGAGCATACCTCTATGCAACACCCCACCCTTCAACTGATATCCTGGGCCGCGACAGCGATCGGCGGAGGATAGGAGATCGAATTTTGGAGGACGGCTTCGAGATATAGGTGAATGGCATCACCAATCGACTACAGGTGCGCGGTGCTTCGCACCGCTCCGTACCCACTTTCACCAGGGACCTTGAACGTCGCTGGTGGTTTTGACATCGCGTAGCGGGCACGAGGAAGATCAGGCAAGGCCTCTGGAGCTGGCACCACTCCGCGCCCTACACCAGAGACTCAACGGCGATCGGCGGAAGTCTAGATACCAAGTTTAAGCGGCGAGGGATGCAGATAATGGATGGATGCATGGACACAGCTAGCCAAGGACAATGAATGCTTGAAGGGTAGGTAATAAATAAACGAACTTACGTGGTGCTCCGCACCACTCCGCATCCTTCAGAACGCCGATCCCGGAAGAGAGGATGTCGAAATTGGCGTGGCGCGATGTTGAAAGGCACTGGGCCGGCGTGAATTGCATGGCGGGCGCGGGACAAATGAGGCTAGGCCTCTCGAGCTGATTATCACTCCACACCCTCCATCGAACCCTCAACAGCGATTGGCGGAAGGCCAAATTGCAATTTTGGCGGCGAGGGGTGCGCGGGTGATGGGACTACGCTTCTGGAACTGGGACCACTTCACACCCTACACCAGAGCCTCAGTGGTGATCGGCGGAAGGTCCGACATCGAATTTGGCAGCGAAGGTGCAGTTAATGGCAGTGGCGTCCGCGGGAAGGTGTGAACACAGCTAGAGACGGTCAACAAATGCTTGAGCGGTGGGGAATAGCAAAACGAACCTACGTGGTGCTTCGCACCACTCCGCACCCTCGAGGGTGATCCCCGGACGAAAGAATATCAAATTTGACGTGGCGTAGCGTTGAAAGACACTGGGGCGGTGCCGATTGCAAGGCGGGCGCGGGTCAAATGGGCCTAGGCCTCTGGAGTGGGCACCACCCCGCACCCTTTATCAGATCCTCAATGGCGATCGGCGGAACACCAAATATCGAGTTTGGCAGCAAGGGGTGAAGGTAACGGATGCGTGTCGACCGTGGGGAGGCGTGGACACAGCTGGTGAAGATAAATGAACGCTTGAAGGGTAGGGATAAATGAACGAACTTACGTGGTGCTCCGCACCACTCCGCACTCTTTTCCAGAAGAGAGGATGTCAAATTTGGTGTCGCGTGATGTCGAAAGATACTGTAACGGAAGGGGAGAGGTTAATTACATGGTGGGTGTGGGGCAAATGGGGCTAGGCACCTGAAGTGGGCACCACTCGACACCTTGACCGGAGCCTCAAAGCGATCGGCGGAAGGCCGAATATCGAGTTTGACAGCGAGAAATGCGATTTGTGGATGCATGGCAGCTGAGTTTGGCAGCGAGGGGTGAAAATGGATGCGCGGGGACCGAGGGAAGGCGTGGACACTGCTAGAGAAGATCAGTGAACGCTTGAGCAGTGGGGAATGAAAGGACAAACTCTTGGTCGAGAATCTGGCATGGCGCGAACGTACTTGGTGGTTCTCCGCTCAATTCCGTGACCTATTCTTCCCCGATATCCAATGCCTCAATCGTCCGATGATCAAAAGTCGATACCAAATACATTTTGCTCTAAATTTGAAGACGAGGGCGCGTGGGGTGCTGCACGGCGCGTCTGCGCCTCAAAGACGACCAGCGACGCGTAAGGAGGATGGCTTTGGGCATATCGAATCGGTGACTTGGATGCGTGGGGGCGTTTGGAGTGCAGGTTTGGCAGGCAATTTGATACCAGAACTTAAAGACTAGAGGAAATAGGAATCAGCCTGGCGCTCGTATGTAAGGATTTGTACGCACATCATGTACCAAGCCTCGCCCTCATCCTCTACATGGAGCACCCACGTTGGTATCGTTGAGCGCGCGGAAAACATTATGGAAAGTGCCACAGGTGCGGATGCGTCTGTGAGGATGAAAAAAGTCAGTCTGGGAAAAACAGCTCAAGGGGTAATGAAGAACGTACCGCGAGTTCGACTGTCAATCAATCGCCGTCGTCTTTGGCGCCGTCTTCCTTTGCGGGGAGTCACGTTGGCATATTTGAGCGCCCAGGACACGCGTGGAGAGCGCAACGGGCGCAATGAAGGCGCGATGGGGGCGCGATGATACGCGAGTTTGGCTGTTGGTAGATCACCATCGTCCCTTCACGGAGAGCGTTCACATTGGCGTTTTGTAGTGTGCGGAGCACGCGTAGAGAGCACAACGGGCGCGATGAGGATGCGATCTGGACGCGCAGATAAGAAATTGCTCTGCAAGACGTTCAAGTTGATGGCAAACTACTCACGGATATTTGTTGCCAACTTGGACGCCAAACAACGTCCTCGACATCGTCAACATTGGCGGCGACAATGAATAGCGGCATCGCAGGGCTTGATGCATTAATCTGGAATTGGGGATGGGATAGTGGACTGACATAGATTCCGCATGGGAGGTGTTATAATTTCTTGTCCGTCGGGAGACCATTTATACTGATTTCCGCGAACAGCCCTGAGCACCGTTGCCCGGCTGCGGCTGAAGCTTTCCGCCGCAAATTCGTATCCGTCAGGTCAGTGTTTGTTGATTTTGCTTGGCGGAAAGCTTCTTACACTAGGCTTTTATTGCCAGGGTATTGCCCCTCCACTCAATATTCCAGTCGAATCGCCTGGATCAGGGGAGAGGATCTGCCGTATTTGTGCCTCCCCTGCCGTTTATCCGAGCTTGGTTTTCGAGCAGTGAGTGAAGTATACCTCTGTACAATTTTGAGAAGCACACTGCTTCCTGTGCCAGCTCCCAGAGTGCACAGATGCTTAGAAAGTCTGCTAAACATCCATCCACTCTGGGAGCGAGCTCAGCTAGCAAGCAGGTACGTACCTTACTCCATATGCGACGCCACATGCCTAGACTATTGCAATATCTTCCCACTCCACTCTGGACTTGCTTCACCGGACTTACATTGTGATTGGTATTTCTGCTGACAAGTCCCTGTATTTCATTTCAAGGACTGATCACTTACAAGTTTCTTTATTTAGGAACACAATGGGCTGTCCGCTTTCACGATGATTGCTGTGATGGCATGTCCACCTCGAAATGCCGGCACAGTCTCGTACCTCTATTTTGTCCGCTCAAATTAATGCATGCACATGGTAAGCTCAACACTCACCCTGTTTACTAGCACTGTATCCATCCCAACTCATATATCATTTGCAGGTTCCCTCCTCTATTGCATCTTCTGTGGCATGTCGCTTGTGCTAGATCAGGTCGACGGAATATTGTGACTCAGGCACACATGACTTCTCCGTCAACGCAGGTAAGCTCCCATCAATTCATCTGCCGCTCGGGATGTTGCGCTCGAGGGTATAAAGGCTCCTGTATTTCAGTGTAATTCCAACATCCGCTCTCCATTCTCCATCCTCACTCTCGTCTATGGATATAGTTGACCATTAGGTACCTACATCTTGTCTCTTTGTATTTCTATTGACTGATATATTTCTTCAGCCAGCATTACATCTTGTTTATCCAACGCGCCTCATCGTGTAGGTCTTTTTCTACTTTCCATATTCTGCTAACATTTACCTCTGCAATCAGTCGTTTATCCAAGTGTGCAGAGCATTAATTGTGTGTGTACTCACCACAGTCATGATTCAACTATTGAATTTACCTTGTTCCTCAAGAAATCCTGATATTACAACCCAACGGCGGCACTGAGCTTTGTCCAACCGCTGCACGGATCTTCATGGCACCGTTGCGTAATTTTCTCTGTCTCATGTTGCTCTTCTAATTTCAAAGGCCGAGGATCACACTTCTTTTCAGAGATTTCGGCCCTGCGGCGAGTGTCGGTACTCTGAGATTTGGTCTGTGCCAGCTGTTCTCCTGCGTATGATCATTGAGTTTACAAGCACCGCAACACTTATTACAACCCCCGTTCAAGTTGACTGAGAAATAGCTTCAGTTGTATGACACGCCGCAACTTGCTGCTCATGGGAGGCACTCTAATCTTGTTTGTTCATCTCACCGAAAGACTACTCGATGTTCACCACTGATGGCTGACCCCAAATTGGATACGCTGTGAGAGAGTGTAAAACCCGTCGCAGCGCCTGATTGAAGTACTTGCGGGCAAATGGCTGCTCACATTATACACCTCATTACCGTCGCAGCGCCTGCCATCAAGATACTTGCTGGGTGATAGCAATTCTGTGTCCAGTATACCCCGTTACCTTCCATGATACCACAGCCTGTTGCAGCGATGGCAGTTCCATGTCCATCATGGTAGTATTATATACTTCATTACCTTTCGACTCACGCTCCTGTTGTAATCTATATGTCAATATAAATCTTTGCCCAACCACATCTCGTCGGTTACGCACCTGGGTCATGAACCTTGCAGGAATCGCGTGCCACGCCATATCATTGTGGATTTTTCTTGAAGAGATATGTTAGTCGGCGCGTTTGAGTAGCCAGTAGACGTTACCGATACACATCCAGTCCCTAATGGCTTGAAGGTGTGCGCGTGCAACAGGTGCATCCGAGCGCGTGGTGCATCGCATAATCGCAAAGCCGTCGCGGTACAATGTATCTAGGATGTGCCGTTGGAAGGTATCAGTAGTGATCAGAGTCGCAATATTTACGTAGACGCACTGTGTCTTGCAAGTTTGAATCATCAATGGCGTATTTTTGTCAACATGCAGCTGTGTGAGTGGCGTATCGCATCGTTGCAAAGTTATCTTGCGGTACACTTGCTTGCTGCCTGGGATGAAAGATGTAAGGTGCGCCACATGAAGTGTTATGGCATCAGGAGCAGTATTGACGTCGATACGCCGTGCTCGAGTCGTCGATGGTGTATTTGGTATCGCCTTGCGATAGTGCGTGCTGCGTATCGCATCGTTGCAAAGTTGTCGTGGTACGCTTGCTTTCTGCCTGAGAAGAAGGATGTAGGATAGATCACCTGTAGTGCGTGACATTGGTAGTTATCAAATTCGCAGTATTCATGTCAAATTCGCAGTATGTACCCGTCATTGTCTTTGCGTCGACATACCCGTTGTATCTAGTGTCGCAATGCATCACATCGTCGTATCGTCGTTATGGCACACCAGACCAAGATGTAGGATGTACTTTTTGAAAGTGTTATGTAGCGATATAATTTGCAGTGCTTACCCGTCTGCCGCGCCGTGCAAATTCAAGCGTCGTTAGCGTATTTGACATGTAACAATTGAGATACCGGGTCCATTGCGTTCGTCGATCTGTATAGAGGAGCCCAGTACCAATTGCAAATATGAAGCGGCTGTATGGTGTGGTGGGAGACGTCGTCCTTGTTAGTTCAGCCTGTAGCACATACAGTCGTAAGACACACCTTTGAGATGTGCTGTCTAGTGCGCAAACACACCATCCAAGTGCTACTGAAGCCCTTCGCTCCACAAGAGATCCCTTCTTCGTGCGATTGCGTTGCGGTGGGAGTGCGCAGCAGGGCGTGTTCAACGAGCATGCGGCTGAATGAAGACGGATCACATAATGTAAGTTAAGATAGAATGACGAGAGCGTCGAGCTCACCTTAGTTTTCGAGTGGTTGAGTGCGGCAGAGAAGTAATATGAATAGAAACACGAGAGCTGTATGCCTTTCGAAACGTTAATGAGACTGGGGTTGAATAGATTGAGAGAAATAGAAGTGAACACACCGGTGATCCAAATAAACGGTAATCTGATCACAGATCTTGCGTCCTAGCGCCAAAACTGCATGGACGTGCTCTTGCTCTCGACGCCTCTTCGCGTTTCGGATGCCCACAGATTAGATTTCACTCCTGCAGTAAGCAATCCACCTATATTATCTGCTCAGACCATCTCTCGTCTTGTGGATAGGCATTAAAGACTGTACGTTGTTCTTGAGATGTTTCGTATCATTTCGAATCTTTTACCGCTCGCTGTGGCCCGAATGCAAGTCCTGTCACTTTGAACTCTTAGAATCGGCCCCCAACCCAGCCGTCCAACACGTCCAGTGCCCTCATCCAGCGCGCGCAGTAGACTTACATCGTAGGCATTTAACGTCTATTCTTGGGTTGCAATCCCCAGCCTTCGGCGTTACACAGAGCAGGTACGTGTCCATGGCCTATTTACGGGTGAGCTCAGGTCTTCATCTCGTTCCCGGGGTACAGTATAGCGCATGGTTTTCTTCCGCTCCATCTCTGTCCACCCCTACATTTTCCGAAAATGCTACGAGGAACGGGCGCCACGAACGTGTCGAGCGCGAACCTCCGCCTTTGATGCCCTCCCTGTTATCTTTCTCCACATCTCTCTGTGAACACCCACCGCCCTGACTCATGCCAAGGCAAGTATATCTGCAATCGCACCTGGACTCTCCGTTTCCCCGTGCGCGACGGCCTCCAAACGCAACCGACGAGACCTCAGCCTAGTTCTGCCCGCTCCGCATTCGACGATGGTTGTACGCACCACATTCGCCGGAAACCGAACACTCACCTCGGCCTCGGAGGAGGATGTTCTTTGTTCTATGTTTCGGGGCGTGGTCTTCGTCTCGTCGGCAAGACTGGATGGGGTGATGCACTTGGAGCTAGCGCTGACCATGCAGCATGGAGGGTTTGCGGCGATGGCAGCGTAATGCCAGCGAGATCAATGCGAGGCACGGGGAGGAGGCGGGGATATTTCACTAGGCCAGGTTCGCCACAAATTTTATTCCAGGCACCTTGTCCACCACATCTCCGTCGCACGGAGATGACATCGTTGCCCGCCTCCTGTCGTTTCGCACACCGCTCGGTATGTCGCGGCTGCATGTATAAAAGCTCTCACTTATCTATTCTTTTGTATCGTCAGCTTCCCGTTGACATCCTCCTCCACTTTCCCTCATCATTTCCATGTCTTCTTGGTATGTACATTTTCTATTATCTGTACGATTTCTCAACGCCGTGGATTTATTGTAGCCTTCTTCATGACGCCCGTAAGTTGTCGTCTGCCCCACCTGCTGTCTCTACTCACATTCTCGAATCCAGGCACCGATTCCGACCGTTCAACGCATCTCAGGGGATCCCAGAAGGTATATATATATATATTACCTCTCACACGATGTCCTACTGATTCACAATATATCACGGATTTTAGCCGAAACAACGCACATTTTTCTGAGATTTCGGCCCCGCGGCGAGCGGCACCCTGCTCATCTCATAAATAGACGACGAATCTCGTCCCCGGCGTCTGGCTGTGTTAGCGGAGCGGTGCGCCGCACCGCGACAAGCAAGGTATATTTATTACCTCCGTACATTAGCCGATGCACGTAGTACGACTACATTCCAGATCTGAGCCCCATGGTGTGGGACCCCATCCTGCCATTCGAACATGGCGTCATCCCCCCCGTCGCGGTGCGTAGCACCGCGGCACAGTTTGCAAGCCAATCCCTTTGCCAAAACTAACCCAGATCTGTCGTCCAAATTCCAGCCCCCGCGGCGAGCGGTACTTAGCATCAAGGTATGTCTCCGCAATTTCGAATATGGCCCTGCATGCCTAGGTATTGCATTTTTCTAATACTTACCTCCACTTCCCAGAGCCTTCGGCCCTGCGGCGACCAGCGCCCTGTCATGTCGCTTATTTTCTTCGAATATGATCAGTGCCTCGCACCGTAATTTGTTGTTGGTATGCTTTGACAATATCATTTTTTCTTTTCACCTCACGCCGAGTAGGTAGCATCGCACATCATATATATTCACACTATTCTAATTGTTCAGTAATTAGTCTACCCGGTACCTAGTGTAGATCTAGTTGAGATGAGTCAACAGTATAGGTGCCAGGCGCGTGCTATAACGTAGCGAGCACGCACGTACAAGATGCCCCAGTCATCGCGCTATGACGCTGGGTATCTCTGAGCACGCCGTCTGTAACAGCGCTGTCGATGCGTTCCGCTGCATCCTCGACAGCTCCCGCCCCAACTTGAGACGATGCAGTGCCTCTTGTGTAGCATGAACCTGGGGCCCGTCATGTTTCGCAGTTGCCGGTCGTTCGTTCGTTAATTGCGCGCGATGAACCGTAGCTAGTAGTACAGATACTCACTTACCTGTCGTGTAATATGTTCGGGCCATTTCTCCCCGCGCTATGCGCTGCAAGTTGTTTGTTCGAGTGTCAACGCGCTCAATGTCCGTCACGATTCGATGCAATCGTGCTGGGCACCTTGCTGCTGTGGGAAGCCGAGGCGGGCGCGACAGTCGTGCATGCGTGGGGACCTGTGGTCGCGGTGGTGGGTTTGATGCCAGCGCCGGCTGGTCCTTCTACTGCCGTTAGTGGTGTACTGGGCGGGCGCGACAGTCGTGCATGCGTGGGGACCTGTGGTCGCGGTGGTGGGTTTGGTGCCAGCGCCGGCTGGTCCTTCTACTGCCGTTAGTGGTGTACTGTACCGATGCCGGCGCCCACAGTCCCGCCGCCGCCTCGTACTGCTCAAGCGCGATGGCGAAATCGGCGTAATTTCCCCCAGCCCCCAACCCGATCCCCATGCCCATCCCGAGCGCCAGGTCCCGGTATACATCACCCATGCTCGCTCAGGCCCGCCGACGCGAAGTCCATGAAGCCTATCGATGTGGACGCCGACGACCTGAAAGTGCACATGTCGACTCAGGGCACATGCTCGACTGCCGCTATACCTTTCGCCTGCCCTTCTGCCGCTCCTTTTCCTGGGTACATAGCAAGATCCACCTCGAGCGCCCCGACCTCCTTCCCAAGCCGCAGGTTCGCATACTGCAGCTGCTGCAGCTCGTGCTCCACCCGCTCCTGCGACTGCCCCCGCCCCCGCCCCAAGCCCGTCGAACATGCACACCTGCAGCAGCCCAGGTGCAGGCGCGACACTGAGTACCAGATCGAGCACCCTGCGTCTCGAGCACACGCCCGCACCCGCCTAGGCCTGCAGCCGAGTGTACACCATCGTGTCCTTTACGCTACCCTAGCCCCATCCCCATCCCCTCCGTCTCGATCCGCAGCTCACCAAGCTCTCATCTCCTGCGGGATGCATTACTGTCGCCCCTGCCTTTGCCGCCCCCCGGCCCGGCACGTTGAGCATATACACCTGCAGCAGCGCAGGTATAGACGCAACGCTGAGCCCGGGATCGAGCACCCCGTCGTCGTCTAGAAGCCATCCCTGCCCCGGTCAGGTGGAGGAAGCGCATGAAGGACGCGTCTGAATCAAGTAATCAGGCGATAATTTTAGGTGCAGCGCAGATAACGTACCGTGAGCACAATCCCCAATCCACTCGCCCCATCTCTTTCCTGCAACTGCACCGCTCGCCATGACCCTCGAGATGTGTCTCCACGCGGCACAAGTAGTCGACCCTTGCTATCTCGCCACATCCCTCGAGGTGTGTCTCGAAAACTACAACCTGGCACGATGTCAAGTTACCTTCGAACTGGAGTCTACGAATGAGGTACTAATTCACAATCTGATCCAAGTCGACCGTTGGTTCGCAGCAATGGATGCTGGTCAGTACCTTCGACGGGTTCAAGTAAAGCAGAAGGCGGGGGTGCATATTCAGCACTGTTGTCACCGGAACGGGTTGAGCGTGGAGTGCTGCTTCTCGAATCCGAGTGCGTGGCGGTTTCGGCGTAGCATAGGGTCAGCAAGGCGAGGGGGTGCACGCTCGAACGGTACTCGGTGATCTGGCGAGCGTGGCGCGGAGGGAGAGGGACTTGTTCATCGTCGTCCTCCGGGGGTGGAGATGCTTGTCCACAAAAAAGGAGAGTGCGCTGAGGAGGACGGGCTCATCGTGGAGGGAAAGGAATGACGCTAGATGGTGAGCGTGCGAAGGAGGATCAGCGATACAAGACCCATCAACGCTTCGACAACTGCCACACAATACATGAAAGCCCAAACAGTTGGCAGACGAAAGACAGAATAACAAGCGGTAGGCGGCCCGATGCGATCACGCTGTGATGATAATTGAATACAATTGGATAGGGGTTTATACCATGAATCCTCGTATACTTGTCCACCTACTTACAATACACCATACCCTACTTCACATACTATCCCTGGTTTCTTTCTTTACCCATAGTCTTCTCGACGAGGTACTATCTGAGTTGCTGATGTAACGTAGTCGGGAATTAAAATCTTCAAATCTTCAAATCTTCAAATCTTCAAATATACCACTTGAAGGAATGCCGCTACTAGACCTCGCAATGTCTGCCAGGTCGCTGTCAGGGAACAACGATGGCGGCCTCACTGTGACCGAGGAGATGAAGCAAATCCTCAGCCAGCCGGGCTTTATCTCCCTAGCGATGGGCGGACAGAGGCTTCGGAACCTTTATGTGGATCGTGCGCGTCTCTGTTTGCATGCAGTAACGCGTAATTGATTATTTTCACAGAAAGTATGAGCTTCCAAGCAATGAAGCTCTCCCATTTCGGTCTGTGTTGCTACGTAGGGAGGATAGCCGAAGTCCGTCAGGTATGCAAGACATGATCGAGCCCCGCTTCCTAGACTCAAATCCCACCCCTAGCAAGTCGAAGCAGGTATAGCGCCAGACCTAGAAGGCACAGAAACGCCGTTCAAATTTGGCTACGCGACTTTGGTTGTAGCCGGTGCGCAGCGCGTCGAGCCTACGCCAGTCACGAACCACCTCGCTGTCATGACCTACCTCATCTCCTGCGGGATCCCCCTCGACGTCCCCGACATCGTCGGGTACACCGCCCTCGGGCACGCCGTCATCAGCGACTCGCTCCAGGTCGCCCTCGCGCGCGTGCTTCTTCAGGCCGGGGCCAACGTGAACCACCAGAACCGCTACGGCGAGGTCCCCCTCCTCGGCGCGTTCCAGAAGAACTACGTCGCGGCGATCGACGTGCTCATGGAGTTTGGCGCGGACCTGGATGTGAAGGAGGCGGATGGCATGTCGCCTGGCGGGTCGGCGCTGAAGTTTGGCCCGCAGGTGACCGCGGCTGTGCAGAAGTGGATCGGCAGACGGAGTGGGAAGGAGGCGCCACGCCTGGAGAAACGATGCGATGCGTGCGGGAAAACGGACGTGCCGCTCAAGAATTGCGCAAAGTGCCAGGTCGCGCGGTATTGTTCTGTAGAATGCCAGCGTACTATATCTATTTCTGTCTCTCTTGTGTGTAACGCTGACGCGAAAACACCAGGGAACGCGTGGGGAGTGCACAAGAAGTCGTGCAAGCCGTTCTCGAGCTCGACCACCGTGACGCTCAAGCCACGCTACGAGTACGGGCGCACTGTGATGCCCACACAAGCGCTTGCCAACAAATTCTTCGGCTTGTCGGCCAGTACGCCCACAACGCACTATCGTTCTGCACACGTGCCGAAGGGCATCGCGTCTGAGTCCAAGAACCTCGTCGTCAAAGTGCAGGTCCCATTCAACCCCGCCACGAACCGCCCCGAAGCGGGTGCAGTGGGCGGGTTGTTTATATACACGAAGAAGCGGGACTTTGTGTGTAGGGTGCTGAGGGAGGACTGCCCGAAGGAGTATGATCGTGTGGCGGAGGTCATCAGGACGAAGGGCGTGGGTGGTTCAAAGGCGTATTTTGCGGCGGAGCTTAGGAGCAAGGATGAGCAGGTCGCGGAGGTTCGTGGTGTGGATTTTGGGCGGGACCCGTGTGGTGGGGGGCAAGTTGAAGTGGGGCAAATTGCACGTTTGACCCCGAACAAACGCCAAGGTTATGCCAATGTATTTCACGCCTGGCGAAAATCGAGTTGCAAGTTGCGATTTCTCAAAAAGTTAACATTCTTACGATCATAAGTTCCCCTCCCCGCAGGGAGCTCGCAGTGATAAAAAAATGTCCGGCCGTTGCAGTGTTTCGTGCAACGGCCGAACGAGATTCGGCATTGGGTATTCTACGGCGCCGCATTGCGTTCAGGTATTCTACGGTATTTTAAGCAGATGGAGACAGCAGTGTCGGCGGTCCAGATCACACAAAGTCTTCTTGCAGCACACGTTGATTACGGACGCGCGGCGCTCATGGACTATCTCAGAATGATGACCACGGCAATTGGGGATCGGGTGGTGAATTGTGATCGGGTAGTGCACGTTTAGCCTGGCTACAAAGTCAATGATATTCGAGCGTAAAGCATGAAAAAACATACCTTCGGCATTCTGTAGCGCACGATGGCAATTGGATTTCGAGGCGTGCAGCGGTAGCGTAGAGACGTTAGCTAGAAATGGGCGGCAAGGCATGTTAGCTGAGACTTGGACATGGGGAATGAATAACATACCGTACCTTCAAGACGCATCATGTAGGCTGCGTACGAGGACTGGAAAGAGGGCTCAATGGACACTTGTGTGCGAAAAGGAGACAAACACATACCTCGAAGCAACACCCCATACCTCCTCTCTGCGATCGGCGGAAAAAAAACATGTTGCATTTTTGACATGCAGCCGTGCGCGGAATATGTCGTTGTACAGACTTAGAAGAGCGTCACGTCAAGCAGAACCTGATCAAAGGAAGGAAATGAACACACCTCCACACCATATATCTTGACCTGCGAGAGCGAACGGTGTAAGAAAGATGATCGTAACTTGAAGGACGGCAGGTGGGCGGGAGCATGGTGCGTCGCAGCGTTCCGCACTCTCGTCAGGGCTTCAGAACTTCGATAGCATTTGGTGGAAGGCAACGGACGCCGGGCTTAGGCTTCTGTGGGTGTGCACTGAATGGTGTGTAGGCTGCGTACAACGAGATCACAAGGCTGAAAAGTGGCGCTTCAGTGGACGCTTGTGTGCAAAAAGGAGATAATCATACCTCCGAGGAACACTTCACCCTTCCTCCCCTTCGATAGATACCCTGGGCTGCGAAGGCGATTGGCGGAAGAAAGAAAATCGAAATTTGAAGGATGTCTTCGAAGTACAAGTGCTTGGCAACACCGAACGAGTATAGGTGCGTGGTGCTTCGCACCACACACACAGCTATACAAGAACAATAAATGCTTGAAGGGTAGGTAATAAAATATGAACGACTTTACGTGGTGCTCCGCACCACTCCGCATCTTCAGAAGGCAATTCCCGGAAGAGATGATGTCGAAATTGGCATGGCGCGATGTTGGAAGCCACTGCACCGGCGTGAATTGCATGGCGGGCGCGGGCCAGATGAGGCTAGGCCTCTCGAGCTGGGTATCACTCCACACCCTCCATCGAACCCTCAACAGCGATTGGCGGAAGGCCAAATTTCAATTTTGGCGGCGAGGGGTGCGCGGGTGATGGGACTACGCTTCTGGAACTGGGACCACTTCACACCCTACACCAGAGCCTCAGTGGTGATCGGCGGAAGGTCAGACATCGAATTTGGCAGCGAAGGTGCAGTTAATGGCAGTGGCGACCGCGGGAAGGTGTGAACACAGCTAGAGACGGTCAACAAATGCTTGAGCGGTGGGGAATAGCAAAACGAACCTACGTGGTGCTTCGCACCACTCCGCACCCTCGAGGGTGATCCCCGGACGAAAGAATATCAAATTTGACGTGGCGCAGCGTTGAAAGACACTGGGGCGGTGCCGATTGCAAGGCGGGCGCGGATTAAATGGGGCTAGGCCTCTGGAGTGGACACCACCCCGCACCCTTTATCAGATCCTCAATGGCGATCGGCGGAACGCCAAATATCGAGTTTGGCAGCAAGGGGTGAAGGTGAAGGATGTATGGCGACCGTGGGGAGGCGTGGACACAGCTAGTGAAGATAAATGAACGCTTGAAGGGTAGGGAATAAATGAACGAACTTACGTGGTGCTTCGCACCACTCCGCACTCTTTCCCAGAAGAGAGGATGTCAAATTTGGTGTCGCGCGATGTCGAAAGACACTGTAACGGAAGGGGAGGCGTTAATTACATGGTGGGTGTGGGGCAAATAGGGCTAGGCACCTGAAGTGGGCACCACTCAACACCTTTCACCGGAGCCTCAAAGCGATCGGCGGAAGGCCGAATATCGAGTTTGACGGCGAGAAATGCGATTTGTAGATGCATGGCGGCCGCAAGATGGCGTGGACACATCTAGACAAGATTAAGAGATGCTTGAAGGGTAGAGATTGACAGAACGAACCTAGGTGGTGCTACGCACTTTTCACCATCGAGGGCGAATTCCAGATGAAAGAATGTCAATTTTTATGTGGCGCGATGTGCAAACAAAGGGGCACTGGAACTCGCATGGCGGTGAGGAGCAGTTGAGACTAGGCCTCTTGAGCTGGGACCCACATCACATCCTACACCAGAGCCTCAGTAGCGATTGGCGGAAGGCCGAATATTGAGTTTGGCAGCGAGGGGTGAATTAAATGGATGTGCGGCGACCGAGGGAAGGCGTGGACACTGCTAGAGAAGATCAACGAACGCTTGAGCAGTGGGGAATGAAAGGACGAACTCTTGGTCGAGAATCTGGCGTGGCGCGAACGTACCTGGTGGTTCTCCTCTCAATGCCGTGCCCTGTTCTTCCCCGATATCCAATGCCTCAATTGTCCGATGATCAAAAATCGATACCAAATACATTTTGCTCTAAATTTGAAGACGAGGGCGCGCGGGGTGCTGCAAAGCGCGTCTGCGCCTCAAAGACGACCAGCGACGCGTAAGGAGGATGGCTTTGGGCATATCGAATCGGTGACTTGGATGCGTGGGGGCGTTTGGAGTGCGGGTTTGGCAGGCAATTTGATACCACAACTTAAAGACTAGAGGAGATAGGACTCAGCCTGGCGCTCGTATGTAAGGATTTGTACGCACATCATGTACCAAGCCTCGCCATCATCCTCTACATGGAGCGCCCACGTTGGTATCGTTAAGCGCGCGGAAAACATTATGGAATGTGCCACAGGTGCGGATGCGTCTGTGAGGATGAAAAAAGTCAGTCTGGGAAAAACAGCTCAAGGTGTAATGAAGAACGTACCGTGAGTTCGACTGTCAATCAATCGCCATCGTCTTTGGCGCCGTCTTCCTTTGCGGGGAGTCACGTTGGCATATTTGAGCGCCCAGGACACACGTGGAGAGCGCAACGGGCGCAATGAAGGCGCGATGGGGGCGCGATAAATCCGCGAGTTTGGCTGTTGGTATATCGCGATCGTCCTTCACGGAGAGTGTTCACATTGGCGTTTTGTAGCGTGCTGAGCATGCGTAGAGAGCACAACGGGCGCGATGAGGACGCAATCTGGACGCGCAGATAAGAATTGCTCTGCAAGACGTTGATGGCATACTCACGGGTATTTGTCGCCAACTTGGACGCCAAACAACTTCCTCGACATCGTCAACATTGACGGCGACGATGAATAGCGGCATCGCAGGGCTCGGAGCATTAATCTGGAAGTCGGGATGGGATAGTGGACTGGCATAGTTTCAGCATGGGAGGTGTGGTATTTTCTTGTCCGTCGGGAGAGTATTTATACTGATTTCTGTGAGCAGCCCTGAGCACTGTCGCCCGGCTGCGGCTGAAGCTTTCCGCCGCAAATTCTTATCCGTCAGGTCAGTGTTTGTTGAATTTACTTGGCAGAAAGCTTCTTACACTAGTTTGTTTATTGCCAGGGTATTGCTCCTCCGCTCAATATTCCAATCGAATCTCCTGGACCAGGAGAGTGGATCTTCCGTGTTTGTGCCTCCCCTGCCGCTTTCCCCCAGCTTGTCTTCAAGTAGTGAGTGAAGTATACCTGTATATGATTTTGAGAAGCACACTGCTACCTGTGCCAGCTCCCAGAGTGCACGGATGGTTAGAACGTCTGCTAAACATCCATCCACTCTGGGAGCAAGCTCAGCTAGCAAGCAGGTACGTACCTGATTCCATATGCGACGCACAAGCCTAGACTATTGTCACAATATCTTCCCACTCCACGCTGGACTTGCTTCGGCGGACTTCCATTATCCTGAACGGTATTTCTGCTACCAAGTTCCTGTATCCCTGATATCAAGGCACTGGTCACTTACAAGTTTCTTTCTTTAGGTCAGGAATACGATCGGCTGTCCGCTTTCATGACGATTGCTGTGATGGCATGTCACCTCAAAATGCCGCCAGATTCTCGTACCTCTGAGTCTATTTTGTCCGCTCAAATTCACGCATGCACACGGTAAGCTCGACACTCACCCTGTTTACTAGCACTGTATCCATCCCAACTCATATATCATTTGCAGGTTCCCTCTATTGCATCTTCTGTGGTATATCGCTTGCGCTAGATCAGGTCGACGGAATATTGTGATTCAGGCACACATGACTTCTCCGTCACCGATTCATCTACCGCTCGGGATGTTGCGCTGGAGGGTATAAAGGCTCCTGTATTTCTGTGTAATTCTAATAGCTTCTCATGGCAGCCGCTCTCTACCTTCCACCCTCACCGTCGTCCATGGCACTGATAGCTGCAAGACATTAGGTACCTACATGTTGTCTGTTTATATTCATATTTTCTGATACCCTCTCTTTAGCCGTCGCCACGTTTCCGTATTTCAATACACTTCATAGCCCACATTGTGTAAGTCATTTTCTTTCCCCATGTCTATTCCGCTTAAATTACCTCTGCAAGAAGACCTTCATCCAAGTGTGCACCATAGCAGTTGCGTGCGTAGTCACCACAGCCTTAATGTGTGTAATTTGATTCTTATCTCCTTCACATTCCTGACACAAAAATCAGATATTTCGGCCCCACGGCAAGCGATACCACTAAGCTTTGTCCAACTGCTGCACGGATCTTCATGGCACTAACGTATAATTTTCTCTACTAATGTCAGGGCCAAGGACACTTCTTTTCTGGAATTTCAGCCCTGCGGCGAGCGGTGCATGTCGGTACTCTGAGATTTCGTCCGTGCTAGCCGTTCTCATGTGCCCGTTCATTGAGTTTGCAAGCTCCGCAACACTTAACGGCCTCCATTTCATTTACTTGAGAAATTGCTTCATGACGATACACCACGCAGACATGCTCCCCTTTAGAGGGCACTTTAATTTGTTGTTCATCTCAGCGAAAGGCTAGCAAATGTGACCGATGCCTGACCCCATGGATACACTGTCAGAGAGTATAAAGCCCGTCGCAGCGCCTGGTTGGAATACTGCCAGTTTTGTGTGGTTCAAGGTATACACCTCATTACCTTTCACCTTTCGCAGCGCCTGCCAAACTGCTGGCTGGGCGATGACAGATCTGTCCAGTATGCCCCGTTACCTTGCACGATAATCAAGCCCGTCGCAGTGATGGCAGTTCTATGTCCATCGCAGTAGTATTAAAAACTGCATTACTCTTCTTTATACGCTCCTGTGGTAATTTATATGTCAATATAATTCTTTTCCCAACCACATATTGTCGCTCACGCACCTGGGTCATCAGCCTTGCAGGAATCGTGGCCACGCGATATCGTCCTGGATTTGCCTTGCAGAGATATATTAGTCGTCGCGTAGTCAGTAGACATTACTTACACACGTCCAGTGCTACTCGCCCCGACCCAACAGAGAGCCTTGGAGAGATCTAACGACTTTGAAGACGCGCGAGTTTGCCGCACGTATCATACTGAGTGTTTCGCCCTAGACATGCTTCGCTGTCTGGAAGAGATACACTAGCTGCCGCCTTTGAGTAACGCAACATAAATACATTGCCGTGCTTCCGTGCGTGCGGTGTATCGCATGATCACAAAGCCGTCGCGGTACACTGTATATAGGATGTGCCGTTGGAAGCGCTATGGTATCAGTACTTATCAGAGAAAGTCTTATGTAGTAATATAATTTGCAGTGCTTACCCGTCTGCCGCGCCGTGCAGATTGAAGCGTTGTTAGCGTATTTGGCATGTAATAATTGAGATACCGGGTCCGTTGCGTTCATCGATCTGTATAGAGGAGCCCAGTACCAATTTCGAATGTGAAGCGGTGTGGTGGGAGACGTCATTCTTGTTAGTACAGCCTGTAGCACATATAGTCGTAAGACACACCTTTGAGATGTGCTGTCTAGTGCGCAAACACACCATCAACTGCTACTGAAGCCCTTCGCCCCACAAAAGATCCCTTTTTCGTGTGATTGTGTTGCGGTGGGAGTGCGCAGCAGGGCGTGTTCAACGAGCATGCGGCTGGGTGAAGATCACATAATGTAAGTTAAGATAGAATGACGAGAGTGTCGAGCTCACCTTAGTTTTCGAGTGGTTGAGTGCAGCAGAGAAGTAATTTGAAGTAGAAACATGAGACTGGGTTGAATAGATTGAGAGAGATAAAAGTGAACACACCGGTGATACCATAAGGTGCATATTCCGGCGTCTACGCATGTACCATCGTCATGTCGAACATGTTTTGGGGCGAGCTGTGCGTCTGATTGAATGAAATGAAGGCTGATTAAATGTAGGCAACAGAGCGGAATGCACATACAATGCTGATTCCAGCATCTCGCAGTTATCGCGTACGTGAGGTGTCGAAGGCGGTAGGATAAACATTACTTTAGATTCAATTCGTAAAAGAAATAGAGAAGCGAGGACTCGAGATAGAACAGATAACATACCGAGGACAGTCCATTCTGCACCACGAAAATTCAACCGCTGATTTTTCTGTCCGCCAATCGGCACTGCGCTGGTGCTTGAAGCTTGAAGCCCGAGGGGTTGTGCTTGGTATGTATTGCTGTCAGAAATCTGGAAGGCCGAACAGCATTCAGTAAGATCGCATGGGGTCTGTCATTCGAGAGAACAGATAGCATTGTAGCACTCACCTGGTGTATCGTTTGAAGGCGTTGGATGGGGGCGGTAGCGATCCCGGTGAGAACTGCGAAAGGAACGGGATTGCATAAGGTTAGAGTGAAAAGCAAGTGAGTTGAGTGATAATTGCACGCACCGTCCATCCATGTTCTAATCACGGAACGATAATTCGACGAATCAATGAAAGCTTTCGAAGCGTTTCGGCATCTAACAATCGGTGTTGCACCAGGGCTTGAGTGGCGAAACTAAATAAACGGTAGGACTTACTCTAATCTGATCACAGATTTTGTGACCGATGATCAGTCTAAATATTGTGCGTGTTCTCACCTTGACATTCTCAACACAAATTTCGTAGTTGGCTATCAGCGCTGCGTGGATGTACATGTTAAGATGTTGTGTAGTCGCGAGGGCTGTGATTTGCCGCAATGCGTGGAGGTATGCAGAATAATCTAAACATACCACAGAAGACTCCAAAACGACACTGATACCACTGCGATCAGCGCCAACTTAAACTGCATGGACGTGCATCTCTCGCCGCCTCCCCGAGTTCCGAATGCTTACAGATTGGCTTTCAACCTACAGTAAGCATTCCGCCTATATTCTCCCCTCAAACCATCTCTCATCTAGTCGATAGGCATTAAAGACTGTTGTACGTTGTTCTTGAGATGTTTCGTATCATTTTCGAATCTTTCACACCGCTCGCTGTGGCCCGAATGCAAGTCCTGTCACTTAGACTCGGCCCCAGCCCAGCCGACCAACACGTCCAGTGCCCTCATCCAGCGCGCGCAGTAGACTTACATCGTAGGCATGTACTTGGCTTTCTCTCTCTTTACAAGGTGTCATGTCTATTCTTGGGATGCAATCCCAAGCCTTTGGCGTTGCACGGAGCAGGTACGTGTCCGTGGCCTATTTACGGGGTGAGCTCAGGCGTTCATCTCGTTCCCTGCGGTACATATAGCACACGGTTTTCCTCCACTCCAGACCTCGACCTGCTCACTCCGCATCCATCGATGATCGTACGCACCACCTTCGCCGGAAACCAACACTCATGAGGAGGGTGTTCGGTGTTCTATGGCGTGGTCTTCGTCTCGTCGGCAGTACCAGATGGCGTGATGCATTAGAAGTTAGCGCTGAGCATGCAGCATGGAAGACTTGCGGCGATGGCAGTGTAATGCCAGCGAGGTAAATTCAAGGTACGGGGCGGGTATATTTCACTAGGCCAGGTTCGCCACAAATTTTATTCCAGGCACCTTGTCCACCACATCTCCGTCGCACGGAGATGACATCGTCGCCCGCCTCCTGTCGTTTCGCACACCGCTCGGTATGTCGCGGCTGCATGTATAAAAGCTCTCACTTATCTATTCTTTTGTATCGTCAGCTTCCCGTTGACATCCTCCTCCACTTTCCCTCATCATTTCCATGTCTTCTTGGTATGTACATTTTCTATTATCTGTACGATTTCTCACCGTCGTGGATTTATTATAGCCTTCTTCATGACGCCCGTAAGTTGTCGTTCTGCCCCACCTGCTGTCTCTACTCATGTTCTCGAATCCAGGCACCGGTTCCGGTCGTCCAACGCATCCCAGGGGATCCCAGAAGGTATATATATATATATATTACCTCTCACACGATGCCCTACTGATTCACGATATATCACGAATTTCAGCCAAAACGACACACATTCTTCTGAGATTTCGGCCCCGCGGCGAGCGGCACCCTCCTCATCTGATCAATAGACGACGAATCTCGTCCCCGGCGTCTAGCTATGTCAGCGGAGCGGTGCACCGCACCGCGACAAGCAAGGTATATTTATTACCTCCGTACATTAGCCGACGCACGTAGACTACAGCTGCATTACAGAAACCTGAGCCCGGGACCCGATCCTGGCATTCGATCATCCCCCCCGCCGCGGTGCGTAGCACCGCGGCACAGTTTGTAAGCCGATCCCTTTGCACATTGACCATCCCTAATTATTGTTCAAACCAACCCAGATCTGTCGTCCAAATTCCAGCCCCCGCGGCGAGCGGTACTTAGCATCAAGGTATGTCTCCCCAATTTCGAATATGGCCCTGAATGCCTAGATATTGCATTTTTCTAATACTTACCTCCACTTCCCAGAGCCTTCGGCCCTGCGGCGACCAGCGCCCTGGCATGTCGCTTATTTCTTCGAATATGATCAGTGCCTCGCACCGTAATTTGTTGTTGGTATGCTTTGACAATATCATTTTTTCTTTTCACCTCACGCCGAGGTAGGTAGCATCGCACATCATATATTCACACTATTCTAATTGTTCTATTCAGTAATTAGCCTACCCGGTACCTAGTGTAGATCTAGTTGAGATGAGTCAACGGTATAGGTGCCAGGCGCGTGCTATAACGTAGCGAGCACGCACGTACAAGATGCCCCAGTCATCGCGCTATGACGCTGGGTATCTCTGAGCACGCCGCCTGTAACAGCGCTGTCGATGCGTTCCGCTGCATCCTCGACAGCTCCCGCCATAACTTGAGACGATGCAGTGCCTCTTGTGTAGCATGAACCTGGGGCCCGTCATGTTTCGCAGTTGCCGGTCGTTCGTTCGTTAATTGCGCGCGATGAACCGTAGCTAGTAGTACAGATACTCACTTACCTGTCGTGTAATATGTTCGGGCCATTTCTCCCCGCGCTATGCGCTGCAAGTTGTTTGTTCGAGTGTCAACGCGCTCAATGTCCGTCACGATTCGATGCAATCGTGCTGGGCACCTTGCTGCTGTGGGAAGCCGAGGCGGGCGCGACAGTCGTGCATGCGTGGGGACCTGTGGTCGCGGTGGTGGGTTTGGTGCCAGCGCCGGCTGGTCCTTCTACTGCCGTTAGTGGTGTACTCGGCGGGCGCGACAGTCGTGCATGCGTGGGGACCTGTGGTCGCGGTGGTGGGTTTGGTGCCAGCGCCGGCTGGTCCTTCTACTGCCGTTAGTGGTGTACTGTACCGATGCCGGCGCCCACAGTCCCGCCGCCGCCTCGTACTGCTCGAGCGCGATGGCGAAATCGGTGTAATTTCGCCCAGCCCCCAACCCGATCCCCATGCCCATCCCTAGCGCCAGGTCCCGGTATACATCACCCATGCTCGCTCAGGCCCGCCGACGCGAAACCCACGAAGCCTATCGATGTGGACGCCGGCGACCTGAATGTGCACATGACGACTCAGGGCACATGCTCGACTGCCGCTATCCCTTTCGCCTGCCCTTCTGCCGCTCCTTTTCCTGGGTACACAGCAAGTTCCACGTCGAGCGCCTCGACCTCCTTCCCAAGCCGCAGGTTCGCATACTGCAGCTGCTGCAGCTCGTGCTCCACCCCCGCTCCTGCGACTGCCCCCGCCACACGCCCGCACCCGCCTAGGCCTGCAGCGTGTACGCCATCGTGTCCTTTACGCCATCCCTAGCCCCATCCCTAGCCCCATCCCCATCCCCTCCGTCTCGATTCGCAGCTTATCGGGCTCTCGTCTCCTGCGGGATGCATTACTGTTGCGCCTGCCTTTGCCGCCCCCCGGCCCGGCACGTCGAGCATATACACCTGCAGCAGCGCAGGTATAGACGCAACGCTGAGCCCGGGATCGAGCACCCCGTCGTCGTCTAGAAGCCATCCCTGCCCCGGTCAGGTGGAGGAAGCGCATGAAGGACGCGTCTGAATCAAGTAATCAGGCGATAATTTTAGGTGCAGCGCAGATAACGTACCGTGAGCACAATCCCCAATCCACTCGCCCGATCTCTTTCCTGCAACTGCACCGCTCGCCATGACCCTCGAGATGTGTCTCCACGCGGCACAAGTAGTCGACCCTTGCTATCTCGCCACATCCCTCGAGGTGTGTCTCGAAAACTACAACCTGGCACGATGTCAAGTTACCTTCGAACTGGAGTCTACGAATGAGGTACTAATTCACAATCTGATCCAAGTCGACCGTTGGTTCGCAGCAATGGATGCTGGTCAGTACCTTCGACGGGTTCAAGTAAAGCAGAAGGCGGGGGTGCATATTCAGCACTGTTGTCACCGGAACGGGTTGAGCGTGGAGTGCTGCTTCTCGAATCCGAGTACGTGGCGGTTTCGGCGTAGCATAAGGTTAGCAAGGCGAGGGGGTGCACGCTCGAACGGTACTCGGTGATCTGGCGAGCGTGGCGCGGAGGGAGAGGGACTTGTTCATCGTCGTCCTCCGGGGGTGGAGATGCGTTGTCCACAAAAAAGGAGAGTGCGCTGAAGAGAGCAGGCGCGTCGTGGAGATAAAGGAATGACGCTAGGTGGTGAGCGTGCGAAGGATCCAGGATCAAGAGAGAGCGATACAAGACCCATCAACGCTTCGACAACTGCCACACAATACATAAAAGCCCAAACAGTCGATCTCCGAACAACAGACTCGAAAGACAGAATAACAAGCGGTAGGCGGCCCGATGCGATCACGCTGTGATGATAATTGAATACAATTGGATAGGGGTTTATACCATGAATCCTCGTATACTTGTCCACCTACTTACAATCCACCATACTCTACTTCACATACTATCCCTGGTTTCTTTCTTTACCCATAGTCTTCTCGACGAGGTACTATCTGAGTTGCTGATGTAACGTAGTCGGGAATTAAAATCTTCAAATCTTCAAATCTTCAAATCTTCAAATATACCACTTGAAGGAATGCCGCTACTAGACCTCGCAATGTCTGCCAAGTCGCTGTCGGGGAACAACGATGGCGGCCTCACTGTGACCGAGGAGATGAAGCAAATTCTCAGCCAGCCGGGCTTTATCTCCCTAGCGATGGGCGGACAGAGGCTTCGGAACCTTTATGTGGATCGTGCGCGTCTCTGTTTGCATGCAGTAACGCGTAATTGATTATTTTCACAGAAAGTATGAGCTTCCAAGCAATGAAGCTCTCCCATTTCGGTCTGTGTTGCTACGTAGGGAGGATAGCCGAAGTCCGTCAGGTATGCAAGGCACGATCGAGCCCCGCTTCCTAGACTCAAATCCCACCCCTAGCAAGTCGAATCAGGTGTAGCGCCAGACCTAGAAGGCACAGAAACGCCGTTCAAATTCGGCTACGCGACTTTGGTTGTAGCCGGTGCGCAGCGCGTCGAGCCTACGCCAGTCACGAATCACCTCGCCGTCATGACCTACCTCATCTCCTGCGGGATCCCCCTCGACGTCCCCGACATCGTCGGGTACACCGCCCTCGGGCACGCCGTCATCAGCGACTCGCTCCAGGTCGCCCTCGCGCGCGTGCTCCTTCAGGCCGGGGCCAACGTGAACCACCAGAACCGCTACGGCGAGGTCCCCCTCCTCGGCGCGTTCCAGAAGAACTACGTCGCGGCGATCGACGTGCTCATGGAGTTTGGCGCGGACCTGGATGTGAAGGAGGCGGATGGCATGTCGCCTGGCGGGTCGGCGCTGAAGTTTGGCCCGCAGGTGACCGCGGCAGTGCAGAAGTGGATCGGCAGACGGAGTGGGAAGGAAGCGCCACGCCTAGAGAAACGATGCGATGCGTGCGGGAAAACGGACGTGCCGCTCAAGAATTGCGCAAAGTGCCAGGTCGCGCGGTATTGTTCTGTAGAATGCCAGCGTACTATATCTATTTCTGTCTCTCTTGTGCGCAACGCTGACGCGAAAACGCCAGGGAACGCGTGGGGAATGCACAAGAAGGCATGCAAGCCGTTCTCGAGCTCGACCACCGTGACGCTCAAGCCACGCTACGAGTACGGGCGCACCGTGATGCCCACACAAGCGCTTGCCAACAAGTTCTTCGGCTTGTCGGCCAGTACGCCCGCAACGCACTATCGTTCTGCACATGTGCCGAAGGGCATCGCATCTGAGTCCAAGAACCTCGTCGTCAAAGTGCAGGTCCCGTTCAACCCCGCCACGAACCGCCCCGAAGCGGGTGCAGTGGGCGGGTTGTTTATATACACGAAGAAGCGGGACTTTGTGTGTAGGGTGCTGAGGGAGGACTGCCCGAAGGAGTATGATCGTGTGGCGGAGGTCATCAGGACGAAGGGCGTGGGTGGTTCAAAGGCGTATTTTGCGGCGGAGCTTAGGAGCAAGGATGAGCAGGTCGCGGAGGTTCCTGGTGTGGATTTTGGGCGGGACCCGTGTGGTGGGGGGCAAGTTGAAGTGGGGCAAAATACATGTTTGACCCCGAACAAACGCCAAGGTTATGCCAATGTATTTCACGCCTGGCGAAAATCGAGTTGCAAGTTGCGATTTCTCAAAATTTTAACAATCTTACGATCATAAGTTCCCCTCCCCGCAGGGAGCTCGCAGTGATAAAAAAATGTCCGGCCGTTGCAGTGTTTCGTGCAACGGCCGAACGAGATTCGGCATTGGGTATTCTACGGCGCCGCATTGCGTTCAGGTATTCTACGGTATTTTAAGCAGATGGAGGCAGCAGTGTCGGCGGTCCAGATCACACAAAGTCTTCTTGCAGCACACGTTGATCACGGACGCGCGGCGCTTATGGACTATCTCAGAATGATGACCACGGCAATTGGGGATCGGGTGGTGAATTGTGATCGGGTGGTGCACGTTTAGCCTGGCTACAAAGTCAATGATATTCGAGCGTAAAGCATGAAAAAACATACCTTCGGCATTCTGTAGCGCACGATGGCAATTGGATTTCGAGGCGTGCAGCGGTCGCGTAGATATGTTAGCTAGAAATGGGCGGCAAGGCTCGTTAGCTGAGATGGGGAGTGAAACCATACTGTACCTTCAAGACGCTGCGCACCCCTGCACACCGCGTTGGCGGAAGAATGTAGGCTTCGTCTGAGGACTGGAAAGGAGGGCTCAATGAACACTTGTGTGCGAAAAGGAGACGAACACATACCTCTGAGCAACAGCCTACACTTCCTCCCTGGATCGTGACAGTGATCGGCGGATGAAAGAATGTTGAAGTTGGAATTTGCCGGATGTGCAGTCGTGCATGAAAGATGTCGATGTACTTTACTAGGGCATGTCAGACAGAATCTGAGTTCAGGAATGAAACGAACGCACCTCCGCACCAGAACCCAGGCGGATACCTTTACCAGTGACGATGATCGGCGGAAGGAAGAATATGGGGTACAGGTGAGCAACAACGAACAAATACAGGGGCACGGCGCCTACACACTGCTCCGCACGCGAAGGGGAGTTGAGCATACCTCTATGCAACACCCCACCCTTCAACTGATATCCTGGGCCGCGACAGCGATCGGCGGAGGATAGGAGATCGAATTTTGGAGGACGGCTTCGAGATATAGGTGAATGGCATCACCAATCGACTACAGGTGCGCGGTGCTTCGCACCGCTCCGTACCCACTTTCACCAGGGACCTTGAACGTCGCTGGTGGTTTTGACATCGCGTAGCGGGCACGAGGAAGATCAGGCAAGGCCTCTGGAGCTGGCACCACTCCGCGCCCTACACCAGAGACTCAACGGCGATCGGCGGAAGTCTAGATACCAAGTTTAAGCGGCGAGGGATGCAGATAATGGATGGATGCATGGACACAGCTAGCCAAGGACAATGAATGCTTGAAGGGTAGGTAATAAATAAACGAACTTACGTGGTGCTCCGCACCACTCCGCATCCTTCAGAACGCCGATCCCGGAAGAGAGGATGTCGAAATTGGCGTGGCGCGATGTTGAAAGGCACTGGGCCGGCGTGAATTGCATGGCGGGCGCGGGACAAATGAGGCTAGGCCTCTCGAGCTGATTATCACTCCACACCCTCCATCGAACCCTCAACAGCGATTGGCGGAAGGCCAAATTGCAATTTTGGCGGCGAGGGGTGCGCGGGTGATGGGACTACGCTTCTGGAACTGGGACCACTTCACACCCTACACCAGAGCCTCAGTGGTGATCGGCGGAAGGTCCGACATCGAATTTGGCAGCGAAGGTGCAGTTAATGGCAGTGGCGTCCGCGGGAAGGTGTGAACACAGCTAGAGACGGTCAACAAATGCTTGAGCGGTGGGGAATAGCAAAACGAACCTACGTGGTGCTTCGCACCACTCCGCACCCTCGAGGGTGATCCCCGGACGAAAGAATATCAAATTTGACGTGGCGTAGCGTTGAAAGACACTGGGGCGGTGCCGATTGCAAGGCGGGCGCGGGTCAAATGGGCCTAGGCCTCTGGAGTGGGCACCACCCCGCACCCTTTATCAGATCCTCAATGGCGATCGGCGGAACACCAAATATCGAGTTTGGCAGCAAGGGGTGAAGGTAACGGATGCGTGTCGACCGTGGGGAGGCGTGGACACAGCTGGTGAAGATAAATGAACGCTTGAAGGGTAGGGATAAATGAACGAACTTACGTGGTGCTCCGCACCACTCCGCACTCTTTTCCAGAAGAGAGGATGTCAAATTTGGTGTCGCGTGATGTCGAAAGATACTGTAACGGAAGGGGAGAGGTTAATTACATGGTGGGTGTGGGGCAAATGGGGCTAGGCACCTGAAGTGGGCACCACTCGACACCTTGACCGGAGCCTCAAAGCGATCGGCGGAAGGCCGAATATCGAGTTTGACAGCGAGAAATGCGATTTGTGGATGCATGGCAGCTGAGTTTGGCAGCGAGGGGTGAAAATGGATGCGCGGGGACCGAGGGAAGGCGTGGACACTGCTAGAGAAGATCAGTGAACGCTTGAGCAGTGGGGAATGAAAGGACAAACTCTTGGTCGAGAATCTGGCATGGCGCGAACGTACTTGGTGGTTCTCCGCTCAATTCCGTGACCTATTCTTCCCCGATATCCAATGCCTCAATCGTCCGATGATCAAAAGTCGATACCAAATACATTTTGCTCTAAATTTGAAGACGAGGGCGCGTGGGGTGCTGCACGGCGCGTCTGCGCCTCAAAGACGACCAGCGACGCGTAAGGAGGATGGCTTTGGGCATATCGAATCGGTGACTTGGATGCGTGGGGGCGTTTGGAGTGCAGGTTTGGCAGGCAATTTGATACCAGAACTTAAAGACTAGAGGAAATAGGAATCAGCCTGGCGCTCGTATGTAAGGATTTGTACGCACATCATGTACCAAGCCTCGCCCTCATCCTCTACATGGAGCACCCACGTTGGTATCGTTGAGCGCGCGGAAAACATTATGGAAAGTGCCACAGGTGCGGATGCGTCTGTGAGGATGAAAAAAGTCAGTCTGGGAAAAACAGCTCAAGGGGTAATGAAGAACGTACCGCGAGTTCGACTGTCAATCAATCGCCGTCGTCTTTGGCGCCGTCTTCCTTTGCGGGGAGTCACGTTGGCATATTTGAGCGCCCAGGACACGCGTGGAGAGCGCAACGGGCGCAATGAAGGCGCGATGGGGGCGCGATGATACGCGAGTTTGGCTGTTGGTAGATCACCATCGTCCCTTCACGGAGAGCGTTCACATTGGCGTTTTGTAGTGTGCGGAGCACGCGTAGAGAGCACAACGGGCGCGATGAGGATGCGATCTGGACGCGCAGATAAGAAATTGCTCTGCAAGACGTTCAAGTTGATGGCAAACTACTCACGGATATTTGTTGCCAACTTGGACGCCAAACAACGTCCTCGACATCGTCAACATTGGCGGCGACAATGAATAGCGGCATCGCAGGGCTTGATGCATTAATCTGGAATTGGGGATGGGATAGTGGACTGACATAGATTCCGCATGGGAGGTGTTATAATTTCTTGTCCGTCGGGAGACCATTTATACTGATTTCCGCGAACAGCCCTGAGCACCGTTGCCCGGCTGCGGCTGAAGCTTTCCGCCGCAAATTCGTATCCGTCAGGTCAGTGTTTGTTGATTTTGCTTGGCGGAAAGCTTCTTACACTAGGCTTTTATTGCCAGGGTATTGCCCCTCCACTCAATATTCCAGTCGAATCGCCTGGATCAGGGGAGAGGATCTGCCGTATTTGTGCCTCCCCTGCCGTTTATCCGAGCTTGGTTTTCGAGCAGTGAGTGAAGTATACCTCTGTACAATTTTGAGAAGCACACTGCTTCCTGTGCCAGCTCCCAGAGTGCACAGATGCTTAGAAAGTCTGCTAAACATCCATCCACTCTGGGAGCGAGCTCAGCTAGCAAGCAGGTACGTACCTTACTCCATATGCGACGCCACATGCCTAGACTATTGCAATATCTTCCCACTCCACTCTGGACTTGCTTCACCGGACTTACATTGTGATTGGTATTTCTGCTGACAAGTCCCTGTATTTCATTTCAAGGACTGATCACTTACAAGTTTCTTTATTTAGGAACACAATGGGCTGTCCGCTTTCACGATGATTGCTGTGATGGCATGTCCACCTCGAAATGCCGGCACAGTCTCGTACCTCTATTTTGTCCGCTCAAATTAATGCATGCACATGGTAAGCTCAACACTCACCCTGTTTACTAGCACTGTATCCATCCCAACTCATATATCATTTGCAGGTTCCCTCCTCTATTGCATCTTCTGTGGCATGTCGCTTGTGCTAGATCAGGTCGACGGAATATTGTGACTCAGGCACACATGACTTCTCCGTCAACGCAGGTAAGCTCCCATCAATTCATCTGCCGCTCGGGATGTTGCGCTCGAGGGTATAAAGGCTCCTGTATTTCAGTGTAATTCCAACATCCGCTCTCCATTCTCCATCCTCACTCTCGTCTATGGATATAGTTGACCATTAGGTACCTACATCTTGTCTCTTTGTATTTCTATTGACTGATATATTTCTTCAGCCAGCATTACATCTTGTTTATCCAACGCGCCTCATCGTGTAGGTCTTTTTCTACTTTCCATATTCTGCTAACATTTACCTCTGCAATCAGTCGTTTATCCAAGTGTGCAGAGCATTAATTGTGTGTGTACTCACCACAGTCATGATTCAACTATTGAATTTACCTTGTTCCTCAAGAAATCCTGATATTACAACCCAACGGCGGCACTGAGCTTTGTCCAACCGCTGCACGGATCTTCATGGCACCGTTGCGTAATTTTCTCTGTCTCATGTTGCTCTTCTAATTTCAAAGGCCGAGGATCACACTTCTTTTCAGAGATTTCGGCCCTGCGGCGAGTGTCGGTACTCTGAGATTTGGTCTGTGCCAGCTGTTCTCCTGCGTATGATCATTGAGTTTACAAGCACCGCAACACTTATTACAACCCCCGTTCAAGTTGACTGAGAAATAGCTTCAGTTGTATGACACGCCGCAACTTGCTGCTCATGGGAGGCACTCTAATCTTGTTTGTTCATCTCACCGAAAGACTACTCGATGTTCACCACTGATGGCTGACCCCAAATTGGATACGCTGTGAGAGAGTGTAAAACCCGTCGCAGCGCCTGATTGAAGTACTTGCGGGCAAATGGCTGCTCACATTATACACCTCATTACCGTCGCAGCGCCTGCCATCAAGATACTTGCTGGGTGATAGCAATTCTGTGTCCAGTATACCCCGTTACCTTCCATGATACCACAGCCTGTTGCAGCGATGGCAGTTCCATGTCCATCATGGTAGTATTATATACTTCATTACCTTTCGACTCACGCTCCTGTTGTAATCTATATGTCAATATAAATCTTTGCCCAACCACATCTCGTCGGTTACGCACCTGGGTCATGAACCTTGCAGGAATCGCGTGCCACGCCATATCATTGTGGATTTTTCTTGAAGAGATATGTTAGTCGGCGCGTTTGAGTAGCCAGTAGACGTTACCGATACACATCCAGTCCCTAATGGCTTGAAGGTGTGCGCGTGCAACAGGTGCATCCGAGCGCGTGGTGCATCGCATAATCGCAAAGCCGTCGCGGTACAATGTATCTAGGATGTGCCGTTGGAAGGTATCAGTAGTGATCAGAGTCGCAATATTTACGTAGACGCACTGTGTCTTGCAAGTTTGAATCATCAATGGCGTATTTTTGTCAACATGCAGCTGTGTGAGTGGCGTATCGCATCGTTGCAAAGTTATCTTGCGGTACACTTGCTTGCTGCCTGGGATGAAAGATGTAAGGTGCGCCACATGAAGTGTTATGGCATCAGGAGCAGTATTGACGTCGATACGCCGTGCTCGAGTCGTCGATGGTGTATTTGGTATCGCCTTGCGATAGTGCGTGCTGCGTATCGCATCGTTGCAAAGTTGTCGTGGTACGCTTGCTTTCTGCCTGAGAAGAAGGATGTAGGATAGATCACCTGTAGTGCGTGACATTGGTAGTTATCAAATTCGCAGTATTCATGTCAAATTCGCAGTATGTACCCGTCATTGTCTTTGCGTCGACATACCCGTTGTATCTAGTGTCGCAATGCATCACATCGTCGTATCGTCGTTATGGCACACCAGACCAAGATGTAGGATGTACTTTTTGAAAGTGTTATGTAGCGATATAATTTGCAGTGCTTACCCGTCTGCCGCGCCGTGCAAATTCAAGCGTCGTTAGCGTATTTGACATGTAACAATTGAGATACCGGGTCCATTGCGTTCGTCGATCTGTATAGAGGAGCCCAGTACCAATTGCAAATATGAAGCGGCTGTATGGTGTGGTGGGAGACGTCGTCCTTGTTAGTTCAGCCTGTAGCACATACAGTCGTAAGACACACCTTTGAGATGTGCTGTCTAGTGCGCAAACACACCATCCAAGTGCTACTGAAGCCCTTCGCTCCACAAGAGATCCCTTCTTCGTGCGATTGCGTTGCGGTGGGAGTGCGCAGCAGGGCGTGTTCAACGAGCATGCGGCTGAATGAAGACGGATCACATAATGTAAGTTAAGATAGAATGACGAGAGCGTCGAGCTCACCTTAGTTTTCGAGTGGTTGAGTGCGGCAGAGAAGTAATATGAATAGAAACACGAGAGCTGTATGCCTTTCGAAACGTTAATGAGACTGGGGTTGAATAGATTGAGAGAAATAGAAGTGAACACACCGGTGATCCAAATAAACGGTAATCTGATCACAGATCTTGCGTCCTAGCGCCAAAACTGCATGGACGTGCTCTTGCTCTCGACGCCTCTTCGCGTTTCGGATGCCCACAGATTAGATTTCACTCCTGCAGTAAGCAATCCACCTATATTATCTGCTCAGACCATCTCTCGTCTTGTGGATAGGCATTAAAGACTGTACGTTGTTCTTGAGATGTTTCGTATCATTTCGAATCTTTTACCGCTCGCTGTGGCCCGAATGCAAGTCCTGTCACTTTGAACTCTTAGAATCGGCCCCCAACCCAGCCGTCCAACACGTCCAGTGCCCTCATCCAGCGCGCGCAGTAGACTTACATCGTAGGCATTTAACGTCTATTCTTGGGTTGCAATCCCCAGCCTTCGGCGTTACACAGAGCAGGTACGTGTCCATGGCCTATTTACGGGTGAGCTCAGGTCTTCATCTCGTTCCCGGGGTACAGTATAGCGCATGGTTTTCTTCCGCTCCATCTCTGTCCACCCCTACATTTTCCGAAAATGCTACGAGGAACGGGCGCCACGAACGTGTCGAGCGCGAACCTCCGCCTTTGATGCCCTCCCTGTTATCTTTCTCCACATCTCTCTGTGAACACCCACCGCCCTGACTCATGCCAAGGCAAGTATATCTGCAATCGCACCTGGACTCTCCGTTTCCCCGTGCGCGACGGCCTCCAAACGCAACCGACGAGACCTCAGCCTAGTTCTGCCCGCTCCGCATTCGACGATGGTTGTACGCACCACATTCGCCGGAAACCGAACACTCACCTCGGCCTCGGAGGAGGATGTTCTTTGTTCTATGTTTCGGGGCGTGGTCTTCGTCTCGTCGGCAAGACTGGATGGGGTGATGCACTTGGAGCTAGCGCTGACCATGCAGCATGGAGGGTTTGCGGCGATGGCAGCGTAATGCCAGCGAGATCAATGCGAGGCACGGGGAGGAGGCGGGGATATTTCACTAGGCCAGGTTCGCCACAAATTTTATTCCAGGCACCTTGTCCACCACATCTCCGTCGCACGGAGATGACATCGTTGCCCGCCTCCTGTCGTTTCGCACACCGCTCGGTATGTCGCGGCTGCATGTATAAAAGCTCTCACTTATCTATTCTTTTGTATCGTCAGCTTCCCGTTGACATCCTCCTCCACTTTCCCTCATCATTTCCATGTCTTCTTGGTATGTACATTTTCTATTATCTGTACGATTTCTCAACGCCGTGGATTTATTGTAGCCTTCTTCATGACGCCCGTAAGTTGTCGTCTGCCCCACCTGCTGTCTCTACTCACATTCTCGAATCCAGGCACCGATTCCGACCGTTCAACGCATCTCAGGGGATCCCAGAAGGTATATATATATATATTACCTCTCACACGATGTCCTACTGATTCACAATATATCACGGATTTTAGCCGAAACAACGCACATTTTTCTGAGATTTCGGCCCCGCGGCGAGCGGCACCCTGCTCATCTCATAAATAGACGACGAATCTCGTCCCCGGCGTCTGGCTGTGTTAGCGGAGCGGTGCGCCGCACCGCGACAAGCAAGGTATATTTATTACCTCCGTACATTAGCCGATGCACGTAGTACGACTACATTCCAGATCTGAGCCCCATGGTGTGGGACCCCATCCTGCCATTCGAACATGGCGTCATCCCCCCCGTCGCGGTGCGTAGCACCGCGGCACAGTTTGCAAGCCAATCCCTTTGCCAAAACTAACCCAGATCTGTCGTCCAAATTCCAGCCCCCGCGGCGAGCGGTACTTAGCATCAAGGTATGTCTCCGCAATTTCGAATATGGCCCTGCATGCCTAGGTATTGCATTTTTCTAATACTTACCTCCACTTCCCAGAGCCTTCGGCCCTGCGGCGACCAGCGCCCTGTCATGTCGCTTATTTTCTTCGAATATGATCAGTGCCTCGCACCGTAATTTGTTGTTGGTATGCTTTGACAATATCATTTTTTCTTTTCACCTCACGCCGAGTAGGTAGCATCGCACATCATATATATTCACACTATTCTAATTGTTCAGTAATTAGTCTACCCGGTACCTAGTGTAGATCTAGTTGAGATGAGTCAACAGTATAGGTGCCAGGCGCGTGCTATAACGTAGCGAGCACGCACGTACAAGATGCCCCAGTCATCGCGCTATGACGCTGGGTATCTCTGAGCACGCCGTCTGTAACAGCGCTGTCGATGCGTTCCGCTGCATCCTCGACAGCTCCCGCCCCAACTTGAGACGATGCAGTGCCTCTTGTGTAGCATGAACCTGGGGCCCGTCATGTTTCGCAGTTGCCGGTCGTTCGTTCGTTAATTGCGCGCGATGAACCGTAGCTAGTAGTACAGATACTCACTTACCTGTCGTGTAATATGTTCGGGCCATTTCTCCCCGCGCTATGCGCTGCAAGTTGTTTGTTCGAGTGTCAACGCGCTCAATGTCCGTCACGATTCGATGCAATCGTGCTGGGCACCTTGCTGCTGTGGGAAGCCGAGGCGGGCGCGACAGTCGTGCATGCGTGGGGACCTGTGGTCGCGGTGGTGGGTTTGATGCCAGCGCCGGCTGGTCCTTCTACTGCCGTTAGTGGTGTACTGGGCGGGCGCGACAGTCGTGCATGCGTGGGGACCTGTGGTCGCGGTGGTGGGTTTGGTGCCAGCGCCGGCTGGTCCTTCTACTGCCGTTAGTGGTGTACTGTACCGATGCCGGCGCCCACAGTCCCGCCGCCGCCTCGTACTGCTCAAGCGCGATGGCGAAATCGGCGTAATTTCCCCCAGCCCCCAACCCGATCCCCATGCCCATCCCGAGCGCCAGGTCCCGGTATACATCACCCATGCTCGCTCAGGCCCGCCGACGCGAAGTCCATGAAGCCTATCGATGTGGACGCCGACGACCTGAAAGTGCACATGTCGACTCAGGGCACATGCTCGACTGCCGCTATACCTTTCGCCTGCCCTTCTGCCGCTCCTTTTCCTGGGTACATAGCAAGATCCACCTCGAGCGCCCCGACCTCCTTCCCAAGCCGCAGGTTCGCATACTGCAGCTGCTGCAGCTCGTGCTCCACCCGCTCCTGCGACTGCCCCCGCCCCCGCCCCAAGCCCGTCGAACATGCACACCTGCAGCAGCCCAGGTGCAGGCGCGACACTGAGTACCAGATCGAGCACCCTGCGTCTCGAGCACACGCCCGCACCCGCCTAGGCCTGCAGCCGAGTGTACACCATCGTGTCCTTTACGCTACCCTAGCCCCATCCCCATCCCCTCCGTCTCGATCCGCAGCTCACCAAGCTCTCATCTCCTGCGGGATGCATTACTGTCGCCCCTGCCTTTGCCGCCCCCCGGCCCGGCACGTTGAGCATATACACCTGCAGCAGCGCAGGTATAGACGCAACGCTGAGCCCGGGATCGAGCACCCCGTCGTCGTCTAGAAGCCATCCCTGCCCCGGTCAGGTGGAGGAAGCGCATGAAGGACGCGTCTGAATCAAGTAATCAGGCGATAATTTTAGGTGCAGCGCAGATAACGTACCGTGAGCACAATCCCCAATCCACTCGCCCCATCTCTTTCCTGCAACTGCACCGCTCGCCATGACCCTCGAGATGTGTCTCCACGCGGCACAAGTAGTCGACCCTTGCTATCTCGCCACATCCCTCGAGGTGTGTCTCGAAAACTACAACCTGGCACGATGTCAAGTTACCTTCGAACTGGAGTCTACGAATGAGGTACTAATTCACAATCTGATCCAAGTCGACCGTTGGTTCGCAGCAATGGATGCTGGTCAGTACCTTCGACGGGTTCAAGTAAAGCAGAAGGCGGGGGTGCATATTCAGCACTGTTGTCACCGGAACGGGTTGAGCGTGGAGTGCTGCTTCTCGAATCCGAGTGCGTGGCGGTTTCGGCGTAGCATAGGGTCAGCAAGGCGAGGGGGTGCACGCTCGAACGGTACTCGGTGATCTGGCGAGCGTGGCGCGGAGGGAGAGGGACTTGTTCATCGTCGTCCTCCGGGGGTGGAGATGCTTGTCCACAAAAAAGGAGAGTGCGCTGAGGAGGACGGGCTCATCGTGGAGGGAAAGGAATGACGCTAGATGGTGAGCGTGCGAAGGAGGATCAGCGATACAAGACCCATCAACGCTTCGACAACTGCCACACAATACATGAAAGCCCAAACAGTTGGCAGACGAAAGACAGAATAACAAGCGGTAGGCGGCCCGATGCGATCACGCTGTGATGATAATTGAATACAATTGGATAGGGGTTTATACCATGAATCCTCGTATACTTGTCCACCTACTTACAATACACCATACCCTACTTCACATACTATCCCTGGTTTCTTTCTTTACCCATAGTCTTCTCGACGAGGTACTATCTGAGTTGCTGATGTAACGTAGTCGGGAATTAAAATCTTCAAATCTTCAAATCTTCAAATCTTCAAATATACCACTTGAAGGAATGCCGCTACTAGACCTCGCAATGTCTGCCAGGTCGCTGTCAGGGAACAACGATGGCGGCCTCACTGTGACCGAGGAGATGAAGCAAATCCTCAGCCAGCCGGGCTTTATCTCCCTAGCGATGGGCGGACAGAGGCTTCGGAACCTTTATGTGGATCGTGCGCGTCTCTGTTTGCATGCAGTAACGCGTAATTGATTATTTTCACAGAAAGTATGAGCTTCCAAGCAATGAAGCTCTCCCATTTCGGTCTGTGTTGCTACGTAGGGAGGATAGCCGAAGTCCGTCAGGTATGCAAGACATGATCGAGCCCCGCTTCCTAGACTCAAATCCCACCCCTAGCAAGTCGAAGCAGGTATAGCGCCAGACCTAGAAGGCACAGAAACGCCGTTCAAATTTGGCTACGCGACTTTGGTTGTAGCCGGTGCGCAGCGCGTCGAGCCTACGCCAGTCACGAATCACCTCGCCGTCATGACCTACCTCATCTCCTGCGGGATCCCCCTCGACGTCCCCGACATCGTCGGTTACACCGCCCTCGGGCACGCCGTCATCAGCGACTCGCTCCAGGTCGCCCTCGCGCGCGTGCTCCTTCAGGCCGGGGCCAACGTGAACCACCAGAACCGCTACGGCGAGGTCCCCCTCCTCGGCGCGTTCCAGAAGAACTACGTCGCGGCGATCGACGTGCTCATGGAGTTTGGCGCGGACCTGGATGTGAAGGAGGCGGATGGCATGTCGCCTGGCGGGTCGGCGCTGAAGTTTGGCCCGCAGGTGACGGCGGCAGTGCAGAAGTGGATCGGCAGACGGAGTGGGAAGGAAGCGCCACGCCTGGAAAAACGATGTGATGCGTGCGGGAAAACGGACGTGCCGCTCAAGAATTGCGCGAAGTGCCAGGTCGCGAGGTATTGTTCTGTAGAATGCCAGCGTACTATATCTATTTCTGTCTCTCTTGTGCGCAACGCTGACGCGAAAACACCAGGGAACGCGTGGGGAATGCACAAGAAGGCATGCAAGCCGTTCTCGAGCTCGACCACCGTGATGCTCAAGCCACGCTACGAGTACGGGCGCACAGTGATGCCCACCCAAGCGCTCGCCAACAAGTTCTTCGGCTTGTCGGCCAGTACGCCCGCAACGCACTATCGTTCTGCACACGTGCCGAAGGGCATCGCGTCTGAGTCCAAGAACCTCGTCGTCAAAGTGCAGGTCCCGTTCAACCCCGCCACGAACCGCCCCGAGGCGGGTGCAGTGGGCGGGTTGTTCATATACACGAAGAAGCGGGACTTTGTGTGTAGGGTGCTGAGGGAGGACTGCCCGAAGGAGTATGATCGTGTGGCGGAGGTCATCAGGACGAAGGGCGTGGGTGGTTCGAAGGCGTATTTTGCGGCGGAGCTTAGGAGCAAGGATGAGCTTTTGGTCAAGGTCGCGGAGGTCCTTGCTGAACAGCCTTTTTAGCTGTGTTATTACCAAAGTTTCTGCGGCTTTGCGTTTTAGTATCCTCTGTAGCTACTAGGTGTACCAAAAAAGAATGACGACAGTGAGATTCGAACTCACGCCCCGAAAGACTAGATAGGAGGACTCCTGATTCTAGCGCCTTAGACCGCTCGGCCATGTCGCCTTTAATTCAGCGACGCTGACGATTTGCATCATCACCCCTACCCGCCTCGGGGTACGAAGGCTCTTTACGCACCCGTTGAAACTTGATTATACCATCGAATTTTGGTTCGTATATATGTATATCATGTCGAACGGCATTGAAATCCAAAAAAATCGACTTTTTAAAGGTGACAGTGAGATTTGAACTCACGTCCCGAGAGACAGGCGCAAACCTCTACATAGATGATTCTAGCGCTCTAGAACGCTCGGCCATGTCGCCATGCTTTTGTTCGTTCTTCCGTCTAAACAAGTTGTGAATTTACGCCACGGATATCCAAATGGAGTGGATGGAACTTGAAACAACAGTTGCGTGCGCATCGGCAAGTTGTCCAGCATATCTCAAAACATCAAAACATCAACCATCAATTCATCAGACACCAGTAACAAAATCCCACAACAAAAACTGAACTACGAGAGAAATAAAAGTAAGCAGGTTTGGAAGATCGAGGATTTGGTGGTAAGCGGTAAGCCGTTCGGTGTTCAGGGGGCGGTGAAGTGAACATGTTGACCGTCCCGAGTCCAGACGCCAATGAAAGCCCACTAAACAAAAGCAAAGACTGTGAGGTCAAGTAAACGAATACAGAGTTGTTAAAAAGTCACGTTGATGAATCCGCCATCGCCATCGTTCCAGAAGTCTCCGTTGCGAATCGCAAAGACATCGTAGCTGTAGATCATGACACCAAGCTCATAAGGATACAACGACAAGGTTAGAAATTCAAGAGACTATATACGAACCCTATGCCCGAGAAAGTGCAGTGAGCAGACTCCCAATCGACGCCGCGAGTACCAAAGAGTGTCCAGTGATAAGCCGTGTCGATGATCATATAGTTGTGGCTCCAATCCTGGCTCCAGAGGTACCCGACTGTGTTCTGCGTGAACGCGCCGCGATCCTTAAATTAAGCAGAAAAAGTCAATATAAGCATTGCAGGAAATTGGGGCGACTTACGCCTCCGGCCTGGTTGGCCCCGACGGTGCAACCAACCTGCAGGTCCGTAACGAGAGAAGCGGGGCTTCGTCCCTTCAAGCTGAGATTATTGGTACCAGCGCCCTGGGGAAGGGGCAGGGTGATGTTCCTAGCGTTGGCTGGCGCGACCCAGGAGCCTTCGCCAGTCGCGGGCTTGACCACCAACCCTGCGACGTCCACGTCGGGAGAGGGAAGTGCAGCGACGCCGATAAGGGCCGCAGCGAGAGTGAGAGCAGAGGCAAGAGTAAACTTCATGATAGATCGATAAGAACTCGAGGTTGGGTGAACTTGGAATTCTAGAGTCTGAGAGGTAAATGAGAGAGTCTTTTATACCTCGAGAGCGGGAGTTTGTCGGCACTGAGTTTCTTGTTCATTGCTGGAAGGAGTCGACGAAATTCCGCGCGCGTTGATTATCGACAGAGTATGCCTGCTCGAGAGGCTTCAATGGGGATAAGCAGATATCGAGCCTGTGACCTGGAATAGCGTAATGATGCGGAATACATAGTAACGTAACACAGAGAACTTCGCAGACAGGAGGTCCAGTCCGGTCAAAACCACCGAGCTCAGGCTGAGACACAATCAAAGAAAGACGCTTCAAACGTGAAGCGCGGCCCAAAGTCCCGAAGCAACCAGCATGTTTGCGGCGAGGGTTATAGGCACCGGTATGGTCTGCGCTGCTTGAAGTTTCGGCGGATTTGAGCAGTGATTCTGCTGATGAATCATCGCATTCTCAACCCCAGTAGCAGTCCGTAACTCGTGGACATGAACGTGTGCAATATTTCCCCCTATGCACTTTCCCCTGCAGGGTTTGTGCGGCCGTATGTATCACTCCTGTTGCATTCGTAATCATAATCTAGAAACGTTTAGCTCTCCTTCAGAAGTTGCGTACTGAGAAATAAGGTGGCGGAGTGAGAGAAAGCGAATTGTTGGAGGCGGATAAAGCGGAATTGATGACGTTTGCTGATAGGATAGTCATTCCAAAAGGCGATGATGAGAGAGTCGGGAGTTCCAGGAGGACTGATAACCAGCGGTACCTGCAGAAATAATGTGTAAGTAAGGGAATGTAATACATCTTTGCAAGTTTTTTTGCAAAGCTTCTCTAGGTTTGCCAGTACAGGAGTGCCAGTTGGGGAATATTTCACCTATGGGTTTCATGTTTCATGTACTTCCGCGTCAGAATCGAAAAGGATGTAAGTAATGAACAGACCTGCAGAAGCCACGAGAATGGCGGAGGTATCAAGCCAGTTGTATCGGACCTCGGGATGAGCCCACGCTGAACAAACGACCTTATGTCAGCTTCAAGTTCTTATGATTGCTCCACTTGGGCTGGCCTTGCTCAGAGTACTCCCTGGAGCGTATTGCGTAGATATTGAAGGTCTTTAGTCTCCTCTCTCGCATTCCTCTGTCGGTTCTTGGCCATCGTTCGCATCCACCATAACGTTGCTGACGATTACGGGTCGTCGGAAATGGACAACACTTCCATACCTTCAGATTCCTGTTCGCACTTAAAGCGCGCCAACACCGAATTATCCATGTCTTTTGCTTTCCAGGCAGTAACTGCATCGCAAATGTGGCTCTCGCCTGGCCATATCTCGCAACGCTCATCTTATTGGAGGAGGGCGTGTTGAGGGATCTCGCTTTCCTTATACTAATCACAGCTTTGCAGCTTCCATTATCATCGACATTTGCTTTTTTTGCTCTCACTCGTATCGAAAGATTGTCGAAGAGTCTGTGACTCTGACGCGAATACTACAGGCAGAAATTCTTAAATCTGCAAAGGGGAAAAGTGAAAATGGTGCTCAATTAATTGCAACATACCGATCCTGTCTCCTGTCTAATCCTTGTCACATCGTGCAATGAGAAATCTACATATAGCAACCTCTCCACCCTCAATCACTTAAAAGCCTCTTTGGAAAGCCGCTCTGAGTCGAAGATGAGACAGAATTAGAGAAATATGAAGTATTTCATTTCAATCCCGCTTCAGTAAGCGTCACATATTTTGAGCTCATTTACCTTCGAATGGCTCATTGTGTACTCCCTCTACTTAGCCTTGGGCCTCGCTTCCTTCCAAGTTGAAGCCAAGGTATGCCGATGGGATAAGATCCCTAATCTAATCTCTTGCCGGGCACGTGGTTTGACTTGCGCCTTGTCCTCACCCCTTGACCTCGAGCAAGTCTACGTCCTCGATGGACTTGAACTCGACGGGCCTATTCGATTTGTAGTGAGTTAAGATTCCTACAAGATATATGAAGCTCACATGGACGTGGTCCAGTCGTTAATATTCACTCTAAACAGCCAACATGGCATCACCAACCTCCGCTGGATCCTCAGTTCCAAAGCAGGATAACGGTGGTATTGACGAAGCTATGCTTGATAAATTTGCAACACTTTTTTCACCAGCGACGCCCCGTGCATCTCCAACGATGGAGCCAGTTCCAGCTACTACCATCTACGCGAGGCCGGTTCCACGGCCAGGCATCTCTCGTAAAGAGGCTTCAGGATCCGACTCAGATTTTGGCTCTTTTGTTACTGTATCAGCAATGGAAGATCCACTAGCTATGCTGGATTTTGACTTGCCCCCAGCCGTCACTATCGGTGAACCTCCCAAAGGAAGCGGTGCCCAAACCTCCAGCCTCGATTTCTTCGACAAATTTGCTCAGGACGCCAAGACTGCGGCAGATCGCAAGAAACACGGCGTACTCGATGAACTTTTGATGCACGAGGACGATCCCCTCTACTGGTTGAAGGAACAGGACAAAGGCAGTGGGACGGGGTCCAATACGACGATATGGCCAAGAACTCAGCCGAAAATCTTTGAAAGTCCATCCGAACACCATCCAGTATCTGACCCCGCCAGCCCTCTTCAAGACCTCGACCACGATTTTTTCACGACCAAGCCAGTGGCTTCGACGCTGAACCAGTCACGAGCTCACATCACAACACGGCCCGAACATTCTCCAACGCGATCTTCGACCTTGGCTCTCTCAGCAACCCTTGCTCCACCCGTCGCCGATACATCAACTGCCTCCTCTTCCTCTTCCACTCCATTGCACGAATCGTTCGATCCACTGTCCACTTCTACCCATTCAAAACCTTCCTCACCGAGTCATTCCTCTTCATATTCAACCCTTTCCAGCCTCTCATCCCGTTGGATGTCCTCTCTCCTACCCTCCTCTAAATCCAACCCAAATTACACCAAAACCCAAACAACCACTCCCTCCCTCGAATCCTTGTTCGCCATCGACACCGGGCACGCACGCACACCCCTACGCAAGTCTCGCTCGCGGAGCATCGATCGCCGCTCTCGCCCTGAGCAACTCTACCGCGCCACGTCCCACCCTGCGCCATCCCCGACCTCGGTTCCAGATGTGCAGATCTCCCATGGGACGCCCTTTGCCCGCCCTGCGAAGGCCTCGCCTTTCGCGTCGCACATCTACGTACCGCCCACTGGCGCCCCCGGGTACAAAGGTGAGCAGTACGATTGGGACAAGGGGTTTTCTGCGGAGCTGGAGCGCGAGTTGAGTGGGGGGAATGACCCTAAAAGGTTAGACGACGGGGGGGAGGGGGAGGGGGATGGGGAGCAAGCGCAGGAGCTCTCTAGTATGGAGGATCTTGCTGCGCATGCGAGAGCCAAAGCGAGGGCGCGGGATTCACTTGATGTCGGGTATATTATGGAGAAGAAGAGCGGGGGAGTGGAGCTTATTGGGCGGAACACACTGACGACTCCAGTTTTGAGCGCGGATCTGGCTGATGAGGTGCGTTTCTCCAACTTTATCGTACGTGACATGCAAGTTGATGGTCTATTGCCGTGATGTAAGATTCGACCGCATCTCCCTGCGCTCGCACGCCTCCCGCGGAAGTGGACGCTTATTTATTCTTTGGACCAGCACGGCATTTCATTGAATACCCTCTACACGCGTTGTGAGGGCCACATGCAGGTGAAGCCGGGGACATCTGCGCCTGCGGGCGCGCTAGTTGTGGTGAAGGATGCCGGAGACGGGATATTCGGCGCGTGGACGGGGAAGGAGGGCGTGCACCCCAGTCGCGGGCAGGGGTATTATGGAAGCGGTGATAGGTCAGCTTTCGCAATTTTTTTCCTTGCTCCGGTGTGCTCATGACGATGGGCGTGGGCAGTTTTTTGTGGAAGTATATCGAAGCTCAACTACAGGTCTTCAAGTGGACAGGGAAAAACGACTACATCGCGCTGTGCGAGCCTGAATTCATTTCCTTCGGAGGAGGGTATGTCCCATAACTTCCTTATTCGCGGAAGCAACAAGCAACTTACGCGATTCGATTCAGTGACGGAAATTACGGTCTATACCTCGACGATACACTCTACAAAGGCTCGAGCGCACCCTGTCCTACCTTCGCCAACGAGCCGCTGTGTTCTCCGGGGCCGAAGACCGCGGGTCTGATAGCCTTCGAGTGCGTCGGGCTGGAAGTCTGGGGAATCGGACCTTGAAAGCCCATCTGGCTTCGTAGGTTGGAACATCATGATTATGATAAACGCCCGTGGTACTACTAGTGGCATCGCGTCCATATATAGAGTTCGGAAGGTCGATCCGCAGCTGTATTTATAGCGCGGATCCATGCTCTCCGCGAGCCTCCCGGCTCGCATTGCGCTGTTAACGGTGGGGCCAGACCTTGTTTGATGGCGAGCCGCGCGGAATTTGTAGAGGGTTTTGGGTGTATTTATAAAAGGCATCGTGATTGCGCGTCGTTGTTCGATTGTAATAATTTGGACTGTTTGAGCAGATATCACGAAGGCCCGACTCGTCTCTGAATCGGCTGCTCATGTGAATGATATACGGGGCCCGCGAGTTACTCTTGTCCGAACACAACGCTTCTTCGCGGAAGACGGTCTCGAGAGGCCCTGAGGCTGCGAGTTATGCGGGCTCCGAATTAAGAGGGTAAACTGATTCCAAGAACTGATGGCCGTCTTTCATATCTTACATCCTGGTAAACGATAACAATCTGATTGTATGATACTACTACGCTTCCTGACTTCTCGACATCCTTTAGCTATAGTGTATCAGCGATCTGCAGTCGAGGGTGTCATTAAACGACATCATTGCGCTTCAGTAGTTAGTTGAAGTTCTCGGACTCGGACTCTTTTGTTTATTTATAAGTGTGTGTTGAGTGTGTGCCGAACCAAGTTTGAACGTTTGAACTTCCTTCTGTTGATATCAACTTACACCTCGGCCAAAAATACTCGAGCTCCATGACTTCGTACGGCTTCGTGACGGATTCACACCGAGTTCTCGGCATAAAACTAGTTTTCGGCTTTTCGGCGCGGTGGTCCACTCGAGATTTAGCCAATGTCGTTCATTCATCGTGGACTTGGGCTTATGTTGCGGTCCGATGCATAAGGCTGGCTTGATACCTCCGCCGTCCTCGTGGCTTCTGCAGGTCTGTTCTTTTCTTACATTCTTTTAGATTCTGTAGCAGAAATGCATGGAAATTGATTCCCACAATCGGGAAATATTTTCATTTCATAGTTTCCAGCTATCTCCCCAGTGGCACCCCTGTACAGGTAGACTCAGAGAATGCTTTGCGAAAACCTTCAAAATTCAATGCATGCCTTTATTTACACACTGTTCCTGCAGGTTCTGCCGATCATCGGTCCTCCTGGAACTCCCCGACTCCATATGATGCCGAGCAATGTCACTGATTCTTATCTGCCTCCAACAATTCGCTTTCTCTCACTTCGCTATTTTTTCCCCAAGCACGCAACTTCAGGAGAAGAGCTAGACTTTTCTAGGTCATGATCACAAAAGAACAGGATCAATACAGCCACACAAACCTTACAAGGCGTAGTGTGTAGATATCGCACAAGTTGTTCTTTTCTTACATTCTTTTAGATTCTGCAGCAAAAATGCATGAAAACTGAAGCCCACAAGCGGAAAATATTCACAGCCACGCCATAGTTTCCAGCTATTTCTCCAATGGCGCTCCTGTACCGGTGAATGCAAAGAATAGTTGCAGAAAACCTTCAAAAACATACTGCATGTCCCTACTTACTGTTTCTGCAGGCTCTGCCGATCATCGGTCCTGCTGGAACTCCCCGACTCTCTCATATCACCTTGTAGATCGACTCTCTGGCCCCGAGCGACGTCATTGATCCCGCTTTATCCACCTCGAACGACTTCGCTATTCTTTATTTCCCCAAGTACGCAAGAGCTAGGCTTTTCTAGGTCAGGAATGAACAGGATCAACACAGCCGCACAAGCCTTACAGGGCATAGTGTGTAGGAGAATATTTCACACACGTCCAAATCCACGAGGTACGGACCGCTGTACATGTTGTGGTAGTAGGTGACGATCCATCACTGCTATCATCCGCCGAAACTTCAGGCAGCGCACAACTTACTGGTGCCTACGGCCCTCGCGGCAAAACATGCTAGCTGCTTCAATACTTTAGGCCGTGCTCCAAGGATTCTTTGGTCTCGTCTCAGCTCAGTTATTTTAAGCGGGCTAGGTTTTGCGAAGTTATCTGGGCGCGATGAACTCCCGGAGTTACGTTACTATGTCTTCAGAATCAAGTCAGAAAGGCTCGATATTTGGACATCCCCATTGAAGCTTCTCGAGCATTTTCTGTCGATAAACAATGCCTGGAATGTGGTGACGACAATCTTTTAGTCACGACAAGCTTACGCTCTTGTGGTATAAAAGGCTCTCTCATTCTCCTAGACTTCAGAATTCCAAGTTCCCCCAACCTCGAGTTCTAACCAGTTCATCATGAAGCTTACTCTTGCCTCTGCTTTTGCCCTTGCTGCGATCCTTGTCGGCGTCGCCGCACTCCCCTCTCCTAATGACAACGTCGCAGGGTTGATGATCAAGCCCGCGACTGGAGAAGGCTCCTGGGTTGCGCCAGCAAACGCTGAGAACATCACCGTGCCCCTTCCACAAGGTGCTGGCGATCTCAAAGGACGAAGCCCCGCATCTCTGGCTACGGACCTACAGGCTGGTTGCACCGTCGGGGCCAACCAGGCCGGAGGCGTAAGTCGCCCTCATTTCCTGAAATGCTTATATATATATATTTGTTTCTGCCTATTTGAAGGATCGCGGCGCGTTCACTCAGAAAACAGTTGGTTACCTCTGGAGCCAAAATTCGCACTACAATTACTTGATCATCCACACGGCTTACCACTATACACTCCAAGGTGCTCGAGGCGTCGACTGGGAGTCTGCTCATTGCACTTTTTCAGGCGTAGGGTTCGTTGATAGTCTCTTGACTTGCTAGGTGGTCGTGTTCTTATCAGTTTGATGTCACAGCTTCGATGTCTTTGCCATTCGCTACGGAGATTTCTGGAACGATGGCGATGGTGGATTTATCAATGTGACTTGTACCGCTCTGCATTCTTCGACTAAAACTAACAGTCTTCGCTCTGTTTAGTGGGCTTATATTGGCGTTTCGACTCGGGATGGTCAACATGTTCGCTTCATCGGTCCGCCAGGCTGACCACTGCGTATTTGAATTCCAAACCTCCTTATTTCCCTTCCCTCATAGTTCAGTCTTTATTGTGAAATGTAAAATGTTCCTTCTGTCTGATATGGTCGTGATGCTTTCAGGAGCGTAGGAACTTGGCTGACACGAGTGTGACGTTCCGAGTCTCCAGTGGTGCCCGGTGATAATTTCTTTCATCTGAATAAAAATGATAAAGAGCAAGCAGCTCGAGTAGAGGCCGAGGAGGAGAAAGCTCTTGAGTGTTGTGTACAATGTGACACGACCTGGTCCAGGCTGTATGCCACGCCGCCTGCGAACGCCAATCAGAAGAATGGTGGCAGATTACGTCAGGGTACTGTACTTACAGAATCACCCACATAGACAACGCGAACAGCGCAAGGTATATTTCTGCAATCAAACGCAACTCAGTCGTTGTCATAGCGGGACATGTGACAGAGAGACGGGCCAAGGCAGGCAACTGCTGACCCCAGAGTAAAAAATGTGTAGCGAAAAAAATGAAGTTGTACAAAGGATGCGCACAACCCATTGAATGCCAGCACGTTCCATGGGATTCATGCTTGGAATCAGCGCGCCATCCCAATCACCTTCCGTTGTCTATAAACCACGTACAAAAATAAAATGAGATTGTCGAGCAGTCCACCACATCTAATCATGATACGATGCGGGCAAAAAAAATCCCAACATTAATATGATTGTGATGAACAGCGATGATGCTCACCTGAGGATGCCGTGGAGTCAGATGAATTGAGTGAGAGAATGATCGTCGACATTCTAGCTCTTCAGGTGGTAAACATTATGGCCAGGATTCATAAACCCCCCTCTCTGTTGAGGCTTCAGAAATGAGGAAGACGTTAAACGAAACAGAATAACGTTCTGAGGACGTGTTTCCGGGGTGTCATTTTCAGTTCGGATCGAGGTTGAACGTTGAACGTTGGACCAGTCTTCTTGACTTGAATGACGGCAATCGATCACATCAGCAAAACGAGAGGCTGAATATGTGGGAATGTAGGGAGTTTCATCAAGCAACAGTAGTTGGAGTTGAGTTGGAGATCAAGCTGCAACTAGGAGAACCTCTACGTTACAAAGGCCGTGACAGTCTCATATCATCGCACAATGCCGAGAATTTGTCGCACGTTCCATCCGACCCCATACCACTGAGTAACCCCGTCGTCCCTGCTCGATTTTGGTCTTCTCGTCGTTCTCCCTTGGGTGTCACGTAGGTAAACTAATCCGTGAGATTCCGAATATCGCACCGGCGCTGGTTTACAACTCCTTCAAGAAAGCATCACAACGCTTCTCTCCCCAGATAATGAAGGGGGGCAGATTCAAGTCTCCAAATACTTCTAGGTCATGACTGACCCTGCGGACCCAACAGAAACCGTCTTTCAGAACGTCAGCGGTCAGTTTGCAGCGTTCATTGAGTGGAAGCAATTGTGGAAATTCGTGGCATAGTTCATCACAGAGTTTGCTGTGGAACTCCTTTCGGTCTTTCGGCGCGATGGTCCACTTTTTAGCCCAATGCTCATAAACAGTGGACGTGGGCTTATGTTGCGGTCCGATGCATAAGACTGGCTACTGGCTTGATACCTCCGTCGTTCTCGCGGCTTCTGCAGGTCTGTTCGTTTCTTACATTCTTTTAGATTCTGCAGCAGATATGCATGAAGACTGAAACCCACAGGCGGAGAATATTCAATCATTTCAAAGTTTCGAGCTGTTTCCCCAATGGCACTCCTGTACTGGTAAATGCAGACAATCCTTTGCAGGAGACTTCCAGAAATGTATTGCATGCCTCATGCCTTTACTTATACACTGTTTCTGCAGGTTCTGCAGTTCTGCCGAACATCGGTCCTCCTGGAACTCCCCGACTCTCTCATCATCGCCTTTCAGATCGACTTTCTGATTTAGAGCACCGTCATTGATCCCGCTTTGTCCGCCTTCGCTTTCTCTCACTTCGCTACCTTTACCCCAAGTGCCAGTGCCTTCAGCAGAAAAGCTAAACTTTTTTTAGGTCATGATCACGAACGAACAGGATCAACACAGCCGCACAAACTTTACAGGGCATAGTGAGGAGTAAAACGGAGCATCTGGAACACCAGCTGAGGCTCGTTCTCAATCAGATGAGGCGTCTTATTGACGTGCGCTCGAGAGGCACGGAGCTCGAAGGAGCAGACTTTGAGCCCAGGATTTACACCGCGACTCGGAGGCAGCTTAGGCTAATCCGCAAAGTTCTTGACCGTTGGAGAGCTCACCATTAGTTTTCGATGGCGGGGATGGTCTTGTCGAGTGCAGTGGTGATCAATGGAAGACAATATCATCTATGCGACGATTCATCACTGCTATGGTCCGCCGAAACTTCTAGCAGCGCAGAACATACCACCGATGCCTACGGCCCTCGCCGCAAAATGTGCTAGCTGCATCAGAACTTGAACTGTGGGCTGTGCTTGAAGAGAGCGTCTTTCTCTAGTCTTGTCTCAGCTCGGTTGTTCTAATCAGACTAGGCTTGTCTGCGAAGCGAAATTATCTGGGTGCGATGAACTTGAACTCACGTTATTACGTTACTATCACTGATGTCTTCAGGTCATTACGCTATTCCAGGTGAAACTCTCGGTTCCCATTGAAGCCTCTCGAGCAGTGTCGATAATCAAGCGCGGAATGTTGACCCTTTTCCGGCAACGACAAGTATTTCAGTGACGACAAGCCTTCGCTCTTTTGGTATAAAAGCCTAGACTCCAGAATTCCAAGTTTCCCCAACCTCGAGTTCTAACCAGTTTATCATGAAGCTTACTCTTACCTCTGCTCTCGCTCTCGCTCTCGCTGCGACTCTCGTCGGCGTCGGCGCACTTCCTTCTCCTAACGCGAACGCCGCAGAGTTGGTGGTCGAGCCCGCGACAGGAGAAGGCTCCTGGGTCGCGCCAGCAAACGCCAGGAACGTCACCGTGCCGCTTCCACAAGGCGCTGGTGCCAGTGACCCCAACTTGAACGGACGAAGCCCCTCATCTCTCGCTACGGACCTGCAGGCTGGTTGCGCCGTCGGGGCCAATCAGGCCAATGGCGTAAGTCGCTAAAACGTGTCCTGCATTGCTTTTTTATATTGACTGGTCCTGGACATTTGAAGGATCGCGGCGCGTTCACCAGGGACACGGTCGGGTACCTCTGGGGCAAAGATTCGAGCCACAACTACTTGATCATCCACACGTCTTACCGCTCTTCATTCCAAGGCAAACAAGGCGTCGATTGGGACTCTGCTCACTGCACTTTCGGGGGCGTAGGGTGCGTTGATAGTCTTTTGACTTTTCCGACCTTGTGGTATTCTTATTCTTACCATTGGTGTCGTAGTTTCAATGTCTTTGCCATTCGCAACGGAGATTTGTGGAACGATGGCGATGGTGGATTTATCAACGTGACTTGTACCACTCTGCATTTGTCGACGAAAACTAATAGTCTTTGCTTTGTTTAGTGGTCTTTCATTGGCAGATTCACTCGGGACGGTCCACATGTTCACTTCACCGCCCCCTGATCAGCGAAAGGTTCAATACCATATACTCGATTTCCAAATCTCCTTACGTTCCTTTTCTCATAGTTCAGTCTTTGTTGTGAAATGTCAAGTGTTACTTGTATCCGATGAATCTATGGTCCCGATGCTTTGAGAGATATTGCTCGACATAACCATGCTGACAGCAGATAATTCGTTTTAAGTACCATCTCTCCGATGGCATCACCCTCAATGCGAAATTACGTATAAACATGCAGCAAGTACTCGGTTGATCTTCGCTGGACTGCATAAATAATATTAACGAGATGATCAGCATACTTGGAGGCGATGCTAATTTGAGACTGAGAAGGCGGTGTTTTTCAACAATTTAATAAGGTTCGAAAGATCTTCAAGTCTAACCATATATTATAGGTCCTCGACGAAAGCCAAAATTTGCTTCGCGCTCTCTTCCCACTGCAAGTCGTTCTGAATATGATGTCCAGCCCCCTCGATCACTGTAAAACTGACCGCACCACCAGAGCGCTCCTGCTCATCTCCAGCTCCAAGCCCAGGACCTACCTGCAACTGCTTACGCCTAACAAGCGTAGCGAACCCACTCTTAAACTGCTCCGCCATCCGCTGCATCAGCACAACGCCCATCAGAGCGTCCTTTCCCCCGGCGACGACAAGCACCCGCGCTGACGCTGCAGATCCCCATCCCAGAACGTTGCGGAGGACGTTCCGCACATTCACGAAGGGCAGCATCATACCGAGGGGCCAGATGAGGCTCTCGTATTCAGACAAGTACGGTTCGAACTCCTTCACATCCGCTGTGGGGAAAGCGGGAGAGAAGAACGCACGGTGAACTAGCGTGGTCGACGATAGCGGAGAGCGGGGATGCCCCAAGTCGCGGAAGTACATGCGGATCCCGAACCACGGATCGAGCTTTGCCCAGTTCCAATATACGCCCAAGCTAAACAGGATTTTTATCAATAACCCAAGTGTTTCAAATGTAAAGTATGTGAAAACATTCGCCTTACCCTCCGAAATTAGTGAACGACGCCATCAGCACCAACCCACCAACTTGACCAAGACCTTGACTGAGGAAATACTGCGAAAGCCCTCCGCCAGCCGAGTGTCCAATGAGTACAACATTCTCAGGATCAACGTCCCCATCACGCTGGCCAGCTTCGAATCCTTGAACGAAATTAAGGATATATCCTAGATCCCGGGCCATAGCTGCCTTGCCAGTCCCGAAAACCAGCCTCAGAAACCCTGGGTTCCACGATGCGCCGTGGCCTCGGAGAGAAGCAGCATAACATGGATGACCATACGTCTGAGAGAATAGGAGAAGATACGGAATCCAGACTGCGGCAGAGCCGAAACCGCCGTGCTGGAAGAGAAGTGCCTTCTTTCGGGGCTGAACGGAAGAGGAAGACGGTGGTTGCGCGACTAGGAGTTCTAAGAGTCCATTGGGAGTGCGGATATATGTCCTCTTTATTGGCGACGGTAAAGGAGTTTCTGTGATGATGGGTGCTTTCCAGGAAAGTGTGTGTCTGTCCGACATCGAAGCGAGGCTCGGAGTGATACAAAAATAGTTCCACGCAATGATCCGTTTGGAGATCATTAGCCTTGGGTACAAAGAAATCAAAACAACGCCTAGTTTTGAAATGAATCTGGAATTTAAGCACTCGAGAATGTACTCATCTACGGGTGGCCCAGTTAACACGGCCTATGGCAAATAACATCAGTGGCACATAGTTGTCAAATGAGCGACAGATGAGCAAAATCATAACAATCTGACATCACGTGATTCTTTCGCCAGTTCTCGTCCTGCTGAGTGTTCGTCGCACAATGCACACGTTTATATGATAAGTCCTAGTCATGACGCGACGTGTAGTGGCATGTATCGTGTTGATGCGGTCGAAATCAACAACTTGCATTGTCTATCCGATAGTTCTCCAGCTGCACTGAGCTATCGCGTCCGTCGATCTTTACGATATGGACGCGATTCGCAACGTCAAGTCGTGGAACACGTCGCGCCGGGCTTCTTCGGCATATGGATCACCTTTTTCAATGTTGTGGTATGTGGCCTTTTCATTGTTGTCCTGTTCGGGCTCACGCGCATGGTCTTTTGAAGTTTCAAAAGACAGACTGGCCCAAAAAATGCCACCGAGAGGGGTATAAGTAGACAGCCCATTGACTGCAGCTTTTAATTCAGACAACCAACCCAGGCTTGTCGACTCGTCCATCTTGCGTTTCCACTTATTATCCGATTCAATCGTTAAAGCAACGAAAACTAGCATGGTCTCTCACCTTCCGCTGTCTCAAACTGGAAATATCCCAGCGGACTCTACAGGCTCAAAGAAGGGTACCAAGGCAGTTCGCTCCGCGTTACACAGCTTGCTCTTGAACTATCCAGGCCCAAAGAGAGCATCCCCCCGCACCTTGCACATTCACGCCCTCTCGCCGGAAACACTGCAGCTTATATTCTCTAAAGCTTGTGCGGAGGACTCTCTGACAACCTCCAAAGAAATAGGACAGCTTGATTACCACCTCGAAGGCTCTTTCAGGCCTACTGCTCTCTCTATAGCCGGCGTATGCAAACTTTGGCGCCGTAACATCCTGGATCCTACGCACACGAGCTGCTGGGCGTCTTTCGTGCTCTCTGACAAGAAGCTATACAAGCTCGGGACTAGCCAACTACTGTCCCGCCTCAAACTCTACCTCGCGCGTTCTCGAAACAGTACACTGTACATTCGAGCCTTGTTCACTCGTCGCACGAGCAACCACATCAGGAATGCTCTCGTTCGCGAAGCACATCGCTGGGGATCCATTGTTCTCCGAGCAAACACAGCTTTCTTCCAGGCCTTCCCCCCGATAATAAGCCTAACGCCCCGCCTTCGACATATCGACATTGACATGATTGACGTTGACCCCTCTTCCCCAATGCGTCCCGCAAAAAAGACCACACCTAGCATCACCTTCACTTATACACCCGCCCTCGAGCATCTCACCCTCGGCAGGCTTGTCCCGCCACATTGGGACTTCAATCTTAAACGTGCTGGAGACAATTTGCGCCAATTCATCTCTTATAATATGCGGCTCAGCGACACCTTGCGCGTCGCGCGCACCTTGCCCGCGCTCACCAACCTCGTCTTGCATATCGCACACCAGAGCCTGGTGTGCGCCCGGCCACAGCGATTATCGTTCCCGAAACTACGCCTTTTGCAACTCCGCATGTTCGGGACCTTCCACATGTGGGTGAGTGTCGAGGGATGGCTTAAGCGAGCACGGGAAGCGCTGGCAGAGCTCTTGGACACCGTGGAGACGCCAGCACTGAAAGACCTGACTGTTTCGTTTCCGACTTGGACGTGCGGTGACGCGGAGGCGGTCGAGTGGGAGCAGAAGTGGAAGCTCGTCGGCGGATGGCCGATGTCGTCGTTCCGAATATTCCTGGGGAGCACTTTGCGAGGAACCTTGACGAAGCTGACCTTGCACTGTGCAGCGATCAATGCCGACGATCTTATTGGGTGTCTTGCGATGTTATCCAGGCTGGAGATGTTCGATTTCGAGGAGCCGCCGAGTTTTAGGACGGAGAAGATGGTGAAATGGTTGACGAGGTTTGAGGCCTTGGACGAGCCATGGGCGGTGGCGCAATATCGGGAAAGATGTGATAGGCTACCGCGCCTGCGAAAACTGGAACTCTCTGGAAAGCTACTGGTCGACGACGACATGATTGTGACGATGTTGGAGTCGAGAATGAAACACTTGGGTGGTATGGCTGTCTTTGAGGATGCATATGACGATACGGACGAGGGGGATGGGGACTGCTCACGAGGAATCGTCGAGATGGATGATGAGGATAGTGACGCTAAGGTTGGTATGGGAGAGCTGGATCTCACCTCCGCCAAGTTCACTTTCAGGGGCCGCAGGATGGAGCCTGCAGCATGGCAGCGACTGAAAGACCTTATGGCCCCGGATCATAAGGATTGTGACCATATTTTGATAAGATCGGTGTGGGATTGTGATGCAGTTCCAGAGAGGTTTACAGGACTTGATTGATCGATATTCGGCCATACATAGAACGTGCGATGTACATCTGTTACCATCAGACACCAGTTTCTTGTCGACGAGAGCGTTGCAGCGAGTGCCCTTGACCTGATTTGCTTGTACGAACGATAACTATAAGTTGAATCACAGGTAACAATTCAACTTTACTCAGAATAGTTTTGCTGTAAATCGACGAAGCTGACGCAGTAATCAGCGATTATTCTTTTGCACTGTCCTCCGACACGTCGTTGATCGACTACCTACCCTCGCCAGACAGGAGGTCCTGGAACCTGGCGATATCCCGGCACCACTGGTCAGCTCGAAGCTGTTCGTAACTTTAGGACAAATCCATACCATATAGGCGGTAGGCACCGGATCGTAGATGTTGAGCGTCAGGCCAGGGTCTTGACAGACAGAGTTAAACAAACGATGACTCCAGGTACTTCATGAATCAAAACTGACCAGTAGGTGATACGTATCCAGGAATAGAGACCTTCGATGGATTACCGGATCCGCCGCCAGTGATGTTGATTTGGGCGCAAGAGATGTACCACTGAGGAGCCTGGGGTAGGTGGAGGCCTATTTGTTCGATTCGGACCAGGTACTGGACGCGAGAGCGATCAGCCAACGTTAAACACACATAGCGGATAAGTATATCACCCACCTCGCCCGCTGGTGTATTAGGGGGAATGGTCGTCGTAAGGTAAGTAGCGCCCATGTCGATGAAATTGAAAGGATCGAAGGTAGCGCCCCATTCGTCGATCTGCACGCTCAAGTTCAAGTTCACACAGATATACATACCAATATGGGAAAAGACACGGCTCCCTCACTTTAAACCAGTGAGCACCACTCCCATCCCAGCTTGCCGCTGTACCGGGAGCCTTTCCGAGGTAGATGGCCGCGGGGCCTTCGTGGAAAATCCGATTATTGCTCTCGCTTTCAACTTGGAAACCGATCGTGCTTCCTGCCGCGATGGTAATAGTCTCAGACGCCGGAGATGGGTCGACGTTGCATCTTATTTCGTTGGACGTGACGTTTTCAAGAGGGAAGTTATCCAGTGGGGTGCGAACGGCTGCTGTAGATGTGGTGTTACCAGCAACCAGGTTGTAGAAGATATCTAAGGAGTTTTGGTGGTACGTACGTTAGAGCGCCCAAAAGTTTACGCTTGTTAGGTGAGACTCACAATGTGCAGTAGCGCTTTGAGCGAGGATCACGAGGCTGATGAGATGAGAAAACTCCATTATCGCACAAGACGAGAATTTTAGATGCGAGACGGCGAGAGCTCATCGTCTCTTTATACAGTTCACAGTGGAGCGTGCTTTTCCGAACACTGGAGAAAGTCCTATCCGACTAGCACTCGATCCTTTAAGCATGTCGGAAAAGATACGGGTAGTTTACCCGAAGCCAAGAGGGAGTTTACGAAACGGCTCAGCGCACAATAAACAGGAATCCTCCACAGTAGGCTGGGGTATGGTGGTAGTTCGGAAGTAAATGGAGTATTGTGGAGTAGGAAGAGTTGAGGAGGTAACCCAGACTACCGGCTTCGGCCAAAAATCAAGAACGAGTCGCATGGTGTCGCTGTGCTTCGAGCACTCGGCCATAGTTCATCAGGTCACTACAGTCGCGGACAAGCAAACACCGTCAAGTTTGGCGGGTCATTTATGTAGACTCGATCACAAAGCGGAATCCTATTTTGCATGCAGGAACAGTATAATAAGGTGTCAATGAGTGAGATTCCACGAGCCGATTCTTCAGAAATGGCCGGGGAAATCCTTGGACCCCCAAAAATTTGGCCGCCCCCCTGAAGAAAGCTTAAAAATCTTGGAAAAATGCGCAATCGATTCCTTTTGATAAGCTGATCATCTTCCGAGATTATCAAGGGATTTTCACGAGCCGTTCAGCCACAAAAAATTGGAACATTTCGCCCATTATCCACACATACTCTTGTTGTAATGCCCAAAGCACCTCGCGGACGTAAGCCGAAACAAAAGAGAAATATCACAGGCCTTCGAAATCAACATCAGGTCACTCCCGATGCGTTGCAAGAGCTGGTGCTGGCTGTCGGGGATGCTGTCATCGAAGCACACAATGACAACCAAGTATCAATGCTCGAGACTCTCATTCGCGACGCAGGGCATGAGTGCATGTTCCTGCCAAAATTTCACTGTGAATTGAACCAATTGAAATGGTCTGTCCAGATTCTTATTTTCAGACATTGTCATCTCACAGAAACACGACATTAGTACTGGGGTTGGGCTAAATACAGGTACAGACAAGTTCCGAAAAAGAGCTTTGATGATTCGAAGCGTGCAGCCCTTGACGCGCTCAACGCGTGCCCCGCCAACGTCATCCGCAGGTTTGTCAATCGATCCTGGCGCTTTCTGTACGCATATCGTTTCGGATTGAAAGGGAAAGCCGCGGAATGGGCTGTTCGGGAGTACAAGGGCCATCGGACAATCTCACGGGGGGCTCTGATGCACCTGGAGGCCCTTGTCCAGGGTACAGGGGCACCCTAAAATGTTGCTGAAAACGGTCAAAAATTTGGCCGCCCCCATTTTCTCGTGGGAAAAACTTCGGAGATGTCTTTTTCGACTCTTTTCGTCATTCTGAGTATTATTCCGTTGTCAGTTTGTTCGAAAAAATTCTGGTTCCCGAGATATCAAATTGACTGTGTTTGCTTGTCCGCGACTGTATAATTACCGAGCACCTTTAAAAAAGTAGATAGTCCGTCGTGTGAGCCTAGAATAGAGGGCGATCGCATGCTTCAATATTGGAGCGATACCGACATCTTAGCGAGACGGAGTGCAGAGTGCAGTTACGCCAACGCGATAGGTTTCCAGGATTCATAGTGCCAGTGGTTGAGATGCAACCTTGGGCATGAATAGATAGATCTCTCAAAGGGGTTTCCTTGAATCGAGTTAGGTTTTAGAATTAGACATCGTGTGAAGCCATCAGCAAAAATGGGCCTGAGGTTCAAGTTCAGAAAAGCCGAGAGTCGGTACCGTGACTCAGTTGAATGCCAATGAATGTCTACAAAAGGGAGAAACGACCGATGCGTCTCCGGGAGAGACATCATCATGAATGTCATTGTCAATGTCAGAAGCCTGAGCGCAATGATGCTCCATTCCGGAGGCCGGCCCGGACGGACACCTGTAATAAGGATACATTGGTCAATAAACGACTCTACTGACTATCCAAAAGCTCATAATCATGAAGGGTGTGTGTAGTCGAGGAAGGGGGGTGTCATGGAACGGAGAGAGTGTGTGAGTGAGTTGAGCCAGGGAACGTGAATGCTACTGATACTACTGATACGTAAGAAAAGATGGTTCGTGAATGATGAATGCTGGATACAAGACAGTTGTGACGGTATGGAGAAATGCGATGTAGAGGATGTTCCATGGAAGAGGTGAGGAAAACCAGGACTATCGTCGTGCGACGCGCTTTCGTTCCCGTCCGTTATCGTCTTCTACGTCCATTGCATCCGAGGTAGTCTGACTCAGATTGAGGTTCTGGTTCTGGTTTTGCTGAAGCGCCAAATTCCGCGAGCTTCGTGTTCGTCTTCTGCTCGCCAGAGAGCCGGAACCGTGATTTCCGCTGTTGACGGAATTACCCACCCCTGTGGCAGAAGAGTGAGGGGTTGAGGAGCTCCCGATAGTAACAGGAGGTGTCGAAGAGTCTAGCATCATCATCATCGCGTGTCGACGCTTAGCTCCAGCCGCGATGGGGATCGAAATGTCGGAGGAAGAGGCTGAGGAAGGAGGTGGGGAGGATAGACCATCGGTTATGAAATCTAGACCGCCTGCCACTGGATTCGTGTATGAGGTTGAGAGCTCGCCTTTCCCTGATGGTCGAGAGCGTATAGGGCGCTGAATAGGTCGCAGAGTGGCGTGTGGAGGTGGCGAAGGCGATGAAGGCTCAGAGGGCAGTTGGCCATGTAGTTGAGAAGGAGGTGAATTAGGTGTTGGCAGAGATGCAGGCTGTTGACGATGAAGGAATAGTCAGAACATTCGAACCCCTCTATTGATGGAGACATACCTGGTCTTTGGGGTGCGACGTCGATGCACTTGTCACTTTGACCGTCTTATTATCAGGCTTCGGCCCGGCAACTGTCGTCGGCGCCTTGGACCTTCCCCCTTCTTTTTCTTTCTCGCGCTCTTCCTCTTCGTCCTCCTCCTCTTCTCTTGACTTAATGGCCTCCAATCTGGCTTCCGTCCAGTCCATGACCCGACCGATAGTCATGCCACCCTGCTCTGGGTCGTGAGATGACGCCGAGGGGTTAAGTGATACGCCTTGCTGGATCATCGTTAAGAGATCCTGGCATGCAGCAGCATATCCAGCATTGTAAGCCCGTTTCGAGTTCTTTCTAGAGGAACGGTAGAGTGTCGTGATGCTCAAAGCAGCAGCTGGTCACAGAGTAAGAGTAAGTTTTCTGAAAGAAATGATCGATTGAAAAAATTGAGCACATTACCTTTGAAATTATTGGACAACTCCTTCTCGGCATTCTGCTGAGCGGTGGGCAGGGAGTTGGCCAGTGTATGTAGGTTGAGTGATTCCATGGAGGTCACTGGAGAAGAAGAGCAAACCCTAACCACGTTATCGGGATCCACCTTGTTCGACCTAGTCACGCGGATCTCGGCGTTCTAAACATTTGAGGTCGGCGAATTTTTCCAAGTTGGCCACCACCTTTCTTTCAAATGAACCAAGTATCTCGTGTCTGTCCAGCATTGACAGAAAAACGGTGTATAGTCGATTATTTCTATCCAAGTCGGCTTCAACAAGTTCGTACGGTATGTCTGTCTTGCTTGCTATGTTCATCCTCTTTTTGATGTCGAACTTTCATGTTGAATCCAATCAACAAGCCTGTCCATTCATGTCCTTCGGAAAATCACAAAATATCGATCAGTGTAAGATGTCAAAAGGCTTTCGATCGTTCTCGAAGGTTCTGTGTGCTATTAGCGCCACATGGCATCGGTGACTGCTCCGAGAAACAGAGCGCCTGTGCAACAAAATTTCCTTGTTTTAAAAAGCTGTGGCGTCCAAATACTCGCATCTAACTCGAACGCTCTTGGTCTATTCTAATATATGTACCTAGGAATTATCTTTGAAAATTTTTTCAATTCAAGGCATCCGAGGTACCAAGCCTTCTCACTCCATCGGACTTTTTTGAAGTCTCTCAATGATTCTGGGAGCTTGTGATGTGGGACAGACTGTATTATTAGAAATGGTCGGGCCGCTGGTCGGCCCTCATGTAGATCCCATGACAGGACTTCACAACTTCCGGGACGTCTTTGCTACGAATAAGAGGCAGCTGAGTCTTCCCATCCGTCAAGAAGGATGGCATTTCTACAGACGGCCGTGCTGTTACTCCTGTCTGCGATCTCCGCCTGGGGTCGCGCTCCTCCTGGACCCTGGGATGCCTTTAACTACGCACCAAAGTCAAAGACTGTTTACCCCACCGCCATCCACTCGTTTCAAGGCTCTGTAAAGGATCCCCAACTGCTGGTTCTCAATGCCGGAAGCGCGACGATCACCACACGGGGATCCTGGATTGCCTTGGACTACGGGGTCGAGGTGCGAGGTCGTTCAACGTTTCTTTCAAACAATCTATTTGAATTACACTCGTCAGGTCGGAGGACTCATTTCCATGAACTTCGAGGCCGTGACTTCCACATCGGCGATCTCTCTCTCCTTCACAGAGTCGCCGAGCTTCATTCGCCCCACAGCGTCAGATGATTCTTCGTTCCCATCTGCAAGTACGACGTACGACGGAGTCCTACGTGTTCCTGCACCCCTCGCTGAGGGGTTCTGGATCCAGCCCTCCTCTGCACTGCGAGGTGGCTTTCGCTTTCTGACAATCGTCTCAGATTCAGATGCTCCTGTGACGATCTCCAACGTGTCCTGCGCGATTTCGTTCATGCCCCATGTTACCGACCTTAGAGCGTATTCAGGGTACTTCCAAGCGACCGATCCCGTGTTTCACGACCCAGACTTCTTGACCAAGGGTTCGTATACAAGCCCGAGCCTTTCCAATGATACTCTATTTGACGCTAGTTGCCAGTATGGTACGCCGGTGCTTACACAGTCCAGACGAATACCGTCCCCTTGAATACAGGTCGGAAAGTGCCCTTTGCCCCAGCTGGGAGTGAGTCGTCCCCCTACACTACGAGTCGGCTCATGAGATGATCCGATATTAGCCTGGGCGAACAATGCGACCCTTGGAGTAGCAGGGCCCATCATCGTAGATGGTGCAAAACGCGATCGGTGTGTTCATATCTCTCTCTTTCACCGTCGAAGCTGACTTGACGTCTGTGCAGGGCAGTCTGGCCTGGTATGCCGCCCGCCTTTTCCTACGTGGTCCCGGCTAACGTTCCCTCGTTCTGTGCAAAGGCGATATGGGAATCGCCGTCCCAGCCCAGTTCGTCTCCACGAATGATCTAGTCCCCACACGCAACGCGCTGTCCACGATGTTTGCAGCGATCAATCCCAAAACCGGTGCCTTGCCCGAGTCGGGACCGCCTCTCAGCCAGCTGGGGTCCGATACTTACCATGCATGGACCCTCATCGGAACGCGTGAGTCGTGTTGTTTTTTATCTTGTTGCGGCTGGGCAAGGTAACCTCTGAACTGTACTCGTACACAGACAATTATTACTTGTTTTCTGGGGATACGGCTTGGCTCCAGCAGGTGTGGACGAATTACACGAGGGCTGTTGCGTTTCTGGAAGGAAAGGTGGATGGCACTGGGTTGATTAATATCACTGGTCTGCGCGATTGGGCGAGGCTGGGGGGCGGAGGATATAATGCTGAAGGCAACGCTTTGCTTTACAAAGTAACTTTTGATCGTGGACTCTCCTTCCATCGCCGCCCTGATCATTTACATCCAGGTGCTTACCACGGCAACTGATCTTGCAAAGTACCTCAACAACACTGCACTTTCCTCGGCATGGTCGAAGAACGCCACCGCGCTCAAGGAAAAGTTCAATGAGGCGTTCTGGCTTGAGAGCGCGGGGATGTACAGGGATAACCAGACTACGACACTGTGTCCTCAGGACGCCAATTCCTTCGCCATCCTGTATAATCTCACCACGTCCGAAACGCAGGCGAATAGGGTCAGTGAAGGATTGCAGAAGAATTGGAATGACCTGGGACCAGTCGCTCCAGAACTTCCGGATACGATTAGTCCATTCATCGGTGGCTTTGAGGTACCTCTCCTGGTGTCCATGTCGCAAACGCGCTGACCCTCCACTATTATAGCTCCAAGCACATTTCAAGTCAGGGAATGATGCCCGGGCGCTGGATCTCCTGAGAAGGACATGGGGATACATGCTCTACACGAACCTCTCCGTCCAAAGCACTCTTCTCGAAGGGTTCACCGCCAACGGATCTCTCAGGTGACGGACATTCTCAGCAAACAATACAAGATGCTGATTTCCTGCCACTTCTAGTTATCGGTCATACCGCGGTTATAACTACGATGCAGCCTACACGTCCCATGCCCACGGCTGGTCCGCAGGCCCAACACCAGCCTTAACATTCTACGTTCTTGGGCTTACGGTCACGTCTCTCCAGGGAAAAACATGGTCGCTTGCGCCACATGTGAACGGGGGGTTGCCCGGTGCCGAAGGCGGCTTTGAGACACCGCTTGGCTGGTTCGGCGTCAACTGGATCCTGCCGGATGGGGTCGAGGGGACATTGAGCTTGAATGTGACGACGCCTGAAGCAAGCTCTGGGTTTTTCAGGGTTCCGAAGGGGATGAGTGGGATGCTTGTGGTTGATGGGGTGTCGAAGGGTTTTGTAGAAGCAGACGACGAGATTTCTCTACAAGGAGGATCGCGTAGCTTGGTCGTACAGCCGTCTGGCTGATGCCTTAACTCTTGTCAACAGAATTTGGACACACTAGTTTACTTGTCATTTAGCTCTCTGGCACCTTTCGAGGTTGAGATGCAATTTCTTACAAAGGATCGCCTTTGTACAGTGAATTGCGACATATTCAGCATCTAAACTTATGTCTCCATCATACATATTCCCTGATAATTAGGATCAGTATCACGATCACACAATGCTCTGGGCATCGACGACCCACTCTTATCAAGTACCAGCTAACTTACATCAAGTACTGAAATATATCTCGAGTCCGAGTTCCCCGACGCACGCCTGAGCTTAATTAACAGTGCGGAAGTTCCTGCTCAGCGATCTCGGGAGTTGAAGGCCAGATTTTGCGGCGGAGCTTTGGAATCTGTTCCCCAAATTTTCTCTGAATCTGAATTTCGTGCACGCTCAGGCTGTGCCTCATTTCTTTTTTCAATCCCATCCAAGTCGTCCTTGAGAGAATCGAGACGATTCAGCGCCATCCACACTCGCGACTGCGGGCTGCATTTGCGCCTATGATCAATTTCCTTGAAAATGATGATATGGAAATGAGGGTGGTGGCTGAAGCGCTGAGCGCTGAGCACTTGGACAAAGCACATGACGTCACACGCGTCCTGCTGATGCTCAAATTCAGATGTGAGTGCGTCCTCCTCTCCCTTCTTCCTTCCTTCCGTGCTGATGTGCGCGGAAATCTTCTTTTCCATAGACTTGGAAGACGAAACAAAGAGAGAGTTGGATTATATGCTTTCTAACCCCGTCCGAGTCTTGCCCATCATCACCACAATGACCGTGACCTCGACGACGTCACCTCCCGGACAGAAGCGGCCCTCACGCCTCCGGAGTTGGGCGTCCTTCAGTTCGACTTGACATAGTACCTGAGGAGTCAGTGGGGATCATTGTATAATCTCTTTATCTTCCTCCTAATGCCATACAGAACTCCTAATGTGTCTTACCTTATAATTGTGATATCCTATTTAATGTATGGTTTGCAGTGCATGCGACTCACCCCCTAATGTCATCCTGTTTGCTACATGAACACCAGATGCTGTCAGTCGCATTAATAAAGTACTCTAACTACAATACATTGATTATCAATAGACGATCTCTGACTACAGGTTGAGTTATATATTGACAACTTGTAAGGGCTCAGCCTATGGCAGAGCACCTCTCACCGCCTCTCGCTACCGTGCTCATACCTCATGATGCGACCTTGTCGTCACTTGCAACGCCGACGCTCTTCCCGATTCAGCCCAACCCGACAATTTCCTGATTTGTGCCTTGTCGTCGATCATGGATCCGTGAGACAGAGCGCTCAGGCACAAATCTCCTAGTCGATCGCTAAGGCTACGTAAGCCTGCGCACGGCTAGCCTCAGCTTAGATAAGGCGACACATATACGGAATTGTTTCCTTTCGTTTTATTTTATCTTGCGAATTTATTTCGGGACTTCACGTCCTTTGAGACATATTTCTCTCGCACGTTCACCCATCCTTAAATTTTTGTTCAAATATCATGTCCGCTCAGCTGCCCAACGCCGGGATTCCCGGCCCAATTCCTGAAGACTTCGACTTCGACGCACATCTCGTCGTGCCCCATGCGCTTTCTATGCCGGAGATACCTCTGCAGACACGCGTCAGGCGCAATGTTGAAATCGAAAGGTTTAACAATGACAGTATCTTTAAAACCATTACGGTCAAGGAGACGCCTTGCCCACGTCCAGCGAATTTGGACATTGGGCCCCCTTTACGTCGCGTCTATGGGTTCACGGATGAAGAATTCATTAACAGCGAGGTCTTATGTTCCACGCTGAGCCCACTGCCTGTGACTCTCGTCCGTTTCATCGAAGGTGAACGTGTTCGAAACAAGAAGACAGCTGAAGCGGACAGACAGGCCGACAAGGAAAAGGAAAAGGAGGCCGAGACAAAGATGCGGACTAGACTGCTCGGGAGTATGCAGCTCGTTGATCCGGTGAAGCGGATCCCTGCCCGCCGCGATCGCATCACTATCCCGACGACTTACCTATTATGCATCAAGAACAAGATGTGCCCACCACTTAACTTCTTCACGAACGAGCGTCTCGAAGTAGTCAACTACTCTCCTCAAGAGGTTCATTTCAAGCTATTGCGTCCCTGGGCCGATGAAGATTCTTCCGAGAAGGTGCAATTACTCGATATGCCTAAAATGATATCCCTCTGGGGCTCAGATGAGTCCTACAATTGTCTCACTCCTTTCCGTTTCGTCGAGGCCTCTAACAACCTCCTCCTTTCCCTCGAATTACTGTGTAATCCGGCACCCACGGTCTCGACGCTTGGCACGCAGACACCAACATCCGTCTCTCCGGAACCTGTTGCTTCTTACGCCACCGAATACAAAAAACATCGCGACTTCTTCACCCAACTAGACAATTTCGAAGTCACGTATCCGGACTGGTACTCTTTCGAACTCAAGGCACGAAGGGATATCTTGAAGGGCGTATTGTTTGATTGGGATGCGTATGCGTCGGAGGTTTTGTTGAGGATTCGCCTTGGAGATTTTGAGCGTGAGCGCCGTACCACCTCGTCCGCCTATAAGCGTTACACAGATTCGGAACAAACCTACCCGAACAAAACCCCTCGCTTCCAACGCAGCGAGACGTCTCCTTCTTCGGTGCGCGGTCGTCAGTCCTTTCGGACTGGGCCCACGCGAGCGCCTCAGTGTCTCATTTGCGCAAAAGGACACTCCTTTCGGGACCACCCCGCTTCTCTCACAACATTCGAAGATGGGAAGCCGTTCTTCGCGCGCCTCCGAGACAATACTATCTGGACCGCGAAGCCCCACAAAGGAGGAACCTCAAAAAGGATATGCATATTCTACAACCTCAACAAGTTCTGCGACAACCGCCACGGAACCGACACTCTCCATGTCTGCTCGCTCTGTGGCGCCCAACATGCAGCCTTCGAGTGTAGCCCCGGATGTGATCGGACCTTTGACGGCTTTATACAAGCCTGAGGTCCGGCTCACATACCAAGATTTCTTGTCAGTCATTCATTACCGTCCCCGTCTTCCGAACTCCTCTTCTATTGACGACGAGCTCTTTGAGCGCGTATCCACTCCTTATGATGCTTCGGCCTTCGACCGTCTCCTTGAAAAACACCATCTCACAGATTCTTATCCTCTCCTGGTCTCCAACCTTAAACACGGTTTTCCCCTCGGTACGCTTCCTAAACTATCGAAATCGGTTGTCATAAAGAACCACCCTTCTGTCGACATCCACCCTGAAGCCGTCGCCGATTACCTCTCAACCGAGATTGGCCTCGGTCGTATGTCCGGTCCGTACTCCCTTCAAGACGTTGAGCGTATCATGCACGGTCCCATCTACTGCTCTCCATTTATCGTTGCAGAGCAGGATGCTGGCCCTGGGCTACCTCCCAAGCTCCGCGTCTGTCGCAACCTGTCGAAGGGGGATCCTTTGTCGGGCACACCTTCTGTAAATAATTTTATCTCTAAAGACGACTTCCCAACGCGTTTCGACATGGCGTTTCGCATCGCCGAGGAGGTAAGCCCCGTTCTGTTAGGGGAACACCCGTTCACGCCCTCCGACGCTCACCAACTGTTCCCCGACACGTGCGCTCGCTCCTGACCGATCGCGATCCCGACCCCGACGCTCTGACCCAAGCGTCGGTGTACATATTTACCTTACTCACTTCCTGTCATTCCCCTCATTTCCCTGTTCATATTCCTGATCACCTGACATCCCGACGACGGTTACCATCAGACAGCATCCGGAACCCGCTCATCATTATCACCTGTCATGGTTATCACATGTCGTTATTATCACATGTACAGTACACTATGGAGAGCCTGCCCTCATGCATCACACTTGTATATAGCCGGCCCCCTGGCATCTGGGAATCCTTTACACTATTCTCTTTGGATTCCCCTTTGCCAGGTAAGCCTTATTTACCTCGTTACAGTACATCAATATAACTTTGGATTCCCCTTTGCCAGTACGACTAAGCTCTGCTCTAAAGGTCGCCCTAACAGCAGAATAGTGTAAAGGATTCCCAGATGCCAGGGGGCCGGCTATATACAAGTGTGATGCATGAGGGCAGGCTCTCCATAGTGTACTGTACATGTGATAATAACGACATGTGATAACCATGACAGGTGATAATGATGAGCGGGTTCCGGATGCTGTCTGATGGTAACCGTCGTCGGGATGTCAGGTGATCAGGAATATGAACAGGGAAATGAGGGGAATGACAGGAAGTGAGTAAGGTAAATATGTACACCGACGCTTGGGTCAGAGCGTCGGGGCGCCTAGGGGCTGGTGCGATGGGAGCGCGAGGGGCGGGAGGGGCAGAAGCGGGAGTGGGAATGGGAGTGGGGGCAGTAGCGAACGCCCATCGTGCGGCTACGGCGGTGGTTGGGCGGCCGTCTGGCGCCCTTGTCGGGACCATCCGACGGTGGAAGTCGTCCTCCGACCTCATGATGAAGTCTTGAGAACGGGCGATCCTCAGCCACTCCTCAATCTTCTCGTCGTGCGGGCGACCCGTGGTGATGCTTCCCAGTCGCCTCGAAAGCTTTGGGTCCATGCCCCGACGGAATTTGAGGACCAGGTGGCGCCCATCGGGGTAGCCTGCCTTGACCCACAGGGATCGGAACGAGTCGATGTACTCGTCGATCGACCGACCGTTCTGGAAGTACGCCGTCGACTCCAAGATGAGCGCGGCGTCAGCGACTTCGTCGAAGAGGAAGAATTCGCCGCGGAAGGTGTCTTCGAAGTCCTTCCAGGCGGGAAAGACGTCCTTGGCGGTTCCGAACTGGAACACCCGACTGACGAAGTCGGCGGCTCGTCCGTGCTGCATGTACGACAGCACCCATACGATTCGGGCGTGGTCGTCGGCGAAACTTCCCCCGCACAAGGAGAAGTAGAGGTTGCAGGCGTTCCAGAACGCGCGACCGCCTGACCGGGCGCCGTCGTAAATGGGAGGGGGCGACGGTCGGAGGTGGTGCGATCCTGATTGCGGAGCGCCTGGCAGCAGAGGGGTCGTCGCAGGCAACGGAGGGATCGTTTCAGGCGGCGGAGGGGTCGTGTCTGCTTCGGGAGCAAGAAGAAGGGTCACTACTCGCGTGACTGTCCCTTGCGCTGGGACGTGCGCCACATGCTCGACGACGAACTGGAGGCGCTCATCATGGAGCGTCTAGCCCGCAAAGACGCAGTTCCCGCCGACCAGACTCCATCGTCGGCCGACGCGGGCACCTCCGACGCTGAGGAGGGTTTTTAATCGCACAACGGGTGGAACGTACGCCCCCGTTGTCTAGTCGTAATCGGTTCGCTCCACTGTCCGTAGAATATGCCAATACACCTATTATTGCTGCTATTCCTACGAGTGAACCGACCGACAAAGACGTACAAAACCCCTCCGACCCGACGACACCGATCGCAGTCGCAAAGCCGATCGCTCCGTCGCGTCGTGGCCTACCCCGCTGGGAAAAGCGACTTCCTAGTCGCTTCATCGCCGCTGCCTCCCCCTGCCCCAGATCCCTGTGGCTCAGCGTTGAACTGGAGACCACCGACACCCAGGAGTCGCTCGCCGTCACTGCGCTAGTGGACAGCGGAGCGACCGGCAGCTTTCTCAATATCGCTTTCGTCGAGAAACACAAACTCACGACCAAGGTGCTTAGTCGGCCATCCCCGGTTTACAACGTAGACGGCACCCTCAACGAAGGCGGTTCGGTCTCTTGCATCGTAGAAGCTGTCTTGCGATACAATGGTCATACCGAACGAGCCGTCTTCGGGGTCACCCAGTTAGGCAAGCACGACATGATCCTCGGGTTCAACTGGCTTAAAAACCACAACCCTGAGATCGACTGGGAGACCAAAGAGGTGAAGATGAGTCGCTGTCCGATGCAGTGCGACACCTGCAAGGATGAGGTCAAAGCCGATCGGCGCGCACGTACCAAAGTGCGTGCAGCAATCCGTGCCTGTCGAGCCGATGGCATCCCGACGATTGAGCCTGACCTGCGGGCCCCGACCAATCCGTACGTGGAGGACGACTCTGATGACGATGAGTTCCTCCCTTACACTCCGATCCTGGAGGAACCCGACCCAGAGTCCGACGACTTCCTGACGGAGACCTTCCTGAATGGCGATCGCATCTTCGCGACCGCGATCCATCCGACCCCGACTGCCGAACATATTCGGGCCAGCCAAACGACATCACAGCGACTTGCGGAAGCGCACGCTGCTAACTCCGTGCCCAAAACGTTCCGCGACGCCGTACCCACCCACCTCCACGACTTTGAAGATGTCTTCTCCAAAGTTGCGTTCGATGAGCTCCCAGAGCGCAAGCAATGGGACCATGCGATCGAACTGGAGCCGGGCGCGTCACCAACCGGCACGAAGGTCTACCCGCTGTCACCGGCGGAACAGGTTGAACTCGACGCGTTCCTCAAAGAGAATCTCGAGACGGGTCGTATCCGACCGTCCAAGTCGCCCATGGCATCACCGGTCTTCTTCATCAAGAAGAAGGACGGGTCGCTCCGCCTGGTACAGGACTATCGGACGCTCAATGCGCTCACGGTGAAGAACCGATACCCGCTGCCCCTCATTAGCGAACTGGTGAATAACCTTCGCGGCGCGCGGTACTTCACCAAGCTGGACGTCCGATGGGGGTACAACAATGTTCGGATCAAGGAAGGCGACGAGTGGAAGGCAGCGTTTCGGACGAACCGCGGTCTCTTCGAGCCGCTCGTCATGTTCTTCGGCCTCACGAACAGCCCCGCCACATTTCAGACCATGATGAATGATATTTTCCGCGATCTGATCGCCGAAGGTGTTGTTTGCGTGTACCTCGACGACATCTTGATTTATACCAAGACTCTAGAGGAACACCGTCGGGTCGCGCGATTAGTACTGGACCGACTCCGCGAACATCAGTTGTTCTTAAAGCCCGAGAAATGCGAATTCGAACAGACCAAGATCGAGTATCTGGGGCTGATCATTTCGCAAGGGCAAGCGGAGATGGACCCTGTTAAGGTCGCTGGAGTGTTGGAATGGCCAGCGCCGAAGAACAAGAAGGAAGTGCAAGCATTCCTAGGCTTCACTAACTTCTACCGACGGTTCATCCAGGACTTCTCGCATCACGCCCGACCCCTGTTCGATCTGACGGGCAAGGACGTCGCCTGGCGATGGGGAGAGTCGGAGCAGTCGGCCTTTGGCCTTCTGAAGTCGGCGATCACATCGGGGCCCGTTCTCATGTTCCCTGACGACGACCGACCGTACCGCATCGAAGCCGATTCATCTGACTTCGCAACAGGCGCGGTCCTGTCGCAAGAGTCGCCGTCCGACGGTAAATGGCACCCCGTCGCGTTCTACTCAAAGAGCTTGAACGCCGTCGAGCGGAACTACGAGATCCATGACAAGGAGATGCTAGCGATCATCCGGTCTCTGGAGGAGTGGCGACACTTCGTAGAAGGCGCAAAGCACAAGGTGGAGATCTGGACCGACCACAAGAACCTTGAGTACTTTCTCACCGCGAAGAAACTCAATCGGCGTCAAGCCCGATGGTCGCTCTACCTCGCTAACTTCGACTTCGCCCTCCACCACCGTCCTGGCCGTAGCATGGGCAAGCCCGACGCGTTATCGCGCCGCTCCGACCATGGCGACGGAAGTGCTGACAACGCCGACATCGTACTGCTCAAACCCGAGTTCTTCGCGGTTCGTGCGACTGAAGGTCTTGTATTGGTCGGAGAAGAGGATGACGTGCTGAAGGCAATTCGCAAGGGCAACCGCGATGGCGCACAGGAGGATGCGGTCGCGAAAGCGGCGCAACTGGTCAGGGCATCCAAGATCGCCGGTCGCTCCCTTCGCTTTGGCGAGTGGGGAGAGGAAGGCGGTCTGCTCACGTTCCGTGGACGGATCTATGTCCCGAACGTTCCTGACCTCCGCCGACGCATCGTGGAGCACCACCACGACTCCAAGGTCGCCGGTCACCCAGGTCGCTGGAAGACGTTAGAGCTGGTGTCGCGCAACTACTGGTGGCCCCAGATGTCGCGCTTCATCGGTTCCTACACCAGCACCTGCGACATGTGCTTGCGCACGAAACCCCGCCGCCAACTCCCCGTCGGACAGCTGCAGCCGCTCCCCATTCCCGAAGGCCGATGGAATGTCGTGTCGGTCGACTTCATCACCGAACTCCCCGAGTCCAATGGCCACGACGCGATCATGAACGTCGTGGATTCGGTCGGAAAACGCGCGCACTTCATCGCGTCGCACACGACTTGTTCGGCTTTGGGGGCTGCGAACCTCTACCGGCGCCACGTCTGGAAGCTCCATGGTCTCCCAGATGCCTTCGTCTCCGATCGAGGTCCACAGTTCGTCGCCGAATTCACGCGCGAACTGTACCGACTCCTGGGTATCAAGCTGTCGGCTTCGACGGCGTACCACCCGCAGACCGACGGACAGACCGAACGCGTCAACCAGGAGCTGGAACAGTTCTTGCGGGTCTTCTGCAATGAGCGTCAGAACGACTGGGAGGACCTCTTGCCCGACGCCGAATTCAGTTACAACAACCATGTACATTCGGCGACGCAGCAGACCCCCTTCCTGCTCGACACTGGTCGGCATCCACGCATGGGCTTTGAGCCACGTCGGGGCGCTTCCAAGAACGAGTCGGCCGACGAGTTTGTGGAGCGCATGAAGGAAGCACAGGAAGAAGCCAAGGCAGCGCTCTCAAAGGCCAAAGACGACATGGAGCGGTACTACAACCAGCGACACGCCCCAACGCCCGACTACCAGCCTGGCGACAAGGTGTACTTGGACGCGACCGACATTTCTACGACCCGACCATCTAAGAAATTGTCGCATCGCTACCTTGGCCCTTTTGTCGTGCAAAGGCGAGTCGGCCCGCTCGCATACCGCCTCCTGCTGCCTCAGTCCATGAAGCGCATCCACCCAGTCTTCCACGTCGTGAAACTCATCCCCGCCGTCACTGATCCGATCGAAGGTCGTCGGTCCAATCCTCCTCCTCCCCCCGACATAATCGATGACGAACCCCATTACGAAGTTGAAAAGATCCTCGATAGCCGAACCTTCCGCAAAAAACTACAGTACAAGGTCCTGTGGAAAGGCTATGGTTACGAAGAAGCTTCATGGGAACCTCGCGAAAATGTCACCGCCCCCGATCTGGTACGCAAGTTCCACCGCGACAACCCCGACGCTGCCCGCCACATTCGTGGCATGTTCACATTATCTCCGGCCATCTTCGCCACCGCTACCCCGCACCGAGTCGTTGCGATTCAAAAGGGGGGGTGATGTTAGGGGAACACCCGTTCACGCCCTCCGACGCTCACCAACTGTTCCCCGACACGTGCGCTCGCTCCTGACCGATCGCGATCCCGACCCCGACGCTCTGACCCAAGCGTCGGTGTACATATTTACCTTACTCACTTCCTGTCATTCCCCTCATTTCCCTGTTCATATTCCTGATCACCTGACATCCCGACGACGGTTACCATCAGACAGCATCCGGAACCCGCTCATCATTATCACCTGTCATGGTTATCACATGTCGTTATTATCACATGTACAGTACACTATGGAGAGCCTGCCCTCATGCATCACACTTGTATATAGCCGGCCCCCTGGCATCTGGGAATCCTTTACACTATTCTCTTTGGATTCCCCTTTGCCAGGTAAGCCTTATTTACCTCGTTACAGTACATCAATATAACTTTGGATTCCCCTTTGCCAGTACGACTAAGCTCTGCTCTAAAGGTCGCCCTAACACGTTCCCTTCGTTCGCGAACTTTCTCAGCATCAAATTTCCCAACTTCTATTACCTGTAATTCGTCATGCACGGATGTGCACGTCAGAGATCTCAACTTCTTAAACTTCAATTTCTCCCAACTTCATAATTGTCAAATTCTCTCGCCTGGCGAACCATGGTCGCCTATATTAAAATCTTTGTTAAATTCCTCAATTTCTTTTAAGTTCTTCTCTAACTTCTTCCAATTCTCTCAAGGTCGCTCGCGCCCCTCTAGGGACTCAAGCTATGTCCTTTGATATCAAAGCCTTTCATCGCACCTGTCTGGCGTTGCCGGACCACAAACCTTTTCTCGTCGTCTCCTTTAAAGGAGCATTCTTTTTAGACCACGTACACCCTTTCGGCGCTCGTCCCGCAAGCAGTAATTCTGGACAGGTAGCCAATGCCTCAATTGACATTTGGCATGCCGAAGTTCAATCTACGTCTCTCTTTCTTAAATACGAGGACGACATAGAGGCCTTCCGCTTCCCGGTACCTAACGGTCCCTATACGGACGGTTCCTATCATTATCTTCACGACCGAGACTCCGTCATGCTACTCGTCGCCGACCTTAATATCCCTTGGCACCCCGAGAAGACTGATTCCTGCTTCTCTTTCACTTTTACCTACATAGGATTTTCTTGGGATCTTACTACGCGTACCGTATCTCTGACGGAGAAAAAACGTCTCAAATATCTCGGCCGAGTCTCCAACATGCTCAATGCTCACTGTCAACAACGCGCCACTTTCAAGCTGCGCGACATCCAAATCATTCATGGGACGCTTGTTCACGTCTCCTTTGTTTATCCTGAAGGCTCTTCACAATTACCAGCCTTCTCTAATTTCATGTCAGGTCAGCTATTCCATATCTCATGCTTCCTTTTCTAAACTCAATCAGGTTACAAAATGAACGCCTTCGTAACCCACCATCTATCGGATTCCGTCGTCCATGCCCTACGCTGGTGGCAGACAAAGCTCGAAAACCCTCTGGGTTTCCGCCAACTGCACCCCATCTGTGATATTGCCGAGGTGGATATCTTCGTCGACGCTTCCACGTCGTGGGGCCTAGGTCTCATCATCGGCGACTCCTGGTACGCTCTTCAACTTGTCGACGACTGGAAACAACCCCAGCATGATATATGCTGGCTGGAGGCCGTCGCTATCGAACTCGTTATCTCGTTCCTAGCTCAACTCGCCTACTCCCACACACACGTCCTAATCCATTCCGATAACTATGGAGCTATTGGCGCCCACAACAAACATCGTAGCCCCAATACTCCTATCAACCTCTGTACCCGTCGCACGTACGCCATCCTCGTCAAACGCCTCATCGTGCCATCCTTCAGATACATCGAATCTAAAGTCAATCCTGCCGACCCGATCTTGCGTGGAGTCTCGGGCGCTCCTAGAACTCTTCTTGTGCGTAGCTTCCCGTTACCGCACGAACTCCTCTCATTTTTCCATGTCTGACATTTTCCGCTCGGTCTCTTGCAAGGCCTTCGTAGACGGAGTAGGACCTCCTCAAGAGATCCTTCCACGCACTCCTGTCTTCGAAATCGCAAGCACGCCTGCCCGTACTACTTCCTTGACCATTGCTCCTGGGGTCTTCGTCATTCCCTCTGCCCCTTTGACTCACTCCTCCTCTCGACATTCGCCTTCCCTCGAAGACTCTGCAATGCCAGCTCGCACCACTTCCCACACCGTAGCGCCGGGTGTCTATCTTGCCAATCCGAACCCACGTAGCATCGCCGCTGGCTCCTTACCCTCTCACAAAACTCGCAATCCTCGCATTTCTAACGCATATGCGCCTAGCCCTTATCGACCCGTTGTACCAGCAGGCCAATGACTTCTCCTATGGACTACGCCCCACTCCTTATACGCTCAATCTATTCTCAATACTCAATTACCTCTCGAAAATCAAGTACCTCCTTCTCTCTTCCTTTTGCACTTCTCTCATTCTTTCCAGTCCCAGATTTTCCAACGTCTTCTCGAATCTCTCACCAAATCGACTCGTCAGTCCTACGGAGCAGGACTCCTACGATTCACCCAATTCTGTGATCGCCTCCATGTCTCCGAGCGCCTCCGCATGCCTGCTTCGGACATCCTCCTTTCCGCCTTTGTCGCCGATGCTTCCGCCACTTGTTCCGGCGAATGCATCCGGAATTGGCTCAACGGACTTCGCGCATGGCACATTTTCAATCGTGCCGAATGGCATGGTCGGGACCCTTGGGTACTCTCCCTTCTACACTCTGCTGACAAGCTCGGCGTTCCTTTTAAACGGCCCCCTCGCAATCCCATCTCCGGCCGTCACCTACTCTGCTTACGCAACAACCTTGATCTCAACTCCCCATACGGCGCGGCAGTTTGGGCTGCTGCACTCGTCGCTTTCTGGGGCTGTCGCCGTCTCGGCGAACTCCTTCCTTCCTCTTCAACCTACGGTGCTTCTCGGCACACCTCCCGCTCCTCTAACTTCAAAACTTCCTTCGTCAACGACACGAAAGTCATCACCTTTCATATTCCGTGGACCAAGACTTCACCACTAGGCGACCAATGCATCCTCACGGCGACGAACAACATTTTCTGCCCCGTCGCTGCCATCGAAAACCATCTTCGCGTTAACCACACCTCTTCTTCCATCCACCTTTTTGCCTATCGTACCGACGATTCTTTTACTTCCCTAACTAAGTCTCACTTCCTTTCCACTACTTCCAAAATTTTCCTCGCTAATAATCTCGAACCCGTCTTCGGCCATAGCTACCGAATAGGCGGGACCATCGAACTACTTGCCGCTGGAGTTCCTCCCGAAGTCATCATGAAACTCGGCGGCTGGTCCTCTTTATGTTTCCTCCTTTATTGGCGTCGTCTCGATTACCTAGTACCTAACGCTATAACTCGCTCCTGGGCTTCCCAACGTCTCGCGTTTGCCCTCAAACACAAAATTCTTTTAAATATTAACATCTAATTTTTACTGTCATTATTTCACTAAATTTAACACATTCTCATTCCTCTTCGCATGCCTCCTTTGGGGGGTCTTATGATCGGCCCTCTTACGTAGCTCGTTCACCGACGTAGAGCCATGCTCAAGGTGGGTTGTCGTTGTTCCCTTGCTTATGTAAACACGCCGCCCTTTGTATCGGGGAAGATCCTTCCCGTGCCCGCCTAAATCACGAACTCCCCCTGAGTGCGCGTCGGATCCCCCCCCCTTTCACCTTTCTCCTTTCAGCTCCTACTTATACAATTCTCGAGTTGCATCAGCCTTATCGATCGCTAAGGCTACGTAAGCCTGCGCACGGCTAGCCTCAGCTTAGATAAGGCGACACATATACGGAATTGTTTCCTTTCGTTTTATTTTATCTTGCAAATTTATTTCGGGACTTCACGTCCTTTGAGACATATTTCTCTCGCACGTTCACCCATCCTTAAATTTTTGTTCACCCTCCATCCCTCCCTTTTACTTCTACAGTGGGTTGTCGTTGTTCCCTCGCTTACGTAAACACGCCGCCCTTTGTACCGGGGAAGATCCTTCCCGCGCCCGCCTAAATCACGAACTCCCCCTGAGTGCGCGTCGGATCCCCCCCCCTTTCACCTTTCTCCTTTCGGCTCCTACTTATACAATTCTCGAGTTGCGTCAGCCTTATCTATCACATCAAAATCTATTCTTGACTTCTTTCGGGGCAGTTTTGTCGTAGATTCTAATCCGCATACAAATACATTCATTTTTTCCAAGAAATACATATGAAAAACATTAGTGACACTCGATACGGAAAATGCTACCATTTGCAGCGCCCACGCCTGTTTGCACCAGCGCCGGAACATCCTTCCATGCCTCCTGACAGCTCAATTTCATTTGGTGCCGGACATCAGCTTGACAAAGAGCATACACAGCCATGCCGGCCGCTGTTTGTGGGTCATTCGCCATAGAGAATGTGTCGGCAAGCGTCCGCCAGCGGTTTTCCTGAAAATCAAGGAACGCGATGACGCGCCGCATCTCTTCGTTAAGAAGCAGACACTCTTCCTGCCATCGGTGTGCACGGGCTCTGGCCTTGCACCATTCAATACGAAGAGCTACATCTTAAGTGTGAGCATACATATGAACAAGAAGGGAACTGACAGACCTTCTAATTTGCCTTCCCCCTCGATGCCCTCCCCTTCGGGAGCAGTCATCCATATCCATGACATCGTGCGTCGGCCCTCTGAAATGCTGTCCTCGCCGGCAGTGAGTCCTCGAAGGTCAGAGTCCTGAAGAGATTGGAGGGCCGTTTCCCAACCGACGTTTTGAAGCCTCACGTTCAGTTTGAGAAGAGCATCACGGACCTCTCGGTACTTCTGTGCAGCACGGGTGATGCGAGAAGATACGGAGCTTATCAAACCAAGGCTCCGTGTCTGCATTCGTTGGCCGCGTATGAGCTTGTCCTTCGATTTGAACATTTGTGAGCGGAGAAGGATGGCTCGGCGAAGTTCGTACAGGGCTCCGTAGGCCTGAGCGTAACGCAGTCGCCACTCGTATTTCAGGTATTTGATGTCGCAGGTAGTTCTACCGATGATCTGAGATGGTAACAGGAGGTCAATGTTGAAAGTCGAAGGCGGGTCCTCGCCACCAGCTTTCTCTGCGCGAGCACGCAGCACGGCGACACCCGGCATATAGAGCTGCTGGATACTGGTCCAGGCTTCGATCTTCCGCCATAATCGATTACTACGTTCGATAACCTTCGAGCGCTGGAGATTTGTTGCATTGGGCCCCAATGCTCGGAGATCAGCCCGGAGAAGCCGTCTAGCAGAGGGGTATGATTAACAATAGCCATAGAGCGAAGCTTTACTACGTACTGGTGGTCTTCGAGCTCTAACCCTTGCGCAATGAGCCGGCTGGGTGGCACATCTTCATGAATTTCCGATGTAAGGTCATCTTTCAGCTGCGCGGCATCCTCAGCTGCAAGTTCAAGCCGAACAGCATTTTCGCTTATTTCTAGCGCAGCAAATCAGCAAACTTCAGGTGCAAACATGTATATTACTTACTGGGTACCTTTCCTTCGAACGGATTAGGCTTCGAGCCGTCGAGCTCCCAGGCCTGAACCATGCCTGTCCATATAGCCGTATCCTCCTCCGGCAGGGCAGCATTAAAATTCACAAACGCTTCGACATGCTCTGACCGAGCCGCAACGGCCTCGCGTACCTTCCGAAGAAACGTTGATGCTGTGAAAAAACCAAGATTGAGAGACGAGAAAAAGTAAGTAGGAGAATATATATACCGAGAGTCACAACCTTCCTCCAATTGTAGTCTCCGAAATGATCGTCAAGGGTGTCACGACGTGAACCCGGACCCATCTCCTTTGTACTGGTGGAAAGAGCGTTGATTGCAGCCCAACCTCTCTCGGGAGCCTCGCCGTCTGTGCGGCTGACATAAGAGGTGTAGTTTAGAGAGAACTTGACATGGCACTCCGGGCGGTGTGCCGCAAGATGGAATTTCGGGACGACGAAGATAAAACAAATATCCCCGAAAGGAGTTGGTGCGTAATTCTTGCGGCGCCAGGCTAGATTTCGGGCCCACTGGCACACAATGTCATAGGAGACGACAATGGTGCTCGGAACATTCTGCTTAAGGCTCGATAGAAAAAAGTAATCCATGTTGACATATCTAATCAAATCTGTCATTGACTGTGTCTTACAAATATTTTGAGGGACTTACCGCTCTCCCTTCTGAAGGTCGCCTACAGACACAGGGCGTTTCATATCATGACGAGCGCACTCTACCTTCCCAACCCCACTCGCGTCGATGCCCTTGCCTCCCCGAATACTTGCCGACTTGATAGCGTCGTGGTTAGAGCAAGTACTTGTGTCATCCGGGATTCGTGACCCATACTCCCCAAGGTATGTCTTGAATGTTCGGTCTTCAACGAAATACGCGTATCCGTGATTGAGGCCCGGGTCCTGTTGAGCATTTGAGACCTTGAGGCGCTTGAGGCGGAAGTTAGCATCAATGCCGACAAATAACAAGTACAGCCATCTGTGATGATCAATTAGAAGATCATCGATATCGGGCAGTTTAGAACATACTGTTCGTGTTTCAGGGCCGTATTCCAGCCCAGGGGGAGGTTGATGCCGGGAAGTGGGCAGGCTGGACACAAGACTGCGCATTCCCCAGGTTTTGTCCCTTTCACGCCGGCAGGATCATGGCCACGACCAGCTCGCTTGAGCATCTTGAGGTGGCGCCATTCACGCATCATACGCAAAAAGGAAGCATAACGGTTCTGTAAAAAGCTTAGGATATGATAATACAAGGAGGGCTGATGTAACACACTGGAAGAGATGTCGCGCTTGTATTGTCTGTCCGTCGGACCAGCGTCTGATAGAATTCAAAGGCCGAGACCTTTGACATAAAAGAAAGAAGCTGGAAATATTCCAGGATAAAAAATGTGGCGGCTGTCTTGGGGTCTATCGTGGTCGCCGGAAAGAGAAAAGAACGGATCAGTTGAATGTTCCGTGGTACAGATTGTACACAGCCGCAGAAGTCGAGCGCAACACGATGAATGCCGTTCACGTGAATGATTACAAAATCATCATTGAAAGCGGGCACTGGGTTTGAGCATGTAGCCCCGAGAGGGTGTCCCAACTGAATGCGCAGTCCCAGGGCCTTGAGATTAGTGGTGGAAAAAAACCCTCCGTTCCACATCTAGATAATAAAGTCAGAAAGATAGCCGTGCACGAAGGCTAACATTGCTGACCTTGACTCGGTGGAAAGGTGCCGCTGAATGCCCATGAACAATACAGGCAGAACATAGGAGCTGAGTGTTCCAACAATCTGAACAGCGGTAAAGTGGAGTTTGGTCCGTGACATGTACACTATGACATCTGGTGCACTGCTTGCTATCAGGGGCTTCGAGGCGAAGAAACTCGTGTAAGTAAGTATCGATCTCTGGCTCCCATAACTTCAGTGGCTTGTCCTACATAGTTGTTAATATCAATGAATAAATTAGGCCAACAACGCATCCAAAAAGAGTACATACCATCGCTAGGGTCCTGCGTCGCTTTTCGGACTGGGTGACAGGGTCGACCTGGTCGTGCACGGAAGTGGGCTCCAGTGAGTCGAAGGGAAAAGCGTCGTCATGTAAAGCTTCAGTTGGTTCAACAAAATCCGTCGTCCAGGCAGGAGCAGGTTCGAGCTCATCTGGCTCGGCTGAGGTGGTGGCAGGGACATTGACATACAGTCGAGTAGATGTGATGCCTTGAGGCATTGGTTCGTAGGTGTGGTGCCGCTGAACAACACTTGAAGACGCCGAGGTGGGACTACTGTAGCTTTCAAAGTCAAACTGAGGGTGTCGTCGTTTAGCCATAGTGGTAGTTTCCAGAGTGCTCGACGTACCTTCTTTTATATGAGAGTACCAGGTGGTCCCGTGGATCATAGTTGAAGCATACTGGTCACTTGAGACGTGTGGAAATCGCTGCGAACGCCAGTCAGCACATGGTGAAAGCTGGTAAAGATAGAATATGGCACCAATGAAATAGTTTAACTGCCAGTTCCATGAATTTGGCATGTCACGAGCAGACTATAAGTACGTTTGAGGGATTGGAGTGTGGGTCTAGTGCTGTGAAGATGACACCCGTGACTCTATGACAAGAATATACCACTGTTGAGTGGTCTCGGGCGGTGCTCATGGCTATAAGTGTCCTACAGGCATGGCAGACATGTGAATGAAAGCTTCCATTGGCGACAGAAGGAGTACTTACCTTCAATTGAAAGTACGGCCGTGGAGGACAACGACATGCGTGCCATGAGAACATCAAAACATGTTGAATTGTTTGTTGACTCAATTGTCTGGAAATCATGTGACCACCAAATTGCATTCTCGAAGTCAGGTAAGTATGTGTACTCGAAAGGTAGCTACAAAGTGTTCAATTGTACAAATGTCCATGGCCATAGTGTAAATTCAATGAGCTTAAGATGATACTCTAGGAGCTCCTCGGGCGTCATTTCTGCCGCCCTTTCCTCGGGTGAGATGACCACATCATATTGACGACCAGTCAAGTACACACCGAACTTGGCGCTGGAGAGGTATTCCTGATGCTAAAATGATGGGGTCAGTCACTAATTCAAACTCAAAGAAAGGCTCACCCTTCGTTCACGGTCAGCTTCAATAGTTAGCAGTGATTCCCAGTTGTCAAACTGTGGCTCCAGAAATCGGTCATCGACGTTCCAGAGTAGAAGTGAAATTGTCTGGCTGAAATGTTAAACCACAGGTACCTGATCACAGATCGACAGATGAACATACCCGCTTTTGGAATCTCTTGGCCCAGTCAACATCGCAGGGGTCTGACTGATCACATCTTTCAAGTGGGAATCTATCAAACCAGATGGGATAAAGCAGTTCAAAGAAGAGGTCTCGTTTGCGTTGCCTTTGGGCGCGTTGATAGATGGGACTGAGAAACTTCAAAAACATAGACTGCCCCTCAGTAAGCTCCCAACTAGTACTTGCGTTGCTGGACAACTGTAATATCTGAGATGGATCGTTAGTATTTGCGCGATCAAGATTGACAGGGTCAAGCTACCGGTTTAGTGTCCATATTTTAGGCGGGACCGATACAAAGGGTTCAACACAGTTTGACGATCGGAAAAATATGGACTTGCTGAGTAATTGATGGAGCAACACTTACAAATATCAGGGTGGCTGAACCGACAATGTTGCCAATCTTTCGAATTGGCGCCTCCTAAACTGACAATAGAAAGTGCTGAGTACTATCTGAATCTGTTCTTAGTAAAGGCCAGCAAAAAATTGCTGCACAGGTCGCTTCCTGGGTAAAGGTCAGACAAAATCATAAAGGTCAGACAACAAACTTATGGATCGTGATTATGATCGAACAGGGACAACACGGTTTCAATAGTTGACCCACAGCTATGGGTCGCCCTCGCTTATACAACACACCGGAGGAGAGAAGGCTGGCAAACAACGCAAAGAGCAAGCGCAGTTATCTGAAGTAAATCCCTCAAGTCATCCGGGCTTATATAAATTGTTGACCTGGCCTTTTGTTGCATAGAAACCGCAGGAATATCAGTGTTCGACGAAGTGTAATGCATCGAGACCGAGTGCAAAAGTAAGTTAACATCTTTTCTACATGGAGACCAATGATATATCAATAGCTCAGGTCCCTTGTAACTATCGGACCTCGTGCAACACCATCCACGCCTGTCAATGAAGACATGAGGTCTGTTTGACATTCGATTCTTTTCTTTCAACCCTGATGGCATTTTTCGAAGTGACAAACACTTGATCTACTGGTGCGAGAGGGTCGAACATATTTCTGTTCGTTATTCCACTGAACTTGGCGGCACGACCGTGTATGCCTATGTCGACGCGCTCTACGATCAGTACACTATTAGCCGAAACGCGGACTATCTTCGCGATGCTATCCTCAATTTCACGCGGCTTCAGTCTTCAGTTCGCCGCTATCAATCTGAAATATTACAACTTGCAGGGGTGGCAGAAGAATGGTCTCGGTCTGAGCATGTGTCGAGGATGGTTACTCATGTTCTCGGGTGTCTCGAAGATTTATTAGCCACTGCTATGCTTGACCCTGATGGCCTTGCCGCCATACATAAAAATAATGGATTGAAATACCAGTCTGGATAGTATATACTGCTTACTGTACTTATAAAAATGCAATGCAGTGTACGACATCAATTTTTGGCATTCAAAACATGTTAACAATGATGGAGATTATGTATATAGCGTCCTACTCGACTACCTAGCACTTGACTTCAATGGCCCCCGATGCCTTGACCTGCGTGAAGGCGGCAGACGCGGCCTCGAAGGATGCGAACCTCTTGAACTGGCAGTTGGAGACGCCATCGGTGAGTGCCTTGGTGACCGCCCTAGAACAGATATTATTTAATGCTGTAAAAGAATAAAAAAATGCAATTACCATCCTCGAAACACACCAACGGCCCGCCCGACAAAGACACAGTACCAGCTGTCTTGGCTGAAGAACATCGCGGATGGGGAAATCCTGTCGAGGACAGCACTTCCGGTGCGGCAATCGGTGCAGATGTGGCCACACCCAGCGGACTCATAGGTGAGGGAGGTAGGGCTCGGGGGAGGAGCCTTGGGGACAGTGGCGGCAGTTACAGGGGCCGCGGAAGCGTCAGCAAGTGCGGAAGGGCCTTTCTCTTTTGCAGCAGTAGCGGCCGCAGCCAGGCAAGCGGCAGAGAGCCTGGATTCGAAGTAGCCTACCCAAAAATAAGTGTTGCACACTTGGAAAAATTTGAACATACCAGTGCCGTGAACCTTGTTAAAAGTCGAAGTGGGGCTAGTCTCAATGCTACGCGAGTTCACTGACTGAGGCGTGTCAGCTTCGAGACCAGCTTCAGCGGAAGACTTGGGTGCCATGTGCGTGCCAGCTTCGGCGCCATCTGCCTTGGAAGTGTTGGGTGCAAAAGAAAGGGCGGGGGGAACAAGGACATCTGTGATCACACGTCAGCTTCAGCTTTCAACTGTAGACCATTTTTTACCTCCGTTGACGGATGGAGCAACCCTGATGCCCAGCAAGGTCAAGGCGGCCAAGAGTTGACCTTGTGAGACAGGGTTGTTATACCCGACAGGATGGTTCTGTTGTGCCATTTGACGTGTGAGCACTTGCTGTGAGCTTTGCCGATTCTCCTTTGCCCGATTTTGAGGAACAGCCTCAGTTTGGACGGCTGCACAGTTCTCGGTAGTATCCGGAAGTGAGCCAGGGCAAGGGATGCCGACGAGTGCAAGAAATGACATAAGCAGAATTTCAGCACGAGGCCAGACAAGGCGACTGAGTGAGGCTACATACCTGTCTTCTCTAGTTAAACAATATCTGACTACTTCGTAGATGGTCCCAGAAGCCTGGACCAGTGCAGATCAAATAGTTTTCTTGTGCTCGTACCTGGCTATTTTTCTCGAGCATCAGAAAAAAAATTCAATCCATGATTTCTGGCCCATAATTGAACGCGAGTGGTTTACCCGATGGCCTCTTCTGACCCCACAGATGGGGGATGCCAGTGTGCCTGTACCAGATACGGCGCCAGATACAAGTGCACCCGATCCGGGTACTCCTGATCAAGATGTGCCCGATTTGAACATATCTTTCACATCAAATGAGCCGATCCAGCCTGAAACAAGGGCCAAGAAATCCAAAGGACCCTTGAATCCCACAGCCCAACTGAAAAAGGTACGTTTGATTCACAGATAGCTGACCCTTTGTTGACGGCTTTTAGAGGCTAAAGGAGTGGTTTTATAATCGCGGCAACAAGAATAAGACAACAAAGGCGCAGCAGCTCGCACTTGAGTTACGTCCACCGAAGGTCTCGCGGCGTTTGCAAGCCACCGAGGTTTATGCAAAGAAGCACTATCAGGACAAGATCAAGGCCAATGTTCAAGCTGAAATGGCTGTCGTTGGTTTGTCCCGCAAGAATGCGCTCGGTGTGGTGAAGAGCGAGATCAAAAAGGCATTTGAATCCGAGCCCCAGGTTGTTTGAGATGCAATCTATGCAGAGACAGAGAGACTGCGCCAGGCCAAGGCGGACGACAATGCCCAGAGGTTAGGGGAAGAGCGAACTCCGCAAGAGTATGCGAGGTAAATTTCAAGTAGATATAATGAGATTATGGGCTGATGAAGTTATTCAGTGTCATTGAAGCTGTCCCAAACGCAATGTACCAGCTTACACAGTCGCTCGCTCGACAAACAGGCTGGATCTGGAGCATTGTCGGTGGTGGCCCAGACCCCGAAAATGGCGGGGAGATCCGAACAATGTCGTGAGTAATGTGACATTATTGTTGATGCATGGTCTGACATGTCGCTCCAGCTTTCATCATGGCGAGAATGAGCTCGGGCATTCATTCCGCAAGGCTTTCCCTGCTTTCAAGGAATCGTTCCTTCAGCCTTACGCAGCTTTTGTAGAATCTGTCTTTCGTAAGTTTTGGTGTCGACTATGCAGAAAACCTTTTCTAATCCTTCTGGTTATAGCACAAAATGTTCGTGATGCCCGAGCCCTTCGTAACAAGCCAGCACAGGAGCTTGACATCGATATTGGGGCAGCAGGGTTAATTTCCATGTCTTCGCCATCGCCGGCTAACTCGGGCCTATCGATGATCGAACCCTCCCTTCGCAGTGACACCCAAGTCCAACTCTCCAACTCCGTGTTGCCGTCAAGTACGATTGGTGGACCCTCTAGGCTACAGCCACCGGCCTTTCCACCACCTCTGACAGTGCCGGCGATCGACCCATCACTCACAGCACCCATCGTGTCCCCGCCCGTCGCAACCCCGCCGCTCAACAACTGCACTCTGCCCCCACTTACCGACCCTCTGACTGAGTTTACGCTCAGCTCATGCCCGCCACTGGACCCTCCTGAACCACAAATCCCAGAACCCCCTCCGCCTAGCCCCTCGAACCCAAATTCCTTCATGCAGACTACCGGTGCCGATGGATCTCTGTTTGTCTTTCCAGAAGGACTATTCGGGACCCCTGAGCTGCGCTGATAGAGCTAGAAGGCCTGTAGGTGCTGTGCACAACAACAAAACAACTAACAACTATGGGGGACGAGAAATGTTAAAAGTTCCCAAACACGCGAGTGTGCAGGGCTTGTAAGGGTTGTTTGACGAAGGTAAGAGACGATCCGACTCGTGGCTAGTCGAACCGACAACAACGCGACGGGGGCGATGGGACGCGACGTTCCCGAGTGGAACGGGTCGGCGACGCGACTTTTGGGTGTCGGTCGTGCGACAACGAGACGAACGAGGTTAATACGGAGAACTCACGGGTTCGGGCGACGAGTACGAGGCGACAGAGACGGCAGTTACGAGATTTACGACAGTGGCGACGGTTTATACGATGAGGACGGTGCAGAGACGACAGAGACGACGGTTTCGAGCTATTCACTCTGAGTGTGAGGGAAAATACGGGCTGTAATTCACTGGGGGAAGTAGGTAATACATGGGTATGTTTTTATACTACACGACCGACTCGCCTCGCGCGAGCCGGCGAGGCAGGTGTTTTACTGGTTTATTGGGAGAAGCACCGCCAAGCTTGGTACCGCGCGACGCTTTTTAGAGAGTGTGGCGCTCTTCGGCTCGGCAAAGGGGCTTTTGATCGGCTCGAGGCGTCGGGTCGGATGTATGATCGGTGGTGGCTTTGCGATCGGTAGTGGCTCTTGGGTGCGGGACTCCGTGGTACGGCCGGATCCCTCCTACGACTGGCTGGGCAACGGCGTTCCCTAAGATCATTTCAAATCGGGTTTGGTTGTCGCCGGGTTGAGACCTTGGCATACCAACGTGCGCGGTCGTTGACAGGTTATACGGCGTTCCGTGCTCCGTGCGCCCAGAGAGGAGAACTGGCGTTTCAAGTTACTTTGTCTCTTGGTCGGTGCATCGGTCGTTTGGTCATATTGTCGGTCAGTCGGTCGTATTGTCAGTCGGTTGGTTTAGCGCTTTGATCGCATTCGGGGCCGTGTTCGTTGTGGCGCAGCGGTTGATGTCCGTATTATGGGCAGGTTCGGTGTACAGTGCGGGACGGTGCCCATCATCTCCTCCTTACTTGAAATACCGACTGTCCTCAGTCGGTCCCGTGCATCGGTCAGGGGGCGTACGTCTTGGAAAAGAAGGGCAGGGATAGGAGGAGGTGGCGGTGCCGACGTGCTGGCGACATATATATATCCAGGTTCTTTGTTTGGTTTACCCATCTTTATGTCGCGACCTCCTGTCGATCTTCAACGTACTCTCCGCTTCTTGGAACGAGACTGGGACAAATGGCAATCGCTGTCAGCCGACTCGCCTCGTTACGCGCGCACCCGCGTGCTGCAGTACTTGTCAAACAGCGTCGGAGTGCTTAGGTCGCCGGCAGCTAGCCCCTGGCGTTGGATGTGGCGCGACGAGGAAGAGGCATTGTCCAACATATGGTCTACGATCGGGCCCGACCCCGAATGGTCCGAGCGGTTCGCGGATCTTCAACCGAGTGTGCGTTCGCTCTTTGCTTTATCGGGTCGTTTCTGCAGGGTACTAACGCGCTAGTTGGTAGTCTGATTACCCCCAACGAGAGACGGTCGCTCGGGAGCGTATGCGCGCCACCTCTGCTGGAGAGGAGGCAGAGTCTGTCGTCGAGATCTCCGGGGAGTCGGTCCTGGCGGCACAGGGGAGGCGACATGGTTTATGGCTGGAGCGTCTTGAGGAATTTAAGAAGGAGTACCCTGAGCATTACACTCGTAGCGAAGCGGTAAGTCGTCGGTCCTCGCGTAGCCTTGTTTTTCTGCTCATTTGTTGGCTAGTGCGATCGTTGCGTGAGTTACGCTTTGGACTGCGTTCAGCGTATCGATATCGATGCTTGCGCGGTCTGCGAGATTCAATCCAGGCTATGCGAGACGAACAAGGTGGGGTCGTTTCGGCCGGCTCCACACCAGTTTGTGTCGTGCTCAGTCGAGGAACACTCTTGCGATGCGTGCACGCCACCGTTGGGTGACGGCGTTCGTTCGCCCGATCTGGCGAGGGTCGCTCGGCGCCTTGTCGTGACTCGCTCCGCAGGTTCGGCGGACCGGGACGCGGGTTTCCTTTATCAGGGTCCGTTGCTTCGCCTCGACGATCTCCTCCATAACGAAGATTTGCGTGGCCTAGGCTCCACCCAGCCGTTGTCGGTTATTTCGCGGTTCGGTCTTGCGGATGTAGATCGGGCGCTATCGGCGCGCACCGTTTTCTTGCGCACTTTGGTCCAGGAAGCTCAAGTTCTCGAATCGCGCCAAGAGATTATGCGTTTGTCGGCTCGTCAGCTTTACCAGCAGGTCGCGTCTACGTCGACGGCCCTTGACTTGCTCCAGGCCCGGCGCGCAGAGTTAGTGGGAGCGTCTGTGGTGGCTAACGCGGGCGGCGGTGGCAGTGGCAGTGTAATCGGTTTCAGTGGTGGGGTAAGCGACGATGGTGGTGAGGGTTCGTCGTCTTAACTCTGGAGTTGGCGTGTTGTGCGTCGGATTATGCTCGTTATCGGTCGCATATTCCTTATATACCTGCTTTGTCGTACGGGCCCTCAAATTGGGCCGTTCTTTATAATCCGAACTTTCCGTTCTGAGTGGCGCATGTCCGTTCGCTGTGTTGGTCGGGTTCGTCATTGGCGATGTCGGTTTGTTGGCGTCGGCCGCCGCTCAATCCATCGGTCATGTCTCCTCCTTACTTGAAATACCGACTGTCCCCAGTCGGTCCGGGGTCCGGTCGAGCGAATTCTAGAACTCGGCGCGTGTGTGGCGTGAGATGGCGGTGGCGGTGCAACTAAATTTGACAGCGCGTCCTGTTCTGTTTTAAGTGACGGCTCCCTGCTCGGCTCCTGTGTCCTTTCAACCACCATGGCTACCACCGTCACCGACTTCAAGCGCGTCTTGCGATACTTGACGACCGACTACGTCCGGTGGTGCCAACTTTCCGACGACGCCACTCGTGAAGAGCGTTCTGAGGCCCTCGAGGACATCCGGGACGGCCTGGCTGCGCTTCGCAAACAAGAGGCGGGCCCTGGACGGTTGGAATGGCGGGAGGAGCAGGAGGCGTTAGCCCTGATATGGTCGCGCATAAAGGATGACGGGGAGTGGGCGACAAAATTCGCGGACCTAGAGCCCGAGGTACATTCGTTTTGGCCTGTTGGCGTGCTGGTACTGACTTGGTTTGGTCTCCCTACAGGACGAGTACACCCGCCGGAGGCGCGAACGACGCCTTCTAGTGGGGACATCTCGAGGCGCTGGAACTGCGCCACCGGCCGGTCCCGGGGGGTTTGGAGGGGGACCGCCAGTCGAGACGGTTCGTGCGGCGGCATTGGGGGCGGAGCAGGCGCGCAGTAGTGGGGAAGCAACCGTCCCGCCGGTCATGGGGCAGGTGTCGTCGAGCGTCCCTGCGACGCCGTCGTTAAAAGGGAAAGGCAAGTCTCGGCGTCCCTTTGTCTATGTGCCTCGCATGTCCGTCGGCGGAGGGTCTCGTACCACGGGTGGCGCTGAGGCTTCTCGTCCGACTCCGCGACCTCGTCGCGAGCGTGAGTCCGCTCTCCGTTCGGGGCTTGCTTTTTTTTTGTCCGGTTAGTGGCCGGCCACTAACTAACTTGGTAGGTACGACGCCTGTTGTCAATGAACCGGCCGAGGCGACGACTTCGGGTCGCAAGCGCAAATGCGATGTCGCTGACGACGGGGAAGGGTCGGTGGTTGAGGTCTTGGAGGAGGAATCGGGAAAGGGCAAGAGGAAGCGGCGTGCGGCTGGTGACAAGTGGCTCGGGCACCTCGAGGAGTTCAAGAGGAAATGCCCCGAGCACGTGGTGCGCGATGTGGTGGTAAGTCGTCGGTTCTGGTTTTGGCGATCGTCGGGCGTTTTTTAACTCTTACCAGTGCGACCGTTGCGTGGACTCCGGAGTCGATTGCCTCCAGAAGCCTGGCGTCAGTCCCTGCGCGCTGTGCAAGATACATGCCAAGAAGTGTGAGACGACGCGCGATGGCGTCCCGATCGCCGTTCCTAGAGCTTCGGGTTCGCGGCCGCGACGCCGAAATATCTCGCGTTCTGTTGTCGAGGACGCCGAGGAGAAGCCCGACGTGACGCCCGCGTTCCCGGTGCGTCGTTCTCCCCAACCGTTCTTGGCGGATCCGCAGGAGCGCGAGCGCGAACTAGCGGTGACCGCTCACCGCCTCGCGATGTTCCAGGTCGCCGGTTCCGCGGGAATGGGCGCGGGCTTCTTATCGCAGGGGGCGCTACCTCAGGCGGAGGCTCTGCTTCGCAATGAGGACCTGGACAGCCTGGGTTACATGGCGTCGACGGCGATGATAGACAGTTTCGGCCTTGCCGATGTCGACCGCGCTCTGTTTTCGCGCAACGCTTTCCTCCGTGCCCTGGTGCAGGAAGCGCAGATCCTGCAGTCCCAGCAGGAAATAACGCGATGGTCATTGCGACAAGTTTATCTGCAAGTCGAAGGTACGGTGGACGCGTTGAGGAGGTTGAGAGAGCGGCGCTCGGAGCTGGTGGAAGGGATGGCGGGCGCGTCTGGCTCCAGTGAGGGGAGCGCTGTGAGCACCGACGACGAGGATGCCGAGGGCGAAGGCGAGGGCAACGAAGTAGAGGAAGGCGACGACGGTGTGGAGGAAGGCGATGTCGTGATGGGTTGAACGAGCGTCGTGGGGTGTCGGTCGGTCGGAGCGCGCTTGGTGTCTTGGTCGCGCGTCCGGCCTTTCTTTTGTTTTATTTTTCTTTCGATATCTCTGCGTGTTTCGTTTGGAGGCGGTCCTAAAATTGGACTGCCGCGCAATATAGTATTACCGGCCTGGTTTTTGGTCTCGGACCGAATTAAGTGAAATGTAAGTCGGAGTAAGCGATTGGGTGGAGTTTTGTTAAGTCTGAACATAATGAATCGGGAGCCCGATCGGTGGTCGGCAGGAGGTCGGAACTGAGAAAATCAGGGGCATAGGTCGTCGGTATATTCGTTCGGTCGAGCGGTGTGTGTCGGTGAGAAAGGTACTAATGAAAGGAAGGGGTATACGGTTTCGCGGGATGGCGATTAATTTTGCTCCTCTTCCGCCTCAGAGTCGTCGTCTACGACTCCGGGTCGGTCTTCGTCATCGGTGATCGTCGTCGCCTCTAGTTCTCTGAGTCGTCTGGTGTCTATATCCAGAGCGCTATCGGGTAGGAGGATATTGGTTCGTGCGAAGTAAGGGGTGAGTCGGAATGCTGCTACAGGCCGGTGTAAGACGGTGCCATCCAGTTCGCAGAGGATGTAGGCGCCTCCACGGTTGCGTGAGATCACGACAAGTGGTCCTAGGTATCTAGACCTCATTTTGCGGTTGAGCGACTTCTCGATTTTCGTGTTGCGCATGAGGATGAGGTCTCCGCGTTTAAAGTTATAGTCGCATAAGGTTCTGGCGTGTTTAAGTTCAAAGTGAACTGCCGCCTGTCGTCGTGCCGCGTATATGTCTGAATGCAGTCGCTCTAGATCGGCCGCTCGTTTCTGTAGGGCGATCGCGCGACGTGTCAAAAGGTCGGTGGAGGACAGGATAGAGTCGGGCGGCGGTTGTAGGTATGTGGCTTCAATGATATCAAGTGGGAGAAGGGGTTGGGTTCCTGTCGCGGCGTAATAGGGAGAGCATCCCATTCGCTTGCGGACCGTGACGCGTTCCGCCCAGAAGACTATATAAGCGGATTGCGACCATTTGCTTTCGTTTCTGTCAGCGGCTTTGAAAAGGGATTGTCGGACGTCAAAATGGGATCGCTCGACGAGTCCGTTGGCTCTAGAGTTATAGCCCGAGATTCAAATATTGTGTATGTGGTATTTCTTTGTGAGGTGTTCGGCGGCTTTGATGAAAGCTGGACCGTTGTCGGTTACGATTTCGCGCAGTCCGCCCCACCGGCAGACGATGTCTTCATACATCCAATTGCCGAGGGTGCGACTGTTTTCCTTTTGGAGCGCGCGCCATTCAGGAAAGTGAATCAAGGAGCAATGACCTTGGACAATGTATTTGAAACCATTCGACGGCGGTAGGTGCATAGTGTCGATGTACATTTTTGCAAACAGTGGCGCAGGTGTCGCAACGACCAGGGGAATCAGGACCTTGGTCGTTTGCTGGATCTGGCATATGTGACACCATCTCCTCCTTACTTGAGATCTGTGCCATGGCGAAGATCTGTCGGACATGCAAGGGCGACGGCGGTTGCGGCAGTGGTTGGATAATGTGCATGAGGCCTTGCATCCGATCGACCCAATCCTCGAAGTCGGCTTCTTCTGCGTCATAGTTGTCGGTCGGGTCGTCGGGTTGACGAGGGCGACGAGATGATCCGTCGGGTCCATGGAACGTTCCTTTAACGTGGACGAGCTCGAAGTGGAACATGAGGACGGACACGATCCACCTGTTTATGGAAGCTGATGGTTGAATATCGGGGTTGGAGAGCATGCCTTTAATGTAGCGCGCGTCGACTTCGACGACTAGGTTGCGGACGCCTATAACGTACAGTCGCAAAGCGCCAAGCGCCCGAAATAGGCCGTAAAATTCGAGTTTTGGTTGAGAGAATCGTGATTCGCGGTCGTTCAGTGTAATGGAACCGAACCGATTGTATCTGCGTCGTTTCCGATCGACGGGGTCGGCTTGACAGAGGTAGAATCCGACTGCGATGTGGGAAGTGTCGACGGCCAGGATGACGGGGTCGTCCGAGGCGTAGTCGATAGGTACGAGGGGTTTCGCTTCTGCGATCGCCTCAACGATGTCACGTTGCGCTGCGATCTGGTCGGGGCCGAACTCGAAGACGGCATCCTTGCGGGTTAGTTTGACGAGGTGGTGTGCGCAATGAGCAAAGTTTTTGACGAATATCCTGAGTACTCCGACCGTTCCTAATAACGCGCGTAACTCCGATAGGGTGGCGCACGACTTCCAATTACGCAGCAAAGCAAGTCGGTCTGCGTCGGGTATGCGACCATTGGGCGTGCAGACGTGCCCAAGGACTTTAAATTGCGGGGCGCATAAAACTAGCTTCTTGCCAGAGAAGGTGCCGCTGCAGTACTTCATGCGCTGAAGGATTCGGTTGACGTCGTTGAAGAATTCCCAGATCGCGAATCGCACGTCGGCATTGGCGGGGTGTGTTTTTGGTAATCCTGTGTCCGGGTCGGGGTACCAAGTTGCTGGTCCCTTTATAGCAGCGTCATCGATATAAGGCAGTGTATAGTCCGGGATCTCCGGTTGCAGGATGTGAGTGACGTCGTCGTGGAAGATTGGGACGGAGTTGGTCCAGCCCATAGGTAAGGTGACTAGGCGTAACGCGCCGAAAGGTGTTTGGAAAGTGGTAAGGTCGCGCGACGATGGTGCGATTAGCCGTTCGTCGTAGCCGACAAACAGGTCTAACATTGCGCCACAAATGCGACCGGCGAATTGTTCAGCGACATGGTCTGGTATCGGAGTGACACCCGAGTGTCGGATGGTTACTCGGTTGAGCGGTTCGAGGCTGTGGACGAGGCGGAATTTGCCATTTTTCTTTAGAGTGCAAAACCAACGCGATCGGTAGCTGGAGTTGGACGGTTCGTAAACGCCGGCGGCGAGTTTAGTTTTGATAATGTCGCAAACTTCATCGTAGATGCCAGGCGGTATGGGGATATTTCGTTCGATCCAGGGTGTATGTGCAACGACCGGGATATCGATGGGGGGAAAGAAATCCGACCGAAAACTACCGCGCTCGGAATCGTCCCATGCGAACGCGAGGTTCTGTTTACACATGAGGTCGTGCATAATGGCGCGTTCGGCGGGTGTTAGGAAGTCCGGGTGTTCGCGGTCTAGGTCTTCCTTTCGTTCTAGGGTGTAGCGGCCTGTGGGTTGAAAAGGTGGCGGGTTGGGAACCAAGGTCGGCATGTTGGCGAGAGGATCGCCTAATATTTTGTGTTCGATTCGGAAGTGGTCGGGACAGCTTGCTACGATCGATCGCACTTTTTGCGCTACTGGTTTGTACTTCTTTTTGGTTTGTACGCCTTTAATTTTCACAACGAAGGCGTCGGTGGCGGCGTTGGTCAGGGATTGGGTGTGGCGTCCACTATGGCGCTCGTGGTTCGGTAAAATAGTGCAGAGGGTCGTTTGTTCAAGAGGGGTAGAGCTGGTATTAACGGATTGGTCGGCGATTGCTGGTGTGGTTAGTTCGGATGCCGCGACGTAGAGTGAGGCTAGTTGCGCGTCGTAGGTGGCGTCGCTATTAAATTCGGTCGGTAGTTCGCAGAAAGAAAGGACAGTCGGGGTATAGCTTAGTGGGTCGTACTCGAGGAGGAGTGCAAGATCGCCGTGATCTCGACTTATTTCCTCGAGAGTATACGAAAATTTACGTCGGTCTTGGGGCGGCGACGTTGTCCGCGCGCGAAGGTTGGTATCGCGATGACCTCTCGAGTGTTCGGGTCGGTGATGGTTATGATCGTATCGTCGGCGGATCTCGTTTTCACGTTAGAGCAAGTAAGTACGTCGAACGGGCGGCCGAGGAGTATATCGTATGCAGGATTGCGAATGGACGTGCATTTGGAGGTAGAGCGTGACCTCTCCTATCGTACAAGGTACGTTTCGTGCTAGACCGAGCGACGGGTCGGTTGTTCCGTTCGCTGATTGCATCTGCAGCACTATAGTTGGGTCGTATTTGACCCCTAGTCCATGGCAAACTTCTTCCGACATGGCTATGATCTGGCACCCGCTGTCGACGATGCTTTCTATCTGTTCTCTCGCGTCGACCATTATCATGATCGATCTGAGTGCATGCGATTCCATTGCGACGATCAGTCGGTCCGGATGCTCGCCAGGTAGTAGTGTCTGGTAATACGTGTTGTAGATGTCGCCGGTGACTAGCGCTCCGGGCGGTGGCGTCGCGTTGTCGCTGTTGGATTCGCAAGGCAGTGCGTCGAGTTCCTCAATGAACGCCGACGTGGGGACTTCTTGGTATACCGTTGTGAGGTTGCCGGCGACGATACGCTTTGGTGTATTAGCTTCCCTAAACTTTCCGCGAACCTCTGGCGCTACCCCGCAGAGTTCCCGAACTGTGACCGGTATGGTGGCATCGAGTGCGCGTTCGAATAGAGTCGTTGATTTGGTTGGATCTGTAATGGGCGCCTGCGTGCGGTACGCACTGTCGGCTTTCGCCTTCTCCGTGGCGGCTAAGTTTCGCGTGGTAGGGGGGATGTATCGGTTCTCAGGAATGTTAGAGAAAGGGTGTACTGGAGTCTGGTCGCGGGCATTGCCTGTGGCGTCAGTCTTGGTACTGGGGATCAGAGGTATGTTGGACGGTGGCGGGGGAGCCTTGGCTTGGCCTTTCGTCGCGTCCGAGACGGGCTGCGACGCGGGCGCTGACTTGTTGACTGGTGCGATCCTTGGTTGGTCGGCGCCTTGAACGGTTTCGACTGTGACGGGTCGCCTTTGCGGTGCGCGGCTAATAAGTTCTACGCCGTCGAACACCTCTTTCCTTGCGCGCAGGGTGTTGAGTTCTCGTTCTAACACGATCATGTGATCCTCGATTTTCAGGTCATGGTCGGTGACGTCGTTAAACTGGAGGATTTCCAACATCATGCTTTCGGTCGGGTTCGCGTTCGCTGATAGCTGTCCTGTCGCCATTTGGCCGGGGTTGCACCTGTGCCACTCGTCTAACTTGCCTTTTATGTATCGACCTGGAGTTCCCGCCGGTATGCGCGCGCCGCTTGGTAGGCCTATCTTGTTGTCGTCGGTTCGTCGGCAGCGTCCTTCGGTCGCGTATGTTTGATGTATGGGACAGTTAGGAATATAATGTCCTTCACCACCGCAGAAGTGGCAGTTGTCATTAGGTGACTGATTCGGTCGGCCGCCGTCGCTTCCTTTGTCTTGTCCTAGGCGTTGGATATGTTGTTCCAACAAGTTGATTCTTTCGTAGAGCTCTTCCAATTTGAGGGGCTGTCCTGTGTTATGCGACTTGGTCGCGCCCGTTAACGACCCGCTTGGCGTGATCGTAATTTGTGGGGGCGCGCCCGGTGGCGCTTCCTGTCGTTGGCCGGCGTTTGTTCCGTGGAGGATATGTTCAGCCGCAGCGCGAACGGTTTCCGTGGCGTAGGGGTTGTCGGGATGGTGGTTCGGGTTTAGGATCTCGAGTCTGCGATGGATCTTTGACCATAGATCGGACTGGAACGCGCGACGGAATTGGCGGTCGCGTTCGTTTATCGAAAGTCGGTTTTTGCTGACAAGGAACTGGGTAACAGAAAGGAACTGTCGGTAATATTCCCCGAGGTCACTATTCGACTGGATCCCGAGTCGGTGTCATTCTCTGATCAGGTAGTCGAGGTCGGCCATTGAATACTTTCTTTCTTCGCTTGCGCCTGGGTAAAGCGCCATTATCGCTTTTCGCCAATCGTCGTATGTGGTACCGACTGCGAACTCGTCAAGTTGCTCCCACAGATCCGCGGTATCGATGTCGGTGTATCGCGTAGTGTGCATTTTCTTCTCTTGTTCATCTACGACGTTACACTCGATGAAGAGATGATTTAAGTCCGAGAAATATCGGCGCAGTTCACGTGCGCGTTCGGGCACGAACGTCAGCGCCGAGCTTTGTCCGCGTGCGGGCATCGGCTTTATAATGATTGGTGGTTGTGCCATGATAGATGGTATTGGTTTCGGGATAGGGGACGGGGAGGGGGAATACGACGGTGAAGAAGAATCTGAGATTTCTGGGGTCGCGGGCGATAGATAGGGGAGTCTAAATTCAACTCCTTGATCGGTGGTAGGAGGTTCCGACGCAAAGGGGTCGAAAGCTAGGTCGGGTTGCGCGGTTGGTTCGGGGAGCGGTGTTTGATCGGTCGGGGTAGGCGACGGTAGTGTCGACGAAGGGCTATAGAAGAGCGGGCTGAGGTTGTTATGGATCGCGCGGTGTGGGGTTACTGAGCGGAAGAACGGGGAGAGCGATTCGGAGTCGGTGTCGGCTTGTCCGAGAGCAGCGCGAATTTCGGCACGGAGGGTTCGGGCTTTAGCTTCTTGTCGGGTTGCGGGCGGAATGGTCGACGAGTCGTAGATTTTTATGAACAAGAGGAATGAGGTTGCGTGTTCGGCGGTGGCTTTTAAAACCCTCGCGGTGGGCTCCAGAATGATAGAGCTAGAAGGCCTGTAGGTGCTGTGCACAACAACAAAACAACTAACAACTATGGGGGGCGAGAAATGTTAAAAGTTCCCAAACACGCGAGTGTGCAGGGCTTGTAAGGGTTGTTTGACGAAGGTAAGAGACGATCCGACTCGTGGGGGCGATGGAACGCGACGTTCCCGAGTGGAACGGGTCGGCGACGCGACTTTTGGGTGTCGGTCGTGCGACAACGAGACGAACGAGGTTAATACGGAGAACTCACGGGTTCGGGCGACGAGTACGAGGCGACAGAGACGGCAGTTACGAGATTTACGACAGTGGCGACGGTTTATACGATGAGGACGGTGCAGAGACGACAGAGACGACGGTTTCGAGCTATTCACTCTGAGTGTGAGGGAAAATACGGGCTGTAATTCACTGGGGGAAGTAGGTAATACATGGGTATGTTTTTATACTACACGACCGACTCGCCTCGCGCGAGCCGGCGAGGCAGGTGTTTTACTGGTTTATTGGGAGAAGCACCGCCAAGCTTGGTACCGCGCGACGCTTTTTAGAGAGTGTGGCGCTCTTCGGCTCGGCAAAGGGGCTTTTGATCGGCTCGAGGCGTCGGGTCGGATGTATGATCGGTGGTGGCTTTGCGATCGGTAGTGGCTCTTGGGTGCGGGACTCCGTGGTACGGCCGGATCCCTCCTACGACTGGCTGGGCAACGGCGTTCCCTAAGATCATTTCAAATCGGGTTTGGTTGTCGCCGGGTTGAGACCTTGGCATACCAACGTGCGCGGTCGTTGACAGGTTATACGGCGTTCCGTGCTCCGTGCGCCCAGAGAGGAGAACTGGCGTTTCAAGTTACTTTGTCTCTTGGTCGGTGCGTCGGTCGTTTGGTTGTATTGTCGGTCAGTCGGTCGTATTGTCAGTCGGTTGGTTTAGCGCTTTGATCGCATTCGGGGCCGTGTTCGTTGTGGCGCAGCGGTTGATGTCCGTATTATGGGCAGGTTTGGTGTACAGTGCGGGACGGTGCCCATCAGTGCTCCTCGCCCCCTCCAGACATTGTGGAGCCCAGGACGCGCTCCCCATCCCCTTCAGACACTGTGGAGCCGAGGAGGCGCTCCCCATCCCCTTCAGACACTATGGAGCCGAGGACACGCTCTCAATCCCCGGACCCAGGTTGGCCCAAAATTCTGGCATCTCTCAAAAAAAGGCCCGCTCTGCCCCCACCGAAGGTGTCGAAGTCAGAAGCACCCAAAAAACGAGCAGTCCGTGCCACTAAAAGCACTCCACTGCAGCCCGACGAAGAGGAACCGGCTGCAGGCCGTGGGCGCTGTACACGCAAAGCGGCTACTACGAAGGAGGTTTTACCGTTGACTGTCGATAAACATGGCAATCGGACGAAGGATGCGAATGGAAATCCCGTCAGGGGGAAGCGTAAGGCCAACAGTAAAACCTCATGGTAAGTCGTACATGCAAATATCAGAGGTACTTCAAAACTCATCGCTCTCCAGTGGTACGAAGAAACAAAAGACTTAGACACGAGAGGGCTTCGTAAATTGTATCTACGTAATAATGGCTCCTCACTCGTAATAATAATCTTGCGTGACCTTTCTGGTACTTCTATGTGGTGCGGCTTTGAGAGCCCCGTAAGTTTCCCTCCCTTTCACTGCTATATAGATAGCGCATTGTGGAAGTGCTGGCCCTCGCGAAGTTGCGACGAATATTTTGATGACAAATAACTGTTTATCTATTCCTTGAAGATTCCGAAACCAAAGGTTTTTCATCGCACATCCTGTACCGCGTTGATGGGCATGCATGCACAATCAATTGTCTGAATTTTTATGAGGAAAAAAAAACATATCATCATTGTTTCATTATATGCGAGATTTGCGGCTGAAGCAATCAAGGACGCTATTGTCCAACCAGTATTTTTCTTTTGGGGCAAAAAAACATATCACTATTATTTTATTCTAGGTGAATTTGCAGCCGCAACATTCAAGTAGATCTATTTTGAGCTGAATGGATCGTAAAAAACATGTTATTTATAGATATGTGGTGGATGGAGAAGATCCAGGAACGGCGCTCGGTTGACGAGGCTTCGATTGCGAACAAATAAACAATCCGCCCCGACAGGTCCCAACCCGCCCACGACGAGCAAAGGGTGCGCGCGCGCCCGACCAACCGGCAAGGTAGACCTGCGTGGGACATTCTCACGTGTCAATCTGTAGCGACAGCTCTGTATTAACAATGCGTCACTTGTGCTTACAGGTCCTTCATTAATGAAAATGACTGTACAGCCTGACATGAAAGCACTCAATGTAAGCTTCCACATCCCTCTCTCTTGCAACCCCCATACCCCCACCCCTCAAGTTAATCTACCACACCGCACCTTACCACTCCGCCCCACTGACCATGAACACACCCCACTTTCACAACCGTGAGTTCCCCATTCCAAGTATGTATATGTATTAACCACTCACCCACGCCTTCTGTCATCTGCGCCCCCCTCCCCTCCTCCTTCGGCCTCCACAATTCACAGGAGGCGTAGAAGAAGCCGCGCGCGAGCTCTACGCCGTCGCCAACGCCTACTGCGCCAATACCGACGCCTCCATGTACCGTGCCCTGCAGGGCTACGACCGCCTCATGGATATGGAGGGCGCCGTGGACCCGCAGTTCATTGCACAGGTCAGGCGCAGTCGAATTTCGTGCTACCTTAGTTTGAGTGCGTCCTCCTCTTCCTTCTTCCTTCCTTCCGTGCTGATGTGCGCGGAAACCTTCTTTTTCATAGAATTAATAGACGAAATAGAGAGAGACCTGGATTATGTGTTTGCTAACCCTGTCGTTCCCATCATCACCACGACGACGTCGACGATGTCGCCTCCCGCACAGAAGTGGCGCTCACGCCTCCGCTTTTGGCGTCCTTGATTTCGACTCGGAGCACCTGAGTCGGTGGGGATCATTGTATAATTTCTTTATCTTTCTCCTAATGTACAGAACTCCTAATGTGTCTTACCTTATAATTGTTATACCTTATACAATGCATGATTTGCAGTGCATGCGACCCACTCGCTTTGCGCACCCCCTGATACTATGACATTCGCTATATGAAAGTCTCTGCGTACTGTAAACTTCCACATCCTCTCATATAGATCTCCACCCCCACCCGCCAAGTTAATCTACAGCACAATCTTATCACTCCCGAGTCCACGTATGATTTATACATAAAGTATAACGTCTTGACCATGACCCCGTAATAATAGGGACCACCAAGCTTCGCGATCGCACGACGCTCCATGCATCGCCGACCCACTCATACCTATCGCACCTCCACCCCCCAATATCACCCTATAAAAGCGGCGCCCCGAGCCACAGAATCACAACGTTCTTCTCTCATCACATCCGAATCCCCCACAACCTTACCACACTGCACCTTACCACCCCACCCCACTGACAATGAACACACCCCACTTCTACACCAACCGTGAGTTCCCCATTCCATGTATGTATTTCACTACTCACCCACGCCTTCTGTCTTCTCCCCCCTTCGGCCTCCACAATTCACAGGAGACGTAGAAGAAGCCGCGCGCGAGCTCTACGCCCTCGCCAACGAGCACTGCGTCAGAAATGACGCCTACCTGCACGTCGCCCTGCAGAGCTACGACCGCATCATCGAAATGGAGCCTGAGGGCGCCGCGGACCCGCAGTTCATTGCACAGGTCAGGCGCAGTCGGATTTCGTGCTACCTTCGTTTGAGTGCGTCCTCCTCTCCCTTCTTCCTTCCTTCCGTACTGATGTGCGCGGAAATCTTCTTTTTCATAGACTTGGAAGACAAAGCAGAGAGGGAGTTGGATTATATGCTTGCTAACCCCGTGCCCATCATCTCCACATTGACCTTGACGTCGACAACGTCACCTCCCACACAGAAGTGGCCCTCACGCCTTCGGCGTTGGGCGTCCTTCAGTTCGACTCGGCATAGTACCTGAGTCGATGGGGATCATTGTATAATTTCTTTATCTTCCTCCTAATGTACAGAACTCTTAATGTGTCTTACCTTATGATTCTAATATATTTAATTTAAGTATGGTGTGCAGTGCGACTCACCCCCTAATGACATCCTATTTGTTATATGAAAGCCCTCGCGGATAGTAAGCTTTCACATCCCTCTCTCTTACAACCTCCATACCCCCATCGGCCAAGTTAATCTACCACACCGCACCTTACCACCCCGCCCCACTGACCATGAACACACCCCACTTTCCCAATCGTGAGTTCCCCATTCCAAGTATGTATTGTTCACCACTCACCCACGCCGTCTGTCTTCTTCCCCCCCTCTTTTGGCCTCCACAATTCACAGGAGCTGTAGAAGGAGTCGCGCGTAAGCTCTACGCCCTCTCTAACGACCACTGCACGAGAACCGACGCCTCCCTGTACCGCGCCCTGCAGTACTACGACCGCCTCATGGAAATGGAAAGCGCCGCGGACCCGCAGTTCATTGCACAGGTCAGGCGCAGTCGGATTTCGTGCTACCTTCGTTTGAGTGCGTCCTCCTCCTTCTTCCTCCTTCTTCCTTCGGGAGTCCTTCCTGCCGTGCTGATATGCGCGGAAACATTCTTTTTCATAGACTTGATAGACGAAATAGACAGAGAGATGGATTATATGTTTACCAACCCCGTCGTTCCCCTCATCACTGCAACTTCGACGTCGACGACGTCACCTCCCGCACAGAAGTGGCGCTCAAACCTCCGGCGTTTCGCGTCCTTGATTTCGGCTCGGAGCAGGGCCTGAGTCGGTGGGGACCATTGTATAATTTCCTTATCTTTCTCATAATGTACAAAACTCCTAATGTGCTCACCATATATTTGTGATATCCTATTTAATGCATGTTTCGCAGTGCATGCGACCTACTCACTTTGCGCATACACCCCTCAATATCATCATATTTCGCTATATGAAAGTCTCTGCTCACTGTAAACTTCAACCCTCGCCGAATCCTACTGCGGCATGAGAGAGCTGGATTATTTGCTTGCTAACCCCGTCTTGCCTACTATCGCGACGACTCAGACGCCGCAGCGGCGTTTCGCACAGAAATGGCGCTCCCGCCTCCTCCGACGCTGGGCGTCCTTCGATTTCAATTCGACTCGGCGTAGTACATCCTGAGTCGGTGGGGACCATTGTATAACTCATTTCTCATTTTTTTTCATCTTCCTGTGGCTGAAAATGTACGGAAACTCCTAATGTGTCTTACCTTTCAATTGTATCTGGTTTATAGAGCATGCGACCCACTCATCCACCCCCTAATGTCATCCTATTTCCCACATAAAAGCCTTCGTGAAATGTATAAGCTTCCATATCCCTCTCCCTTACAACCCCCACGCCCATCCTCCCCCCACCGACTGGGAATAGCACAGGAATTCTCCTTATCATCCCCACGCAATGCCGGTCGACAAGCTCCGCGAAGCCTACAACCTCGCACACGCGATCGCAGCACACGGCGACCTGCACGTCGCGCTCACCGCCTACAGCAAGATCATCACCGCGCTCGAGGTCGAGGTCGAGGTCGAGCAGGATCACCACCTCCGCACCCGCCTCCGCACCCGCCTCCGCACCCGCACGCGCGCAAGGGACCCGGGCCTGATCAGGCAAGCAAGACGCTGTCGGATATCGTGTTACCTCCGTCTGAGTGCGTCCTCCCCCCAAAACAAGAAAGAGAGAAACTACTAATTCTTTGTTTGCGGGGTTTGGGAATAGATATGATGGATGAAGCGGAGAGGGAGCTTGATTATATGCTGCAGAACCCTGCCCCCGCGTCGGCCCCGGCACTCACTGAGCGCCGCCATTCGGACGGTGAAGGAAAGACCTGGACTTGATGAAGGGTTGGGATGGCTCCTGCGCACTGTATGGCATGTAGCATGTAGCCTCGATGCTTTGTTTCATTATTGATGTAACAGTTTTCCGTTGTCGATGGCTGATTTCAACCCGTATCGCTGCTAGAAATCGAATATGTTGATTCTAACGTCAGGCGAGGGCAAAGTCCTGTTGATGCGTAGCTTGTCGATGAGACGAAACGGGGTGCCAGTGCTGAGCTGCGCTGAAAGATTGAACGAACAGTATCGCGATAGCGTGGTGTGACCAGAGAACAAGCATGATACGAGACGACAGGCTCGCGAAGACGTAAAGCAGCGAGAACTAGACAGCAGGCAGGTTAAAAGTTACACTTAGGGTTCCGCGTTCGAGGTCCTCCTAGATCTGGACTCTGTACATCGTGGAGGCAGAAGTAACAGGCTCTTCGATGATGAGATAACGAGATTGAGAGAACTCTTCAGAGTGTGTACGTAGCATTTTCGGGGTTCGAAGATCTGGCAACCATGTGTGCGCGCGCGGGAGGGCGACGTTGACACGTACAGGAAGTGGTCTGCGGTCTGGGTCAAGAGGCCTAGAAGTAGAAAGACGAAGACCTTGGCGGGTCTGAGCTTGAGCGTTCTCTGCTGTGTATCTGGCGCGGTTCAGACGATCGGGAAGGGGTGAAGGCAGCTTGCATTTCCTGGGCAGGGCGCCTCGTTCTCGTTCCATCATCTAAGTGAAGGCGGTGGTGTGCGGTGGGGGGGACCCAGTGTCAATGGAGATAACGAAGTTGCGATACAATTGTTCCGAAAGGACGCGACGTTGACAGAGTGTGAGAGGCACCGCCGCCGCACAGGGGCTTTCCCGGCACGCACGTATCAAATCGCCGTCGTGCGAGCCTCGAGGTCGAGTCTAGGAACTTAGAGGGTGCGTGTTATATTTAGAGTTTGGTCATGATCGTTGTCGATTGGTTCCGCGGACGCGGGAGAGCCCGGAGATAATTGAAAATATTGTCATATAGCAGGGATCCGGGTGGGGCTCGGAGTATCGAGTCGCCGAGAAAATTGCAATGGCAAGCTTGAAAAAAAAACATGATTTGATATTGGAAAGGGCGAGGTCGACGTGGTGAATCTAGGGATGGAGGACAGGGCTGGGATAAAATGGAAGAAGTGGCGCCACGAGTATAAAAGGGAGATTACGTCAGGTGGGGATCAACTTTTGCTTCTTTCCATGCAGAAGTGAGACAATACGCGGTGAGACAGCTACACAGCACGTCGTCGGACGAGAATCAAGTCCAACATGTCTAGCAGCGGTGAGTGGAAGCCTTTTCTGTATTCAGTCCGGGAGGAGGGAGGGATAAACTTGCTGCCGCAGCATGATCGGCGCCTAACGCTAGCCACGCGCTGACGTCGTTTTTTACACCACTTCTTCCTTGCTTCTCCTCGTTGTCTATCCTCTTGTCTCTCTTCTGCTCTACTCCACCTTTCCTTTTGTAATGGCAGCCACTCAGACCAGCACATCTGGCCTTGTTCCCCCGCCGAACACCACCTCGGTGACTTCAACTGGTGCTCCATCTTCCCCCCTTCATGTCTTCATCGTCCACCTCCTCCACTTCCTCCTCCCTCCTCCCCACCTCTTCTTCTTCTTCCTCTCTCGCGATCTCATCAGAACCAACTGACTTATCCACCTCTTCCTCTTTCACAGGCCCTACCTCTGCGCCAACCATCGCTCCTCCCACCAGCGCGCCGCCCACGAGCCCGCCCTCCTCATCCCCAACGACCACCACTCCCTCATCATCCTCAACTACCACCCCTCCTTCATCAAGCGACACCTCCTCCCCTCCCTCGTCGACGCCCACCTCGACTGAAACAACACAAATTTCGACCACCACCGAGACTACATCGGAATCACACACCTCCGTGCTCACAACTCCCAGCACCTCCGTGATCCAGACCACCTCCGTGTACGCACCCCGATCTCCATCGTTTGCATTATTTTTCTAACCTCCTACAGCGGCACCTCGGATGGCGTGATATACACCACCGTCATTCAGATGACAACGACACTTGCTCCCGGCAGCATGGTCACCGTGCCTCCCGCGAACAACCAGTCGGGAGGAGCAAATGTAGGCGCGATCGTGGGTGGAGTCGTTGGAGGTGCGCGTCATTCTGTCTCCCAAAAATCCTTATCCGAAGCGTCATCGCAATCCACCCTTGACATTTAATTACGTTCAACGCGCCACTTTCTTTTTCTTTTACTCCCCCAAGATCCCGCGATCGAATCCCACTCCCTAGCGTTCTTTTATTCTCACATTGACTCCACCTCCATAACTTCCTAAACTCGAACTAACTCATCTTTGCATTAGGCGTCGGCGGTGCCCTCCTCCTCCTTCTCCTCCTCCTCTTCGCGCTCCGCCGGCGCAAGCGGAATCGCGAAAAGCTCATGTTCGACGGCAACTTTGACCCCGCGCGCGTCGTCCCCGCCACCGCCCCCAACATCACCCTCGACGACGACGACCTCCTCAACGACGACGGTATGGGCGGACGCCTTGGCTCGGGCGTAGGAGGCGTCGTGTCACCGTTCAATGTGCCGCCGTCGCATGCACATACTGATATGTCAACCAGTCCGACGGCCCCGGGGAGTCCGGAGATGCGTCAGCATCATGCGTTGGCAGGGGTTGGGGTGGGTGCGGCGTACCCGCAGCAGCAATATGGGGAGCAGTACGGGTACCCCGCGCAACAGCAGCAGGGGGGTTATTACCCGTACCCCGGCGGTGACCCGAACGCACCACCGCAAATGCAGCAGCAGCAGCAGCACCTCCCGAACCCGTACGGGCCCTACTCTCCACCGGGCTCGGACGCAGGCACGGGCTCGAGTGGGAGCGGGTACGCGTACCATGGGATGCAGCCGCAGAACCCGCAGGGGCAGGGGTACCCGGGCATGGGCGTGGTGGCGGGCGCAGTAGGGACGGGGAGTGGGAGCGTGTCGAGCCAGGGACAGAGTGGGAGGAGCGCGAAGGAGAGGGAGGCGTTTGCGGGGAGGAGGGTTGCGAACCCGACTCCGACGCCGGATGGAGAGGGAAGTGCGGGAGTGGGAGGATCTGGGGCTGGAGGGGTGGGGGTGGATGAGGAGAGGCGGACGGCGTATTTGAGGAGTGGGCCGATTGTGCATCGGGATGGGGGAAGGGTTGATGGGACGCATGGGGAGGAGGAGGAACATGGGGAGGAGCAGGCGGAGATTCCGCCGACTTATGATAGTTTGCCGGTGGCGGAGAGACGGTGAGGTGGTTGAGGTTTGGAGGGGAAGAAAGGAAGATGAAAAAAAAATTGAATGTGGATGAATGAATGAATGAATGGTTGGGGGCGCGCGCGCGCTGCGCTGGTCGCGGCTGTGGCTGTGGAGGGGGCAGGAGGAGGGGGAGGAAATGAAAAGAAAGGAAGGAAGAAAGGAAGAGAATCATGCATCGTAAATCGCAGAGCGATGAACGATCCAAGGCGACGTCTGGCCGCCCCCCCCTCCTCCCCTCCAGTTAACTTTTACGCCCCCCTCCACCCTTACGTTATTCATCCTTCGTTCTTCGCCGCTTGACTTTTTAACATGCATTCCGACTCGAACTCGAATTTGGTGCTTTGTGCGCCTCGTCCATCCCCAGCCCACCCCACCCCAGCTCGATGCATCCTAACCCCAACCTCAACCTAACCACGATTACGCCCAGGATAGGATCGACGACCCCCCCCTAGTTCTTAGTTCTTAGTTCTAGTTATGAAGTTGTACATTTGTTTTCTAACGTATAGATAACGTGTATATAGTAGCTACGTCTCTTCACTTGCTGATTCGTTTCTGTTGCCTCGTTTCGTTTCGTTTCGTTTCGGTGCTATGGAAATCTTAGTTCTTTTTCAATGAATGATGACTGCTGAAGCTCTGAAGCTTGAAGGTGGGAGAACGGTGAAGAAACCAGCACCTCTAGTTTTGTCGTACACATCGATTCGCCTCCCGAGTCGTCGCGGAACAACGACCAAATAAGTGCCCTCCTCGAACGCCATGCAGTTCCGGTATATATAACAGAACATATACAAGGGTTGAACGTTGAACGGCCGGGGTACTCAAGCAAACTGCAACCGCTCCTCCGTCAACCCAGGCTGCAGCTCCCGCGCATCAAACCCAGGGTCCCACGCGCTCTGATACACGCCCAGAACGTTCCACCTAAGATTCACCCGCGCCCTCCCCCGGGCCCCTTCTGACGCCCTGGGCGACTGCGACTGACTGAGACTGGGACTGGGACTGGGACTGGGACTGGGACCAGAGGTTGAGCCCGATGAGGTTTGAGCCGCGCACGTTCAGAATTCCTGGGGGGGATCGGAAAGGGCGGTTTGGTATCCTATGTGGGGGACGTATTTCCCGTATTGGTATCTGCGAAAGTTGATTCGACTCATCAGTAAAGTTGGGTTGAAAGTGGCGCAACAAAAAGAAATGGAAAGGAGAGAGGGGGGGTGGTATTTACCCATTCACATAGATCTGACTTCCCGCGAGTGCACTCAGGACGAGCTGCAAAGCCGCGTCGAACCCTTCTGGGAGGTAGATATCGGAGGTCGCGCGGAAGAACCCGATGGTCCCCCCCCCTCCACGCCGCCCCCCGCCTCCGAGTCCGAGTCCGAGTCGAGGAGGAGGGGGAACGCAGGACCCACTGCGAGTCGTCGAAGCCGGGAAGATGCCACCCCAAGCGCTCGGCGTGCAGCCCGCCCTCGGCAATGATGCCCCGCACGGGATCGAGAGCGTTGCTCTGCCCGCCTGCGTTCCCCGCTAGCGTCCACTTGGAGAACTTCACGGTGGAGGTGTCTGTGTTGTTGTTGTTGTTTGTGGTGGAGGAGACGAGAGAGGCGCCTAAGATCCCGCGCGGGCGAAGCGCGTCTGCGCGCTGGTCGTGCCCGGAGTGGTCCATGACGACGGTGAGGACGTTCTCTCCTCCCTGAGCGTCGCGTTGGGGAAAGGGAGGGTGAGGCTCCCCGAAGCAGCACCCGCATTCCCGGGGAAGCTGCCGATGTACGCGCCGTTAAGCCACGCAGACCAGCAAAAGGCAGTCCCGCCTTGCACGTTCAATGTCGCTGCAGAGGCGCTGCTGCCGGTGAAGCGGCCGCGGAAGATCTGGACCCCGGTGTGGAACCCGTAGTCGTCGGCGTATAATACAGGCAGCGTCTGCGGCTTCGTAGGGTTGGGTGTGGTGGTGTGGTCGGCGACGACCCACGCTGAGTCGTCGTACGCCAAGTGTCGTTCTGGCAGGGCGTCCGAGTCGGAGTATTTCCAGTTTGAGAGTGAGAGTGTGAGGGATTTTTGGAAGGTTGCGGCGTCGAGTTTTGGTTTGGCGAGATGAGCTTTGAGGGTGCCGTATGATGTCTTTTGTGTGGAGATTGTTTTGCCGTTCCATTGGATTTTGGTTACCTTTGAGGGGGCGAAGATCTCGAGAACAGTGGCCCCGTCGAGGTCACCAGCTACGACTGCAGTCGAGTCCGAGATTGCGAGGGACCACACGAGGTAAGGGCCCGTCACGAACACCACCTCGTCCGGAGAAACGATAGGATCATTGCTGAGGCTTGGAGCCCAGAACCGATACGCAAACATTCAAGTGGAGTTTACCCTTTGTGATGGCAGCCATGTCTGTGATGCGAGCAATGAGGCTATTGGAAATTTATTTCATGAGGATTGAGATATTGAACGACCGGATCAGGACAATAAGTTACAAAGAGAGTGACTACTTTTCTCTATTCCGCTGAATACAGATCAGTCACGGTGGGCTTCAGCTGAAGCAATCGTCAGTGTCCATAACGAGCAGATAATATATGTGAGCTTACTTACCCATTCACAAAGGAGCAGCAAAATCACACGTAACTCCTTGTCGGATCTCTCTATGGATTCTCTGCTCAGAGCAATGCCCATAAGCGGTTCATAGTATGTCAGTGTCTCGTTTTGCTCCTTCAAGATGTAGAACTTCCATTTCTCCCCATCAGATAGACAGAAACGGACCTCCGAAAGGCTGGAATGCAAAGCTTAAATTAAGAAGTAAAGCAGGCAGCGTTGACATACCCTGCATTCTTCAGTGCCGCAATTGCTTGACTGACGGCTTCCGGGCTATAGGAGCCGACGCCATCTTCTTTCTGGTGTTTGGCTTCACATACGTACATCTGTCTTGTCGCAGTATTAACTGTGTGGAAGTTGCCCACACCCGGGTAAAGCATCGTTGCTGAGAAGGCCGGTCAAGCTATTTTCGAAACAAACATGATTCATCTAACTCACCTCTGTTGTCCTCCGTATTTTCGTACTCGAAAATAGCATAATCGATACTGCCACTCAACCACAATTTATATTCCGAAACAGGGTCAACGATGTGAACCCCCGCTCCTGGATCAATCTTCATATCTGGATAGATAGCAACGCTTCTCTCAGTGGTCGACATGATCTCCACTAACGCAAACAGTACTGCGTCAATGATCATGCGAAAAGCTCGCTCATACTAGAGCAAATAGTTGCTGAGACGACTGGGCACGAAGGTGAGAATCAATGGGAGACATACAGCGATGTTAATGTGTGCATAGATCTTCTTGACTCGGGAGTATAGATCCAAAACTATTGTCTCAGCCTCTGCGTTCGTTTTCAGCGCCTCCGTTAACTCGGATAATTTCGCATAATTGATAGTGAGTGGTTTCCAGATGACGCCAGCCGCCTTGAGGTCTTGTTCCGAGACCTCTGAGAAAGTCTGTAGCTTTGTTAGTGACTGCACATGACAATAGGAACATGCAGCGTACTAGATCTATGTTACCCTCTAAGATGCCCTCTAGCGCAAGGACATGGTCGGATACAAATGGTTGTACCTGTGCCTCATTTCTTTTTTCAATCCCATCCAAGTCGTCCTTGAGAGCATCGAGACGATTCAGCGCCATCCACACTCGCGACTGCGGGCTGCATTTGCGCCTATGATCAATTTCCTTGAACATGATGATATGGAGATGAGGGTGGTGGCTGAAGCGCTGAGCGCTGAGCACTCAGACAAAGCACATGACGTCACTCCTACTGACGCTCAAATTCAGATGAGGGTGCACGAAATTCAGAGAAAATTTGGGGAACAGATTCCAAAGCTCCGCCGCGAAATCCTAACTCCCGAGATCGCTGAGCAGGAACCTCCGCACTGTTAATCGAGCTCAGGCGTGTTCGGCGGGGAACTCGGACTCGAGGTATATTTCAGTACTTGGTATAAGTTAGCTGGTACTTGATAAGAGTGGGTCGTCGATGCCCAGAGCATCGTGTGATCGTGATACTGATCCCAACTATCAGGGGATATGATGGAGACATAAGTTTAGATGCTTAATATGTCGCAATTCACTGTACAAAGGCGATCCCTTCGTAAGAAATTGCATCTCAACCTCGAAAGGTGCCAGAGGGCTAAATGACAAGTAAACTAGTGTGTCCAAATGCTGTTGACAAAAGTTAAGGTGTCAGCCAGACGTACGACCACGCTACGTGATCCTCCTAGTAGAGAAATCTCGTCGTCTGCTTCTACAAGGCCCTTCGACACCCCATCAACCACGAGCATCCCACTCATCCCCTTCGGAACCCTGAAAAACTGCTTCAGGCGTCGTCACATCCAAGGTAAGTGTCCCCTCGACCCCATCCGGCAGGGTCCAGGCGACGCCGAACCAGCCAAGCGGTGTCTCAAAGCCGCCTTCGGCACCGGGCAACCCCCGTTCACATGTGGCGCAAGCGATTATGTTTTTCCCTGGAGAGACGTGACCGTAAGCCCAAGAACGTAGAATGTTAAGGCTGGTGTTGGGCCTGCGGACCAGCCGTGGGCATGGGACGTGTATGCCGCATCGTAGTTATAACCGCGGTATGACCGATAACTAGAAGAGGCAGGAAATCAGCATATTGTATCGTTTGCTGAGAATGTCTGTTTCCTCTCACCTGAGAGACCCGTTGGCGGTGAACCCTTCGAGAAGTGTACTTTGGACGAGGTTCGTGTACAGCATGTATCCCCAGGTCCTTCTCAGGAGATCAAGCGCCCGGGCGTCATTCCCTGACTCGAAATGTGCTTGAAGCTATGACGGTGGAGGGTCAGCGTGTTCACGACGTGGACATGAGGAGGAGATACCTCAAAGCCACCGATGAACGGACTAATCGTATCCGGAAGCTCTGGAGCGACTGGTCCCAGGTCATTCCAATTCTTCTGCAATCCTTCACTGACCCTATTCGCCTGCGTTTCGGACGTGGTGAGATTATACAGGATGGCGAAGGAATTGGCGTCCTGAGGACACAGTGTCGTAGTCTGGTTATCCCTGTACAACCCCGCGCTCTCAAGCCAGAACGCCTCATTGAACTTCGCCTTGAGCGCGGTGGCGTTCTTTGACCATGCCGAGGAAAGTGCGGTATTGTTGAGGTAGGTTGCAAGATCAGTCGCCGTGGTAAGCACCTGGACGTAAGATATCAGGGCAGCGATGGAAAGAGAGTCCACGATCAAAAGTTACTTTGTAGAGCAAAGCGTTGCCTTCAGCATTATACCCTCCGCCCCCCGGCCTCGCCCAATCGCGCAGGCCAGTGATATTCCAGCAGTGCCATCCACCTTTCCTTCCAGAAACGCAACAGCCCTCGTGTAATTCGTCCACACCTGCTGGAGCCAATCTGTTCAGAAAACAAGTAATAATTGCCTGTGTACAAGTACGAATATAAGGTTACCTTGCCCAGCCGCAACAAGACAAAAAACAACACGGCTCACGTGTTCAAGTACCGATGAGGGTCCATGCATGGTAAGTATCGGACCCCAGCTGGCTGAGAGGCGGTCCCGACTCGGGCAAGGCACCGATTTTGGGATTGATCGCTGCGAACATCGTGGACAGCGCGTTGCGTGTGGGGACCAGAGCATTCATGGAGACGAACTAGGCTGGGACGGCGATTCCCATATCGCCTTGGCACAGAATGAAGGAACGTCAGCAGGGATAATGCAGGAAGAAAGTGGGAGGCATACCAGGCCACACTGCCCTTCACATGCATCAGGACAGCTTCGCCAGTGGATGAGAGAAATGACACACCAATCGCGCTTTGCACCATCTACGATGATGGGCCCTGTTACTCCAACTTGGGGTCGCATTGTTCGCCCAGGCTGATGTCGATTCATCTCGTGAGTCAGAGCAGACTCATGGTGCAAGGGACGACTCACTCCCAGCCGGGGCAAAGGGCACTTTCTGATCGGTATTCAAGGGAACAATATTCGTCTGGACGGTGTAGGCACCGGCGGACCGTACTGGCAACAACTTACGTCAAATAGAGTATGTCGGAAATTTCTGGCCCGGCTTGAAATCCAGCTCGATTATAATTCTCACGGTCAGGTTATGATCTGGATCACAACTGCAATCATGACCGGCATGGCAATCACCGAGTGTTGGTTATATTTGGTCATAACCACGATCATGACCCCGGTCATAATCCGGGCCGTGATTAAATGGATTGCGTCAGTTATATTAGGTTATTTGCCGGCTCGGAAATTTCCGACATATCACTAAAAGTCTCGGGCATGTACTTATGTGTACTCTTGGTTAAGAGGTCAGGGTCGTGAAAAACGGGATCGGTCGCTTGGAAGTACCCTGAATACGCTCTGAGATCGGTGACATGGGCATATGCAAGAGATTGCACAGGACACGTTGGAGATCATCACGCCGTCTCATGTGGGAAAAATAATCTCACTTCCGGAGGTTTGAACGCTGAAGCTCTTTACTGGAGTAGTTCAAGTTCACCCATAATGCGAAGAGCCGGTACCTACTCAGTAACTCAGAAGTGGTATTACCAGCATAGTAAGTAAGTAGTACTCGATTAACCGACAGACATGTGAGCCAATCAAGGAGCGTCACGTCTTGTACTTTCTCTGAGCGCCCAGCGCTCACGCTCAGCTACCTCTACCACCCTCATCTACATATGTCGGAACATGGTCACAAGCGCAAACTTCGCAGCGATGATTCTAATGCAATTATATCAATGGCGCTGAGTCGTCTCGAACTTTTCAAGGAAGAATTGGATAGCATTGAAGAACCAACGGACGAGACACGCTCAGCATCCAACCACGTCCTCGAATTAGAGAAAATTCTGAGGGGGAGGGGAAACTTGAAAGTATTACGCTGCATATTCCTATTGTCATGTGCAGCCACTAATGATGCTACAGAGAGTAACCTTTTCAACGATCACGGCAGATGACCTTCGAATGGCTGGCGTCACCCGAAAAAGTCTCCTTTTCGATTCCAAGAAAATATTAGAGATGACGGAGGCACTGAAACGAACGTGGAGGCTGAAAAGGAACTTGCGGACCTCTCCTTTAGAATTGAAAAGATCTTTGCACACACTCAAACGTTCGTAAGTCTCCTATTAAGCACCTTTGTGTTTAGTCGTCTCAGTGACTATTTGCTCCAGCACGAGGCAGGTTCGCGCAATATCCTTGATGCGATAATACTTGCGGTGGCGGAGATCATGTCGAGTACCGAGCGAAACATTGCCATTTTGCCCGAAATGAGGTTACCTACAAGCCAGCCAGTTTCAGTTATTAACCCTGATTCGGGATATGAATTGCGGTTGAGCGGCGTTGTCGATTATGCTGTTTGCGAGTACAATGAATTGGAGATCGACATCGGTGAGTGAAATAATTATATATTGTTTGCTCCGAAAGTCTTAACGGCCTTCTTTAGAACAGTATTCCGACCTGAATGCATTCCGGAAAGGCTCATGGCCTGTTCCACAGGGACATCTGTTCTTAGTCGAAGGCAAGGGCCAGAATATTGGCCGGAGCTTAGACACCTATATCCCAGAGGCTGTCAGTCAAGCAATCGCAATGTTAAAGATTGCAAGGTATGTCAATGCTGCCTGCTTTACTTTCAATCTCAGCTTCACATTCTAGCCTTTCCGAAGTCCGGTTCTGTCTATCTGATGGGCATGGATGGATTTTTTTGGTCTTGAAGTTGCAAAACGAGACACTGACTTATTATGAATCAAAGCCGCGCCCGCTGAGCAAAAATTCCACGAACTTTGAGTTAGAGTTACGCAGTATTGTGCTGCTTCTTTGTCAATGGGTAAGCACATATATATTATCTGCTCCTTATGGACACTGATTATTTCCTCAGCTGAGGCCCACCGCGACTGATTTGTTTGCATTGCAGTAGACGGTAGTAGTTACTACTTTGTCGTGATGAGATCATACAATTCTTCCGAGTTCTATATATACACTTGATGCTGTCACCGTTTTGCAAGATAGACTGATATCACAGTCGCAAAGTGGACCGACAATTACTGTTGCCCCCGCTTTGCAAAGTGACTGTGATGTAATGAATTGCCAGATGTGAAGCTTTCGCCAGCATCTCTGGTTTTCATTTTTGTCGTCGTACTGCTACTAACACCATCTGTTCCGAGGCCTACTCAAACCGATATAGTTCCGGTATACATACTCACTGATATATGTTGGAATATCAAGCGGCCCGAGTCTCCCGCGACCCTGACGCGCATCACTCACGCGCGCCGCCGACGCGCGGAACCTTTGGCGCCACAAGTATGAACGGTACTTTTGCCCCTCAAGTGTTTCACAATTGCTGTACTAGTATTTAACGAGCACTAGGCTCGTTATTCCATGCTATTCCCTTTACCTACAGTTCTCCTCCAGAACTTCCCTTTTGTTCACCTATTTGTAGTTTAGATCATCTACCTACTTCATATATATACGGATACATGCTCGTCGTCTCCCCTCAGTCGTTTGACCGCCGTTTAGCGTGCAAACACTGAGGTGAGCCAATACTTATTTTCCCTTTCGTTGCTTTTGCTTACCGAATCTCTAGTATATTATTACAGGTGAATAACAGTCGTTTGACCGCCGTTTAGCGTGCAAACACTGAGTATATTACTACAGGAATTCTAACAGGTTATTAGGCCCCCGCCTTTCAACTCGCTTGCTGCCGTCTATGTCCACCAACGCCAGCACTCTCGCTGACACTCTGCCGTCGTCGATTCCGAAGCTGGACGCTTCGGGTATTAACTGGGCGATATTTTCTATCCGCTTTAAGGATGCGGTCCAGGCCAAGGGTTTCTGGGGCCACTACAGCGGCGCCTCTGCGCTGTCACGCCTGAAAAGTGTTTCAGACAAAGTGACATAAAAAGCCCACTCAGTCGAATTGATCACTCTAAAGAAAGGTCTTATATTTTATAACACCAGTTCAATCCCTCCCTTATAAACAGTTTAAAGTCTAGCTTGTGACAAACAGCCCAATGGCTCAGTGGTTAAATTGCACCTACTGCTTTGGCACTTTTGACCTTGCTTCAATCCCGGCCTGGTGCAAAACTTTATAATCATAAGAGATTACTAAGCAGCCCACATGGCGCAATGGTTAACTCCATCATTCTGATGATTCTGTAATCCTAAGGACAAGTCAGATGACCTCAGCTTAGTCATAACTCCTGAACTTGACTGATTGGATCCATATGACTCGTTTCGTCATTATGACTCATACAGTCATTCACCGGTCCTTGAGACACCCAAATAAAGAAGAGCATCGGAAAAATCATTGTTAAGAGCTACATACAGAAAAAGAGTACTGAAACTATAGGTTACTATATAATGATGTACTGTAGTGGTATCAAACTCGAATACACAAATAAAAGGATGTCAAAAAGAAACATCTGTCGGTGAGTCTGTTATCAACGAAATTTCTGTCCTTGAGACAGGGTCCACAAGCAAGTCACATCAGAGTGACAGCCAAATTGGGTGCTGATGTCATCGCCTGATCGATCGCGTTCAATCTTCATCGTCGTCTGAGTCGCTACTCTCCATATCATCCTCACTCTCATGGACCTCATCTTGCTCCGCATCTGCCACAGAAGCTGCTTGTGCAGTGCCCCTCTTGGTCCATGACTTTAGTTTTGCTGGCTCTGCTTTCGGTTTTGTTGGCTTTGTCCATTTCGGCCGTTGCTGTGCTTCTTTTGCCCGATCCCGCTCAATCTCCCACTCCTTGACCTTCTTCTTCCACGCCTCCACCATCTGAGCATTGCGCAACTTGCGAGCGACATCCTCCTCAGCCCATTTCCGTCGCAGCTCCGATGTTTCACCCCGAACTACCTGCCTCTCTGCCTTATCTGCCTTCTCCTGCTCCCGCCGCTCATCGTCTTCGACAACCTTTTCGAAGAAGATGTCACCGCTCAATAACTTCGGTAAGCCATCAGCATTCAATTTTCTGGACTTTTTTTTATTGCCTTTTTCTTCTCGCACTTGTAGCTCTGCGCGCACAGTTCCAACGTAGGTGTGTTGCATCACTGTTTGCGCCTGAAGAATGCGATTGTTGTCCTTGAGAATTTCGATTCTTTTCTCAGCATCACGTAACGCATTCATCAGCTGTTCTTCGCGGATCGTGCTTGGCGGTGCTGCCAACAGTACGGCGTACTTCGATTTCGAGGGAGAAATGGTGGCCGTCAGAAGTGAGGGAAGCCGCGAAGATGATGGGATTCGTGAAGGTGAGACCAAGAAGGAGGCCGATGACAACTGGAGGGATGACACTGCTTGTCGGACATGGGAGGGGGTGCAGGGCTGGGAGCACGGTGTGTGCATCGAGCGGAGGAATGGGGATGGTGTTGTGATGGGTTCTCGATGGCGTGATGGTGTTTGTGGGAATGAAGGCATTGGTGGGTGTGTTCGAGGCGTTTTCGAAGGTGACTGATCTGCGTCTTCAGCTTGATCTGCCCTACGCTTACGTGCCTTGTGTTCCACTAGCAGACGGGAAATTACGCGGATCGGGCTTGCCTGTTGGTCCGCCAAAGGAATCGTTCCCTGTGATGATGTCTCGAGACTTGGAGCCATCATCTCTGGAGTCACGACAGCTCGGTTGAATGGAATAAGACCTGTTTTACGGAATGCAGCCTTGATGTTCTCTGGTGTGAATGCTCGAACGTGCGCTGCTGCATAGACTCGAAGAAAATTAGTCTTTGAGACCTTGTCCTTTGTCTCGCGCTCGAACTTGTCGCGTTCCTCCGACCAGTAGCGTTTAAGGACCGCAAAGATGACCACGTCGAGGCCTTGGTAGATGTGAGTCGAGTGGGATGGGTAGCAGACAACATAGATCCTATGGGCACGCGCATAGACAAGGAAGCCTCGCGTATAATGCGAGTTATGTCCATCAACGAGGAGTAGGCGATATCTTCCATTTGCCTTGGCTTTCGTTTGCTCATCAAAGTCCTTGATCCAGGCTACTCCAATTTCGCCATCAGTGTACCCTTTTTTTGAGTACCCTAGGCTATTTTGGATGATACGGTGAGGGGCAAAGCTTAATGTTTGATGGTACGCACTTACGATGAATTTAGTGGATTTTCCTGGCACCACTTGACCTGAAAGCCGTCACCCTTGAAGATTGTCGTTGGCGCCAGGTATGTCCCGTCCGCACATATGGTTGGTAAAACCGTGATATTTTCACGGTCTCCACTCCGCCGCTGGTGTTGGACTGAAGCACTTGCAGGTGCAAACACACGTTCCCTCCCGCCCACACCACTTTGGATTCCAGTTTCGTCGGCTCCGTATACAAGCTCATCAGGAACTGCATCCTCTGGGTTGCCACAGCCACCTTTGACGTGCTCGTAAAGGTTGTAGAAGGCATCGTTATTGGTTGGATTGACAGCCCGTGCCCTAGAGTCATCAAGAGAGCTGGACCAGCAAGCTTTAAGTCGGACGTGGTGCTTTGTGGTGAACCGATCCACCCAGTTATCTCCGACACCTTCGAAACTTTCTCCAAGCTTGGCCCTGATTATTTCATCTGCATGTTCACGGAGCCGTGTCCGGCTGAATGGGAAGCTACGAGCAGCTAGTTCCAGAGCATAGTCTATGAGCACTGTTGCTTCCCCTGCAGTCAGCCAGCTTTTCTTAGCATTGAAGTCAGAGAGCTTCCGTCCACCACGGGCATGTTTTGCCAAGGTGGCGTGTGATAAGGGAATCCATTTTTTACTTTCCTTGTAATGAGCAGCAGTGACGTTGTCGCAAATCGTGCGCAGACTCAGTGGTTGTCCATTTTTCCCAGATGGATTTTGCAGTTCCTCTCTGCGGATTCTGAGTGCCTCCTCCTGGAGCTGGCTCTTGGTTTGAGACACCACCTGAGCCTTACGTAGCTCAGAATATGCATTCCTAGCCATCACAGATCGAATGTCGCTCCTCGGGCCGTGTGTCGTGTCGCGTCGCGTTGTTGGTGGGACAGTGATGCCGGCGATCTGTCCAAAAATGGGAATGTGTGATGTGACAGCATCAGCTTTGCCTGACGTCGCTGTACACACCTGTACACCTCATTGTTGCTCTTCCCCAGTGTCATGGTGCCCTAGATACACAACACTTTGCACCAGAGTCAAGTTAATTATGTATCAGAACAATATAACACAAAATTTTGGTGCTGGATGATGTGTATCTATAGAGGATTTAGGTTGAAAATTGACAAATTTCGAGATTTCTGATTGATCTCTTTCTACCATCTCCAAAACAAGAACTACGGGCTCTAGGTTTTGCAATCAAGCAGTTGATATATCATTCTGTCCTATGAAAAAAACTCCGAGAGGATCGAGCCAGAAATGGGTGCAAAATCAGCCTTTGTATCAAGGACCGATGGTGTCTCGAGGACCGGTGAATGACTGTATGCAGCCCATGACTCATTGCACCTTCATGACTCATATGTCAGGATGGTCCACATGCTCCACATGACATTTATGTAAGCATGACTCATATGACAGCATGACTCACACCCCCACATGACTCATCTGCCCACATGACCCAAATCTGACATTCTGACTCAAGTGTGCTAAATATAACCCATATCTTAACATGACTCATGTCTATATGACTCCATTCTGACAATCTGACTCAAGTGTTCTATAATTAACCCTCTACATGTGATCTGACTCATGGATTGCATCTAGATGACTCATTTACAGTCATTATAACACTTGACTCATTATCATTCTATTTTTAACTCTACACATGTAATCTGACTCATAGATTGCATCAGGATGACTCATTTACAGTCAAGGCTGTTTATTTATAACATCTGACTCATTATATTTCTATAAATATGCTCTGACTCATCCTGACTCATTACTTTCTATAAATACACATTCTGACTCACCCTGACTCATTCTGACTCCTTCACTTACAATATATGACTCTACATGACTCATTGTACTGCATCAATGCTTAGTAAGCGTAGGTAGCCAAAATGTATATAAGGGAGAGGAAATTGAGTATTCCCCCCAGTCTGGTGTGGTATAACAGTGGTTTCATCCAATATACAGCCTGCACTCACCCCCCATTGGTCATATTGTTGACCAAGGCAGTAATCTTAGTTGATTCACTGTTGTTTCCGTCTACCAAAGGTTGTTCGTCACTGTAAGATACAGTGAGCAACTTGGTAGTTTGGTTTGTTCGTCACTGTCGCCAACAGTGAGCAAACCAGAAAGTCAGTTTCAGTCTAGTGGAATTCCTGCTCGAGCCTGGCAGTGCCCAGAAGAGTTGCGAAGTGAGCTAGTCTGTCGTTCTTGTCTGTCAATCTTGTCCGTCACTGTACGAAACAGTGAGCAAGTTGATAATTAGTTTGTTCGTCACTGTCCACAACAGTGAGCAAACTCGGTATTCTTCGTCAAGTCTAGTATATATCTACTCGAGCCTGGCAGTGCCCAGAAGAGTGTGATTGAGACTAGTGTTCGTCATCGTCCGTATCTCTCAAGCTTGTTCGTCACTGTAAGAGACAGTGAGCAACCTTGTTAGATTTATTTCGTCATTGTTTCTCGTATTAATCAGCTATCAGTTAGTTGATTACATTTATTACTGACCTATATTCTATCTTTTGTCATCAGGAAGCCTTCGTCATCGTCAAGTCCATTCAAGTCATCGTATACATCTGTCAGTCAAGTTATCGTCAAGTCTATTCAAGTTATCGTATACTTCTGCCAGTCAAGTCAAGTTAAGTCAAGGTTATTCAAGTCAATATATATACACAAGTCAGTCAAGCCAAGTTAAGTCAAGTCTAATCAAGTTACCATATATCAAGTCATCGTACATCAAGACATCGTATACATATAGTATCTCCAAGGACACACTCACGACATCTATCACGACTATTTACGACCCTCATCACTGTCACTAACGATCTACTCCACAGCTGCTCATTGTCTTAAAGATTGTTGAGATATATTTCTTCAACAAAGACAATTGACTAACTACCCATCTCTAGACCAGATATAAACTATTCCACTCATAGGTAATCATATCTGGAAGGATTCCCCAACGAACACCAGGTGACCTTCCCGTCGCATATAATAGCTTCCGGTTGAGCCTGGACACTGAACTTTTTCATAAAGCTTGGTGTGAACTGACAGCGCGCATCGTAATCCCCGATGGGTCGACCGCCACAGCTACTCAGGAGATCGAGATAGCGAAGTGGGAGAAGGACGAGTGTTCGGCGAAGTCCTTGCTGACGCAGAAGATCCCTGACTCCGCGCTCATGCGCATCCACAAGAAGCCGACTGTAAAAGAACGCTGGGATGCCATCGTAGCGGAGTATACAGACAAAGGAGCTTACGCGCAGACCGAGCTTCGCACCAAGTTCCTGGAGTCCAAATGCCCTGACAAGGGCGATGTCCGCGAGTTTCTTGACGCTCTTGCTATGCAGTACGAGAAGTTAGCGACCGTCGGCGTCGAAATCAGCGACACCGACTACCGTTCCACAATCCTATCATCCCTCCCCGTTTCCCTCTCTAACTTCGCCTCTGGGCAACTCGCTGGCGCTAGGCAGTACGCCGCTTCCAAGACGATCGCACCCGACACCTTGATCTCGATGATCTGTGAGGAGTCCGATCGCCAGCGCGCGCAGCGAACGCGTCGCGCGCCCGTGAAGTCCAAGGACGGTGATCGCGATGAGGCGATGGCGTTCGCGCCTGGGAAGGCAAACCCCAAATGGAAGGGGAAGGAACGCGAGCGCAAGCCGCGCGGCGTGTGCTGGGACTGTGGAAGCCCCGACCATTTCAGAGATAAATGCCCCAAGTCCTCGAAGTCGTCGACTAAGGACAAGGGGAGAGGCGGCGCAGCGAACGCCGCAATCGAATCGGATTACGAGGGCGAGGGAGCATTTGCGGCGCACAGCATCGATGGCTATACCTCCGATGAAAGCAGTCTGCCCGCGCTGCAGACCGTTTCGGACTCGTCCAGCGGATCCGATCATGGAGACGATACCGACAGCGACGGAGACTGGTTCTCCGAGGTCTCAGAGAACGATCTCGGGGACCCCTGGTCGGATGAGGCGGAACCGGAGGGACTTGATCGGTGGGAGCTCCACGACTATGTCGTCCTGGACTCAGAGGGCGAAGAGAACGACCAAGACCTCAATGAGTTCGTCGAGGCCTGGCGCGCCCACACCTCCCAGAACGTCGCTGCACTAGTTAGTGCGAGCGCCGAAGTCTCGTCCAACCGTTCCCCACGCAGCGAAGTCTTCGACTCTGGCTGCACTCGCCATATCTCTCCGTATCGCGACGACCTCGAGAACTTCGTGGAAATCGCGCCCAAGTCTTTCCGAGCTGCGAACAAACAGGAGTTCAAAGCCGTCGGAAAGGGGGAGCTCACGATCGACGTACCTAACGGCGTCGACGTCACCCAGCTCAAGCTCATGGAGGTCTTGTACGCTCCTGAGGTCGGATACACCCTTGTGTCCATCGGTCGTCTCGACGATCTTGGTTTCACCGCCACCTTCGGCGATGGAAAGTGCGTTATCCGTAGCACGGAAGGCGAGACCATCGGAGCAGTGCCTAAGACAGGCGCTGGACTATACCGTGTGGCGCATGAGATGAACTCTGCGAATGCGGCTGTGGAGAGTCTCACCTTGGACCAATTCCATCGTCGGATGGGTCACATCTCCCCAGCCATAGCTAGGAAGCTCGTCACCGACGGCTTCGTGACTGGAGTGAGGATCGACACATCCTCCGGTGACCCCTTCTTCTGCGAGTCTTGCGTTTACGCGAAGGCCACCAGAAAGCCCGTCTTGAAAGCTCGAGCGGGCGAGCGCACCACAGCTTTCGGTGGCGAAATCCATAGCGACCTCTGGGGGCCCGCGCCGGTCCCAACTAAGGCTGGAAGACGATACTATATCACCTTCACCGATGATCATACCCGATTCACGTACCTTCAACTCCTCCGCACGAAGGACGAAGCCTCCACCGCCTACAAGAACTATGAGGCGTGGTGTGGCGTCCAGCACGGCGCCAAGATCAAAGTCTTGCACTCCGATCGTGGTGGGGAGTATTTGGGAAAGGAGTTCATCGCGTATTTAAAGACGCAGGGAACGGAACAGAAACTCACCGTCCACGACACCCCCCAACACAACGGCGTCGCTGAACGTCGCAACCGCGTCATCGTCGAGCGCATCCGCGCTCTCCTCCACGCCAGCGGTCTCCCCAAGATGTTATGGGGCGAATGCGCGCGCCATGTCGTGTTCTTAATGAACCGGACGTCAACCAAGGCCGTCGAAGACAAGACGCCGTACGAGGCACTCTACGGCAAGAAGCCCGACTTGAGGGATGTCCAGGAATGGGGAGAGAAGGTTTGGGTGAGGATAGAGGGCGGAGATAAACTGGGAGGACGAGTACGTGAGGGGCGATGGCTCGGAATGGTCGAAGGGAGCAACGGATGCCGGGTATACTGGCCGGATAAACGAAGCGTCACCACGGAGCGCAACGTCTATTTCGACAAGACAAGCGCATCGGCTTCTCGTCTCGAGGGGGAGGATTGGGAGTTTATCGAAACGAAAACCGATGCACCTCCCGCAGCCGTTCCCGGCCCCGCTCCCCCCACAGTAAATCCCATTATCCCCACCGTTCCCAACACTCCGGCACCCCCACCTCCAACTCCAGAGATCCCTGAATCCAGCGACGACGAGCCCGAAGAAGCCCCCATCAGAAGTCGTCGCGATCGCAAACCGAGTCAGCGCATCCAAGATATTATCGATGGAAAGGGCGTCAACTCGACGCGCCCCTCCGATCCCAAGCTAGCCCGAGGTATCCAGGTCCCACCTCCCGTTGAGGAAGAACCGATTGAAGTACTTGAGGGGGAGGGACTGGCGGATTACATCATGTCCGCCGAAGATCTCGAAGAGTACGCGCTGCTGGCCGCGATTAGCAAGGCGGAGGCTTTGGAGCCGCGATCCCTGGCTGAGGCAATGAGACGCCCAGATTGGCCGCTTTGGGAGAAGGCAATTCAGGAGGAGTTAGCAGTTCTACGGGAGGCCGAAACTTGGGAACTCACCACGGCGCCGACCAACGCAAATATCGTCGGTTCAAAGTGGGTCTTCCGAGCGAAGAAGGACGCGGCAGGGAACGTCATCCGCTACAAAGCGCGCCTCGTCGCGCAGGGATTTTCCCAAGTACCCGGAGTCGATTATTTTGATACTTACGCACCTGTCGCCAAACTCGCCTCCATTCGACTTGTCCTCGCCATGGCCGCCGCCGCCGACATGGAACTCCACCAAATCGACATCAAAGGAGCGTATCTGAATGGAGTACTCACCTCAAACGAGGTCATCTACATGAAGCAACCTCCAGGCTTGTAACGGGGTTACAGAGTTTGGGGACCTTGCTGTGCACGCTAGACGTAAGCTTGACAAGTCTGTCGATTGCTACGTATAGGTGTACAAGGTCTACTATTTAATTATGTAATGTAAAGGATTAAATAGGCAACACCGGAAGGTGTTGCCAAACAATAGCATAATCGTGTCGATAAGATACGATTAGATCAGATTAGTCGATAAGATAGTAAGCGCCCTTACATACCCCCCTTTAAGATCGCTAGTAGCGATCTTCACCAGGGAGTAATGCAATAAGTAATAATAAATTAAGGCAAGAGGGAGGGTGTAGGTCCCGGCGACCTACACCCAATATCGCCTGCACAGAAATACGTATTACTGGTACGTATTCATAACCGAATACATAGTGGAGACAATAGTTCCACTACACGGCCTCCAAGTGCCGCTCGAGGTGGCCTGGGATTGAGGACATCCGGTGTTGCGTATATTTGAGTACGCGACCTGCGGTTTGCTCCTCGGGAGTAAGGTGGTCTACACCTGACAATGGCGGTCGTCCCGACGATACCTCCTGCGTGTCGAGGTCGGTTCGTTGACGGGGGGATTAAGTTGTCTCCCCGACCTATGACTCCATCACTGTGTCGGGGTCGGTGGGGTTGGATTCCACCGGACCCTGGCTAGTGGTAATCACTGCCAGTGATAGAGGCCCTGTGAGGGCCGACACGGGGTCCACTTGGGTTTCGGTAGCTCCTATTGGAGCTGCCACGACTGTGGAGGGTGTCGCGGGGGCAGGTGTGAGTGCCGCCGGGTCCGCCATTTCGATGTTGGTAGGCGTCGATCCCGATGGAGCGGGAGTGTGCAGGTCCGGAGGGGGAAACTCCCCTCTCCGAACACGGAGTTCTCGGAAATGTGGGTCTTCACCCACAAACATCCATTCCACGCTGGATAAACAATCCAGCCCCTCGTTCTGAAACTCCAAGCGCATTAACGTTTGAATGCGCGTGATGTCGTCGGTGGTGGGATGGTACCACCCGTCCCATTCCGGAATGGCGGGTGGCACGCCCAATTGATCGAGTCGACGAACGCGATCGTCGTCAACATTGTGGAACAGGTCCTTATGAGGACCTGCAGTAGAGTAGTTATGGTCTAAATAGTGTAGACCATAAGTATAGCTGTGGTTTATCCAACTAATTGGAATACCACTGTTAATAAGGTGTTGTAGGACACCTTGTTCCGTCAACCGCCCTTCGGGAGCGGTAGGTTGGATCCGAGGGATAATAACCTCGGGTCCGGTAATCGGCGTGAACGGCCGATCAGGGTTGGCCTCGTTATGGGCCGCCACCGCTTCTGCATAGAAGTATGGCCGTGCGGTGATGGTTGCGAAAATTCGCATAAACCATGCCCGCATACTATGAGTTACTGGCGACAATACGTTCGCCAGTAAGTAGCCCCAGGTCCCGCGACGATGAACGCGGAACCGGTAGTCCATTACGATACCTCCATATTGGTTCTTAGAACCAATACGCCCATGGTGAATCATATGTCGACACCAATGTTCGACATCCAATGCATGAGCTGGGCCGGGTTGGGGGAGACCAGCTCCTCGTGTCGGCTTGTCATGCCGATATTCGAATGCTTTACCCGGCCGTCTAATGACCGGGGCATTCCAGATGGGTGACCGTTCACTGAACGGTCGTGAGACGCTGCGGAATTCGTCCATGGCTGCACGAGCCATGGCTCGGTCGCGCAAGTGAGGCGCGACCGATAGGGTGATCCGACGGAATTCTCTGAAGAGCATAAAGGCCTCGGCCCGCTCTTCATCCCTCACCCCATGGCGTCGGTTATTGATCAGCTCATAGAGCTGATCAACTTCACGGGGGTTCATTGGGAACCCACGTGGTGCGACGGCATACAGCCGTCCATCTGAGGGACGGGAGTTTTGTCCCGTCCCTAGCTCGCTCTCTGAGACGCGAGCTGCTGTGCCTAGCGCAAAGGCACGATTCTGGGCGGACGACACATATACCGTCCGCGACACCATATCCCAGAAGCGGTTGTCCCGCTCGTGGCGGCCGTTGATAAAGACCACCCCAAGCTCTTCAGGGATCCGTCCCGGCGCCTCCTTCTCAGCTTTGCGAGCCATATTCTCGCGATGCTGCTTTTGCCCGGCAGCCTTCTTCTTGCTGACGGGTTTCTCGTCGTCGGAGGACTCGCCGTAGTCCGACTCGTCCATAAATTCGGCGTACGGGTCAGACGCCTTTTGTTTGCCTTTGCCCTTTGGCGGAGGCGATGGGGGCTGCACCATCGTAGTGGGAGGTGCAGGCGATGGTGCCGGCAAGGTATACTTGCCAACAGGTTCCTTCTTTTGGGAACCTCTCTCCGGGTTCCGTACCCGGCTTTCTCCCGGTGTCGGTAGTGGGTCCATCGTACGCATCAAGCAGCTGGGTTACAACCAGCTGCGCCATCCCATCGTCCAAGAAATCACAAAACTCGCGGTGAATACCCGCGTCTTCCAATCGGTCCAAGATAGACGAAAGGAGACCATCATCTGCGAATGGTCTCCTCGAACTTGACGCAGACGACGCTGCGCGATCGTCTGCCGGCCTCCGCGAACTCGACGCAAACGAACCTCTTTGTTCGTCTGCATATGGCGCGGCATATTGCCGCGCCGGTTCGCTGCGCGCCACTTGCGCCGGTGGAGTAGGTGTTTTTTGACGACTTTGGTCGTCCACCTCCATTTTCTCTGACTCGTTGTACCGCGTATTTTGCGGTACGATTGGGGCGGGCATTTGGGGGTACCACGTCGGTGGTGGGTACCCCATGAAGCTCTGCATTGATGGCATATGTTGATATGCCATCGACGGTGGGTAGAACCCACCCGTCTGTGGTTGTTGCCCCTGCTGGGGCGGTTGGCTCATGTGGCCAACCATAGGGTATAGTTGTTGCCCCTGATGGGGCGGTTGCCCCTGGTGGGGCAGTTGGCTCATGTGGCCAACCGATGGGTATTGAAATGTTTGGGGCTGCACGCCCATATAGGTTGGGGGCGGGGGCGCGCTTTCCGCGCGTCCCTGCACCTCCTCCCCTTTTGGACTCGATCCCGAGGCCATATTTTGATAGTCGGTGCGGCTGTCGCCGCCCCGAGTCGCGTCGTTGCTTGAATTTGCTCCTGCGGTTGGGTACATGTTGTGGTTGTTGAGAGGGTTGAAAATCGGTTGCGCGTCTAGCGCCAAACATATTTAACCTTCTGTCATAACTTTTGATGGTTATGTAATTTTCCTGATCGCCGTGGTCACATGACCGCGCCACATTCTAGGTTCGTCGCGGTAATCTCGACGCGCTCTTCACCCCTTGTAGTTCCAAGTAGCGATCCAGTGCCGCTAACTTGTTACAATTGGTGTGCGGTTCCCAGGTGGTGTCTCCCAGGCTCCACCTAACCTGATATTCCACAGTATTATTTTGGGTCCATCTATGGCCCAAAATGTCTTCTACAAACCATTCGTGATTATCCGGCGCCCCAAAATCGTAGGGCTCCGGATGAGTTCTATTAGGGAACATTGTATCATTCGTTGCGTAGTATGGGCGCAACATCGATATATGAAATGTTGGATGTATCCGGCGCTCCATGAGTGCCGTAGGTAATTCCAACGTATAGTTCGACGTGTCTGGCATGGCCTTCAGCACTTTGTAGGGCCCGACGAATTTTGGGCACAATTTACGGGCGCGTCCCTTGGGGAGGTTCAAGTTCTTGGTGGATAAATACACCAAGTCTCCCCCCTTTATTTCTGGACCAGCGGATCGGCGCCTGTTTGCCTCGCGCGTTTGAAATACGCGCGCTTCGATTATAGCGTCATGCGCCTCCGCTATATTCTGCAATGCGCGTTCCGCATACTCTCGAATTCCCTTCGGTATTACGCTGTCTGAGCGTATCTCTTTCAACATGGACGGCATGTATCCATTATTCAGCTCAAATGGAGCGAACTTGGTAGTAGCCGATACGCTCGCATTTATCGCGAACTCAGCCATGGGTATACAATCTACCAAATCCTTTTGGTCATGCCTCACAACGGCACGAAATATCTGGCCAATACTACGATTGGCTCGCTCCGTTTGTCCATCCGTCTGAGGATGGAACGATGTCGACATTAGGAGCTTAGCTCCTAATAACTTATGTAGTTCGCGCCACCAGCGTGACGTAAACTTAGAGTCTCGATCGCTTACGATCGAGCTTGGCAGGCCATGGAGCCTGACGATCTCCCGTAAGTATACCCATGATAATTGGGCGGCTGTCATCGTCGTATGTATGGGTATCATATGCACCATACTCGTCATACGACAAATTACTACCCATAGGTAATTATATCCCTTTGATTCTGGAAATGGACCGATAAAGTCCATTCCGATAGAATCCCAAGGCTTAGTTGGTACTGGCAGGGAGTGTAGTTTCCCTGACGGTTTTTGAGTCGACGTCTTGATCTGCTGGCAGTACTCGCACGTTTTACAAAACGTACGCACGGTCGTGGCTAGTGATGGCCACCAATACCATCGTCGAATATATTCAGTAGTCCGTTCGGCACCGAAATGGCCCATAGTTTTATGGGCTTGCTCAATAATTGTGGTGATGAGCTCGGGTTCTCGCAGTATACATAGAACGCTATCATTTATAGCGTTCGTGGTCCAAATGAGATTGTCTTTCGTGGTGAACGTACGAAAGTCCATGGGGTTAGCGAGAATAACTGAAAATAGTTTATCCTTTGGGTATCCAAGGATAACGTCGTGACGGATCTTTTCATCCGTTTTGTCTGGGGGAGGAGAAACTGTGTCCCTCCCGAGAACAATATCTCCGACCGTACGTTCCCGTTCGGTTGGACTCATGCTTTTCTGCCCGGAGGCGGTACTTGGTGCCGCAGCTTCCATTATCTGAGCCTCGACATCTCGATCCTCCTGGCGTTCTTGAAGACGCTTGCTTCGACGTATTTCTACGTCTTTCATCGCTCGAATCTCAACTACTTTTTCCACGATTTCATGGTATCGTGGTACTGGTAGATCTTCACCAGTAGAATCGATTCTAGCATCAGCAGCTACGAAGTCGTGGACGTCGTAACGATCTTGATGGTTATCGCTCTCGAAGTATCGCGATAGACAGTCGGCGACTTTGTTCAGTTTGCCTTTCACATAGGTTATGTCGAAGTTAAATCGCGACATGTATTCCATCCATCGACGCTGCCTAGGTGATAAATTCACCTGGGTCTTAAAGAATTCGAGGGCTTTATGGTCGGTAATGATGTGGATTTTATAGCCCACAAGTTTATCCTCCCACTTAAGTAACGCTTCGAGAATAGCTAAGGTCTCGAGTTCATGCACAGCATAATTCTGCTGTGCATTAGTGAATTTTTTGGACATGAATCCAGCCGGCTGGGCTTGGATCCATGTAGGTCCTTGTCCATACATCGCACCGACGCCTGACTTGGAGGCGTCACATATAATCCAAATTGGTTCGTCTGTCTTCGGTTGAATAGGCCGAATAATTGGCGTCGTGCAACATATATGCTTTATCATTTCAAAGCATCGTTGATGAATTGGTCTCCAATAGAATGGCGACCCATTCTCGGTCATCGCCATTAGTGGCCCAGTGTACGCGGATATATCTGGGAGGGATTGACCCAGATAATTAACCAGTCCAACGAATCGCTGTATATCGTTGTAATTCCGTGGAACCCTCCAATCGCGAATCCGTGCCAATTTATCGGCGTCAGGGTGAATTCCTTGGTCGTCGATTATATGACCAAGGCAATCGACGCGATCCGAATATAGTTCGCATTTCTTCCACTTCAAATAAAGGGACTGTTCGCGTAATCGTTCGAACACTACTCGAAGATGATCTTCATGTTCTTCGATGGAGTTCGAAAATATGAATATGTCGTCCAAGTATACATGCATAAATTTCCCAATGACGTCCCGAAAAATTGACGTCATTAATCGTTGAAATGTTGCGGGGGCGTTACAGTCCCCGATCTGCATTATGTTGCTAACGTACGTTCCCGCTATCGTTGCAAAGGCGGTCTTGTGTACGTCCTTCTCGAGGATGCGTACTTGTTCGTACGCATCCGTTAAGTCAATCTTTGATCGTATCTTCCCTCTGGCAACATCCTCGCGAATGATTTCTTGGTCTGGCAAGGGCGTAACGTCCTTGATCGTATTGTCGTTACGCTGCCGTGCGTCCAAGGGTGTTCTCAGGGAGCCGTCTTTTTTCGGGATGCATAGCAGCGGCGCTGCTTGCTTTACCGAACGAGGCTCCCACCATTTAGAATCTGTATACCGATTGACCTTCGCGTAGAATTCCTCGCGAAGGGACATTGGGCACCTCGGCGCGTGGTACTGGTACTGTTTCTCATCGTCGACGAGAGTAATCTCGTGATTGACTTCCCGCCAGGGTGGTAGCTGTTGTTTCGTACCACCCACCATATCTTCGAATTCGTCATGCCATTGCTGTCGAAGTCGTGGATAATCTTCCGCGGTAAGGCCTCCATTGGGTGCCTTACCTTTTCCGTTCACCGTTCTTGCAGCGCGAATGTGCGCTGTGTCTTTATTGCTGGGTTTAACATCAAACCTAGCTCGTAGTTTTACGAGAGCAAAGTCACTCTCATCCTTCACTGGTAACCGATACAACGGCCGTTTAGCCCGTTGTATATTCACCGGGAAATTCATTTCCGTTGGCTCCGATACTTCCTCAGGCCGTGGATTTCGGTACGCTTGTCCTCGCGTGCCTACATTTCTTCCTTCGTGAGCCCGCATTGACGCTATTACTGCGTTCCATTCTTGCGGCATCCGTGGGTCGAACATCCACTCATATTGTGGATGTGGGTTTGGTCTATCCCATAATGATCGATTACTCGCATTCGTATACGGCTCTGATTCCGTATCCTTCTCGGCCCCGCTCGTCTTACGCGCTTCATTATCGCGCTGGCGTTCTTCGCATGGCTCGTGAGTCCGTGCTCGTTCGTTCGAAGGCTCGTGTTGTGCCTTCTGCTGTTGTCGTTGGGGTTTTCTCTTCTTCGGAGGTGGCTTATCCCCCTCCTTAAGAGTTTCTTGAAACTCTTCATCGGATAATAGAAGTGCTGGGTGATCCTTTGGTAGGCTGTTTATCGGCCTACCCTCGTTATCAGGATCATCATCATCTTCTACTGTGACTTTTAGTCATTCTCTTCGTTTCTCCAATGACCGATGGCGTCTAACTCGGCCATCGGTATCCTCCATTTTTACTTTAGTCGCTGGTGTAGCGACTCCATTGACGACAACTTCGTCACGGTTAAAGTCCAGCACGACGTTGTTTGCGCGCATAAACGGCGTGCCTATAATCACGTCGTATCGATCAAAGTTAGCAAGGTCCATGTAAACCTTGCCTTTAAACCCTGGAAGAACGGCTTCCACCGTCGTGCCAAAATTTACTGTGGCCCGACTTCCTTTAGTTCCGAGCTGGAGGATTAATGGATCCTCCAACGGAAACACTCGAATATCGGCCACTTGAGCGAATGACGGCGTAAGTCCGGTAGTCGTACTCCCGGAATCCCAGAGGGTCCAAGCCTCATGTCCACCTACGTTAATGTAGGTGACAAGGCACTCCTTGTCCTTTATCGGAACTACGGGACGAGCAATTTTGTCCCTCCCCGTCCGCACTTTAACTTTGCGAACTGGTGGTTTATCATTGTGTTCTTCTGACGCAATTACTTCTGTCATTGCAAACATACGCTCGGTCTCATCGTCCCGAGCATAGTATTCATTTTCGTAGACCTCCATGTCTACGAACTCATCGCCTTCGTCTTCATTGTCCGCCTCTGTATCAGGGCGTCCATTGTCTCGTCCGTCCGGGTCCTCGGGAGATGTGTCTTCATCGTCCGCTTCACTTGCCGCGTCAGGTGCCGCTGTACGTGCGGCCCTTAGGAACGCTCGCTGTTTCTTGGGCTGTTTGCAATCTTTTGCAAAATGCCCTAGTTTTCCACAATTAAAGCACACTTCCCCCGGAGGGTGGTTGTGATGATCGTGGTTTTTAGGTTGATCGTAACGCGGACGATCTCCTGTCTTCATCGCTGGTTTCTCGACGTGGAGCTTTTGCTCTCGACGTCCCGGTTGATCCTGATACGCTAGCTTGGCGTATGGTTCTTCATTAAGTGCGCCAAACACACGTCGAGTCCTGTTGAAATTGTTTTGTGGGGTGTTCACTCGCCCCCCATCTGGTTTCCGCGGTTGACTCGGTTGATTTCGCTGAGCAGTTATGTTCCGCTCAAAGTAATCAGCCGTCTTCTGGGTGGCTTGGTGTGCTAAGCCCACCGCTAGGAACTCTTGGACCGTGTTGATTTCGGGTGATAGCCCGTCATCGAATAATGCCTTCCGCATCTCACGCGGAAGTGTCTTGAGGAATTTCTCCAGGAACGTCCAATCGTCCGTTCTTGCTGCCATATTCATGGCATGGTCCACAAGGTCATCATATAAACCTTGTATTCCTTTGCTCGCCGAGTAAGTAACGGCATTAAAGTCGTTACGAGCATCTTGCATGGTTGAGGGTAGCACGAACCGGTCATACAATCCAAGTACGACGTCTTCAAACGTCCAGAACTGCTTCTCGCGGTTTACATGTATAACGTGGCGATTGTACCACTTTCGAGCTTCGCCATCGAGAAACTCGGATGTTATCAGAACGCGCTCTTGGTCGCGTTCTTCTCCTCCAAACTGGCTCACTGCCAGCATCACGACGAGGCTTGACAGCCATTCTTCAAGGTCGCCGAACTTTGCACTTCCACTATAAGTGCCTACGGACTTTGAGTCCGCACGCCGAGATTTCATCCCGTCCGGAAGCGACAGTCGTACCGACAAACGCTCGTGCATTAATTGATGCAATCGCTCATGCATCTTAGTTTTATGCTGCTCTCCGGCAGCATGTATTCCGTCCGCAATTGATTGACTCCGGCGGATCGGAGCAGGCATTGAATAGCCTCGAGTCTGAGCTCGAGGCTGCGCATATTCCGCGGGTTCACTTATTCGAACCCGCATGTCTCGACGACCGTTAGCTATCGCCGTCGAATTATTCTTTTCGACGGCTTCCAATCCAGTTACTAACCCACCATCCGAACCTTGAGTTTGCGAGGCCCATTGCCTCGCCATCTCATCCACAGGCATATGTCCTTCAAAGACGACTCCTTGGTCGTCATAATTCGTAAACTTGCTCCGTGATAGATCAGCATTTCTCAGACGCTGGTAAGCGATCCGGTTGTTCCACTCTTTCGCTAATGGAACACGGCCATCCTTAGCCTCCGGAGGTACTTGAATAGCTGGCACGCTTTCAGTGCCAGCTAGTTGCGAATTCGTGTCCTTACGCTCAGTGGGTGGGTCTAATGTAGACTCACTAACAGGGGCCCATCGGGGACCTTGTGGTTGCGCAAGGTGCTCTTCGCGAGTCATTCTTTCGCGTTTCGCTGCCGCGGCCCGACGACGATAATCTTCCTCAGATTCTCCTAACTGGCGCGCTTGGTGCAGCGCAGATACTGCCATAGCAGCCTCATCAAGAGGCTGGTTCGATCCCGAGGCCACTGCTTGCGGGGTGAAAAGGTCATCCCAACGACCTTTTCCTTTGTTGAGCGGAGCTTTCTTAGGTATAGGAGTCCCAGCGATCGAGCTGACTGCTGAATTCGAAGTTCCCTTAGGGTACTTCTTCCTGTATTCCGTAACTACTACGGACAGCGCTTCCAAGTATCGGTCGGCATACTCCTGTACGACCATTTCTGCAACGGACTGTGCTCCGGTTGATCGTAGAACGAGCCTATCCGCTCGTTCCTCTAGTCGTCTTCGTCGATGTTCGCTAACAACATCGGTGGTGTCCCAGAATTGCTTCACTTTTAGCGCCAGCAATTCCCTATCGCTGGCTTCTTCTTCATTGGCCTCGGGGTCGGACAAGTCGTCTTCGTCCGACTCCATCTTGACTATGCTCAAGGTGGACGCCCCGAACGCTCTACTTGACAGACGGCTGTCTGGCCATCTGCTTCCTGCCGTGGGGCCAGGTCGATATGACCTGGCCAATTCGTCGGCCAAGCTCCCCGGCACATTGGTGCTTGCTATCGGCCAAGGTTCCTCCGATTCTAATCCTAGTGTATTCTGTGCTGGTGGACTTTGTCCACCAGCGACTGATCCGACTTCCACTGGTTGCAGTGGAAGTTGTGATGGAGGATGCGCTGCGAGCGCATCCTCGAAGACCGGAGTTCGGCTCTTTCCGGATGTGGGAGTTGGTGTCATCGGGTCTGGGTCTCGTGGGTTCTTTTGATGATGGTTGTTCTAAATGGAATGTGGTTCTGCGTATGTCGTGGGTACGCAGCAATAGAAAGCAAGGTAGCTTAAAAAAATGTAACGGGGTTACAGAGTTTGGGGACCTTGCTGTGCACGCTAGACGTAAGCTTGACAAGTCTGTCGATTGCTACGTATAGGTGTACAAGGTCTACTATTTAATTATGTAATGTAAAGGATTAAATAGGCAACACTGGAAGGTGTTGCCAAACAATAGCATAATCGTGTCGATAAGATACGATTAGATCAGATTAGTCGATAAGATAGTAAGCGCCCTTACAAGGCTACGCCGATCGTAATTCATCTAACCAAGTGTGCCGACTCCGGAAGACCTTGTACGGGCTCAAACAGTCCGGACGGCGCTGGTACCAACGACTTGTCGAGATCATGATGATCAAGCTTGGATTCTCGAGATGCGAGGTCGACACATCGGTGTTCTATCGGCGCACTAGGTCTGGACTGATCATCGTGCTGGTGCACGTCGACGACTGCACAATTGCAGCCACAACGATCGCACTGATTATGGAGTTTAAGGTTTTGATCGCCGAGCACGTGGAGATTACCGATCTCGGTGAATTACACTGGCTCCTTGGCATCGAGATCAAGCGCGATCGGGACCGACGCACCATATCACTCTCCCAACGCTCGTATCTTGACTCTATTCTCCGACGCTATGGCTTCCAGGATCTGAAGCCTGTATCTATACCTATGGACACTAATGCTCGCCTATCATCCGCTCAATCCCCTGCGACCACAGCGGAGTTCGCTCAAATGCGCGACGTCCCTTATCTCGAAGCCGTCGGATCACTCATGTACGCTGCACTCGGAACCCGTCCCGACATAGCCTTTGCCGTCCAGACAGTCTCTCGCTTCTCCAAGAAACCCGGTCCGGCGCATTGGGAAGCCGTCAAGCGCATTTTTCGCTACCTGAAGGGCTCAACAGAGTTATGGTTAGTCTATGGGGGAAATCAGAAGGAGTTAGTGGGATATGCGGATGCGGATGGGAGCATGGCCGAGGATCGGCATGCTATATCAGGGTACGCATTTATTATCTATGGCGGCGCCGTTTCCTGGAGCGCTAAGCGCCAGGACATCATCGCTCTTTCGACGACTGAGGCCGAATACGTCGCCGCCACGCACGCCGCAAAGGAAGCACTATGGCTTCGTTCCCTCATTTCTCAGGTCTTCGACACTACCCTCGATGCGACGACTCTTTTCTCGGACAACCAATCCGCGATTGCCCTGACCAAGGACCACCAGTATCACGCACGCTCGAAGCACATCGACGTGCGCTTTCACTTCATACGATGGATCGTCGAACGCGGTTCGATTCGCTTAATCTACTGCCCAACCGACGACATGGTCGCCGACACTCTTACGAAGGCCCTCCCATCTGCGAAGGTCAAGCACTTCGCGACCGAACTGGGACTCGCGGCAGCTTGAGGGGGAGTGTTGGAATATCAAGCGGCCCGAGTCTCCCGCGACCCTGACGCGCATCACTCACGCGCGCCGCCGACGCGCGGAACCTTTGGCGCCACAAGTATGAACGGTACTTTTGCCCCTCAAGTGTTTCACAATTGCTGTACTAGTATTTAACGAGCACTAGGCTCGTTATTCCATGCTATTCCCTTTACCTACAGTTCTCCTCCAGAACTTCCCTTTTGTTCACCTATTTGTAGTTTAGATCATCTACCTACTTCATATATATACGGATACATGCTCGTCGTCTCCCCTCAGTCGTTTGACCGCCGTTTAGCGTGCAAACACTGAGGTGAGCCAATACTTATTTTCCCTTTCGTTGCTTTTGCTTACCGAATCTCTAGTATATTACTACAGGTGAATAACAGTCGTTTGACCGCCGTTTAGCGTGCAAACACTGAGTATATTACTACAGGAATTCTAACAATATATACAACTCGACAACGGGACTCAAGCAAACTGCAGTCGCTCCTCCGTCCACCCAGGCTGCAGCTCACTTGCATCAAACCCAGGGTCCCACGCGCTCTCGTACACGCCCAACACGTTCCACCTCACGTCCACTGTTGCCCTCGCCCCTCCTTCCCCTTCTCGTTCCCCTTCGCCTTCGCCTTCTGACGCTGTGGGCCGCTGCGACTGGGACTTGGACTGCGACTGCGACTGCGACTGCGACTGCGACTGGGGCTGGGACTGGGACTGGGACCAGAGGCTGAGCCCGATGACGTTGGAGCCGCGCACGTTGAGGATGCCGGGGGGGATTGGAAAGGCGGTTTGGTGTCCGATGTGGGGGACGTATTTCCCGTATTGGTAGCTGCCCCAAGTTCGTTCGTTAGGTTGAAGTGGCGCAACCAAAAAGAAAATAGAAAGGGAAAGGGGAGGGGGGACTTACCCGTTGACGTATACCTGCGCCCTCAACACGCTCCCCGCAGGCGCACTCAGGACAAGCTCCAAAGCCGCGTCGTAACCCTCTGGTAAGTAGATGTCGGAAGTCGTGCGGAAGAACCCGATGGTCCCCTCCTCCACGCCGCCCTCCTCCTCCTCCTCCCCTTGCTCCGACTCCGACACCAAAGAGGAAGGGGAGCGCGCGGCCCACTGCGAGTCGTCGAATCCGGGAAGATGCCACCCCAAGCGCTCAGCGTGCAACCCGCCCTCTGCGATGGTGCCCCGCACGGGATCGAGAGCGTTGCTCTGCCCGCCTGCGTTCCCCGCCACTGTCCACTTCGAGAACCTAACAGTGTCGTTTGTGGTGGAGACGAGAGAGGCGCCTAGGATCCCGCGCGGGCGAAGTGCGTCTGCGCGCTGGTCGTGCCCGGAGTGGTCCATCACCACCGTTAGAACGTTCTCTCCCTCCTCCCTGAGCGTCGCGTTTGAGAAAGGGAGGGTGAGGCTGCCCGACGCAGCGCCCGCAGTCCCAGGGAAACTGCCTAAGTACGCGCCGTTAAGCCACGCAGACCAACCAAAGGCAGTCCCGCCTTGCACGTTCAGTGTCGCGGCGGAGGCCTTGCCGGTGAACCGGCCGCGGAAGATCTGCACCCCGGTGTGGAACCCGTAGTCGTCGGCGTACAGTACGGGCAGCGTCTCCGGCTTCGTAGGGTTGGGAGTTGTAGTGTGGTCTGCGATGACCCACGCCGAGTCGTCGTACGCCAAGTGTCGTTCCGGCAGGGCATCGGAGTATTTCCAGTTTGAGAGTTTCAAAGATTTTTGGAAGGTTGGGGCGTCGAGTTTTGGTTTGGGGAGCTTGGCTTTGAGGGTGCCGTAAGACGTCTTTTGTGTGAGGATTGTTTTGCCGTTCCATTGGATTTTGGTGACCTTCGAGGGCGCGAAAACTTCGAGAACGGTGGACCCATCGAGGTCACCAGCTATGACAGCAGTCGAGTCCGAGATCGCGAGGGAGCGCACGAGGTAAGGGCCCGTCACGAACACCACCTCCTCAGGAGAAACTATAGGATCATTGCTCAGAGTCGGCGCCCAGAACCGATACGCAATCGTGCGGGGCAGTAAAAGGACACGAAAGTCGTCAAACTGCAACACCCCCTGCGTCGTCTGCTGCTTGTACGAGACGACGAGGTGGCCCCCGACGACCTCGTGGAACGCTCCGCCGGTCCCGGAAACGACCTGGCGTTTCGCTGATCCTCCTTTTATAGCAAACTCTCCCGACTCGCCGGCCGGTAGCCAGAGAGCGAGCACGCTCTTCCCGTCCACGACGGAGTGGGAAAGGATCTCTGCAGTCGAGTACAGCAGAACGTGGTTCCCAAACCTAAAATCCGTCACGACGATCTTACTCTGGCGACCGCTTAACCGCACGGGCGCCGCAAATTGAGGGACGGTGAGGTTCCCGGCGGAAGTGGAGATGTGGACCTTGAAGTCTGTGGTTTCCTGGGACGCGCTGACGTCGTGTCTGGTGACGTAAAAAGCCGCATTGGTTTGTGGGTTGCGCAGCTCTGTGGCGCCAACGGTGGGCGTGGTCGTGTATGATGTCGAGTATCCGATGCGGTCGGTCATGGTGAGGTCCTCGGCGGCACGGAAGAAGAAGCCGAGGATTTTGGTCTCGTAGTACTTGTCCCCGATTTGTCGGGATTCTTGGATTGGTGCGGAGTAGTCGTAGCTGGTCCCCACGAGGTTGGTGGCTATTGAATGACTTTAGAAATAGAAAAAGAGGAAGAGATGAACTTGCGGACCTAATCCCCCCCAGTTGGTCCCGCCGTAAAGCACTACATTCCCGCGTCAGCAGATGAAGGACGAGAGTCGTAGAGCGGCATACTATATAGACTCGCCATCGTGATCCTCTCCGCGGCCAGATGTCGATAGAATACATTGACAAATTCGGGCCCAAGGTTCGCGGGACAGCCACCTTGCGGGTCTCCCCTGATGGACGGTATCTCACAATCAAGCAACGTTCAATCGCCAACAAAATAGACACTCCTACCAAGGATTATACGAGCCACCCTGGAACTCAGGGATGAACGAAGGCTGCGTCGGAGACACCTCATCAAAGTGGTCGTGGTAGTCGACAACATTGAACGTTATCTCCTTTTGTCCACATTCCGCAAGGTTGCATGACCTGTCCAAGTCCGTTATCGAATTTTATACCTCTGACGAATAAGGGGCATACCAGCAGGCAGGATAGGAATCAACCCCTGTATGAATGTCCCTGGGTCAGCTTTTTGGAGAGGACGGGCGGGAGTAGCATCTGAATCGTTACCGTAGAGGTCTTGTTTGCCAGGCCCAGGGAGGTAGTCCGACGACCACGATTTTGCTAGACACCCACCACCCATTAATTAGCAAATACAAACGTACATGCTCGAGAACATACAATTCATGTTGGGTGCATTGGTGATGATTGGCTGGGACAGCTTCCCGTTACCATTATTCACATAGAAGCTCCTTGGAAAGGACTCACGACGATCACATCATTCTCTCGTGTATTGTTCTCCAGCGCCTTTTCCACTCTCAGCTCCTGCAAAGGAAAGTACACTTGCCATGACATACCACCATATACTCAACGAGAGGCATATTCAAGCTCCCATCACCTCTTCTCTGACAACAGATCTCGTTCTCAATCTGCTGCAGCAGCTGCAATAAAAAAAAACTCTTGAGCGACTACACGGATGTGCAAACGATCAATCGGTACGAACGATAGTCCCGCCCTTGGTAAGCTGATACTTCGCCGCGATCTGGTTGAGGCGGGTGAAAAACGGTTTCCACGCAGCCGTGTACCGCGCGTCGTCGTTGCGCAACCCACCGTACGCGCCTGTGGTCGTCCATAGCGCGAACCCGCCCGCCGTGGTTTCGGCGCTGTTAAAACGCGTATCATCAGTATCAGTTGGGTTGGGTTCTCCGGAGAAACGGCTATGATGGTAGCTTGGTTGTACGTACTTGACGTAGGGACCCCCTCGGAGCGTCACGAAGAGCCCAAGTTCGTTTGCGAGCTCGAAGATCTTGGTGATGTCGCGAGCGCCGGTTTCGAAGTCGATGGTGGAGTTGTTTGGGGCGTGGAAGGCCCAGTGACTGTAAAATCATTATGAGACGTAGAAGAAATTTAAACGTTTGCAAGTTGAAGGTGGGACTGACGAGTATACAGAGACAGTGTTGAACCCCGCTGCTTTGATCTTCTCCAAAACTGTCGCCGGTCTGTTCACTGCCTTGATACACCCCAGAAGGTAATGATAATGACGCACGATCACGCCAAACTTCTGGGACCGGTATCCGCCCTTTCAAGAACACAAAATCAGTCTCCATTCATACAATGATACATACAAATGTGAGCAAAAGGAGGAGAACGAATGGCTGGCTTACAGTAATGGAACTCGCCAGACCAGACGAACGTCCGGCGTCCGTTCACAGACAAGGAATAGTGATCCCACTCTACCGCGTCCGTGAAGCCGTTGTTATGAACAGGCCATTGAGAGTCAGATGCTGCCGTCACGCTCGCGAGAAGAGCGAAAGCAAAAGCAAAAGAAGTAAAGAGCGTCAAGAGCGAGCGCATTCTCGTCCTGGAATAGCTTCACATCGTCCCACTACAGAACACACAGCCGTTAAGTAGTTTCCGAAATTCGTAAGCGAGAGGTGAGCGGTCCGTAGAAGTGGACAAGTGGAAGCATGACCGCGTCACCGGACATCAAAGAAGCTCGAAAGTAGGGCAAGGTCATCTACAAGGAAACTCGCGCAACGGAAGTTTGTCGGATAAAATGAAGCTCTGTTTTTGAGAGGAAATGAGGTGGTGGACATGCGAGGGTGCATGCGCATTACGGTAATTCTGCTCGGCACTCAGTATCGCATTTCCAGAAACCGTGGAATTTTGTGGTTGACCCCCGCCTAAACGCCCACATTAGGTTCATCTTTGCGCTCCGGGCGAGTTATTGGCCGTATGATCTTAATATTGTGATGAAAGCAGCAGAGATGCAGCGAGATGGAGTTCGCGGAGAGGACGGCTGTTTCCGGGAGATTCAAGTTCCGACCGTATATAACCCACCTCCTAGAATTGTACCCATCGGCAGATGATATAGATATGTCGTCCTACCGTACAGACACACCACCTCTGGTAAGCCCCGCGTCCCACACCTCTACGCCCACCGTCGAACAAAAAGCTTTATCATCACGCTGTAGCCTACGGATAAGCTTTTTACGCATATGGAACGCGTCGACTCGGATCGCACCGACGAGTCGCCTTTCGGTTCAGCGCTCACAACCCCAGTCGACGAGGACGTTCAGCTCTTCCCTGGGATTGAGCAGCGGCTTATTGCGAAAGCCCTCGACGGGGATGGGGCGGGTGTTTATCTGGGACAGCAAGATGGCCACGGGCTCTTAAAGGTTATCCAGGATGGCGCGAAGGTGTGATGACGCCTTTGACCCCAAACAGGGATGGCTAAAATTACTGAGCAGCTCTCGGTTGGTGATACGCTCAAGGACGCGCCGACGCCGTCTCCATCTCTGGACCTGTTTGATCCCGCTGCTAAAGCTGGCTTGGGCAATGCGCCTGTTACGCGTGCCCGCGCTGGAGTAAGAGAATTTTTGTTTTATGTCTTGGTATTGTGGTTATGCTGATGATAGTTTGATCTTGAAGAGTATTTTAATCCAGCCAAGTCACTCTCTTAGGATCCCAGACGAAAAGCCCGACGCGTCGGAGCGTGCAGAATATGTCTGATTGCACGTCATCTCTGAGTGTTTTTGGGTGCTCAATTGTGTTGTAGTCGTCATCGGTGCCCTCTGAATCCACCGCACCTGTCTCTGATCTCTCTTCTTCGCCTCTGGATTGTGGTAAACAAGATGATGTTCCTGCACCTGAGGATAAGGCTCGCTCTTAGCCTGAGACCTGTCGATGACATGCTGATTCCTTCATAGGCCCTTCTCCAAGCTCCTGTCAAGTCAAGCGCCGAAGACGCCGCCCAAGCTGCTCAAGAACTTCTCAGCCTACTTCCTTTTGCACACAAACCTGCCTCCTTCAAAGACTTTACGCTCGCAAACGGCCTTCTCGGACTGTCTCTCTCTGTGTCTCATTTCTCTCTCTATGGTTTGCTCCCCACTGTCCTGCGCACCATCCTCTTTCTGCCCTGGTGTGTCGTGGCAGGCGCCACCATCCTTCTCTTCCCTGCCCATCTCGAGCTCGTCTTTTTCAGCACAGGCTACACCACCTCGGGGCGAGGAATCCATCGCTTCGCATTCTGGGCAGATGTCGCGCCGGAACTGGTCAGCATCTTCCTTGCGGCTCTCTTGGTTCTCTGTTACTTGTTTCCGAAAATGGGCGTGCTGGCCGTGGGGGGTGTGGTGGCGCATGCGATATATGCGTGGCAGGCGTTCAGGGTTGATAGGAGTGTGCCGCTTGGAGAGGATGATCGGCAGTCGGTGTATCTGGTCTGGAAGCAGTATAGCTTCGCGAACGCACTTGTGGGGATGAAGAAGACGGAGCAAGGGTTTTTCGCTGCTGGAGCGGGTCAGGATGAGGTTAGCGATGAGCAATGGCAACGTTTGTAAAATTCTCCCCGCGCCCCCTTTTTGATTTTTAAATTTCTTCCGCTGTTTTTTTCTCTGTATTGCCATGTTCATTTGTAACCCCATTATCGAACGGATTGTCACACTATACTTTCCTTGATGTGGCATAAAAGACCGCCGACTCGCGACTCTAGCTGAGCTGCAACTCGAATGTCCAAGGTACATGAAATGTGGTCATGCACCTTCAGTACCTCGTGTCAATTTTTGATTTTGGCGAATATATCGACTGATTCACCCCGCACTCATTTGCTTAGAGAATATATAGAGGTCCAGGAACGATGATGTATATAGCCTGCATACATCGGAATACTTCCTGGAAACCGGCGTTCCTAAGCGGGACCGTGCCGTGTAATATTACTTTATCTTACCTTGCTGCAGGCTGGTTCAATCATGATCGCGAAGCTCTTACGTACGTGATGGTGCGCATAGGACTTGACAAGGCGTGGGGAAGACTTATAATGTTGATGGTCCCCGGGGTGCCGATTGGATTCCGCGCCGACGGCATTTGATCAAGGCATGGTGGCTGTGCAGTTCAGCCTCGATCCATCGAACGAGCATGGGAGTTGTGCTATGCAGCGACGGCGGCCCTTTCGACTTCCGAGATCCCTGTGTCCGTTCGTCATGGAGTGCCCTACTCCCTGCCCTCTTCGTCTTTGCCCTCTGCCTCTTCTCTCTCCCATTACCCACCCGAGTACAAAGCCTCTTCGCCTTACTCGCCCGCCCCTTCAGAACGTACATCACCCTCGATGAAGCCGAGGCACTTGACGTCGATGCAGATGAAAAAAGCAACGGCGGTGCTGACCCCGACACCAGTCCAAAGGGGCCCTTGGCTTCGGCCGGAGTCCCGCTCTGGCGCACACTCGCGTTTGTGCTCATCGGGCTTGCAGAGACCCTCACCTGGCTCGCTTACGCCTCCTTTCAACTCATCAACTCCCCTTCTGACATTTGGGGCGTCGGACGGACGTTCCTAGTCGCCTCGTCGTGGCTATACACCGTCATGCGCCCTATCGTACGCCCTGCAGCGACGGCGCCTATGGACCTGTTCGTGCTCTACATCGCCCTGTTTATTGGTGCAGTGCTCCAAGTAGGGGGGACAGTTTACGACCATGAGGTCTTTGGGGACAGATGGCCGCCGGGGGTTGTATTGGCTGCTCTTTGGAGCAATCTACTCCTGGTAGGGGCGCTGCTGGCGATTGTGCTGAAGATGCCGCTAGCGGTGCCGAGTCGACGGGTGCGAAAGGAGGACGTGGTGAGTTGGCTGTCCATGGGGTCGGAAGGGCTGCTGATATCGGTTTTGCAGGGGCTTTCTGTGTCCCCCGAGGACTACACGTCGCTTTTGGGTTGGATCACGTTTAGTTGGGTTTATCCACTGGTCAAACGGGTGCGTCATCTCCTCAAGCACTTTCACACATCACTGACAAATCCCCAGGGCCGCGACACGACGCTCAACGAGAAAGACATATGGGCGCTCAGCCCAACCATGCAGTCACGGCCCATCTTTATGAAATTCGTCAATATCCAGTACGTCCCCACACATCCTCGCATCCAACACTCACTAAACCCCCTCCAGCCGCTCATCACTGCTCCGCCGGCTCTGGGCCGCCAACTCTCTCGACCTCCTGTACGTCCATTACACACACACACGTCACCTCGTCTCGTACCAACTTAACTCAATCTATTTGTAGCCTCGATTTTCTGCTCACGTTTGTCAGCGTTGCATTCAACTACACCGGGCCTTTCTTCCTCAAGTGCGTCTTTTTTTGCGCTCTTACGCGCGATTGCCTGACTCAGTTGTATCACAGACGCATCCTCGATGCCATAGACCTGCAGACGCCGACGCCCGAAAGCCGTGCACGCGCGTACATCTACGCATTCCTCGCGTTTGCAGCTTCCATGTGCAAGGTACGTCCCCTTTCCCCGCATCCATTTTCCTTGCTCTGCTGAAAAGGGATATAACGTAGGCCCAGGCGGATGTGCAGCACCTGTGGTTCGGGCGCCGCGCGTCGACGCGCATCCGCTCGGAGCTGATGGCTGCGATCTATGACAAGGCGCTCAAGCGGAAGGATTTCTCGGGGATCATTGATAAAGACAAGGGTAAGCAGGCGGAGATGGAGGACGAAGCGACAGCGCGTGCGTTTATAGCTTTTGCTCTCTTGTTTCGGGGTGCTCACTACGGGCGAATAGGGAAGAGCAGCAAGGAAAGAAAGCGCGCAGAGAAGGAGCGGAAGGACAAGGCGGATGAGCCCAAGGCTGGCGCAGATGTGGGCAAAATTGTCAATCTGATGGCGGGCGATGCGAACCGGGTGCGTTGTTTCCATCGTGTAATGGCGGCATCTCATCGAAGACAAGTAGATCTCGCAAACGGTGTCAGCGTCATACTTCATATATGGTGCACCGTTCGAGATCATCATTGCCGGAACGTTCCTCTACCAGTATATTTCGTCCTCTCCTCATTACAGGAACACAACACTGACACACATATAGACTTCTCGGCTGGAGCGCCTTTGCCGGGTTCACTGTGCTTCTCGCAGGGTGGCCGTTGAATAGCTTCATCGCACGGCGGAGTATCCGTATCCAGAAAGGGTTGCTCTCTGCGCGCGACAAGCGCATGGGCGTGCTGAACGAGCTCATCGGCGCGGTCAAATTTATCAAGTTCTTTGCGTGGGAGGAGCGATGGATTGGGCGAGCGCTCGATGCGCGGGAGGTCGAGATGCAGTGGATGATCAAAGGTGAGTATGCGCCAAAATAATAACCATTGGGTGTTGTGCGGTGAGGGCGAACTCTGATGTGCGTTGCGCGGCAGCCCGGGTAAATTCTGTGCTGTTTTACCTCTTGTGGACGTGTGCGCCGATCTTGGTGTCTGTCATCTCGTTCTTTGCGTACGTTGCACAGGGAAAGGAGCTCACCATTCCCATTGCGTTCACGGTGCGTTCCTGCGAGATATGCCATGTGGAAGCTGAATCTGACTGATGGCCCCCGAAGTCGATCGCGCTCTTCAACATGATTAGGTACGCCGTCTGCTCTCTCTCGTAGATCCTCGATGCTTAGGTATACTCTACTCCAAGGGCCCCGCTTAACGTTATCCCGGCGTGGATCGTGCAGATTCTTCAAGTACTTGTCTTGGCTCTTGGAATAACCTCCACGTCGGCTGATCATCCCAATAGACCGGTGTAGCACTGAACCGTATCGCGGTGTACCTGGACGAAGACGAGGTCGACGCGCAAGTCTCGTCACTCAAGAAGGAGGATGGCGCTGCCTCAGCCCCGCCGCATCCTTCAGAGGAGGCAGAGGAGGAAGGCCTCGGCTTAGAAAACGCGTCGTTCAAGTGGAATGAAGTAGAAGTGCCGAAGGATGCTGACAAGGACAAGGACAAGGACAAAGACAAAGGAAAGGCGACGCCAGACACGTCACAAGACGCGAGCACCTCGGCAGAAAATGCGTCAATCGTAAACGAAGACCACCGCTTTGAGCTGCGGGACATCGACGTGCGCTTCCCCGCAGGCGAGCTCTCCGTGATCACCGGCCCCACCGCTTCCGGTAAGACTGCCCTCCTGGTGCGTGGTCCTTCCCCCCTCCCCCTCCCCATCCTCTCCCACGATCCACGATCCACGATCTGGATCCTGACGCCGCCCTTGTCCTTGTTATAGATGGCGCTCCTAGGTGAGATGACGCTGCTGCCAGGGGGCGGGCGTATTATCATGGAAAAGGACCCGCACCGCGTAGACGAACATGGCCTCACGCACGCCATCTCCTACGCCGCCCAGGCGCCGTGGCTGCGGCACCAGTCCATCCGGGACAACATCCTCTTCGGCGCCCCCATGGAGGAGGAAAGATACGCGGCGGTGGTGGAGGCGTGTGCGCTGGGCCCGGATTTGGGGGTGCTGGAGGATGGGGATGCGACGGAGATTGGGGCGAGGGGGGTTAGTTTGTCGGGCGGGCAGAAGGCGAGGTCGGTTCTTTTCTTTTATGGCGGGGCTTGTGTGTGTGTGCGTGTGTGTGCCTGGATACTAATATGGCTCATGGCTCTCTAGGGTTGCGCTGGCGCGTGCGGTGTATGCGCGGACGAAATACGTGCTCCTTGACGATCCACTCAGTGCTGTTGTAAGTCGATCGAGCAGCGTTTTGCTTTCTGCATTGATACAATCCTTCATGATGATGAAAATTTTTGTTTTTCAGGACAGCCATACGTCGAGGTTCCTTTACGAGCGTCTGCTCCGCGGCCCTCTTTTAGCCAATCGTACTGTTGTATGTTTAAAACCCCGCCAACGCTTTGAGGGTGTAGTAGCACTCACCAGTTGTTCTTAGATCCTCGTCACGCATCATGTAGAGCTCGTCCTTCCGGGCGCACACTACCTAGTCCGCATGCTTGATGGCCGGATCGACACACAGGGTACTATCAAGGATCTGCAGGCGCAGGGCGTGTTGGAGTATATCAAGCAGGACGCTGCGGTTGAGATTCAGAAGGAAGGGATGGTGGCGACCCTCGAAGAGGAAGTTGAAGTGGATGGGGATGGGGATGGGGATGTGGAAGGGAAGAAGGTCAAGGATGCTGCCAAGAAACCGCGGAAGCTTGTTAAAGACGAACATCGGGAGACTGGAGGTGTCAAGTGGGCGATTTATAAGAGTTATTTGAAGGCTTCGTATGTGTTTTTTTTTTTTTGCCGTGGATGGTTTCTGTTTTTCTGACTGGAGAGTTTTGGATGGATAGGTCGTATTGGATCTGGGCGTTCCTTGCTGCACTTGTGGTGGTGTCCCAGATCTTGGGCCTCACGGAGAAGATTTGGATCATGGTACGCTTTTACGGTCTTCCTCCCGTCATTTTCGAGCCGCGCTGACGTGTGTTGGTGGTGGTGGTGGTATAGATCTGGGGTGAGGCGTACGGGGAGCTCAACGACGCCCCTTCCTTCTACTTATTCCGCTCCTTCGCCACCAAAGAGCAGGACATCCAAATGGACGGGTACCCCTCTTCGCATTACCACACCAGCGGGTTCCACGGGATGTTCTTCATGAAGAAGGGCCGGTTTGGGATCGACTGGCCAGAGGCGATCCGGCATCCGTATTTTTATATTGGGATATATGCGGCGATTGGGCTGGCGAATGCGCTCACGAGTGTGAGTTCGACGATTGCGCAGTATACGGGTGCGTTGAGGGCGTCGAGGATTCTATTCAAGTATGTTTGGTTTTGCTATTTTTTTTGGGGGGAGGTGGCTGATTGGGAGAATAGGAAATTGCTTGTGACGGTTGTAAGAGCTACGTTCAGGTTCCATGATACGACGCCCCAGGGTACGTTCAGTGTTTGGTTTGTTTATGATATCGGTTGACGCTGCTGGTTTATTAGGTCGTATGCTTAATCGGTTTGGAAAGGTAGGGACGAAGTTCGGTTTGTGGAAATGAATTCTTGGCTTATGACGAGTAATAGGATGTGGAGACTATTGATTCGTCCTTGGCTGGATCCTTGCAGGCCGTTAACTCCTCACTTGCCAGCTTCTTCGCATCCATCATCGCCGTCGCGTGAGTTTAAATTGCCGCCTCTTCACGGTTCCCGTTTCCCGTTAATAAAACTTCATTATCGTTTTCCCGTGGGCAGATTCGTGTTTCCGTGGTTCCTTCTGCCGGCGACGTTCATCGGGCTCGCCTACCGCGAATTGGCGATTGGGTATCTGAACACGGGGCGGGACCTGCGGCGGATGGAATCGAACACGAGGTCTCCGATCTTTTCAGATTTTGGCGAGCTCTTGGAGGGTATCGTCACTGTCCGTGCCTTTTCGGCGGAACGACGCTTCCTCGACAGTCTCCATCGCAAAATAGACACCACGACGCAGGTACGGGATTGCCTCCTGCTATCATGATTTATCAAGTGGCGTACTGACGAGGTGGAAGTAGATGTGGTATACGTTCTGGATGACCAACCGGTGGTTGCTTTTGAATTTTGATGGGCTGGGCGCGTTGGCGGTGCTTATTACTATGTTGTTCTCGATTGCGACGTTGAGTGGGGGCGCTGGGTTGGCGGGTATTTGTATTACGAGTGCGATGGCTTTTACGTCCTCTGGTGAGGACTTTTTGTTGTTCCTTCGGTGTTCGCGACTCATGATTGTTATAGTGTACTGGGCCTGCCGATTCTGGACAGGTACGATAAAGGTCTTCGTCATGATTTTAACGTGTGGTTCTGATTAACTTTGCGTTCTGCAGCCTTGGAGTTGGATCTGAAGTGCGTGTCAATGCGCTCCCCTTGTACATCACAACTGACGGAAATTTATCAGTTCTGTGGAGCGGATCGTGGAATAGTGAGTTACGCATGCTTTTTCACACTCGATTCTTCTGACATTCGATATAGCCTTGATCTTCCACAGGAGCCTCCTGCAATTATCGAATCCAATCGAGTTCCCGCATATTGGCCCTCGAGTTCTAATAATGATTCGCTCGTCGTCGTCGAGGATCTAGTCATCAAATATGCGCCTGACCTCCCTCCCGTCCTCCAAAATGTGTCTTTTACTCTGAAGGCGGGGGAGCGCGTGGGACTGTTGGGACGGACAGGTCAGTTGTGGATCCTATTCTTGTTTGCTTGCTTCTTGGAAGCTCATAATTTGTCACAGGGAGCGGAAAGTCCACTCTGGCTATGAGCTTGCTACGATTTGTGCGTGTGCGCACTCTTTAGCGCCGTGGGTGTCTTCTGATGCTTGGACAGGTGGATCCGACCAGTGGGCGTATCCTCATAGATGGAATTGACATCTCAACAATCGGAATTCACGACCTGAGATCTAGACTGGTAAACTGAACATTCTCCGCCCAGTACGAAGGCTAACAAATTGTTTGTAGACGTTTATCCCACAAGTCAGTCACAGATAAAAAGTCACAGGCCATACTTACTGACGATCACCGAAAGGATGCCACTTTGTTTTCAGGAACCCTTAGAGACAACCTAGATCCATTCGGTGAACATACCGATAGCGAATGCCTGGACGTGCTTCAGCGCGTCGGTATGGTCAGCAACACCCCATCCGGCTCCTATCCGACCTCTGCGAGCTCTTCCCGCATCGCTTCCCGTGCCGCCTCGATCCAAGGCGTCGAACGCGACGAGACAACAGATTCAATCTCAACAACTGCCACGGACGTCGATACGAAAACTACGGTCTCGCTCGAGACGCAGATTTCGGCGGGAGGCACCAACTTCTCTCAGGGTCAGCGGCAGCTGATCGCTATGGCCCGAGCACTGCTCCGCCGCAGTTCTATCATCGTGCTGGATGAAGCCACTAGCAGTATTGATTTTGCTACGGATGCGAAGATCCAGGCTACCATTCGCGAGGAATTCAATTCCTCCCTTCTTTTGACTGGTATGCCCATTCAGAACAACCTTGTCGCACGCGCGAGGTCTGATCTATTTTATGTTTACAGTGGCCCATCGCCTGCGCACTGTCATTGACTACGACCGTCTCATCGTGCTCGACAAAGGACAGGTATGTGTAATATCCGTCCTTATCTTCTTTAATTATTCTGGTCACTCATGATGATCTTCTTTGCCCAGATTGCGGAATGCGATACCCCGTGGAAGTTGATCCAGAAAGAGAACGGCATATTCAGGAATATGTGTCTCAAGAGTGGATCCTTTGGGGAACTGGAGTTTGCGGCGCGGAGCAAGGCAGAACAACGCGACACTCGTTCTCGCTAAGAGTGAAGAAGTTGTTGTGTTTCTATCTCGCTTTCGGAATCTATCAATCTATTCATGTAATTTCTCGTACATTTATCAAATGCATATATGGATACGGATTTCATTTTGAAAGTTGCGGACCGGACTTTTGTACCTCCTTGAATGTCAATTATCTCTTGAAGTGGTGGATGCCTCTGGCCAAGCTTGTAAGTGTATAGCATGCTGCCGCTGTCCCACCCATGGAACGCACTGATCAGAAACAAAAAGAAACCGACGATGGGGCTCGAACCCACAACCTTTGCCTACTAACTTCGTAGGAAAGCAACGTTCTACCATTGAACTACGACGGCTCAATAAGGTTTGACTATCCGTTAATTACAATATGTTCTGTAGCTGGCGGGCCGCGGGAGACCCGCGATGTGGCGGGTCAGTGGCGTATGCTTGTCACGCACATGCCCCCATGATCAATGCAATTTTGTGACTATCGAACAGTCTGCTCCAAGCCATAAAAATTCAAGAATCATGGTAAGACATTATTTTTGTGGCAAAAGGCAGTGTCGACGCGCAGTCCCGCAAATCCACAAAAGTCCTAGATTCCATTGCGTAGGCGACAAATACCGATGAATTCCATGCTCAACCTTGCTGCCCTGTCCAGAACCTCCGCGCTTTCACTGGTCTGACGACTTTCCTTGGTTCTTTATTAACAAGATGAACGGGATCTTACTGATCACAAATTTTACCTAGACCTGCATCTCGTATTTTGTGATAAAAGAAATGCAATGTTTGAAGTCCCGAACTCGCGATTGCCGAAAATTATCGTGTCGAGAGAACACAAATATAGTTGCGATGCATAGGAAAGTTCTTCTTTGAATTGTGGGTGATAATGTTATAGTCAACAATTGCTGCAGGAGATTTCTGAATAAAAGTATGAATTACTAGTACATGTGCATTACAACGGGGTCATATAGAAAGCCAACGTCGATACAGGGCTTCAGCAAGCGGTGCCGCACCAGTCATAACAAAAATTAAGGACAAATTGTAAGCTGCCTCTTTGGCAAAAATTTCTTCCTGGGAAACAGCAAATGTGAGTGACGTTCTCCATGAGGTTGTCGATGATTAGCGTCCTTACATCCGGGTTCGCCTTCTCAGCGAGCTCAAGCACGCGTTCGTAATGCGTTACTGCATGGGAGTACAAGCCTGGGGAACAATAAAAAAATAAAAATAAAAAGGCTGTCAGAGCGTGTCGACTGCGGTTCTTGTTAACACGCACCCAGCTGATGAAAGGCCCGGCCAAAGTTATACTCCACCTCCCCCATGCCTTGTGTGTCATGCGCGCGCAGTTTGCGGTACTGCGATAAGAATGCCATCGCCTATTTCCGCGCCGAGTCAGATAAATTTCACGATGCAAGTCTTGCTCCGACGCTGGAAAACGTCGTGACCTCACCTGCGTAATCAAATGGTGTCGGTTATCCGATTGACGCTGCATGGCACGACCAATGGAGGCGATTGCCAGGCAAAGACAGATCATGGGGTCTTCGGGGCAATAATCATATGCATGTAACAGATAAACTGACATACCCCATTAGAACTTCCTTGAAGCATATGAATACTACTACTCACAAATTGCGCTTTGATAGCTTTTGGCGGCGATGCAGATCTGGCCATAGATGGCAACGATAATAGGGTTGTTCTTGGTTGGAATTTCTATCACTTTGGTGTCTTTCTCCGCAGCTGCGGCCGTTGACTCGACGTCTTCAATGTCATCATCGCCCGGCTCGGTTTTCACGGTGGCGGTGGGCGCGTAACGTTTATTAAGCGGGTTCCACCGCAACACCTCAGGATTCTTGACTGCCAGATCGGCAAGCTTCATCTCACGAAAGAGATGCTTTTGCAATGTGGAAGTGATGAATGCGTCTGTGGGTCGTAAGCCACTGGAGAGAACAGCAATCAAAATTCGCTGGGGTTCATTGTTGAACTGGTGTACAGTGATTAATTTCCGTGCTTGTTCAACAACAATCGTGGGCCGCCGGTCTCCGATTGCGCAAGCTAGAAATAACATCAATAACGGTAAGGTATTTATTTAGGCCCAGACACACCAATCAAAGCAAGTCTAATGGTGTCTTGTCGTCGGCGAGCTTGATAAGCATTCGATACAAGGATATGACGAAGGATTTCTTCGGCAGCTTCAAACTGGCCACGGTTGCTGAGTAGGAAGCAATACTGAAATGCCTGTAAGATAGCTGCAAAATCATAACACGATCTTATCCTTGCCTGCATGATCAGGCGTAGCCAGTCATTGAATGATACGCCTCGAAAGACGTCCACTGCTTTATCTCTGGCAGACTTTTTGGCCAACGTATCGTGTTCTACCACCATGTCTTTAACACAATAAGAAATCAATAAAGAAGAGCATACCAAGGTCAAGGTGAAGGCGGGACGCCATCCGATCTTCATCCACCTCATGCTGATTAGCCTGCTTCGGTCGCGAACGCGGGAACATGCCCCTGAATGGGTTGGTCTACAAACAAACATTGCCGTCAAGGCGTTATGCAGAGTTAGGAAACGCAGCTTACCCGCGTAGTCAAGAACAGATTCCTCGTTTCCCTAAATGTTTCAACCAACTTCTCCGCCTCGACAAGCCATTCCCGCTCCGCCTCCTCCTCACGCGCCAGCATCCCCGCCCATAGCTCCTGCACCCGCTTATACCCTCTTATGACCTCCTTCTCTTTCTCCGCCTCAAGCTCGCGCAGTTGTGCATGAGTGAGTCGGCCTTGCGATTTCATGGCAAGGGCCTTTGACTTCGCTCTCTCCTCAAAAAGCGAGGTAGAGGCGGCGGTGCTGTCAGCAGGCTGCGATGTGTTAGCTTCTTTTGGTCGTTTCTTGCGGGAATCGATGACTAACGACAAGGAGGTCAATAGAGTGGGAAGAGACAGGAATGAGACGGACCTTCGTAGACTAGCTCCAGGGCTTTGCGTGGCTCGTTCAGAATCTCGTATATTTCGGCGAGTTTCATCTTGGCTTCGTTGTGGGAGGGGTCGGCTATTCGTACTAGAAGATCAAGGTAAGATGGTGCATAGCGAAGCGAGTGACATTATTCACCATGCTCGTAAACCTCTGCAGCTTCCTTCAGTTCATCAAGCATCCGTAAACAAGCTGCAGTTTGCAACAGGATGTAAAGACTACTTGTCTGTTGGTGGCGAAGGATGAGAAGATATATGAGATGATGTATACGACAGGCGCACCGCTGCATCGGCACCAAGCAGCTCATATATCGGTCGTGCCTCAGCGTACAGTTCTCGATCAAAATATGCATCCGCAATTTCAGCGAAAAGGGGCGCGTAGTCCAAAACATCCTGGGAAAGGACTGCATTTGCATGCAGCTGTTCATTCACATGAGCAAATCCCATAACTTGAGATATCGGTGTAGCTCACTTTTCCTTCGTCAATTTCGCCCATCTTTATTCGAGCCACCGCCAATCGATGTCGAGCATTGATGTCCAATGGAAACCGTCCTGGCTCCACACCACCATCGTCGCCCACTCCTAGCCGCGGCGCTAACTCAGGCAAGTCATATTCACGATCGTCATCGCATGCGTCCCAATATTTCTGGTCAACGCGCCCTTGGAGCCACCTGCAACCCTTTCTGATAGTGTCAATCGCGCGCTCATGTTCCCCAAGCGTGTTGAACAGATCAGCTAGGACGAGAACCTCCATGAGCCCGAAACCACCGCCTGGAATCTCGGTGTTCGACGCGACGTCCATGCCCCTGCCCGAAGGGTAGGTTTGCTGATAATGAGTGAAGGCCTGCTGGAAAAGGTCGGCGCAAGTAGAGAGGTCTGAAAGCTCGATGAGGATGGTCCGGAGTTCAGCCAGCACACTCAAGTCATGCGGGAAGCGTTTTAATATCGCGAGAAATGCGTTCCGTGCCGTCTTCAGATCTCCGGTTTCCTTCGCTAGCGATGCGCGGTCCCAGAGCGCGTCGACGTTGGTTGGATCGAGGCTGTATACTTTGCGGTAACAGTAGAGAGCTTGCTGGTGATACCCGAGTTCCCTGGACTGATTTGCCAGGCGATCCCACTCTTCTGCGTCGTGTCTTAAGTGGGCCGCCATGATTCTGAGCTGCAAAGCCTTGTGTGGCTGGTCCATATCCGCGTAGCATTGTGCCAGAACCGACCAGGCAGACGCCGCACGCGGTTCAATACGAATGACTTCCTGCATGATGCGTACAGCCTCTGGAAGATTGTTGTCCACATATGCCTGATTTCCGTCGCCGATGAGAGAGCGCACTTGCTGTGACAGAATCGGCCCTGCTTGTCTGCCTTTCTGCAGACGTGATAAGAAGAAATTCACGTCTAAGACGCGCACTACTCACCCCCTTCTTCCGCCTGCGACCGACTCCTGATGCCTCGCGTAAATCGTCGCGAAACTCGGCATCCTTTTCCTCGATATTGAAATCCCAGTCTTTCGTCAAACCAGTGCTGGTTGAAGGATTATCTCGAGAGCGAATATTTTCCACGAGACGGCTGAAGCAATTTGAGCTTTGCAGCCGGTTACAGTTAATCACTCACTCGAAATCGCCTTCAATTTCTTCTTCCGCATCATCATCTCCTGTCTCGACTTGCTCATTCTCCTCGTCGCTTTCATCCTCTTCTTCGTCGTCGTCCTCATCCCCAAAAGAATCATCCTGGTCCGAACCTTTGAATATGCTTGTGAAAACGTTGAATTGAAATGCTTGGCACTGCTCCCTACCAAACGCTTCATCCTCCTCCTCCATTACTATGAGTTCATCGTCAGACCCAAACGATGCTGGCCCAGAAAAGCTAGCCATTATTTCCACTTCCTGCTTGATCGCATTCAACTGGATCTCAGAGGATACGCAGTCTAAATTGTTCAAAACAATCAGACGCGGCGCCCGAGGCAAACCCTAACCTCAGTTTTGCAGCCGCCAAGCGTCCGGGGTATGTTTACCGAAGTTACCGAAACATTTCACATTCTTTAACTTAGGAGATCGTCTGACCATATCAACAGAACTGAGATACGTTGATGGGCCTGTTGACGGCCACGAGCGGCCAACCTCGTTTTCCACAGTCAAGTCCTCAGAGCTTGCGTGGACTTTTGCTGCCGCACCTGCCGATCTTGTTTCATTTAAGTCGTGCTTTTGAGGTGTAAAGCAGCAGGTTTCATATCTCCCTCCCCCACATATTCTCCTATCGACCTTCCACCACTCCTTATCATGGTCGTCGTCACTCCAGGTGTCGACTTCATTGCTCTTAGCCTGGTGAAGATCACCGTTCCTTCTGCTCTTTTTGCGTTCTCCTTGCGGGCATTGAGCAACAGCTACAACTATCATGTTCCTACATGGGCTTTAGTCTCTGGATCCGTTCTTTTTGTTCCTCTCCTGTCGATGGCTCGTATCATCTACAAGCGCTTTGACGATAAACGACAAGCAGCTGCACTGGGAGCCCGGCTTGCCCCGACAATTGACGGAAAGTCCATCGGCAATCTCGACATCTTGTCGACTATGAGAAGGCTTTGGGACACAGGATATCCTGGTATTCATAATTCGTCCTTAGCCCTGGAACACCACTCACAGTTTCGTAGCCGACGGCTTAACTGAGGTATTCAGCGACAAAGGACCAGTTGCTAACATGCGTATCCTGTGGTCAGACATGATCTTTACATCGTCTCCCGAGCACATCAAGGCTATCCTCGCGACTGACTTTCACAACTATGTGAAGGGTATGCCGTGCCTTTTGTGACCTGACCGTCATCTCTTATCCCTCACGCGCAGGCAAAAGGTTCCATAACAATATGTTCTCTGTCTTGGGCTCTGGCGTTTTCAATTCGGACGGTACGTTGCATCACAAACAGCCCCCTTTTCCAGGCGCTAATACCTGAACAGGGGACATGTGGAAGTAATCGAACTTCATCCTACAGCTTGAAAATGTCTTGACATATTCAAACAAGGTTCCACCGCTCCATGACCCGGCCATTCTTCACCCGTGACCGTATCAGTGACTTCGAACTCTTCGATCGCCACGCAGACACCGCGATGACTTTGATAAAGGAACGCATGCGCAGCGGGCACGCTATCGATTTTCAAGTTTGTCGATCATTTTTCGCCGATCACCGTGATAATTATAACACGTCTGCTAGGATCTGATGTCGCGCTTCACGCTTGACTCCGCCTCAGAATTCCTCTTCGGTCATTGCGTCCACAGTCTCACGGCTGGCCTTCCTTACCCACATAACTCCTCCTACGTCCCGCCCGAGTCGAAGACACCTCAGTCAAATCGGGCCGACGACTTTGCGCGTGCTTTCCTTGAGGCCCAAGAGATCATTTCGAGCCGCGAGCGCTATGGGTGGATCTGGCCACTCACAGAGATATTGGGTGATAAGACCAAGGAGCCGATGAAGGTTGTCAATGCCTACCTCGACCCGATTATCCAGGAGGCCATTGCTAAGAAGGATGCGGCTCCGAAATCAGAGGAAGTGAAGGCCGAATCACACGTTGAGGATGGCAAAACACTTATGGACCATCTGGTCAGCCTGACTTCAGGTATGCGCGATTCCTCTTAGTAGTTTAGTGAGCGAAGACCTGACCTTTGTGATCTCCGTGCAGACCCTGTTATTCTCAAAGACGAGACGTTAGTACTTTGTTAAGTCTTTTTTGATTTCTGTTAACACGCGCGACAGATTGAATATCATGATCGCCGGCCGAGACACGACAGCCGCCACACTCACTTTCATCATTTATTTCCTAGCTATGTATCCTGCGGTTCTCGTGCGTCTTCGTGAAGAAATCCTTGCGAAGGTCGGCCCGACTCGTCGCCCTGATTACGATGATATCAAGGACATGAAGTATCTCAGGGCTGTGATCAACGGTCCGTGCCACGGCCTAATCTGAGATTCCTCATACGAGATTTCATTGTTAATTTTAACCCTTTTCATACTTTAGAGACCCTGAGGCTCTTCCCGATTGTGTACGTTCCCCTGTCAGCGCTAGCTTGTTGTTCGAGTTAATTAACGTCGTTTGATAGCCCCTTTAACACTCGGTAATTTTTCCCGCAACTATGTCCGCTACAGGCGCTGACAGAAATTATTCTAGTGAAAGTATCAACGCGACAACTTGGGCGTCCCCGGATCCTACCCAAAAGCCAATCTACATTCCGGCTGGAACCAAGTACGTCTTCACTGAAACTTAGCTAGATGAAATATATAAAAAAACTCCCTTCTTAGGGTTCCATATTCCGTTTTCCTCATGCACAGGCGTAAAGATCTTTGGGGTCCGGATGGTCAGTAACGCTCTAATATCTTAAGATCATGTTATATCTAAAACAAATTACAGCGGAAGAGTTTGACCCCGACCGTTTCATCGACGACAGGCTGAAGAAATACCTCGTCAAGAATTCCTTTATCTTCCTCCCCTTCAATGCCGGGCCCCGTATCTGCCTTGGCCAGCAGGTGCGATCTTCCCCTCCTCCGTCTTCATGATGGACTGTAAACCTAACTCGTCTGGGCGTAACAGTTCGCGTATAACGAGATGTCGTTTATGGTCATCCGATTCTTGCAACAGTTCTCCTCCATCTCCCTTGCCGAGGATGCCGCGCCTCCGGAGGCTATCCCCCCTGCGGACTGGGCTACTAGTGAGGGCCGCAAGGCCATTGAGAGGGTTTACCCCAAAGTCCACTTGACCATGTACGCAAATGTGAGTGTTCGACTTGTCAGCGACTCGCGACTGTGGGGTAACCCATCCTGGTTTTGTAGGGCGGTCTTTGGGTCAATATGAAGGAGGCAGATAACAATTAACACTCTAATGTGCCACTCTGGCAGTGTATTTGATACTTGATTTTGTACTATGCTACCAACTATGTTATTTACATCCTCGGTAGTTTTGGTGATCCTCGTGACAATGAATGCCGCAGGAGGTGCAGGCGGCTAATCAGGCCGCATACAGAACATTACATTATCATAAGGCAAGGACATAGATAAAGTATGGATTAAATAGCGCAGATCCCACGTGTAGAGTAAGTAGACAGGGTCAGGAGACCAGAGAATCATCATCTCACCACGCGCCACTACACGCGGCAGATCACCCGTCTCCATCGGCATCGTCTACTAAATCTAAATAAAACCTATCTCGGTGGATTCTCGTCGTCGGGACCGTTTGGCAATGACTCCCTCGGACCCATTGAATCATAACTCTAGTTAAATAATAAGCCAATACTCTCGATCGATACGCCTCCAGGAAATCTCCTAATCAAGATGACCTCTATCATGGATACGACTTCGACCGATCTTACTAGCGCGTTGGGCGTGCAGGCCTACCTCGCCAGCACACCCTTCGCCAGCGACACCGTTACATCCATCAGCGGCGGCACTGCGAACTTCGCGTATCGGATCCACCTGATGACGCCCTTCGAGGGCCAGGAGACGCTTGTGCTGAAGCACGCCCAACCTTACGTGAAGGATCTCTCATGCATCCCATTTTGGCTCGATCGCCAGGTCAGTAGGTCCTCAAACAGTTGACTCTTTCGCTTTCGATTACACTTGCACCGATCTTCGTACCCCATACTGATTGACGCGCACCGAAGGCTTTCGAATACGAGGCAATGACGCGAATCAAAGCCTGGCTTCCTGCAGATTCCCCTGTTACCGTCCCCACAATATACAAATTCGACCCGCAACGCAACGTTATCATCATGGAGGACTGCGGAATTGACGCCCTCACGCTCAAGGAGTTCATGCGGCGGGGCTCCGGGTCCGAGTCCGCGGCCCCAGGCCTGGCAGCGACGATCGGTACATCGCTGGGGCGCTTCCTAGGCGCGATGCACGCGTGGAGCCGCGCGGACCCCGACGGTATCCTCGAGCTGTTCGCGAAGAATCTACAAGCATTGCGGCTGTCTGCATGGGCGACGTATGGGCGTGTGGCAGAGACGCTTCAACCCCGTGCCGGGGACGACGTGCCTCCCGCGCTTACAGACCAGCCGATCGTTGTGTCGGAATCCGACATGGGCATTGTCAACGAGGTCGCGGAGGAGATGGGAGAGGCGATAACTGCTGCTCGTGATACTGTGAGTGCCGCACTTGCCCTAGATAGATTGCCTCACGGAGTTGATGTTCGGGCACAGTTCGTCATGGGCGACTTTTGGCCAGGCAATATCATGGTCACACTCGATAGTGAGCAGCGACTACGGCGTCTCTACATCCTTGACTGGGAGCTCGCGAAAACTGGTGTCCCTGGTGTCGAGATTGGTCAATTTTGCGCCGAGATGCACCTCTTACGGCGCTTCGTGCCTGCCATCGAGGAATCTGTGTCTACGGTGTTGGATACCTTCCTTCAAGCGTATGCCGACGAGAGGCAGCCTGAAGAGGAGGTCGCACGGAATGCCTTGGTGCATTGGGGAACGCACCTCGTTGTTTGGACGCCGCGCGTTCAGTGGGGAGACAAAGATACCACTCGGAAGGTCGTTGAAGAAGGTTTGCGGATCATAGTCGCAGCATCAGATGCGACGAAAGAATATTTGAGCAGATCACTCGTTTCTCCCTTGGTATCGCAACATCAATGAATGCAAGGTGTTGGAGCTGGTGGAGATAAAGAGGTTCCAGCCAAGTGTACCTGTCCATACCCCGAGACTTGTTATCGATTTCGCCACGACAGTTTAGGATCGAAGCACTATCGTGGAAAAGTAATATTATCGTGAGCCTTAAACATCTTCCTCCAGCTGCTACGTGACTACGTAAAAGCTAGGCGCGCACCGGCGATCCAAGCGTAAACGAGGAAAAGGCATTAAGCTAAAGTACAGTACTACATTGAACTGAGAAGGATTTCATTTTGAAGAAAAGATGGATTCCAGAGAAGACTTTAAGCAGCCGACTGAGCAGGCGCCCCAGTGGATACCGGGGCACCGCTATCAACCCCTCGCGTCTCGGGCGCAGCGCCAGTGGTGGTGGTGGCAGGTGCATTGCGCGTCGTGCCATAGGCCGCTCCAGTCCCCGCGGCAGTTGTTCCCGCAGCACCCCTTCCGTGCAGAGGAGAGGTCGCCGAAGTGCGACTCGAAAAGAGGCTGGCAACGCTAGCGATGAGGAGGAAAAAGACGATGGCCCAGTTTATCCAACTCCACGCAAGAATGGCCGTCACGACACGACACTGATTGAAAAAGCCCCGACAGAACGACACGCCGTGGAATTTGTGCTACAATCATAACGTGGTTAGAGGCAGCCGAAAGAATAAATGGAGAGTACATACGCTAAAGATGGCTGCACCAACGAGATACATGACCCAAAGGATGAAAAGGCCGACCATTTCAAATAGATAAGACCCGATGAATCCGGCTTCGGTTCGAGCGCCAATGCAGAACATGCTGGAAGAAGATCTGAGTTTCGAAGAGGACAAAAGGGAAGCGGTAAGACATACAGAGGTAGAGCCCAGAGAAAGGAGAAGATGCTCGTTACGAGCAGCTCGACGACGATAGGATCTGTACTTCATCGTTGGTATTTTAGGCATCTCAAGGACACGGAAGCGCCTCACCATAGTACCCGAAACCCGCATGGAGAGGGTCTGGTGAGCTCAAGCTTTTCGTATGATGGATTCTCGAAGCAGTCAAGCCTATAAGGATGATGGAGAAAACAGCCTGGAATCCATACATGAGTCCTGACCATGAAGAAAGCATTGCGCATACTCACCAACAGGGCGTAGAGGGCGATGCGAAAAGGATGGAAGGCCATGGTTGACTGATGTCTAGGATTCAGCCTACAGTTTATAAGGAGGCAGGTTTAGCTTTTAACAAAGTGACGTCTTGTGTCGTGTCAGCCGATATCTAATCTGGGAGCAGTCTGCGTAATGAATTGGAATGTCTTAGTTTAGTGCCGTGTAGAGGGGCCCCTGGAATTTTGGGCAGCTTTTAAGGCAAGGACGACTGCGCATGATGTCCGTTCAGCTGCCTTCCCTTAGCATGAAATTGAAGGTATGCAGAAGGTAATCACAGCCCAAGTTGAAGCTTTCCAGGGACTCCCAAGTACAGTCCACGTCGACATCGTTATGAGACAAGGTCGATTGTTGATTACGTGAGTGTATTATGCAGATCTCGAGGACTTAAAATGGTCGGGCCCAGGGGCGCGACTCAGACAGATAGCGCGTCGAGGCCAGAAACAAGGTACCTTTAGACCCGCGTCCAAGCTTTTTGCATTCATGAAGGCCACTGTCTAGTCCGTTACCAGCCGCTGTGCCACTTTGGAAAGTGGATATTGTACTTCAATGGATATTCCCGAGATTGGTCCCGCGAACATCTCCGGCGAGCCCGAATCAGATCGTATGCCACAAAACCCAGAAAGCTGTGCCACAAGTCCAAGCAAAAAGCAGTCTGGTTGAACTTTGCACAAGCAGAGACGAGCTGACTGAACGTCGCGCAAAAAAAATCAAGGGCGAGCTGGAGGCGCTTCACAAGGCGGGAGGCTAGGCAAAGGCTTGGCGTCTGGCGCCGCCACCACGCATCAGGGTCGGATCACGGAATTGATTCGGCAAACACGCGTTGTCAGGACTTTGCATGCCAACCGTGAGGCGCGCGAGATGAAGAAAATGAGGAAACTCCGTGTGCGCAGACGGATCCGTCGTGCTCCACGCCTCTTCTCTTCAAAACCCGTTTCTGCTTCCACTCCTTTCCTCGGTTCTTCATCGCGTTGATCGTTATGGCTTTCGATTTACCACCGCTTCGCATTGGACTCTACGTAACTTTGGTTAGTCCCTGGTCACCTTTAGCGACACTATTGGGCAACTTATCTCGATACACGGGTATAGGGACTTTTTTCCTTCATTCTCTTCTGCCTATCTGCGGCAAGGATACATTACACAACCCACATACCCGCTGGAGATCCTTTGAATGGGGGAAAAAACTTCTACGGTGAGTTTGGGGTCGTCCTCGCTATTTGCATCATCTGTAACTCTTCCAGACCCCATCGTCGTGGAACTCCTCTTTACTACCTTGATGACCATGCCCTGGTGTGGTTTTATGTGCGTTAAACCCTCTAGAAGCTCAGATATCCCCTTACCAAGTTAAAATCCAGCATCTATTGCATCCATAAACGGGTCGAAAGCCGTCTCGTGTCTACTTTCCGTGGAGAGCTCATCGGGCTTGGTTTCCTTTGGCTCTTCTGGATTGTCGGTGCCGCCGTCGCGTCGGTGCGTCTAGCGAGCATTTTCAGTGCACTGAACCCGAAGCTTATTGGTTACGTAGTCGATTTGGGGAACCCTCTCCTTCTGCCAACAGTACGAGGCTTGTAGGGTTCTATCTGCTCTGCTTGCCTTCTCTTGGCTTGGATGGATCGTCATCACCATGATACTCGTCGTCAACATGCTCTTCAGCTTTGCCAACAAGGCTCTTCTTGAGCCTTTGCATGGCAGATGGGACCCCAGAGCAAGCGTCTATGTCGGGAATCACGCTTAGACTATCTCTTTTACATTTAATGCACAGAACGCTCTTTTTCTTTCATCACTAATGTATATTTAGCCGGGATTTGTATTCAAAGATACCCAACCACTTTCTTCCAGATAGCTCTGTAAGTTGCGAAAATTTTGCATTCACAGAAAAACGATCTCAACTCCTGCAAAAGTTTATTGTTTGAGTTGCCAGGGTACCATGCTTCCGATGGACTTGACAAAATGGCCTTCCCGATAAATTAAACCCTCGTTCTCATGTCCCTACAATAGCACCTACCAACCGTTGTCCTGCTCTGTAAAAAGCTCCATGCTCGAACTCTCGTCAAGGACTTCTCGATTTACCCCAACATAACGATCAATCCGATGCTGTTCCGACGACTCACTTGTGCAAGGAAACATGAACCTTGTGATATACAGTCTCGCCAACATAACAATTCCCCGGTCGACGATCGCTCAACCTGATTTCGATATTAATGGCATGTCTGCCGCGTACGCCTTGCTCTTCTTGCTCATGACACACACGATCTAACGGACGTCCGTGGTCGAATCCGCATGAATTATCGCGTCGGATCTTTTGGAACGCTATCTTCACAATCTAACCCTGAGATTCTAGCATTGGATTAATATTTTTGACAGCTCCGACCATGCAGGATTGCCACAACCAAAAAGAGCGGTTAGCTATTGCGGCAGGACCTCACTGGGCACCTCAGGTCTGATTGGCCTCGTTTGGCCTCGTGGAATCGTCGTATCTTGGGGTGCCTTTAAGGTTCCAACGAAGTTTACCTCGAAGGGAAATGACTCGACTCACTTGCGATAAGCTTGACCTGATTTTACAGGTTATGATTCTTTCACTACTCAGCAGATATCCAGAACATACTCGACTTTCATGCTGGTGAGGCTGGGTTCCACCTAGCCCTTGGGTCGCAGACTGGACGATGACTGAAACGCCGCTTGCTCCAGGAAACACCGGTCAAAGGTTGCTCTTACGCGGAGCAGCTGCTCTGATCCCATTATCTTCGGGGTTCATGTTAGTCAGATATGCCCGTTATATCTCTGATGACGCCTTACAGTGGATAGCCGTGGTTGAGCCACGAGTGGACGGCACGAAAGAGAAGGAACATGAATTAGCTTTACCCATGTTATAAATGCGCTCGTTCAACTTTTTTCCTCCCCTAAAGCCTTTCTTACAACGGGACTAGGATTAACGGCGTTTTCAAGCATGTCTCAGGTTCGCATTATCATCCTCACCTGGCCACTGGAAAGTCGTATTAATTCGATAACAGAACCGCCCACGGCGCTTTTTGTTTCCGTCGAGTCGATCATTGGCAGGAAACTGCACCCTTCCCCGCCTTCGTCGACGCCACTTGAGAGACAAGAAAGGCAAGAAGCGTAGGAGTAGGCATTTGGCGGGGTGCAGGCAATCGAGAGATATGCCCGTCTATACGCGGCGCGAGGTCAGTGCCATCCTAGTTGCTGTGAGCTATTGCCTGGCGAGAACTTTAGTAAGCCTCACTTTATTATCCGTCCCGACCAATATGTCCTAAGCCGCTTTCAGGAGGCGGTGTTCGAGCGAACTACTCCATATACTTGAATTGCTGGGCGGGTATATCCACATTCATGGTCTTCACGGCGACTCCCTGGTCGCGCATGGTGAATTTTTTTTCCACCTTCTGTATTTCAAGAAAGGCCGACGAATACCTACATCGAGGGGAGATTTTCAATTCAAACGCCAGCTTTCTCTCCGTCTACTGACTGCCGCGGCAACGATTATGAAGGAGCCCCGTATGTCCTTTCGGTGACACGCTCTCGACCAATGAGTTATCACGGGTGGGAAAGCACACATAAATCGGTCAGATCTTACAGCATGCTGATTGACGTCGTGAAAGATTCATGACGAGCATATGCATCAATTCAACGCGATGCTGATATTATCAGTGACTGACAGTGATATCTCTACATGAGAGGCTGATGGAATAACATTGGTTCTGAAGCAGTCGACCGCTTCGTTCATCTTGAATTCCCCTAGTGGCTTCTCCAACAATGTTTATAATTTCGTACACTGGCTGATTCTAGTAAGTAACAGTTGGCGGTAAGTTGGCGGAAATTTAGTTCCGCATGAATTGCTCAAGGTGAACAATCAATTCAGCGGAAAGTGTACCGACGTGAACGGGCCGCGATCCCGTTTATCTGTTTGGCAGTGGCCATAAAAGCAAATAATGACCCCTCGTGACAAGGTTTGGCAGAGATTTCGTCAACCCCACGCTGTCTCCCGTTCAATGAGACCGTGTAAAGATTGGGACAAGTCCATTGCGAGTCTACCTCTTCACATGAGCTCTTTGCTGATTCTCCTCGCTCATCGCGCTCATGCACGGCCCTGACCAAGTAGGTTGGGGCGATCGCTTATAAGTTAGTACAGTTTCTTCTAAGCGTAATTGATGCCATGTCCCTCGCCCTTCCTCCTTTCTTTGCTTGGCTTTGCCAACGGGTCAGCAGCCTCAGATGAAGAGGTATAACTGGCGGCGGAAGAGCGGAACGTCGGAAGCAATGTCTCGTCTTGTTTGACAAAGTTCAGACAGCTGTATGGTAAGTACCAACGGAATGATGGAAGTAAAATCTCGCTCTCGGCGTGTTTGCTAGACTATACTCTTGCAGTGCGAAGCTCACATATGCATAGACAATTTGATGGGAAGACAATCAGGTACGCATATTCGCTTTCAAGGGGGTGGCGTGACCGAAAAATGGATATTGCGTTTTTGCTATGAGCCCTTGCCTACTCCCCCTCTCCTTCCTTATTAAGGTAGCTCGGGACCTCGGGTTCTGCCACTTGGTCGTATCTGATTGACATGAACTCACCATCACATCACGACACAGGTCTAAGACGACACCAAACGACACACTTCTTGTTCCCATGTTCAAGGCAAGAATGATGGCCGAGGCTTTGCAGCAGCACCGGGTCGGTGGTTTACGAGTGACACAGGAAATCGTGCGCCCTTGCCCGTCATTTGCGGCCATGAAAAATTGTGTGCACGTTCCTCAAAGCTCAGACTCGATGAACTATGCACCTCGAGAAAAATCACGGTGTTGGCGATCCTGGGGCAATGCCGGTGATGACACTTGACACCCGAAGTGCCATAGATTTATCCGCCATCTCTCTCAGCCTCTGAATCCAGCTTCAATCCAGACGCGTTCCCTGGAAGATGCACATCACCGCTGTAAGTTCTGTCCCCGCGTGCCTGACCTCTTGGCGCTGCAAGCCGATGGCGAAAATCCAACCCAAACACAGATTCGCAATATCCCCTTTTGAAAATGCACAAGACTTTGCCTGCTGCTTTCGCGTAGCTTCACACGTCTCCTATCTTCCCTCGCCCTGTCTGACAAGCTTATGAAGGAGACAACTTTGATACCCAATACCATGTGCATCCCTACCAAAACTATCTCTGTTCGATGTCAGGTCATTGCTGGATACGGTTTTAAAGTTTCTGGACGCTCAATAACCACAGAAGCGCTGTTTATAAATCTCCTGTCGCACATTCGAAGCTCGCCTTTCTTCGCCCATTCGTGCCCCACAGTCTTTTATAGACGAGCAGACCTCAACAATGGCGCCGGCCCATCTAATAATTGCGCTCGATGATACTTTTGGTAAGGTTTCGGCGTTTTGTATAGAAACCCCTCGCGATTAATCGATTGAAATCCTAGGTGCATCTTTCATCGGGGTGCTTTTTACAGCCATGTGTGTAGATGGAGCCACAGATTCAACGCACGTGGTCTAACACTCTGTTTAGGTTGTACGGAATCACTACATTACAGGTACGAGTGCTCCCTCCCTCACAGTTCTCCATCTGATCATTGCCTGCATCTGGCCAGACTTATATCTTCTACAACAACTATTCGAAAGACAAATTTTCGAATAAGCTTCTGGTGCGTTGTCGTGTGAAAGACTATCTCTTCATTTCTCACCATCTTGAAATCGCAGGTTGCGGTGATATGGTAATTGTCCCTGGCAATGTTTGGTCTCTAAGTCGCCGAGTTTCTTAACCTCCATCGGCAGGATCCTCGATACGGCACACATGATCTTTGGTACGAGCTCGGTCTCACCTTAACGATGATCCTCACACATATATCGTTCCAGTCTCAATGAGCATGTATCATTATTTGGTTCGTGCTTTTCAGATTCCCTATTCAAACTTCAAAATTAAGCATTGAGAATATCGTTGTGATAGATTACAAACTTCGCGAATCTGCCTGCCTTGGCTTTTGGTCATTGGTAACGTCGTCACGCTTGAACTCGATGATCAAATCTGACGCTTCCTTGAACAGGTCACTTTTTGTACGTACATCTTCATGATGATCTACGATCCATGTGCTCACTCTTCCCAGGTATCGGTCGTGATGAATGTAAAGGCAATTCTTACACTTCAGATGCTGAACTGAATTTGCAAATTGCAGATCATCATCGCATTTTTAGTACATGTGTACGTGGAATTTTCCTGCGCCTCGAGAAAACTCTCATCGACCTCCACCAGATTCTTCACCGTCCGAATCTTCCACTGTGGGCATTTTTTCACACCCTTGCGTTGTGACTTCGACTCATGCACGTTTTCTAAAGTGAGCAGTCGGAGGGTGAAGATGTGGTTGACGCCGCTCATTGTAATTGTTCCCGTCCTCTTCTATGGAAATAAGCTGATGCGGAGCTGTCGTAGAGTTTGCTCGTTGTCGCACATCTTTGTTTCGGGATCGGTATGCCCTTGACACCAACTTTCAAAGTACTTACTTACACTTGCCTCACTCAGAAACTGTCGTGTTCCTGTGAGTGACGTCAGTATTACTCTCGTCAAACACCTCTGACCTACCTTTCGACCCTGTAGGTTCATCAAAAAGGAACTCAGTAAGCTTCCAGAGATAACAGTAATTACATAGCCCATCGCTTCTATGCCTGTACAACTGACAACAGTTGATCAGATGTTTGCTGCGATGCCGTTTGCCTTGTTTGCCGTCCTTTCGGATATTTTTATCGCCGCGGCCCTTTGTATCTTGCTCCATGGTAGTCGGACAGGTTTCCGAAGGTGATTGGCCTCGGTATGATCGTTGTCGATATGCTCATGTATATCTTTTCAGGACTAACACACTCGTCAACACGCTAATGGTTTATGCCATCAATCGTTGTGTATTGACTTCGTATGTGTGATATACCATTGCTAGGAAGAAGGATTAAAGCTCATGGCTCGATTCCAGAGTCGTTGCTGTAGCTGAGGTCATTGCTGTAAGTGTAAACTACCATGACTGACCTCACTAAAAGTGCTGATTCCTTATCGACGTCTCCAGTTCGCGGCGTCACCACATAGTCTCTGGTTCTTAGCGATAGATTTCGTCGTCGGCAAACGTGCGTGAACATAACCACGCTTCACCGCCACTTATTTCTAACGATTGTCAATTAGTATACGCCAACAGTCTTCTTGCACATCTAAACAGTCGGCAGTCGCTACGAGGCGGTAACTCGATTCATAGCGTTCACATGTCAGATATACATTTTGAGGGAGAATCACGACGGGTAAGCAGTTTATAATTCGACTATCAGATCCTGGCTAATGTTCTTCTTCATCGATAGACGGATAGCACGGTAAGGATTCTTAGATGTGTTCTCAACTTTTTGAAATTAATGGGCACTTTTAGGTTCAGAAAGGCATGGTTCTTGACCTCCGGGCCCAGGAGTCTACGACCACGAGCTCACCGCACAGCCTACGCCCCAGCGCTACTGAATCTAAAGTGTGGCCCACTGCTGTCTAGCCGTTTGCGTTAATCAAGACCGAACATAGAGTCAGCCCCCACCAAGCAACTTCCTGAACATGACTTTGTGAAGTATATCTTTCTCTCGACCGCGTTGCGTTGTCATCCATAGTGTTCAGGAGCCCAGCTGGACTTATTTATATCTCGTTAACATCATCATTCTCCATTTCGAAACCATTGTACGTTTGCAACATTGTAGGATTTTTCAGTATTTTTGCAATTGGGTTCGCGAGCAGTAGGCTCAGCACCTTTTCAAGCCAGATATAACCTTCATCGAAATCGGCTGCTCATCAATGGCGGTTAATCGTGAAAGGTCTCGTGCAAGCAAAATTTGACAGAGACCGTAATGTGCTGCTGCTGTCGTTGTGGGTATTAGGGCTGCCGACGACACACATCCAACAAATGACGAAAGAGGTTTCCAAACCATGGACGTGTCTTATACAATCTCCTTTGGTACTATTCTGGGCTCTCCTAGATGGTCTCCCTATTGCAATTGACATGGTGATTCTGCCCCACTCTGCCCTCCGCATCCCAATGCACTTTGACCACAACTGTTTCAAACATCCGAGCATATAAAGTTCTCACAGAAAGGTTCGTGTACGCGCCGTCCCAATGGGCTAAGATTCGCCCTCGGCGCATCAAGTTCCACTGGATCACCAAGGCGCCGCGCATTCAAACCATCAAGGTGCTTTTAACCCCAAGTGGCGCCTCCACCCAATTTCTCCGGGTTCTTGTGCGGGGCTAGATAGGACTGTCTAAATCGCGCGGATCGACGCGTCGGGGGTGTCGTATTCAGGCCGCGAAGCTCCAGGTACTATGCAGGCAATGTGTATTTGGATGTTGGGCACATCCTACTTAGATGCGTCACGGTGTTCACAATGGTAGCCTATTAAATCGGAAGCAACGTAGAGGCCCAATGCGCCGGAAATAGGTGTGGATAATGAACTCGGTGTAGGCCTTTGGCTGTGAATATAACAGAAAGTTGGGGTTATGTAGACACGCGATCAGATTAAACGATCATGATCGCCGATATGCGAAGCCAAAGTTCAACAGTGCATATCTCTCTTCGGAGTCCTCCAAGGTACCACGATGAGCGTCGACCACTGCTAGAGTTTGACTGTTGAGCAGATCCTGAGCGTGGTCAAACCCAAAAGGTCAAGGGGTCACGCAAGGTGCACCACAGATGTATCACCGAACCGAGCGTCCGACTCGGAGGCCGTATTGCGTTATTACCGAGTACTTAAAGGTACCTGTGCAATACCTGTGCGACCCTCGTTGATCACGTCAAGTTACTGTTTCAAGGAATGCAGGCCTTGCGAGCCTGAGAGAGTACCGTCTATTCCTTTTTGGAGGACATGCCGAAATTTCCGGAGCTCTCCTATGCATCTCGGTCAATAAGTACCTGCCGGCCTGCTACACAGGTCGTCAAGGGGATGGCGCAATGAAGGTCTAAGGGAGCTCTTCTGAGCAGGGCAGTACTAGAGCAGGTTGGGGTTCGGTTCCGGTAGCTAGAGCAACGCGTAGACGTAAGTGGAATAGGCGGACGCGACTTTTATCCAGGGGCTGAGGCGCGGTATGTCGCGCGGCCTAACACTGCATCCCATTCAAAGAATCTTTTGAAGAATTCTTGGAGTACTAGGCGCAGCGACGCTCGACGAGCTGTGGCGTGTTTTCGGCGCCTGAATGGTCAAGGTGCCATTCCGCGTGCGCTGGTCATTGGGAATCCTGTGACATGTTCATTTTTCGTTTTGGAGTTCCAGTTTTTTAAAAAGCACCAAACTTAGATGCGCAGAGAGCAAACGGCTCAACTTTGTGGTGAAGTGGAGTATATTGTTTCACAGTTTACTGGTACTATCGTTCGTCCTGTTGGCCGCTTATTCGTCATCGCATCCTCTAAGAGGCAGACGGTGTAGTACCGAAAGAAGATGGGGCGTTGAAAATAAGCAAGACGCATGGGCGAGATTCAAATGGTAAGTGCGTGTTTGAAGACCTGGATGGCCGACACGCCTAGCACACGCCACGTTCGCTCCGGCCTTTGGTTCGATGCACACCGGTTCGCAAGCACGATGCCGGCCGGCCGGCTTGTCCGATCCCCAAACAAACAACGCGACCTCTGGAGAAATTCGACGCGCGACTTCGACCAACCAAGGCCAACGACGTCATCACTTCATCATCATCACAGGCATCGAGGAGAGGGATCGATATAAAATGAGCAACTATCGCATTGACCCTCTTCTTCCTGATCTCCCGTCTTCCTCAATTCACAAACTCAGTCCCACTGCAAATCCAACGCCATGTCCTCCCAAGCCGATACGAAATGGAAGGGTTACGCGTCAGTACTGCTTTTGAAAATGTAGCCCTTTCCTGACGTTTTATATATCCAGAATCCGCGATACAAAGCATTGGGATTCGTTCGAGGTCATCGACTTTAACCCAAAGCAGTTCGAAGACTACGATATCGATATCAAAATCGAGTATTGTGGCGTCTGCGGCTCTGATGTACTCTGCCATCGTTTCGTTTTGGTCGAAAATGGATGACTGATGTTTATTTCAATCTGAAGGTACATACCATAACTGGGGGATGGGGAGAACCGATGTTGGTGCGAGCCTGTTGAATGGGAAACCTGGGTGTATGCTAACGATTTAACAGCCTTTGATCACTGGCCACGAGATAGTTGGTCACGTCGTTCGAGTTGGTCCCAAAGTCACGGCTTTCAAGGTTGGCGACCGTGCTGGAGTTGGGTATATGCGCTTCGTTCTCTACGCTCGTGGTGTGCACTGCTAAGTCGGACTCATTGAACGCAGCGCCCAAGTCTGTTCTTGCCTCAAATGTAAGCCATGCACAACCGATAACGAACAATAGTACGTCTAAGTTCTCTCTTTTCACAATATATGCGACTCATCTGACTCGGTCGGTTGTCAGCTGTCCCAACGCCGTCAGCACCTATAACGCCAAGTACCCTAACGTGCATCTTTCTTTACATATAGTTGCGTCACGTATTGCTTAACGATTTCTTGCAGGGTGACATTGCTCACGGCGGTTATTCTACCGCTGTGCGAGCGCATGAGCGCTTCGTCTTCCCTCTTCCTAAGGAACTTCCGTTGGAAGAGATTGCACCCATGCTGTGCGCAGGTATAACTGTATACTCTCCACTCATCAGGAATGGAGCTGGGTAGGTGTCTGCTATATCTTTCCGTTCAATTGAATCTTAAGCGCGATACGCAGGCCTGGAAAGTGTATCGGTGTTGTGGGGATCGGAGGTTTGGGGTAAGCATAATTGGGCTCAGCTGTAGACATCGGTTCTAACATCTTTGCAGTCATTACGCCCTCCAATTTGCACGTGCTTTGGGGGCGGAGCAAGTCGTGGCCTTCTCTCATTCATCGGGCAAGGAGGTAATTAATTAAGTACTTGTCTCCTTCGCCGCTCATGGATTCAATTTATAGAAAGACGCCCGCGAATTGGGCGCCACAGACGTCGTCATCACGAGTAACAAAAACTTTGCTGAACCCTGGAAGGGAAAGTTAGATTTGATAATCGTTTGTCCACCCCTCCCGCCTGGGATAGCAACTTTTGAACCTTTTTTATGATAGTGCACTGCCGATGTTTCTCAGGGTATCCCCCTGTCTGATTTTATTACGACCCTTGGAGTCCATGGTCGCTTCATCATGGTTGCCATCCCCGATGATCAGCTTCCGACCTTGCGTTCCACACGTTCGCTCTTTCAGTTGGCTGTGCTCCATATTGTCTAACATGTCTTGCAGAAATGGTCTCCAACGGAGCGCTTCTAGGCGGAAGTCACATGTAGGGTTCTTTTGTCCTTTATCAAATCTAACCAATGTTCAAACACTTATGCTGCTGTGCGCCACAGCGGAAGCAAGAAGGAAGTAATTGAAATGCTCGATCTCGCGGTCAAGGAAAATGTGAAGAGCTATATTGAGGTCCTCCCGAGTATGTTTTCTTCTCGTATAATCTCGTCACACTTCAGGCTCATAAGTCATCAATTACTCAGTGAAGGATGCCGGCAAGGCAGTTAGAGGTGTGAAGGACAACACTGTTAGGTATAGGCACGTTCTCAAGTGTGTTGTCTTCGTCTCTATGCCGCGCTTGCTTGACTTAGCGTTATTCATATAGGGTGGACATCTGAACTGCGTCGAGAAAGATCGAGAACCAAGTAAAGTCTAGTAAAGTCTTTGTACTATTCGAAAGTTTGTAACGTTAATGATCAGTAATATTCGAACGAGACAGTTCTCTTCTCTAGCTTTCGGAACTCAGCTGAACATCAAACACTCTGCATGGTATATACTTAGGAATGGAGTCCGGCTTCTGGTAGTATAGACTTGCTCTACGCCTTCTCGTGGGCCCATCTAGTGCAACTGCAGAAATATGCACCCTGGACTCATCAAATGGCAAGCTGTACCGCCAGGTTCATTTCTGGCCTCCTTTGCATTGTCAAAATCTACTCACCTGCCAGTGACCGGACTCCATCTTTTAGACCCGTCGAGATCAAACGTTCAAATATCCGCCCTCCGTCGACGGTATTTGCCGGCTTGCTTCTGCACTCCCGCTCACCTTTGAAGAGAAATGCGCGCCTTCACCCTGGAAAGTTTCATCCAGCTTGCCTTTGTCAAAAATTGTATGATTTCGCGAGGTTCGGACAGCCTTCATTTTTTGTCCACTTCACTTGATGAAAATGCTGAAGTTTCACTGTGATAGCTACTTCAGGCATGGGCTGTCGCATAAGATTCGGAAGGTCGTCGCAAGCGCATAGCGCATTCCAGCCAGATTCATATCGATAGGCCCCTTCGAGAAAAATACACATAGGGCGGAGTGTAGGTTTCAATGTCCGAAACGCTCGAAAAATCGTCCCAGCTGATCACCCACTACTATTTCGCTGCCAGGTATGAGGCAGTCATATACCCAAAAAGCACAAAAAAATAGCCTTACACATATCGCGCTCAATGAAGGGCCTACCGATAAGCATATACGGCGGTTTAACTGGAGTTAGTGAGCAAGCGGTGAACGACTCGCCCATTGCCGTTCGGCCGGGGACTAACTTTTGACTCCGCCCTATGTATCCTTTTTTCTGGAGGGGCCTATCGATATGAATCTGGCTGTCAAGAGCTTGGAACTCGGGCATACATATTTGCATCTGTTATGGCCGCATTTTCTTTCTGTCATTCTGATCATCCTTGGATCATCCGATTCAACTCGAGTTGTCCCTGCCACCTTGGTCCAATTCTCTGATCACACCGCCTTTGATTTCAAAGATATCGGAATACTCGTTGTTCGAAAACCAACCGGCATAATTCATTTTCTATCAACATTAGCAAATTTTGATCTGAAAGTCTCCAGCTTGACGAATGACATTGCGCCCGCCAACGGCAACCCACGCTTTTGGCAAAAACTCGGGACAATACAGTGACGACTCGTGTTCACGTGTTTCATTATCGTTTCGTCTATTTCCCCGCCTTCTGGTTCTTGTGCTTGCCCCCGCATGGTTGAACATCGAATCCTCGGAAAAAATACTTTCCTTTGGACAGCTTCTCGAACTTCTTCTCGGTACCAGGTCGTGCTCGTGTTGTTACTCCTTGAGTGATACCCGTTCCTTCTCCGACCCTGATTCACCCCGTAGGTGGAAGTCCTTCCGATATGCCGCCCACTACGCTTTTGAATTCAGAGCATTGCTACTTCAGTCCTTTCATACAATTTTTCAAATGAATATTACAGCTGCATCCCAGCGTCATAACGGAGGCATAACGCGCCATCCCTGGCGTTGGGCACGTCACTATTAGTGTCATTCAAAGCGACGGCTGGGTTACCCTGCATCTCATTGGACTCAGACGTTTTTAGTCTTGGCTCTCCGCGACTTCCCCGCACAACGCTGCTCAGAAGGGCTTGGTAGGCTTGGTGTTGTTCTGCCGATATTCTCCATAGATTGTCAAGCTCTGACTGTCGGATAGACAATTACCCACTCTACAGCATCGTCATGGGGTATAAAAGCGAGGCTAAAATGCCTCCCAAATTCAACAACTCTCAATCCTACTCAGAAGATGAAGTTCACCAGCATTCTCAGTCTCGCCGCCGTCGCCCAGAGCGCATCTGCTCACTGTATGTAGGGAGTTCGACCAAATATTTTCGTTACTTATGACTCTCCGTTAGACATCTGGACAACTCTCGTTGCTGGAGGCACCACCACGAACGCGGCCATTCGTCAGCCCATAAGCAACTCCCCCGTCGAGAGTGCCACCAGCAACAACCTCCGATGCAATGTTAGCCCCGGAGCTGCGACCCAGACTGTCTCCGTGGCTGCAGGAAGCTCTGTGACCTTCAAGCTTGACAACACCCTCTACCACCAAGGTCCCGCCGCCATCTACCTCGGAAAGGCTCCTGGATCTGTTGCAAGCTGGGACGGCAGCGGTTCTAACTGGTTCAAGGTAAGCTCACCCCCGCCCATTTTTGCAACTTTTGTCTCATAAGTATCTAGATCGCCGAGTGGGGCGCCACCTTCAACCCATTCAAGTTCACCTCCGAGGGTTTGAGCCAACTCTCTACCACCATCCCTTCCAACACTCCCTCGGGCGAGGTATGGCTTAAGCAATTTGTCCCATAGAAAGTCTCTAAAAACCAAAACCTTTTCTACAGTATCTGCTTCGCATTGAACAGGTTGGCCTCCACGTCGCTGGTGCTCCCCAGTGGTACATCTCGTGCGCCCAGATCAATGTCACTGGCGGTGGATCCGGAAACCCCGCAAAGGTCTCCATCCCCGGATACGTCTCTGCCAGCGGTATGCCATTTTTACACTCTCGAATCTCGGCAGTCACTTATAACGTCTCGATGCAGACCCCGGTCTCACCGTCAACATCTACTACCCCATCCCGACGTCTTACAGGGTGAGTATCCTCTACAGTTGCCTCAGTCAATGCTTACGCCTCGGATCAGGTTCCCGGACCTTCCGTCTGGCGTGGATGAAAGGCTGTTCTTAGAACGAGAGTTTGACTACATGTGTGTGTATATGGTGCGGTTGCGGTTTACTTAGCCACCGCTTCAATGTGACAAGGACTTCAGCTCCTTGAAAAGCTATTCAACTTTTTGTGTCTCTTGTGAAAATGCAAGAACAAGACCGATTTCTCATATTCTCAATACTGACGCGAGTTCGAAGTTTGGCCAAACATGATTGATATTCACTAGTCATGATTGGCTGCTACATTGGATGTGTCAAATGAGATTCATATCTGGCCACACTGACATTTTATATACAGGTATGAAGTTGGACGTCGGGTGAGTTCCCATGCAATTCACATCATTCGGTATTCACGGCCTCTCTAAAACACCGGCGTCGAGTAGTTTGCAAGGCATGAGTCGAACAATCAATTAGCAGTACCAATTTATTTCTTCTACACAGCAAATCTTCAAACCGCAGGAACGAGGGTACAAATGTGAGTAACGGTGGCCGGCCAACTTGGCGGTAAGCACATCGCAGTCATAGTCAGAAATTCCCAGCAGCGACTTTTGTCGCGCTTTGTGCTGTTACATTTCTAGTGCCCTGAGTATTCAAGTAAGCTTACTCCATCGATGATGGTCTCACGAAATTTTATTGGAATCAATCGAAAATGAGGCAAAAGACGAAAGTAAAGGAATCAGGAGAGAAATGAACTCAAGAGAGCCTTTATATTGTAAGCTTGTTGTCTGCGAAGGCAAAAGAGCTTCATCCACGCCACACTGCCGGTCCCGGAACCTAAATATAGAATAAATCTTGTCTTGATATGCAATTGGAGGAAAGTTACCTTGTACGAAGTTGGCACTGGGTAGTAGATGTTGACCGTGAGGCCAGGGTCTGTTGAGAGGGGCACTTAGATTGTGTATCCACACTGAGGAAGTCCGACACACCTGTTGGGGAGACGTATCCAGGGATAGCAACCTTGGAGGGGTTTCCACTTCCGCTACCCGTGATCTTGATTTGGGCGCAAGAGATGTACCATTGTGGCGCACCCGCGACGTGAAGCCCGATCTGCTCAATACGGACCAGGTACTGTCGCGGACGTAGAGATGATTAGGGATCGTACGGCGAAAATAGACAGTGAAGACATACCTCGCCAGGGGGTGTGTTGGCCGGGATGGTGGTGGTGAGCTGATTGAGGTTGTATGTCGTGAAAGTGAAAGGGTTGAACGTTGCACCCCATTCCGCGATCTGTATACAGTTTCTCCAATCAAAACAACGCGAAAATCGTGCCGGTAAAGATGACTTGTACCTTGAACCAGTTGGCGCCGCTCCCATCCCAGCTTGCAGCAGTGCTTGGGGCTTTGCCGAGGTAAATTGCGGCAGGGCCCAGATGGTATATGGTGTTGTCGAGCTGGAAGCCGATCGTGCTGCCTGGAGCGACGGAGACAGTGGTGGTCGCCGCACCGGGGTTGGCGTTGCAGGTGATGTCGTTGGAGGTGACACTCTCCACGGGTGAGTTGTTGACGGGCTGACGAATGGCCGTCGTCGACGTGGTACCGCCTGCAATCAGGTTGTACCAGATATCTGTGGGCGGACAGACGCGTTAAGAGACAGAATATGATACAGAGGGAGGGACAGAGACGGACAATGAGCAGAGGCGCTGTGTGCGAGCAGGGCAAGTCCGAGAATCTGACCAGTGAGCTTCATGTTGAGGACGATTGAAGAGTACAGAACACGACTCTTCTGCCTCTTTTTATAGCTGGAGCTGAGATCTTTGAGGTCGATGCGGCAGGCTCTTTTTGCACTTGAGCATGCGGTCGTATGGCAGAAAATAGCTCAGGGATGGGAGAACCTGCGCAAGCTCATGCAGATCGAGGTGAATGACGTTTCCAAATGTCGCTGAGAGTGCTTCAACAACCTGCTGAGTGTAGACTCGGAAGAACATTCGGTGGAGGATGACCAGTTCAGTTTAACCGAGGAAAAAGCTCTGGAGTCACGCGCTTGACACAGTTTTCTTTCACTGATATGCGCTCCGGTACTTCCGACGACTTCTATCTTCTCTGTTCAGACACAAGTACGGGAACCTGATGTTGTTACGCTTGTCATATCAGGGATGTTAAGTATCCAACACATGACATACCTTGTAAAAAGTCGGGACCGGATTGTAGACGACACCGAGATCAGGGTCCTTGGAAGATTTTCAGCATAACTGCGGTTTTAAGGCGATATTATAGCAATGAAGGCTCACTGAGGCAGACACACCTGTCAAGAGATGGATACCATTGAAGCATTTCCAGCAACGTGAAGGCTGATTCTCTCAATTTGGACGTGATACTTTCACGCTGGTCAGCGGATTCCAGACAGAAGAACAAATTCCTCATTCCATCTGCAAAGACATTGGCGGGGATGATTGCGAGTTTCCTGGCACTCATGTCGATGAACTTGAATGGCTTAAAGATACCGCCCCATTCAGCGATCTGGGCTACCGCATCACCAAGTGAAGACAACGACCAAGCGAATGCCGCTTTCGATGAAAAAGTTGCTTAGAGGCTTGCGAACGGCAGTGACAGAGGTAGTGCAGCCAGAAATAGAGTATCTGACGGTCGCCAATACGTCCATGATGGCGAGACCGATAGTTTATAGACTTAGACCGAGCAGACGCGCTCTGGGCGAGGATCGCGAGGCCGACGATGTTAGAGGGCTTCACTGTTGTCCTGAATGTGGTTTTTGCTTCGTCCTCCCAATGATACAAATAGCACTGGAACAGGCTTTGTTGAATGCTAAGTTTTCACTATATCTTGGTCTTCTAGAGAACGTTGCCAGGATGCACTCAAGACTCTGCGCGACGCTGAGGCCATCGGATAAGGTACGGATATTTGCATTGAAGAAGCTGCATGACGTGAGGAAGCGTTCGCATATGGTTATTATTCGGAAAGAATGGGAATGGGCCGGGGCATATAGTTTTTGCCGAAGACAAAGAACAAGTCATTCACCGTTGCTGGCGTGCGAGGCGATTGTTCTGACCAGCGAGCTCCAGACATCAAGTCCTGCGCGATGAGGTCTTCTCTCGTATCCCAGAGACTAAGAACAAGTCAATGCTGTTACAGAAGAACCGGCAGATAAGAGTCGGCGTCGCCAAGCTACAAAGGAGATGAGGGCGGAAAGTTCTGGGTTACGGAATACATAAAGTCCCCAGGAATTTCCATGTAAGCAATCGTGGATTCAATCAGGCGTTGAAAAACGTTAAGATCAAATATTCCTGTAAAGATGATATTAGCGGCGGCCCGAGCCCAATATTAATCTGATACCTGGCGGATTTAAGGTCGACAACATCACTAGCAAGTTGTTAGTACCCATACGCAAGTGGTGGGACTGATCAGAGTCTCAGGCTGCCAGCCGGAGCTACTTAAATATATCGTCCACGTGATTACAGTAATCGTCCGGGACATCTTTGCACTGACGGTCGTTAGACATTGGACAACGACTGGGCCGCGTTGGTCGCCATCTGCCACGACGACGGGCAGTGTTTCCCAAAATCAGCGGTCTACGTGGTCTCATTCTAGCCCAACTTACCGCTATCCCCAATACGGCTCTCGGGACGCCTGCTATTCCAGTGCAGATTGACCCACACGGCATCATTTACTTACACAGCTTCGGCGCTGTGAATCTCACCGGAGTCCGAGTCGCTGAGTGATAACTTCTCAAGTCGTTCTTCGACGGTTACACCCATGTCGACGACTGTAACCTCTCCATCCTCGTCGGGGACGAGCACAAGCTCACCATCCTCAACGACGTCTATTGCCACTTCCTCCCAGTCAACAGCTCCAACGACAAGTTTTCCTTTCTCCTCTACGTTCACGGATCCAACAATATCGACAACCACTAGCAGTGCAGAAGGTGGCGGGAATGGTGACAATGGAGGCGGAACGCCCTTCAATCCGAACACAAACATCGCCTCGTCAGCATCTCTATATCGTACGTTCATCCGTGTAGATAACATATATAAGCTTGACAAAACTCCGCAGTCTACACATTCCTTGCTACCCTGGTCCTCCTGCTCTCCGTAAGCGCTGCCATCATCCTGCGATCCCTCTTGCTGCGACGTCGGCACCGCCGCATGGTCGAAGAGGCCATCCGCAACGGGACTTGGGTGCCCCCATCTCCCGGCGGTGGGCCGTACGGGATGGGCATCAGGAGTCGTACAGGCAGGGTCGATTTAAGCCGCAAACCGGTAATGTGGGAAGCTTACACGGGGCGTCCCGAGAAAGACCAGCTGCACACCCATGCCAACGCGACAAGCGAGACTCAAACCGAGTGGGAATGGGACTCGATACGACCTTTCTCCGCGTCCTACGTCTCCCCACCGCCTGCGCCGCTCCCCCTCCCGCAACCCAACGAGTCTACAACAACCCCAAATACCGCAGATGGAATGATACGTCGTGTCGTCCGCTTCCTCCATCCAGGCCGTGCCTCCGCCGTCCAATACCCATCGACTACAAGGTCGAACATCACATCTACGGTTAGCCTGCCTGCAGGTGCGGGCATAGGCGCCGGTGCGGAGGGGAATGAAACACCAGCGAAGAAGATCAAGGTTGCGGTGCTCATCGCTATGCCGCACGCGCCGACAGAGGGTCGCGATTTGAAATCGAAATCCTCTGATGGCATCTCTAGTATCCCGATGGCTTCCTCGTCAGCTGCGGTCGTACCTTCGTCGGCGCTTCTTGAAGACGACGAGGAAGAGCTCCCACATCTCGAATTTGGCGTGGCGGAGCTCGAGGTGCGTGATCCCGATCATGGTAGGGACATTATTGTGGATAATGAGGGCAAGGGCGAGGGACGGTCGAGTTCGAGTGCAAGCAGGAGCTTGGATGTATAATAATAGTTTACGGGGATATTGGCATGTTCTTTCCTGTGCTTTTGTTTTAGGATGGCTGTACGATGGATTGTACGATGGAATCTGTAACTATGAAAAAAAGCGATGTATTGCTTGTACGAAATACTTCACGCTACAGTAATGATAGTCCTTGTGTTGCCGTTGAGCAACCGGAGTCATCGCTCAGCGCTGGCGATTGAGATCTAGTTCACTTTTTTTATGTGTATGACATCGTAGACCCTGAAAATCATCGACGGTTCTGGAGTGGATTGATAGACTATCAGAATTACGGAGATTGCAAGGAGTCGAAGGCATCCCTATTTGGTAATGCTCCATGTGTTGCCTTGTTCTCGTTGTAAGCGTTGGCCCACTTTTCTGACAGGAAGTTTCATACATGCAATACGATTGAGATCACTCTGGATACCTTGTTTCTGAATAAAAATCAGTGCGATTAGACATTTGGGCTATTTCTGGATTTGCTCTTGTTTGCGAAGGCTCGAATTCGCGACGCGTTGAATCACGTGCTAAGTATGTGATTCTTCCAGATAGTATTCTGATTGGCAAGTTGACACTGAACCAGCTCCTGCCTTTGTCCTGCCTAGCAACTCGTGCTTGACTATTGCTGAACTAAACCGACAATGCAGTTATTACTTTCCTATCGCCCAAGGGTAAGAATAGTGAAGGCTTCTTACAGCTTGGACACCTAATACAACGACCAGTGGAAGAAGTTGTGAAACCTGCGGAAAAACTGGAGCTCAACAACAGTTCTATGACCCTAGACCCTATAGCTTGTGCCTTGGTAGTCCCGGGTTGCGTATCGATACTCATCTCTCCGATAAGTACTTTCGGGCACGGGTCGCACGATAAGTTGCGACAACTCGGTACCGTCAGGCCTGCTGCCGCTAACGAATATCGATTCTTGTGCGTCCTTGTCCCGAGATGACAAATTTTCCGCGAGCAACAATCTCGGCAATACATCTACTATTGCATTGCGAACTTCAAGCGAATTTCTCAAGGCCCGGTCCAGAAATAATCGAAGCTGACCGCTTGCCGTTGCCATGCGCCCTACCTTCTTGTAACTTATATCTGCTGCCTGAAAGGTATGAGTGGCCTGTCGTCTTGCTTCTGGGAAGCATGATTTCATGCCTTTCGATTGTCCGCGCACCGGACGCCATCTTTACCCCAGACATTATCCGAGGTTACGAACCCTCCGTTGTTTGATGGGTCACGCCACATCCATCCGTTGGATTTTGACCTGTAGAAGGCGCCAAGCCCGGTGAACTCCCCTAGACGCCTCTTTCAATGATGCGGCACTTCTGCCGTCTATCTCCTCTTCCTGCAGAAACCTACTGTCACTTGATTGAAGATGATCGCAGGACGCGCACTGCGTGACCCGTCGCATTGCTCCGGACGCGTTTTCTCCATACCTTAGCGGTCCGGCTGCAGTCCGCGGGCGCGTATAGTCTGTCTAGCGCGTACGTCGTTTAGGTATTTAAGCAAATTATCATGAAGCAATTGGAATCAAATCGCCCGCCATGTTCACCAACGCCCTCGCTCTTGCACTCACAGTCTTTGGCGTCGCCAGCTCCGTCAACGCCCATGGATACGTCCAAGAGATCACTCTTGGTTCGACCAAATATACAGGCTACCTCCCTTACTCCGACCCGTACGCACGAATTTTCCATCTCATTGAACCGAGTCTGATGTAAAGCACACAGTTACTACAACCCAGTACCTCAGCGTATTGTCCGCAAGATCCCAGGAAACGGTATGCACCCTTCCATATGAATCCTCTGTTCAACGACGGGCTGATTATCATTCGTTTTCATCCAGGCCCAGTCGAGGACCTCTCGCTGATCGAGTTAGTCGCGATCTTACCTTGCAATGACCTACCTTACTGAAACCCCATCTTTAGTATTCAATGCAACGGTTGGTCTGCAGGCGGTGCTGCTGGCTCCGCTCCCGCTCCCATCTTCGGAACTGTGGCGGCTGGCTCCACGGTCAAGCTTAACTGGACAACATGGCCTGACAGCCACAAAGGTCCTATGATCACCTACATGGCTCGTGCCCCATCAGACATCACCAACTGGAACCCAGGCAGCTCGTATGTAACCGTGTTAGAGGACGTGGTTGAAACTCGCTTGCTAACACTTCATCTGTTAACCCAGCGCTGTCTGGTTCAAGGTTGCCCACGCCGGAAAGGACGCCAGCGGCAAATGGGCTTCTACCGATATTCTCTACGCCAACAACCACATCTATTCTTTCACCATCCCCCCCAAACTCAAGGCTGGGCAGTACATCATCAGGCACGAAAGGTAAGATATATCCCGATTATCGTCCGACCTCATGCGCTCACTCGATTGCTGTCAACAGCATTGCATTGCACGCTGGTATGTGGTCTCCGGACGTAGTTCGGCGTATGGTCACTAATGAGTGGAATAGCCTACTCGTACCCTGGTGTCCAGGTCTACCCCAGCTGCATCCAGGTCCAAGTCACTGGATCCGGAACAGCACTTCCCACGTCCTTCGTTTCCTTCCCTGGCGCCTACACTGGAAGCACTCCCGGTATGCCCCTTGTATTCAACGTCAAAGATACAATCCTAAATGCGATTAATATTTATCAGGAATTGTCTTCGATGTTTACCAGAGTATGTCCCTTCCTTTATAGCTTTCTTTCGATCTAACATGGGCTTGCCCTTTCTAGACACTGGTGTATGTGACTCTGAGGTATCACTTGTTGTCATGACTGACGTCGACCATAGGCCTACCCGATTCCAGGACCTGCTGTGTATGTCCGCATTCCCGCATAGATTCCCAGCAGCTAATCTCGTCTTTGTCTTTTAGATGGACAGGAGGAAACTGAGGGATCTAATCAACCTCATCAAGAATCTTCTCATCATATTGATGTCTTCCTTTTCCGACTTTTTAAAACTGTTGTTGATAGTCTTCAATGTGCATCATATTCAATTCGCATGACGTACACGATGCCAGAAACAATCACTGAGCACAAGTCTGGTTATCAGGTAACTCCGAGTCCTACTTGGCTACGGTGAAAGAATACTTTCCAGATGCCACCGACACCCGCACATTATTGTTGTCGCTTCCAAGGACAACGATTCCTTGACTGGACAGCTGCTGACCGCCCTCGAGAACTTGCTGAACGCTTGAAGCCGGGATAACCACGGTAGCGTTGACGCCGACAGGAACACCTACGTCAATTCTGATATTTCCAGAAATGTTCGCCCAGTCAACGGTAAGGTTTCCGAACGGCGTCATAGTCCAAGCACGCGCGGATGCGAGCTGGGCAGTCAATACCGGGGCGATACTGACGGTCTCGAATGCGGGGGAGGAAAGTTGGATGCCGGCGAGGTGTTTATAGAGCCAGTCTTCGAACGTCCCCAAGAATAGCTAATTCCAGGTATCAGTATAAGATACTTCTTGCAGGATGGAGAACCTTACATGGTCGCGAGACCTTGATTCCAACGCCCAATGTTCCCACTGATAAATGCCAACGTCAATGAAAACTGGATGGTATTATGGCAATCATACCATGGTATTGGCACCATTTGCGATCCAGAAACCCCAGCTCGGGAAGGTCGTCTGTTGAGCAACGGCGAAAGCCGTGTCCCCGTGCTTATAATCCGTCAACATAGGAAGGATATACTTGGTACCAAGGGCGCCAGTGTTGAGGTGGTTTCCACGAGAGACAACGTCGTTTGAGATGCTATCCGCTGCGTTTTGCGCTGCCGTGGCGTTTGGGGCAAGATCAAACGCAAGAGCGAGTAGATTGTGAGTCTGACGGTATCCCGAGTCACCAACGCCAACGTAGTACCCGGTGGACTTGCTCAAGAAAGCATTGTTGAATGCGGTTTTCACGTTGGCGGCCTGGGAGCTGAATGTGGTGGCGTCGGCGGATTTTCCAAGTACTGCGGCGATTTGGTTCATGGTTGTTAACATCTTGTACCTGATGGATCTTTAGAGTCGGAAACCGAGGTGCGGAAATTTGATACTTACAGGTATGCGGTCGCGGAGACACGCATATCTTCAGGGGCATTTCCGCCTGCAGGGCTCGTCTCGGGACTCACCCAATCACCCAGGCCGGTCGACGCGATGTTGTTGGGTGAACGGCCGAGTTCAAACTCAACATAATTCTTCATGCTATCGTAATGGTCTTCAAGAACTCGCCTGTCTCCGCGATATTGATAAAGCCACCAAGGGATGAAGATGAACGCCGAACTTGGGAATGTACATGAGTATCAACTGCTTGGGACTTGAGAGATAACACTCACTGCCACGTCGGCGAGTGGTTGTTGGCGCCCCAGCCGCTGTCAGGTGCAATGACGCCAGGAGGCCCAGACCCATTCGGCCTACTTTCCGCAAGGTCGCGAACGTACTTGGCCAACAAATCCTCAGCACCAAGGTTCGTCAAGAACATTTCCTATTTAAATCAGCTGCTGTGGTCTTCATGTATAGAAGAGCACATACAGCGCCTAACATGGCATCGCCTGACCAGCCGTTTTTCTCAAACGTCGGGCAATCTTCAGGTATACTGTGGACATTATTGAGCATAGTAAACACAACCGCCTTGTGCAGCTTGTTTAGAAGGTCGCTTGACGAATCAAAACCGCCACGCGGGGGAAGGTCGTCGTGTACAACTTGGCCAACGATGTCGTCGGCCGTGGGCGCTGAGGTACCAGGCCAGCCTTCGAGCTGCACGTACTGATAGCCCTTGTAACTGAACTTGGGCTCGAACACCTCTGGGGCTCCGGTTCCTGCGAGCCAGAATCGATCTGTGGAATGGAGTTGATAAACACGAGCGAAGCTTCAGTATGAAACTAAAAAGTACCAGTTTGGAAGTTGTTCGCGTAATAATGATTGTTGTCTTCGAAGATCACGGTGCCGTCAGACTTGAAAGAGCGGCCTGAGGACGCAAGAAACAATGCACGAAGAGCGGACTTGCCTTCAGTTTCTCTCCGAAATGGATCGTGATGAGTGTTTTCGCCGGTCCCGTAACGGTAATCTTTGCCCAGCCAGCAACAACTCGCTCGAAAGCCGCGACGTAAATACCATTCACAGGCTGCGTGATTGATACAGGCTTCATACTCTGGACCACCCTGCTGGGGAGCTCGCGCTGGCGGACGAGGACACCTTTCGGTCCCGTCACCACCTGGGCATTAACCCACCCAGTTGTGACGAATCCGGGCGAGTCGAAGCCAGGTTTCAAATAGCTTGCTAGCAATCCACGAGAAAGTTGATAACGCGCGGCGAATGGCATGCGTAGAGACACCCACCATCGAAGTTCTCTCCGCCGAAAACATCGTCTAAACGCGTTGGGCCTTCTGTGACCTGCCAGGTTCCATCGGTTACAACGCGAGCCTTTGTTCCATCCGTATATCCAATGGACAACACCGTCCTCAAAGTGGGTTCAGCGCGCCACGGCGCGTTGTTCCAATTCCATACGTTCCCTTGAGTGACGGCGTAGTGGCTTCTCCCCAACTCGACACCAATGGCGTTATTCCCGGCCTTGAGTTTGGACGCAACGTCAATAACGACATACTCCGTTTGTGTGTCGTACTTGGTGAAGCCAGGTGTGAGGACGTGATCGGATGCAGGGACACCGTTTATGGTGATACTCGCGTAGCCGCCAACAGCATAATACAGACGAGCGAAAGAGATGGCTTTCGAAACTGAGAACTCTTTCCTGAGAAGAGGCGCAGGGTGTTCTCCGAGAGCGTCTGAGATAGACACCTGTGTATTCCAAGGGCTGACACCATACTTTCCAAGAGACGTTGCCGAGCTCCAAGATGAGTCGTCGGTCGAGGGAAGCTCGAATCCTGTCGGGACATTCTTGTTGACTTTCCACGTCGTATCTGAGAGTAGTACGGTGGAACTTCCGTCCGTGTAGACGACCTGTATGGCCGCGAGAAGGCCGGCAGGAGATGGCCCGCCACTGGCGACATCTGCAAGGTTATCAGCCTTGACGGCGAACACCGTCGACGATGATCCAGACAATGGTACAGTGAACCGTTGCGCAGATTTCCAAATGTCAATTTGGTCGGGTGATGATCCAACAAGTGCACCGTTGACGTAGAGTGTAAACCCGTCATCGACGGTCAGGATTATGAACGCGGATTTGAGAGTTTTCCCGCTGGGAGTCTGGAAAGTTTTGCGGAAGGCGCGCGGCTGGGCCGGAGCAGACGGTTGGGCGGATTCAGAGGACCAGATCCAAGTCGAATCCGTCAACGAAATTGTCGGCGTGACGTCTCCAGAAGGTAAAGCGACGCCTGTGCCCCAAGGTCCTGACCCGTACTGCGCAAGGACATTGGCAGCGGCCCAGGAGGAGTCATCAAGGGAGGGCGACTGGAAATTCGCAGGTACGGTCTTGATTGAGCGCCACGAAGAGTCCGAAGAGATGATGGTCGTCGTTCCATCAGAAAACGTAATTTGAATGGAGGCAAGAAGACCAGCGGGGCTATTTCCTCCAGAGCTGACATCGGCGAGGTTGGTAGCACGCACGGCGAAGAGATTGGAGCCAGCATTGAGCGGCACACTAAACCTTTGCGAAGTCCTCCAGATATCTTGGGAGGTTGGTGATGCACCAACCAAATTTCCGTTGACGTACAAGGTGAACTGGTCGTCGACGGTCATAAGAATCAAGGCGGATGTGGACGTCTTCCCACTAGGGGAAGTGAACGTCTTGCGAAAAGCGCGATCTCCCGCTGGTGCATTAGTTGCACCTGTTTCGGACGTCCAAATCCACGAAGCAGACCGGAAACTGGAAATCAGTGCATCAGGGATGGCCAGGCCCGTCGCTGGCTTTCCAATCCACAGACTGGGATTCCAATCCGAGGCTGAGAGAAACCCCGTGGTGAACTCAGATGATGCGGAGCCCGACCCCGCTGTTGTGACAACGTTGACGCTCCAAAAATAATGAGTGTCTGATGAAAGAGCCGGACCAGCATATTCGATGAGGTATGGCTTATTGGATGATATGACCCCGCTGTTCCAAACGTCGCTGCCTTCCGCTTGAGATTTGGAGACGAGGATCTGGTAAGAGGTCTGGGTGGCCCCGCGCTGTGCCGAGTTCACGATCCAGGAGAAACGAGGTTTGACATCGATCCCCACGAGCGCAACCTTATTTTCGACCTGCAGATCAGAGATTGTTATCTGTGCAACTTGAGATAACGAGTAAGGCTTTCTATCCAATGTTCTCTTAAGGACAAACGTACCGGCGGCAAGGGCTTCGTAGAGGCCAATAAAGACCGTCGCAAAGAGGTATAAAGTCCATTTGACTGCTGTGCGTCAAATCGTTTTGTATCCGGGTCGAACAGCATAGCATGCTTACCTTTCATCTTGCGATCGAATTAAAGTATGAGAAAGTGTGTAGCCCCAGAAACTCTTGCTTTTATGGGCTTTTCTTGCCTCGAGAATCAAGGGCTGATCATATTTGCACATGCTACGACGTCCCGTGGTGGTTGAAAAAAATATCCCGACAAATGAGAGAAGACGCCGTGTTTCGTGTGAGCGCTCTGCCATTTTGCTTCCTAGAAGTCATGACAGCCATATGATCCTAAGAAACACAGAGTATTATGATCTGATCTCGTTGCACATTGGTAACGTGATGGTGCTGCGTCCCGAGGTGTCCTTCACCGGAGAATCGCGATCCGTAGCCACAACACGTCGCAGATGTTCAAGTCGTGTTGGCAGGAGTTCGGCATTTCCTAATAAGGGCGGGATTACCTAAGCTTCCCAATAGGTCTCAGCGGCCACTCCGGGAGGCGGGGTGCGACTGCTGCGACCGGACAGCGATCTCAGCAGCATGATGGAACGCATACCACCGATAACCGCTGTTCTCGGTCAAGCCTGCTACGCGTGTTTCAAAGGAGAAGGCGAAGGCGTAACTCTTCGCAAATGCACCAAATGTCGAAGCGTTCAGTATTGTAGTGCTGGTATGCATTTTTCATCTATATCTCCAGGAATCGTGGTTCGATTCCAGTACTCTTTCTCTCAGATTGTCAACAGGTTCGTTGGCACGACCTAGGGCGCGTAGATCCCTCAATTATATGAGCCACAGGCCGACTGGAAGGCGCACAAAGCAATGTGCAAAGCGCTGCACAGTCTGGAGAACAATCCTATCCTCCGCATGTCCCTGCTGTTCGCTCTGTCTGACGAGCCCTCCAGTGATCTCTATAGTCTCGACACAATCATCGATACGATGGTATTAAACCAGGCTCGATCTCTAGAACAATCGCTCAATCGGAGTCTCACAATCCCAGAACGTAACCTGATCGGCTGGGAGCCACGCTGCATGGGATGGTAAGCACTCCCCCCGCCCCTATCTCGTTCCCAGCCATCGCTCCATATATAATTTCTGTTGATAGCGGACGTACGGACCGAGTCATACGAATGGAGGCAGCAGAGAAAGGTTCGACCTCTACTCCGAGCACCCTGACGCCTTGTCGCGCCTGCAAAATGGCCTTTTACTGCTCTCCGCGCCATTGGGACGCCGTCCAGCACAAGCACGCGGGGGAGCCCTGCGAGGACGGACACGACGGGCTAACCCAATGCCACATGAACCAAGAGATCAGAATGGACGTCGCCTTTGCGAACATCATGGCCCCGCCCGCCGCGGCGGCGGGCCGGGGCGAGTTCAGCTGGGCGCCTGAACGCGTCAAGCCTTCTTGGGTGTCCCTGAAGGCCTCGGCCTCTGCCTCGAACTGGCAATCCGCGTTTGGGAGCGGGCTCGTGCGGGAGTTTGGGATTTCTGAGGATGCGGTGGCCCCGTTTTTGCGTGCGGCCTCGAACGGGCTGTCCATGCCCATGACGATTCTTTGGGCTTTGGATTTGCTCAATGAGGATGAGGCTTGGACTCGTAAGGATACGCCTACGATTCATGTTGGCCTACTTTTTTAATGCGTCGAGGGTGGTTGCACTGATGTGGGTGTTAAATAGCTTCTCGGGGCCCATCAAGTGGAGGTCGTGAACGCCAATATCTTCGAAGAGATCCTCCATCGTCTTCCTGAAGTAAAGAACCTGAAGGTATGGCAACGTGACTGCATTGATCGAGAGTTATCGCTGATGCTACCACAGCTTGTCCTCTGCGGTCCAGAACTCATCAGCCTAACAAGCGCGAGAGAAAGAAACAAAGAGATCACCATGGAAACCTGCCCGTGCGCTCTCCCTCATCGAGCTCCTCACGGAAAAATTCGCTTAATCATGTCCCTATCCCAGAAACTGTACCAGCCAACGACGCAAGCGGGTCCACCAGCTCTTTACCCAGTGCGCATCATCCATCTTTAAATTATCTACCCTCAATCTCAATCTCAATCTCAATCTCAATCTCAATCTTCACGTTATCCTTACCCTTATCTCTACTTGTTCATGAAAAGGACCTACCACGATCTGGCAAAAACCCTCGGCCTCAAATTCAACAAACCAGATCTCGCCATCGCCTTCAACTCCGGCTCTTCCCAAGAAGCCGTACCATCCTGGAAGCAGACCATATCTTTCCTCGCCAAAAACAACATCCCAAGCGTTTTCACCGTACGCATCCAAACTTTCTTATATCTCACAGCTGTCACTGCTAACTTGCGTCGATATATGATGATAGGCGTACAATCGCGAAGAGGCAGAGGCGGAGGCAAAGATGCTGGAGGCGGCGGGTGCGAAGCTCGTACCGAAGCTGGGTCCGGCAAAGAACCCGTGGGGGAGTATACTGGCGAAGAAGGAGCCAAGTAAGGTGACTGGGTTCTATGCGGTTAATGGCTGGCTTGCAGGAGGGTTTCGATGAATTTTTTTTTTTTTTTTGACGTTGATGGTTGACGTTGTACGCGGTCGATGTCGATGCGAGTACTTCCGACCCATGATCAACTTGAATACGTTTTTTTTTTTTTTTTTTTTTTTTTTTTGGTGGTGCGGTATGTTAGGTAGCGACAGCTCACAAAGTCAGCCTCGCTACCTCGCTTTTGTATCGACGGAGAGTTTCACTCCGTATATTAGAAAATAATAAGCCACGACGAGGAAATGTTTTATACACGCTTGCACTTTTTGAGATGCAAACAGTGTGGGAATCGGCGACAGATATCATCAGCAGGCACGGGTAACTCCTCTTTCGATTCATTATTACCGATGTCTGCTAACGATTTCTCCCTCTCGGGCGATCTGTTCCTCTACCCACTAAAACCCCGGTTCTAGTGTACCAGTTTACTGGTAGGTTTCCTTCATCTTGAAGGGTGTTCTTCCAAGTTTGTTTTACTAGGGTGGAGCGTATAGCTTTGCGGCCATACCTCGTGTTATCTGTCATTAGGCAGTCGAATTTGAGGCGCCTGTTTATGGCCTCGTACCACTTGTTTACGACCTCAGTTTCGGTATGTCGTTTCTCGGGATCAGAGTCTTTCCCGATGCGCCATTCGCATCGGAGCTTCCAGATAAGGTGGGTGGACTCTGTCATAATAATTTTGTACAGGCGATCGGCTCCGACTTTAGGTTTCCCTTGGTCATCCTTGAAGGTTATTAAGGCGCATCCAAGTTGCATACCTATCGTCGGCTGGAACCATGGGAGGCCTTTCCTGGACCATAGGTTTTCGGCCAGGCGCCATATCGTACTTTGGCAGGAGTCTGGACACACGGTGAGTATGTGTTCCATTGATTCCTCTGCGTTGCACGTTTGGCATTGTGATCGATGTTCGAAATTTGGTATGCGCGACCAGAACTCTCCGATGGGATAGGAATTGTGCATCGCACGCCATAGGAAGGCGCTTATGTTTCGTGAGATGTCTTTACAGTAGAGAGAGTTCCAGATGCGTTTGTCTGATGGTAGGTTGCCCGCATTGTCTTTGATAGTGTGTCTAACCATGTCTAGGTGTATCAGGGTCTTTCTCCTTATTGTGGTAGTTGGCAGCTCCATGATTCCATGATACAGGAGTGCTTGGGTCATGGTGGCTAGTTTCGCGCCTGAGAGGTCGAAATTTGGGGGGATTTGGAGATCTACAGCATCTGCGTTGGCGATGTCCTTCGTTGCTCCTTCGTTCGCGAGGGTGTCCGCTCCGTCGTTCCCCACATCTCCGCTGTGGCCTTTCACTTTGGTGAAAAGAGTTTTTCCTTTCCTCGTACGAAGCTGAGCAACGGTTGCTTTCAGGATGTCCTTGTTCGACACCCCAATCCAACCCTTGTCTTCCCAGGTGGTAAGGTTTTTGGTAAGTCCATCAATGACTATTTTTGAGTCGCTCAGTATGTGGAGTGTGGCATTTGGGGGGGCTCGTTGGGCAGCGATTAGGATTGCGGTTGCTTCTCCGGCATTATTCGACTGCTCCATACTGGGAGGCAATCTGATGGCTAGGTTCCGTTCGTCGTTCTCCCCGTACCATAAGCCGCTACCTGCTCGTGCATCTTCGTCACCGTTTGCAATGCATGAGCCATCTGTCCAAACTTTTATGACTTGGTCTCCTTCCGTGTCATCTTGGGCTTGGGTTGCCGGTGCGTTGGTTTTCGTTTCTTTGTTGACGAATACTCGTAGACCGTTTGTCAGGGATCCTGAGGTTGTGTAGTTTTGGTCGAAGGCTATGGGGACTTCGGCGTCGTTCTCTCTATGTTCAGCTGCTGCCTGTTCTACGCCTTGTACAATAAGGGGTTCCTGGTTTACTTTGGGGTTCCATTTGTTGCTCAGTGCGTTTAATGATTTTCGCCCTGCCTTCTTACATTTATCCGGGTTTGTACAGCCTGTCAGGCGGGATTTTCGGCAGCAGGTGCAGGCACAGTTTATTCTTTCTTTATGTACACGTTCGCCGGGGGCTGGGCGTTCATCAACGTAGGTTTCCATCTCGCCGACCGTGGTTATGTGGTGGTTGTTCCGTTGGCAGCGGGCCCACTCGTCATTGTTGGTGAGGGTCTTGTCGTCTCTCACTCCGATGTGATACCACATTGGCATGTTTCTTTTAAGGTCTACGCTGAGGGCGATTGGTGCGAAGGAGGCGTTGTACTTGTCCGCTGTGCGTATCATTTTTATCAAGGATTCAGGTAGTGATGTGTTTGACGTTCGTGTTTTAATTTTGAGGTCTTGGAGGTAAGGGTTTATGATCGAGGCTTCGTCACGTACTCGACGGCGCGTTGATATATTGCGGCTCATCAGTTCGTCTGCCACCTTGGCCCACCGTGGTCGGTCATCATCTAGCCTAAGGTATGATTTCAGTTTGGTGAGTTCGATTGCTTCGTTTCTCGCTTTTATGTTTAGGCATTTTTGGCCTCCTTTGTTCTTTTCCTGGTGCATTGTAGCTTGGTTTACGGGCGGGATTTTCGTACCGTTCCACATATAGTCCCGGGACGCTTTATCAAGGCGGTTTTCTATTGCCTTGGGCATACCTTGTACCCTGGTAAGGAACTGTGTGTAGCCGCCAATGACGGACTTCGAGATGAGGGACCTTCCTTTCAGGGTTGGGTATCCTTTATTCCACATTTCCAGGTCTCTAGTAATTCTTTCCATTACAGGTGTCCAAACGTCCAGCTGGTCGATGTGGTTTCCGACAAAGGCCCCTAGTACCCGAGTGGGTTCGCCGTCATGGGCGATATGGATATTCACGGGGATTGTAGATGAGTTATGTTTAAGCTTTCGGCTGGCGATAACACTCTTTCTGTAGTCGTCATTTCCTACGGGTATTATTGTGGTCTTGGGTACGTTGAAGTTTGCTCCAGAAGCGTCACACCATTTGACCAGAATTTCCTGAAGGTCCGGAAAGTTGTCGTTTTGGGATAGGAAGACGGTAGTATCATCTGCGAAAAGGGTTGCGATTAGCCTTTCGCGTTCGTCCTTTATCTGGAAACCCTCTAAGTTAGAGTCTCGGAGCATCTGGGCAAGGGATTCTATAGCGAGGTTGAAGAGGAGGCACGAGAGTGGGTCGCCCTGACGTACGCCGCGTGTTACTTTGTATGGTGTGCTAATCTCTCCGTTTAGGATTACCACGGTTTCTGCATCAGAGTAGAGGTGTTTTACGGATGATATGAACTCTTCGGGGAAGTTAAACTTTTGCATGCTTTTCCAGAGGAAAGTATGGTGTATCCTGTCGTATGCCTTCTCCTGGTCGAGGCAAACTATGGCACCATTCTCATCTTGTGCTTCGCAACTTGAATACGTTTCGCGACAGCTTTCTTGGCAGTGTGTATTATAGTTGTAGTTTCGGACATTTTTCCTCTCGAGCACAACATCAATTGTATTATAAAGGCATTATCAATTGTTCCAGCAAGATGTAGAGCGAGAGTAAGAGTAAGAATACAACTCTCAGGAGTATGTAAAGGTGATAAGCTCATCAAGAAATCGTAACAGACATAAAAACCATCCATCAAGCAACTCGTACCGCAGTCTGGGGCTCGCTTCCACCTTCACCTTCACTGCCAAAATCACCCGCAGGCATCGCCAAAGGCGATATCGACGGCTCCAGCTCCGCGCCCTCCTCATACGCAGGCGCAGGCGACGGCGTCGACGGAGTCCGAAACGCGTCCATCGGCACGACCATTCCGCCCGTCACCATCCCGCCCCCACCGCCACCCGCACCCGCACCCTCACCCACACCTCCCACTGCACCCTCCCTCCCCCTCCCCCTCCCCCTCCTCGCCCCCGCCCTCCGCGCCTCCTCCCTAACCTCCTTCTCCACCCTCTCCCCCATCTCCCGCGCCACCCACTCCTGAGCGCCGCTCACAGCCCTCAGCGGGTCCTTCTTGCAGGACAGGAGGAACCCCTGCAACTCCGCCGTCGAAAACTCGTTCTCGGGGATGTGTGCGGCGAATTGGGTGGCGAGGGCTGTGATTAGATGTGCTGTGGGTGTTGTGGTGGACGCAGAGGCAGAGGGAGAGGCAGGGTCTTTTTCCTCTGTCTCCAAGGAGGCTGAGGCACTGGCACTGGTGCTGGTGGGGGAGGAAGCGCTCCCAGGGCGCGCAAAGAATCGCAGGAAGAGAGCGGTGGCTTGATCTTTAGTGGCGAGCTTGTATTGGAGCTTCACGTCTATCCTTCCTGGGCGGAGAAGGGCCGGGTCGAGGCGGTTAATGTAATTTGTCTGTAGAGTTAGAATGCCAATGCCAAAAATCAGTCACGATCCCAAGGAAAAGCAGGGGGATGATGAGATAGGAATGGGAATGGGAGTGGGAGTGGGATTTGGGACGTACGGTGGCGAAAAATAGCTTCCCTTCCTCGCTGCCGACGCCGTCGATGACGTTCAGCAGCCCGGAGAGCGTGACTGATGATGATTTGCGGCCTGTGTTTGGGACGTAGCCGGGGCTGACGAAGCCAAAGAGTGCATTGTTGCTGTTGTTGTTTGGCCGCTCGTAGTTGTCGTCGTCGTTGTCAAAATCCTCGCGCGAGGGGAAGGCGCAGTCTATGTCTTCAATAAGAAGGATCGAGTTCTTTGGGATTGAGGAAGCTGCTTTTTGTAAGAAGGAATCGTCGACGCTGTTGAGCTTGGTTTTAAGTTTCGGGATTTACGAATGGAGGGCAAGGATAGACGTACAATCCGGATGAGAGGGATAGAGTGAAGATTTCGAGACCGAGCTCGCCAGCCTTGTTCGAAATTGATGAATGTGAGAAAAATATGTTGGCCAGTAATTTTGATTTAGATTCTTACGAGAGCATATATAGTGGACGCTGTGGGAGCACAGAACAGGTCAAGAGCAGAATTACAGGTTGAAGATGGAACTGACTTTTCCCTGTGCCAGGGGGGCCATATAGGAGGTACCCGCGCCTATGAGGAATTCCGGCATCGACGTACCAGTCTTCGGTGTCAATGAATTCCTGGGCATCTTTGACGAGAGATTCTACAACGCCTTCGTTCAGGATGATCGAGCTAAGTGGCCTGCGCGCCTTGTGCTTGACGTTGCTCCAGACGAAGCCAGGTCCGTACGTTGGCTGTGGACCCCAGTAAGAAATTCGGCATGCGTATGTATGCGTGAGAGGGACGCTACGTGCCATATCCGCCATATAAACCGTTACATGAGGTCTGCTCACTTCCTTGTAGCGTTTCCGAGTCTCTTCGACGAAAGAGTACAAAACTTTCATGTCCAGTGTATAAATCCTAAGTGGAGGTTCGAGAAGTATAGCTTTGAACAATGAAATAAAATACGCACGAAATATACATCGTAGACGGTGAAAATCCGCCTTGATCGCTCAACCGTCGACCCGTCTCATTCCGCTTGATCTCGATCCAGTACCCCTTCCACCGAAAGATTTGCGGCATCTTGTAGGTCGGGACGTAGTCCGCGTTGCCATCGACTTCAGGGGCAAGTTTGAGACCCCATTTGCGCTGAGAATTCTTCTCGTTGACGCGAAAGTCGCGCGATTGACGCCATACGTTCTCTTCAGTCTGAATATAACGGGTGTTAGCTTTGCAAGGCGTAGAAGACGCGGGTTCGTACCAGGAACAAGACGACCCATTCGTAAGACGGGTCGCCCTCTGTAAACTGTGCCGTGACGCAATACTCTGGTGCCCGCCAAAGGGTGATATAAGCGAGAATTGGCGATGCGATGCGAGCTGAAAGACTCACGAAACCTGAAGCGGTCCATGAGCCACTGGCAAAGCCTACGGCCACCCTCTATGAGTGTCCCCAGAATAAACAGCCGGGCGCTGTCCCACAGATACGCATTCTGTGCCATGGAGGCAATGAACGAAAGCCCCATGATCCTGTACAGAAAACCTAGGCCGTCATTGTTCCCACTTGCTTCAAGATGTGAACCAGAGGCCATCTGAATCTGAATCGTCTTTTCTGTGGCACGCGTCCTTATAAGTTACGGAGGAGAATTCAAGGCCGTAGTCAGAGTCAAAGAGCGGACGAAATGCGGAGGCCATGAGGCAGCCAGCGCAGCGATCGGGAGCCGAAAAAGAAGTCAGCATCCATTTTTATCCTAAATAAGCTCCAGGGTGCCTGTCGAAAAGAGCAGCGAAATGGAAGTGCGTCGATGGAAAACAATCAGCATCTTTATATATTTACGCAGAGGACGTCATTGGGAGAAATTGGATGTTCGTATCGGGAAAATTCTCACGGAACTTTGAATGCTTACGACCACAACCACGATTTTATGCGCCTATTCCTTTCTCGCCCCTAGCCATCCTTCGTCGATCCTTACTGACCATGAAACCATTTCCAGCCTATAGCTAAGGGAACTGTACGCCCTCGACGCATTGACAGGCTAAGCGCTCAAACAAATTTGCTGCTCTCGACATTCTTACTACTCGCGTATCTCTTGAGGTCTTCCGCTTTGGCTGCTTGTATCCGAGATCACCGCAACACCCTCTTAGATCCCGTCTCTGTGCTCTCTTGCTTTTTCCCAAGTATAGCCTCTCTCTAGAGGGCAAGCCGACTCGACCTTTTGGATGTTCCAGTAACAATTTCTTATCACCGACCCGATCCCTGGCCGCGATTCTGAACGCCCCCAACTGTCTATTAAACCTTTACCGGCTGCGCTGACTTAAACTTAATGGGACCGCACGAGAGGTGATCAGCACGGCTGGAAAGCTAACACAGGCGCCACTCTCCACGACCTCGACCTTCGCCTACTATGAACTCTACGTCGGCTATCCTTCAGGAGATATCCCACGTTAACTACTGTTGCGAAAATTAGCGGCACTCGACCATGGATTTACTCCATCAAACTCAGAAACTTCATTGCTTGCTTTTTAGACAAGTTTTTGGACATGGTCGGCTGACCACCAAATGCAAATGCGCACGAGAGACGAGAGGGCTCCAGAAGTTTCATGTTAAGAGATCCTCTCGAAGTTGAATGCGATTCCCTTCAGCCTTAGGTTCGGCGAATCGAGTAACGACAGCCTCAGGGTCTTGACATCGATCTCGTCATCATTGTGCTCAAGTAAAAGTCATATACCCGCAGCGGGCTACATACGGACTCCCGTTTACGCTGAAGTGCTGATCTGCGATCTTCGCATCCAGCGTTGGAGCGTCCTTGCTCAAATTTGGGAAGGAAAATATGTATTGCTGACTTCTGGATTTGACGTACGGAAATGCCATTCATCTTGCTTCCTGATCATAAGCACAATGTAAGCCTCTCTTATGTTGACATTTGTGCGTGCCACGGCGACTTTCTAAGAATAGTACACAGGCCCCATCGCGGTGTCCGGACTAGAGATACTTATACCTTGTGGGTAGCTCTTCGCTCTGAAGGTGACTCCTTGTTTTACATGACCCTGACTTGATGTTGACAGTAATATCCAAAGAACAAATCGTCTGGGGCGTTACATACATGAAGGGCCTAACTTTATGGGCTTATTCTATCCAGCAACCCCCCTTCGTTGGACTAACCCCCCTTCGTCAAATCTTCTTATCCAGCAACCCCACTTGTCATGCGGCTCATGCCCGTTGCTGCTGCCGGCCTACTCCGAAATAAACTGCAAAATGTGACTCCCGTCCCATCATTGGCATCATTCCCACGATCGTCGTCGTCGGCTCACTGGCGGTGGTCGTTTAAGTTGTTGCCCACGACAAGCTCGACATTCCGTTTTTGATTCCTTTATGTACAGCTTTCCTACATCTTTCTACTTGCATGGATAGAACAATCCATGCCTTCATCTTCTCTTAAGTGTCTTTCCAATGCATATTCCCTTCACAGAATGGGAAATACATATTACCTGTACTATACCTAACGGGATGCGCAGCAGATAAATAGCTACACGAAGGGATGGATCAGGTACTTCAGTCTCTATATATACAGGAAACATATCTCAGAATTATTTTAGAACAAAAAAAATGTGTGGAGAGCTTGTCGATGCACCGAAAACAGCATTTTATATCTCGTGCAGTGTCACCGCGATTCGCATGAACGAGTATCCGAGTTGTAATAGACTCAGAGAAATTAACTGTGGACAGAGTCCAGGCTAAGACGGAGTGCACCCTAGTCATCTGTGCCGACGTGACATGACAAGTATAATATCCTCTATATATTATCCTGAGAATATATACAAGTATGGTAATCCCCCTCTACCGTCGCCGGCCGTCACCAACCCCCTTGCTAAATAGAGAATCGAAGGAGTTCGTCCACGAACCCGGGGTTAGTCCAACGAAGGGGGTTGCTGGATAGAATAAGCCAACTTTATGCGCCCCAGAAGCCAAATTGTCGATCCAACCCGGAAGGTTGTCAACTTTCCGTTCCAGACCAGACTCCAAAAGATTGACCTCGTGTTCGAGTATGTACCTCTATCGGGAACCATTGCTTTTTACCGTGACGCCACGCCCACGCCTGTTACAGGTGTCCTTCCTCGTGCTCGGCATCTGAAAGGAGAATTCGGAGGTTAAACCTGGAACAGAGTAAAGAAGGGCCCAGGGCGGTGACCTGTGTACTCGTAATGCCGGACAATCGTGGATGACGAAACCCCAGGGCATGTCACGGTACATGCGCCGATGGAGATGATAATCATGATACATTTTTCTGATGCGGGATCTCTGGCTGTGACGTAGATCTTCCTTAACATAACTGTCCAGAGGCAGATCTAGAGGCCGTGACTGGGGGAAAGGAGGCACTGGGCCTGGAGGAACAGTAAGTAAACGCGGAGAGCTACCCAAGCATCGACCCCGAGAATGTCTTCAGTATGTGGGTAGTTCCAGAGTCCGCCAGCATAATATTCGTGAGCGACATATATGATTATATCACATACTGGCAGATGGACATTATTCTTGTTGCAAGCCTGGACAAAGTCCCGCCTGCGTACTCGTACTGCCGGACAATCGAGGATGACGAAAACCCAGGGCATGTACATACATGTGCCGATGGAGATGATAATCATGATACGTTATTCTGATGCGGGGTCTCTGGCTGTGACATAGATCTTTCTCAACAAGACTAAAGACTGTCCAGATGCAGATCTAGAGACCGTGACTGGGGGAAAGGAGACACTGTAGGCCTGGAGGAACAGTAAACGCGGAGAGCTATCCAAGCATCGACCCCGAGAATGTCTTCAGTAGGTGGTTCCAGAGTCCGCCAGCATAGAAGGTTGTTTCATTGTGAGTCTATTCGTGAGCGACATATATAATTATATCACATACTGGCAGATGGAAGTTATTCTTGTTGCACAAAGTCCCGAGTGAAGAGTCGAAAGAAAAGCACATGAGTAAATTGGTATGGACGGCACATATGTCCCTGGGCTATTAGGAGCATAGTTGGCTTCTCAATGTCGGATGGAGTTTCATTATCGCCTGAGGCATGCCCGGGGCAGGACGCAAGGCGCAAGACGCGAGAACTTGGCGAGAACGACGATCGCGTGCCTTATGTAAGTAATTGATCGAGACATCTTATTCATCTGCGCCTGGTAAACGTCGAACGTTCACTGGCTTATAAGAACGCCTGGCTTCTAATTGCATTATTGTTCTCACTGCCACTTCAACTGACCTCCCATCCAGATCGTTATCAACGATGACTGATTCAGACTTCACTGCCTTCAAGGCTCAATTCAAAGGCGACATCGTCACGCCCGACGATGCCGACTACCCCCAGGCTATCGCGCGTTGGGCCGTCAACGCCCAGCGTCGCGCCAGGGTAGTGGCGTTCGTGAAAGACGCAGGGGACATCGTGCTAGCGATCCGACACGCACGAGCCAATGCACTGCCGATCGCGATCCGCGGGGGTGGACACAGTCCGGCTGGGGCATCGTCGAGCGAAGGGGGGCTCGTGATCGACCTGTCTCGGTACATCAACGGCACGACTGTCGATGCGGAGAAGCGGGTGGCGTATGTTGGAGGGGGGGCGCTCTGGGAAAGCGTGGATAAGGAGGCGATCAAGCATGGGTTGGCGACGGTGGCGGGTACGGTTAATCATGTAAGTTGCGCTTGAGTCCTTATCGCCACTCTGATCTTTGACGAAAATTGGCTCCAGACGGGCGTTGGAGGGTATGTTTATCTGTCGTCCTATCGGTGCTTTATTAGCGATTGATTGTCTCATCAGACTAACTCTTGGAGGCGGTTATGGGTGGCTTAGTCCAGCACATGGCCTAGCTATTGACAACCTCGTCCAAGTACGAATTCACACAGATGGTCGCCAAATAGGCTACTCAATTCGTCCCTCTCTAGGCCACAGTGGTCACCGCCGATGGTTCCGTTCTAACTGCCAACGCCACAGAAAATCCTGACCTATTCTTTGCTATCCGTGGCGGAGGCTCTAACTTTGGTGTAGTAACGGAATTTGTACTCAGGCTGCACCCACAGCGGGCCACCATTTACAGTGGAATGCTGATATTCCCACCGCCGGCGCTGCAGAAGCTGGTGGAGGCAACGGCCGAATGGTGGGAGAAGGCTGGAGAGAATGAAGCTCTGATTAAAATGATGACTCTCGCACCTGATGGAAAAGTACGCGATTGTTCTTGCCCTTTCGTGCATACATACTGATTTTGTGTAAGCCCGCTATCATACTGTTCCCGTTCTATAATGGCACGGAAGCAGAAGGAAGGGCCAATTTCAAGTCCTTCTTCGACATTGGTTCGTGATAGTTTGTTCGTCATATCGAAGATCATCTGAAATATGTTGTTTTACAGGTCCTGTCGCAGACTTGACCAAAGAAATGCCTTACGAGGAACTCAACGCACTGACGGTAAACGCACTATCTCACCTGTCCCCCTCATCATCCTGACGGGGTGTCTTAGAACCCGGCCGTCTATCACGGTCAAGGGATATACATGAAAGGCGTCGCACACCGGAAGCCACACTACCCGTCCATCGCAAAGGCAAACGAAAAGGTGATGCACGTCTCAACCCCAGCGTTCAAGATGAACGTCGTGTTCGAGTACTTCCCCCTCGGGAAAATCAGCTCCGTCCCGCAAGGCACCACTGCGTTCCGCCGCGACCCCACGCCCAGTGTCCTCGTGGTTGGGTTGTGGCAGGAGGACTCGGAAGCGAATACGGAACGCGGGAGGACTTTGTCGCATGAGCTGGCACGTATTGTCAGTAGTGGGCAATCAGGAGTGACGGAGACCCAGACCTTGGGCTACAGTAACTATGGTACGCTTGATGTTGGGCAAAATGCGAACGTTATTTAACTTTACTTTTAACCGTACAGATGCGGAGGCGGTGACGGGCGAGAAGGAAGCGGTCCCTGATAAAGCAAAGGCTGTCTTTGCAGAGAACTACCCAAGACTGCAAGCGATTAAGAAACGGTATGACCCCGAAAATATATTCAACAAGTGGTTCCCGATTACACCAGCGTAAAGGTTTGTACCACTGTTTATTCTTGAGCAGCCTCGACAATGATGTTGCGCATTGCAATGCAGATATGGATTGTGCTTGTAACAAGATATGTAGATTGTGAAGGTATAGATTGATTTTGAGTGGTACATGTCCCGAAGCTTCATTGTCAAGATATTGGGATGAGGTTATAGCTGTCTCTGAATGGATGGACGGATGGATGGATGAATAAAAGGCGCAAGCTCGCCGTCGCGAGAACTTGGCAACAACCCGATCGCGTGTCTGACCTAATTATCGACCCCAGACATCTCATTCATTGTCTTGGCGCGCGGGGGACAATAGCATATAAGAGCGCCTCGTATGTGCTCCTCTCACTTCCATTGACTTCACTTTCACAGCTGGATCTATATCAATGTCTGACTCGGATTACACCACGTTCAAGGCTCGGTTCAAAGGCGACCTCGTCACGCCCGACGACGCCAACTACACACAGGCCATCGCGCGCTGGGCCGTCAATGCACAGCGGCGCGCGAAGGTAGTGGCATTCGTGAAAGACGCGGGGGACATTGCGCTGGCCATCCGACATGCACGAGCCAATGCTTTGCCGATCGCGATCCGCGGGGGTGGACACAGCCCGGCTGGGGCATCGTCGAGCGAAGGGGGGCTCGTGATCGACCTGTCGCGCTATATTAATGGAGCGAGGGTCGATGTGGAGAAGCGGGTGGTGTATGTTGGAGGGGGGGCGCTCTGGGACATCGTGGATAAGGAGGCGATGAAGCATGGGTTGGCGGCGGTGGCGGGTACGGTTAATCATGTAAGTTGCGCCACAAGTTTTAGGGCGTCCTGATTTTCAACCAGTGAGCGTGTTTAGACAGGCGTTGGAGGGTGCGTGTGTCAATTGTCTTTGATATTGGTTTGTTGAGCGTGCGAATTATGTGTTCTGTCAGGCTCACTCTGGGTGGTGGTTATGGATGGCTTTGTTCAAAGCATGGCCTGGTTATCGATAATCTCGTGAAAGTACGTATATTTACAGCCATCTACAGAGGTTTTCACAATCCATTGCTTTATAGGCCACAGTGGTCACCGCCGATGGCTCCGTTTTGACAGCCAGCGACACTGAAAACCCTGACCTATTCTTTGCCATCCGAGGCGGAGGCTCGAACTTCGGTGTCGTAACGGAATTTGTATTCAAACTGCACCCACAGCGGGCTACCATATACAGTGGATTTCTGATCTTCCCACCGTCGGCGCTAGAAAAGCTGGTGCAAGTGACGATCGATTGGTGGGCGAAGGCTGGAGAAAACGAAGCCATGCTCCAGATGCTGGGTCTGGGACCTGATGGAAATGTATGTCAAATATCGTGTTCCTGCTCGAGCATCGATTCTGAGGATATAGCACTGCGCGTCTTAGCCCGCTGTCCATCTGATCCCATTCTATAACGGCACAGAAGCGGAAGGAAGGTCAAATTTCAAGCCTTTCATCGACATCGGTTGGTGGCGTATCAGTATATGCGTCATATCGGAGACCCATTGAATTGTGAAATTAACACGCAGGTCCTGTTGCAGACAGCACCAAGGAAATGCCTTACGAAGAAATTAACACGCTGGTGGTGAGCCCTTTTACCACGTCTAACCCCCCTCTAATTCTTGACGGTATCCCCTAGAACCCGCTCGCTTTCCATGGCCAAGGCATTTACATGAAGGGCTCGGCCCACCGCGAGCCAAACTACCAATCCATCGCAAAAGCATACGAGATAGTAGAACAGGTCTCAAGCCCCGAGTTCAAGATGAACATCATATTCGAGTACTTCCCCCTCGGGAAAATCACCTCCGTCCCACCGGGTACGACCGCGTTCCGCCGCGACCCGACGCCCGCCGCTCTCGTGATTGGCTTTTGGCAGGAAAATACCGAGGCCAACACGGAGCGCGCACGGGCGCTGGCGCATGAGCTGTCGCGGATCGTTACCGGTGACCAAACGGGTGTGACGGCGACCCAAAAAATGGGTTATAGCAACTATGGTACGCCCTTTGCGTGTTCTCGTGCGGAGTTCATGGCCCATCTGACGTGCGCACCCCTCTCCCTCCCCCCACAGATGCGGAGGCTGTGACGGGTGAGAAGGAAGCGGTTCCGGATAAAGCGAAGGCGGTCTTCGTGGAGAATTATCCGAGGCTGCAGGCGATCAAGAAACGGTATGACCCCGAAAATGTTTTCAATAAGTGGTTCCCCATTACACCAGCGTGATTGCGTGGTTGTATTGCCACGGTGGTATCTATTAGTGCGCAGTGTGTACGATATCGTTGCGGTCGTAAGAACGTAATTTGTCATCTGGGAGGTGCCTTGATGAAGGGAATTCGCGAGTGGTCGAGATCGTCCATCTCATGCAGTGCAGTTCACAACGGTCGGGCCTGAAGGCCTGATGGACAAGTCCGTCTTCGGGTCGCCCTGGATAATAGCGAGCTTCTTTTCGCGTAGCCTGGTAAATTATTGTTATCGTGTTCCTGTTTAAATTTTTCTGCAGCCTGAGCTGAGGTAAGAAAGACAAATCCTTGACTGCAGGATCGAAATATTCCAATGGGGCTGGGACGCAATCATGGAAAGATATCCTGGTGCAGCGCCAATGGAGCATTGCCAATCAGTGCGCAACGCCACAGGATGCATGCCGAACTGTTGCCGATATAATATTCAAATTACGCAAATCCATCACGTGCTCAACGCGTCTGTGGCTGAACTTCCTGTTCAAGGTTTTGAAACAAGTTTCTGCAGCGGTGGTGATCCTCGTTGCAAGGGCCGATGGGTGTCTCATCCGATCCAATTGAGTCTGCGCGTCATGTTCGGTCTTACAGGCCATAAAAAGGTCGATGGTCGTTCATAAACGCATGCGTCATGTTTCGTCCATGACGGTCGCACTTCAACGACTGAAAGACAAACCTAAAGACCGCGCGATAGCCTCTCAACGCCTCCACACCACCCTCAGAAGCAATCAATAAAACTAAAATGGGTGCGTCTAGGTCATTATTCCATGATCACAACGACGACACGGCATTTGGCGCTGGAGGCAGGTATCACAGAGAGGATCAAACATTTGCTCAGGATGGACACCCCAGCTACCGAGCCGGCCTCGCAGGCAGGCAGCCAGAGCACATCGCACACCGGCGCTGTGACCTCGATTGGCAAAAACGACAACACCATTTCCGCGTTTGGCTCCAAGGCCGACGAAACTACGAAAAAAAATGCTACGGGGAGCACAGGGCAGTCCGCTCAGGGCATCGGCCCAACGAGTGGCGCAGGTGTTGAAGGTGAAAGGGAGCATCGTATCACTGACGGTGTTCCGTTGCACACTGACGCTGTGACCTCGATTGGCAAGAACGATAATACCACCTCCGCTTTTGGTACCAAGGCCGACAGAGACGTGGAAAACGGTACAACGAGCACAGGGAAATACGCCACTGGTCCTCCAACAAATCGTGGAGGCGACGGTGGTCCCCCGAGCCAAATTGAGAGGCCGGAAACGGGGACGCCTGGTCAGACGCCGATGGAACGTTCTCCTTCTGGTCCAGCGGGTGCCACTTCACGCGACGATAATTACGAGCGGGGCTATACTAATTATGGTACGTTCCCCCTCCTTCTTTCATCCATCCGTTGATGTTTTATCATCCGACCGTCGCCCCACACTGGTAGGTCCCTTCAAGACTGGCAACGCCAGAGACCATACGACTGTGCCTGGCACTGCTGAAACCGCGGAAAACGCGACGAGCGATGACCGTGAGTCCTTTTCTCTTCTGGTCTATGTCGCGTTTTGAAGTGATGCAATGGGTATGGGGTACCTTGTCGCAGACGTGGCCCAGAGGGTAGATGGGAATGAGCACGTCGGCCACCGCGAGACGGAGGGGGTGGAGCAGGAGCATCAGCGCCAGAATCAGAACCAGTCAAACTCCATCGTCAGCACCCCCCTCACCTCTCCCAACCGATCCATTCAAACTCAAAATTCTTATCTCCAGGAGCCTGAACCCGCCAGCGCCGGCGCGACAGAGCACAGCACCGTGGCTGATCAGGGCGCGACGCCCATCGAGCACCACCACGTACACCACGTCGTGCAGCCCGTCACCGAGAAGCAGAGTACGTGGTGCCTCTTCCGTTCCCCTTCCTCTAACCTGAAATGCCAAACCCCACGCTGACACTCCCCTTCCCCTTCTTAAGCTACCGTCCCGCACCGCATCCACACGACTATCCCGATCCAGCACACGACGCACAGCCCGCCCGTCCTCCACGCGCCGCTGACGCACGCGCCTGTCTCACTCTCGGAGTACGAGCGCAGGGGTGGAAAGCTGCATGGTGGGCAGCGGAAGGCGGAGGACGCGGTGCGGGTGCTGCAGGACTGGGGGGAATCTGTATGTGTTGGTGGGGAGAGGGCGGAGGAGAAGGCCCGCCGTGACGGACGTTCTAAAGGCGCGACTGGCGATGGATTCGGGCACGGTGAAGGAATATTTGCGGATTTGTCCCATGTTGGACGCGGGAGTGGGACTGGGAGTGGGACTGGGAGTGGGAGTGGGGGGCAACCGCGGGATTTTGTTGCTCGTGGGCGGGAGACTATTTTCGCAAACGTTTAGGCTCTTAATCATAATGTACGATCATGGTATCAATTTATTGGGGTCGAGCACAGAACCCGGGTCGGCACACCGTTGGCAGAGATTCCCCCCACAATTGTGATCTAATCTAAATTGTAATGATAGACGCGACGCGACTGTACGTGCTTGTTTGCTTTTTGCTATCCGGCTCTTGAACTCACACTTCCATATACATCCAATTCACCCACTGCCCTGCAGTAATGCGACAATGTCAAACGTTACTTCATCGATGCAATCATCGACGAACTGCGCAACGGCAAGAAAGTCCTCGCAGCTTGCAGCCTCGTATGCAAGATCTGGCTACGACGAAGCCGACACCATGTCTGTTCTCGGACGTCATCCTCAGAGATCACATATACCATTCTGAGAAACAGAGGAATTGCCATCGCTATCCGTTGTCGCCCCGCATGCTCGTACTCTCATGCAAATACGGCCACCTCCGATGGACTCCGACTCGCTAATATCCTCATTCATGGATCTGAAGCATGTCACAGTTCCAGCTCTTCGTCAAATCAATTTGTACTCTGGTTGGGACATTGTTGGACTTGTTCGCTGCTATCCCCGAGTGCAGGCGATGTGCTTTCAACTTTGCGGTTGGAATTCTGGCGACATCGACGACGACGACGACGACGACGACAATGACAGATGGGTACAAGAGAAGAGATCTAATGACTTTCAATACTGCAGTTATTGTGATTGCCGCGCTTTTGCAGTGGTTCCGTACCTTGGAATCCATGCCTTCCCTTTCCACTACGTTGTGTCCAGTCAGAGGTGACAAGTGACGATGCTGGTTGGTGAATTCATCTTTACATTCTCACTTTTCTCATTGGTCTCACCGCATTGCTTTTGTTCTTCATATAGAAGTCAGTTGGCGATTGCCTTTCATCGACAACGTCAGTTTCGCTCACTGTACGGGCCCGCCCATCTTTTCTATTTTTGAACAGAATCCTATCGTGCTCAACGAGCTGCTCAAACACTCCCGTCCAGCTCGGTGCTCGAGGAAGTTTTGTTGTCGACTGATGACAGATCCATGGTTCTCCTCCTAGGCCATTTGATCAGACACCGATTATGCGCGCGTCGTCCGTTCCGACTCCTTGTATGTACATAACTCTCCATTTCTCCTCGTTCTAAAGTGGGAGGGGAATTCAGAAATGGACACTTTACCTATGTGCGAAAGCAGCAGCAGCGTCCAGGTCAAAGTCGGACCACATATCTGTCGGCAAGATATGTCGACTTTCATAGTTCAAGCATGGCGAGAATCGACGCATGGGAAGTCGTGGAACGCTATTCAGTCCTACAAGGATTTCGTGGGCATTCATCTTGGCAGATTTGCGAGGCAATGCTGATAAGCATTCAATAGGTTCCTGGTCTCGTAAAGTGACGACTTTGCTGATTAGTATCCCGCAGATTATACTTTTTGACTGCTTTTATTGAGAAGGCATTGTTCTTCAAGTGTTTTGACGAGTTTGACATGACGACCTGCACGCGTAACGCTCGAAACATGAACCTACAGCCGTAAGTATCGCCATTGAAGAATCGGGCCTCGCTGGACAGCCGATAGAAATATTTCGCTCGTGGGATGTCCGGGGTTCGCGCTCTGATGAATCTGCACATCCATGTGTGCCGTGTCAATTGAGCAGGATCATGGTCAGCGTGAGTACTAAGACTTTGAGATATGGTGAGTCCCCGATTGTCTGGTTATTAGCACTGACTCGGACTTTTACGCCAAGTCTGAATGGCTTTACTCGATGACCACACTGGTCATAGTGGACGGATCATGATCGAAACGCGGACTCGTGACCTTGTCCCGAGTCGTCGAGAATGGCAATTCCGGAGATCCTCAAGAAAGTCAGTCCCTGGAGGAACCGTCATTCACAAGATGAGCCAATATTCGTCGTGACCCTGTCTCCGTATTGTCAGTTTGTGGCTGAATTGTCACCTTTCAATTGCATTCTCCGCGAAGTGTTCATCGATAGCGATGGTTTCCCATCGACGACCCTTAAGAGCTTAAGATGTCAACCCCCTTGCTCTTCCCAAGATGCAGCGTCCTTCTTCACCGTCGTTTTGGGGCCAGGCTCATCGATAAGGAGTGCATTTCACTCCTCGTCACGAAAGTGCACTTCATCGATTCGTGCTTTCCGAGAATGCCCCGGCACATGCTCCTGGGATTCGAGGCCGCGGGGAATATAGGTTGTGTTATTTTTACCATCACATCTCCTGTCTCCGTCCCCTTATATTGGTACCGGAAACTGTTTGGGATCGAATTTGCGTCCGTCATACCAGTCGTCCTAAAGTAGTGACGAATATCTTATTTACCTGTTCTGGATTTTTGGCCGCCTCCTCTAGGATTCTCGATTCATGTACGCAGTATGCAATTTAAGTATTCTTTGAATGATGGTTTTTTTGTGGGGCACTGCCAAATGCTTGGCGTGCAGCATCGGCGTGTTTGCCTAATTGGGGTATGCATACCTGCCATTAGCGACGAGCGTCTGCAACGTGCCCCCAATCCCCTTGCCCTACCTCCCACCTCATTCCCTCGCCGTATAGCCATATTCGTGGCTTCAGAGAACCTAAATTGCGTCGAGCAGCGCCGAGGCAACGTGGACGACCAGCAGTACGTCTATTGCTGTGATTGACCACCTGGAGTCTCAGTACTTCATTATTTTTTGGCCCCTCACACCTTCTATTGCCTCCTTGCCATTAATTTCCGACTTTCTGGTCTCTGTGGTCACCTGCACTTGCCTGGACTTATCACTCTATCAGATACCGACGACAACATTCAATAGTCAGACATGGCAAATGCTTCGCTCGAGGCTACAGTCACGAGTACAGCATCTGATAATGCCCTTCAAGTCCCGTCCGCATCCACTTTTTCTTTCAAAGCCCCATTTCCGGCCTCGTCGTCAACGTTCTCGGCAGCATCACCCCTGAAACAAAGGCGTGTATCGCTCGCACTCCCCTCTTCACCTCGGGTCGTCCAAGCGTGGAATTTCCGCGATGATACAGGCGTCGAATCGCATGTACCCGAGACTGAAGCGTCGAGACTGGTTCCAGAGAAGCGAGGGAAGATGAGGAAACTCGCCACTGGTGCGGACGGCGAGCCGTTCCTGGAGAAGAAACAACGGAAGAAGTGGTCCGACGAGGAGACCAAGATGCTGGTCTTGGGCTGCAATCGCGTGAGTGCCGTCCTTTTTCTCACCAGGGCTTTCATTCAACGTGTAAGCAGCATGGAGTAGGGAACTGGAAGACCATACTCAGCGACACTACGCTTACGTTCGATAACCGGTCCCCAGTGGATCTTAAAGACCGGTAAGTCCGTTCACTACTTCATATCGTCTGTTTACTGACGCGTAGAAGCTTCCGTACATATTTTCCGGATGCGTACAAGGAACATTACCCGAACGCGCGGACACATCTTTCCAGTAAAGTCCGTTCGACCCTGCCAGATGGCTCATCACTCTTCGAAAAGACGCGCAGTAAGAAGCGCCGGCCCTTCACTGAAGAAGAAGATAGGGCGCTCAAGGCTGGGTACGAGAAGCATGGCACAGTCTGGGCGACCATTGTTAAAGATCCTGTCTTCCGAGAGCAGGGCAGGCGCTCGACGGACCTGAGAGACAGGTTTAGAAATGCCTTTCCTGAGCTTTATCAAGCAGCGGGGTATAAGCCTCGCAACGCATCCAAGAAAAAGCAGCTTGCAGATGGGGCATCACTCCCGGTCCGCGCTGCCACGGATGATCAGCTGGCCATGTCCACCACCGGGCCTGTCAGAAGCAGGCGAAGAGCCCATACTAGCCAGGGTTTACTTCGAGGCGGGACTAAGAGCGTTCCACAGAGCACGGCATGCTCTGAGGACGATGATAGCTCTGCTGGCGAAGAGGAGGGAGATTCCGTGTTTAAAACACCCCACACACCCGTCTTCGTTGACAACGTCTCCACATCCTCCTTGCGGTCAAAGAAATTCGCTCCTTTCTCGACGAACGAAACCTTCGCCACTACGGATGACGACGAAATGGAGATGGTGACTTTCGACCAACTTTCCGATTCGCTCTCCATCCCAGATTTCATGCCCAATTTACATCCGGCTCACTCCCAATACCCAAGCGACGGCCAATCCCAAACCTGGTCCTCAGGCATCAACACTCCCACCCATTCAAATCATGCTTGGTCTACAGCGGCTGGCTCTCCTACCTCATCTCACCTCTCCGCAGACTACCTCATGAGCGCTTCTCATTCACCCTCCCTCCATCGACGTAGCGATTCACTCAGCGGCATGGGCATGATAGGAAAGTCTGCATGGGGCACGCAAGATTGGTTCTCTGCGAACCCTCGCCTCGATCCCGGAAGCAGCGGCAACACCTCTTCATCTTCCTACCCAGGCAGGGCAGATGATCCCCTCTCCCCTGCTTCTCCTTTCTCGTTCCATAATCTTAACCATGGCGTTCTTGATCGCTATGATCTTCTGCCCACCCTCCTTCATCACGACTTTTCTTCGGAAGTCGGTGTGGGCGACACGCATTCCACCTTTTCAGATGATATGTTCCCGCCTAGTGGCTTTAGGGGCTTCACCCATCACTCCAACTACGCCGGCGACCTCATCTTTGGTGCGAGAACGCACCAGCCGCAGCATCCACATCAGAGCTATCATAATTCAAACAGCTACGGCTCTGGCTTTGGCTTTGGCACTGCGGGACTCGGGCTGTCAGGGATCTCTCAATCCACGGGGATTCATCCAATGCAGCTCGCACTACCCGGCATCGACGAAATTGAGCTCACGGGCATCACACTCGACGACACCAACAACGCTAACGGCGCCGACACCGGAATGGCGGACGACTCTGGCGGCCTCGGTCTCGACATGCCGCAGCAGCCACCCCAGCAGAAAGACGAATCCCAGGAACCATTGGCGCTCATGTCGTCCTCCGACCGGTTCAGTCTCGACGATCTAGTTGATCTCTCCGCGCACGATCTCGAGCTGCACTCGACCCCGCCAGGCACCCCCCTCCTGTCGCGTCCACGAGGCACTCGCCGGTCCTCAGAATCAACGTTCCAGAACCACCAAGGGCAGCACGGGCGCTCGATATCGGTCCCACCGTCCGAGCCGCGCGTACAGCTGTCGTTGGCCTCTAGCTCTGCCTCCGCTGTGTCTGCCACGCGCCCGGGCCAGTCACATACCAACTCGCAGCCGGAAATGTCGACGGTCCGCACTGGCCATTATTTTGCGCAGGAAAGGCAGACACCCGATGCGCACGCGCAGGACGATAACGGTAATAAGGTTGCGTCGCCGATGCCGCCGCAGGCGCAGTCTGCAGTGGCCACGGACACGGCTCGCTCACCTCCCCCGCATTCGGCGTACCCGGCCCCGATGCTCCTCCCGTCGCTGTCGCATGACGCGTACAGCTGGCGCACGATGTCGTCTGGCGATTCCAACAATGTCAATTTGTCGTTCCTTGACTTGCATTATTATTATGGGCACGGGCATGCACCAATGGGTGCAGGCGCAGGGACTTCTGCGGGTGTAGTTGGCAGTGGGAATGGGCACACAGGAGGGCAGCAGCAGGTGGGGGGGATGTGTGATATGAATGACGAGGCGCAGCTCAGGCAGGGCCAGGCCTTGGATCTGGCGCAGTCGGCTGTCTTGGCTTCATCGTCGGCGTCGTCGTCGTCGGCTTCGCTCAAGACGTTGGGCATTCCAGCGGCTTTGCGCCAGCATATCCCACAGGAGGGGCAGGCTGTTGGCGCTGACGCAGGTTTGAGCAATGGGAACGGTCATGCGGTATCGGTGTCCGGGTTTGGTGCGGGTAAGCGTATGGTTGGCGGCGGCGCGGGAGCGGTGAGGGCGCATAGCCATCATAGAGGACAGAGCGCCGTATGTCCGCAGGATTTGGTCCTGCGGAGCGATAATAAGCGGAAAAGGGCGAGTTGGGATGGAGCTCATTCCTGAATGGACGAGCTGGGGCAGATGATGATGGATGGTGAGGTGGTCGGGTGGTTGGTTCGTCAGTTATTTACTTATGCACTGGATTATGCAGAAACGGTCATATTTCCTCATACTTATGGGCATTGCCTTCGACATCGAGTGTTTCGCATCAGCTCTTTGAGATTTGGTTCATTCACATTATTTACGATTTAATGAGCTGAACCCGTAATGACACTCATATGTTTATGCACTTTTCACGCAGGCTTGGAGCATTTTGGGAGGGTATAACTTGACATGAGCAACATGAACTTATTAGACCTCTAAATCTTCCGCATCTTCTTCGCCCGTTTTGCCCAAGTCCAGCTTCCGCTTTTTTCCAGGCATCAATTTACCGTCTCCATAACCGACGCCAGCCTTCTTTCTCAAAGTGTCCAAATCTTGCTCCGCTTCCTCTGCCCACTCGAGAACAAGATGCCTCCCAAGCAAATGGGTATGCCGCAATGCTGCATACGCGTTCTCCGCCTCGGCCCGTGAAACAAAATCGAGGAAGGCGAATCCACGTGTCCTTGAATCGAACTTCTTGGGAAGACGGACTGATTTGAGATGACCATGGGACCTGAAAAAAACTTGAGTATTGGAAGAAAAGATGAGGAAGGTAACAAACATACCCGAACAGTGCTTGAATATCCTTCTTCGTCGCCTCGAACGGCACGTTTTTCACGATCATCTTCGTCGTGCGGCTGTTCGACTTCACCGACCCCCCCTTCCCCTTGTCCACCTCTTCAGCACCGCGTCCAGCGAACTTCACATGCAGCTGGTGGCCGTCGAGAACGAAGCCCTGCAAGCTGCTGAGCGCCTTCTTCGCGCCCTCCGCATCCTTGAACCCAATGAAGCCATAACCCATGCTCAACCGCGGCCCGTCCGGGCGCTTCGGATCGGGCTTGGTCTGCACACGCGCGAACGAGAATGATGGCAGATGGCGGAATGACTTCGTCAGGCGCTCCTGCGTCGTCGAAAACGCAAGGTTCTTGACGTAGAGCGTCGAACCTCCCGTGATCGAGGGCTCCTCCCCATCCCCCTCCCCCTCCTCGCCCGCAGCACCGACGTCGCCCATCTCCTGCTCCGCGATTTTGACGCCCCTAAGCGCCGAGTCCTTGGGCAGGGCGTAGGTAGACGGCCCAGCCACGGCGCCGTCGAGGAACATCCCTAGGGGCCCCTTTTCGAGGTAGATGACGGAGTTGCCGAGACGCCTGTACGCGACGGCGCGGAAGCCTTTGGACGCCTCGTCGGGTTTGTCGAACTCGACGACGGCCATGGTTCCGGCTGGTGGCACCAGCACGCGCGAGAGGTCGCCGTGGGGCTCGAACAATTCCCGGATTTGTTCGGCGGTGGTGCCGTAAGGGATGTTTTTGACGAGGATGGTGGTGTCGGACCTTGCGCGGGAGGAAAAGGAGGAGAGGAGGACGCCTTGGGATTCGAGATATGCTTTGGTTTCTTGGATGATGTGCGTTTCGGCGAGGGCGAGCTTGACGGCGGCGTTGTCCCCGGTTTCTGGATTAAGGATGGAAGCTTTGTCGATGTTCAGTCGGTCCGCGACTGATGAAGCTACGGCGTCGCTCTGGAGAACCATATGAGCTCTGGGAGTCGATATGGATATTGGAATATAATACGAACATTCATATACAACATGCTCCAGTTGAACTCTTTGCCCGCCATTGCCTTCCGCTTCGCCTGCTTCTCACCTTTTACCGACTTCTTTCGTCCCTCCCCTTCTTCCACCTCAACCTTTCCTTTTCGGTCGACGGCAGCGAGGATGTGAATTAAACGACCTTGGAACGATTTACGATCGAGTTCCTCGTATGCCGAGACAGCATTCGCTGCCTGGGCGAAGGTCACGTAAGCTACACCTTTGGGTTGCTTCGTGGTGATGTCGACAGGTATGTGGACCTTGTAAGTGAACGGAAGTCAGCCGAAGGCTCGATGACAGGGAAGGAGAGAAGGGTCAGAATATATTTCTACTATCGGTTTTCCCTGAGGATCAACATTCCCGAAGGTCTGATGTCCCTATGAAAGTTTTGCATCAAGTCGATAACGGGAGATGCTATTTACCTGACGAAAGGAAGATTTATGGTCAGCAGGAGTTTTTGAATCGACGATAGAGAAGAGAAATAAAGGAGTCAGAAAATTTCTACTATCGGTTTTCCCTGAGGATCAACATTCCCGAAGGTCTGATGTCCCTATGCAAGTTTTTCATCTTTTTGCCAGGGCAAGTATCATTCGCAACGGAGAGAGGGCCTCACCTGAGGAATTGAAAAGCGTCAGCAATGAATATCAGGAAGGTGGAAAAAGGACGAAGGAAAAAGGCTCAGAAAATATTTCTACTATCGGATTCCAAGAGGATCAACATTCACCGTCAGGTGTCTGATGTCCCTATTCTGTTTATCATCGCAGCCGGCGACTCATAGGAAGAAGGGAAAAAGTATAAAAAGAAGGCTCACCTGAGATATTTCACCAAATGGCTTGAAGAGCTCGAGAAGATCGGTGTCTGTACATGAGAATGCCAGATTACGGACGAAGAGCCGGGCGGTCTGCAAGATAGTCTCGACTGTGGGGTCCTTTGGTGGTTCTGGTTGAGCTGATGATTGCTCGTTCTGCTATATAGGATCTCAGTTACAGGATCAAGACATAGAAAGCGTAGAACGTACAGTGGACTTTGAAGTCTCATCTACCTGCTTTGGACCGTCCTCGTCATCGGATTGTTCGAACGCCTTCTCCACGATATCCACCTTCTTCGACATCCGTTGCTTCATCCAGTCAAGGTCGGAGATCGTCTCGTCTCGCGCCGGCGTGTCGTCGGCCATGGGTACGTCTTCCACTGCATCTGGGTCTGCAACCGGAATGACTGGAGGTTCAGGCTTATCCTCATTTGCCCATGTGGGCACGTTCTTGTTCCGAGGTTTCATGACCTTCATAAATTCATCTAATTGTGTGTCAGATGGAGCCGCGTCTTCGGTGACCTTCGTCGAAGGCTTTTTAGATTTGGATTTTTCGGGTAGAGCATCGTCCGTAGGTGACGGGCCCAGTCGCGGGCGCTTATTAGGTCGCGGAGCAGGTGCATCTTTTGCGCCCTTTTTTGTTCATTTATTTAGGCACGGTGAGAAAGATGATATGAAGCACATGGACGAACCTCAATGACGTTAACGCTGATTCTGGTCGAATCAATGAAGGTCCTGTCGAACCATTCCTTCGCCGCTAGAGCTTCTCTTTCGGTCTTGTATCCAACGAACCCAAAACGACGTGAAGTGCCGTCTTGCTTCAGAGCGACCTTGAAGTCCGTCAAGGTCCCTCCTGGACCGCCCTTCTGCTCAAAATGCTCTTTGAGTCGAGCAGGCGTCGCATAGGACGGCAGATTCTTGATTATGAGCCGCGACATAAGGTCTAGAGTGCAACAAATGTCAGTCAACAATCGATGGAGGAGGGATGGAATTAAGACAGACTTGAAAAGAATCTTTGAAGGACGAAAATCAAAAGATTTTATATCGCTTGGGAATTTAACTCCGACTCGGCTATCTCCGACCCTCTCACCGCGAAATTTCAATTGCAAGATCTCCCAGCTCTGCGGTGTTCAGATATGGCCTCTAAAGCAGTCTTCTCCACGGAAAAGAATCCCAGAGGTATCCCAAAAGCCCCTTTTGTGGTGAGTGAACTCGGTTTACGTGGATTTTGGCCTCTCCTCATCACCTCTATCGCGATAGGCAGATGTCGAGGAATACCTCGGTGGTCCAGACGCTGAAGTCGAAGGAACCCTAAAGAACTTTCAAGATGCATTAGCGTACGCCTCGCTGGAACTCATAATGCTTTGTCCGCTCAAGTATTGAACGAAAGGACAGCAAATACCGATACATGGATAGCAACCTTGCACAACGGCGGCAGAGCTTAGAGGAGAAGATCCCTGATATCAAAAAGACGTTGGACATGGTGGAATATCTCCAGGAGCGGCGTGTGAGTCCCAAAGTATAACATAAGTCGTACCTTCAGGATTTGATTGATCGCGTTAGGAAGTCAAAAGCAAGGCATCAAATGACGATGACGAGGATCTAGATGATTTGGATAATGACAATCCCCCGAAAGCGTTGAAGACGACCTTTGAACTCAACGATACCTTGTATGCTGAGGCCGAACTGGATGAGACTGACACGGTCTACTTGTGGCTAGGTGTACGTTTCCTTCCTATCCTTATTGTGCGGTTGCTGACATTATTTACAGGCAAACGTGATGTTATCCTACAAAATAGAAGCAGCTATCGCTCTACTGAGGTCGAAACTCGAAGTTGCACGAACGAATTTGAGCAACACAATCGAGGACCTCGAGTTCCTGAGGGAACAGCTGACCATAATGGAGGTCAACACTGCGCGAGTATATAATTGGGATGTCAAGCGGAGACGGGAGAGGAGGGAGAGAGAAGCAGCGCTGAAATCAGCTAAATGAAAGTATTGAATTTTCGAAAACTTTCATGTCGTGCATTATATATTTGAGGGATTATACGAACTTTGGGCTCTTCTCGAGATCTCCATAGGGAGTGAAATCGGTCCCTTTGAGACTTACATCTCAAATGTGTACATTGTTAATTCGAGTCAAACCTACAGCCGAAGGATTCAGGAATATGGGGTTATAGTGTCTTGGGAACACCTCGTGTAACGGTTTGACTCATCCCTCGTCAGGCGCGAACCTTCATTGGCAGGAATGTGGTTGACATCCAGACGCCATCGGCGGGCGTCGGCATGACATTGAAATTGTCCAAATTAGGTAACTGCGCCTTTCCACGTCGGTGCCGACCACGGTGTGAAATTAATCACGTGGTCATATATATAGTTGCGCAATTTCAGAAAGTCGCGTCCCTTGACTCTTGAAACTGAACACCAGCCACGCTGGCTGCGACCAATGCGCAATTCTTTCTCTCGCCACAACCAGTCTATTCAAACCAGGGTATCTGATATCTGGCCTAACCATCACCAAGCGACGTTCAGACCATTGCTGAATATTCAAGCTCTCCACGAATTACTGCAAATTACGATCAGTAATGACACTCCAGACATAGTTTCATTGTCTGGGAATGGCAAGAAACGTGCTGCCAGTGCACACTCTCGACAGACCAGGTCTTCGAAACGCGCCAAAACGAGTGCTTGGTCTGCGACGTCTCGTGGTGGATCTGGATCGGCCACGCCTAACTCTACTGAATCAGGCGACTTCGACTGGCCTCTCTTGAATTACCCAGATCTGGGCTACAAACCGACCCCTATTCAACCTTCTGAAGATGGTCAAACAGTGCCAGTGCTCCAGCACATCTTCGAACTTCAATACACCAACTGGCCGGTTTCTGGGCATTTGGATGATGCAGATGGGTTTTCAGGCTGGAAATTGGAAGAGGAAAATCTCAAGGAGATGATGACTGACCTCCGGGCATCTGAAGCGCGGACTATCGATCTTGGCGAGGTTGAGTTTACTCAGTATCACGGCCGGCTTGTCGTCGTTTCGAGCATGCTCAAGAACCGTGTACCATGGTCTCTCCTCCTCCCGTTGTTAGACTGCGGAGACGGCATTGACCTCGCGTGGTGTGATATCTTGTCCGACACAGTGGAAGATCCTATGATGGCCGCTTATATTCTGAAGTCCGTCGGTCGTACAGCTATCCAAGCTCGCCTCAAGATAGTGATTTCGCCGTTTTCTACGTGCGATATGTCTCAGCACGAGCTACCGTTTCAGCTCCAAGTCGAGGCGAATGTATCTCTTCGATTTCCTAACATATCTGAGCCCTTTCCCCGGCCTGACAAGAAGAAGAAGTCATCGGAGGTCGAAGACGCGCAACGCCGGCTCCTCGAGTATCTGTATCCTTCAAATGCGATCACACCAGAATCCTTCGACGGGTCGACTAATATATCCTTCTTCTATTCCATCCTTCGACCTGCACCTCCTTTACCGTCCGCACTCATGCAAGAGGCGATGCAACCCCTGGAGCTTCTGCCCACCCTCCTTCCTTTCCAACGTCGTAGTGTGGCCTGGCTATTAGACCGGGAAGGCAAGACGGTTTCACCCAACGGCGAGGTCGTACCCAAGCCCATATCGACCGATTTTTCATTCTGGGAAAGAGTCGAGGAGGGCAATTCGACGTTTTATCTCAACCGGTTGAGTGGCCTCTTGTCGCCTACCTTGCCCGAATCGCCTCCTATTCTCGGGGGTATCTTGGCGGAGGAACCGGGCTTGGGGAAGACGCTGGAGAGTATTGCGCTCATCCTGATGAACCCCGCTCCTCCTGAAAGAAATCCCACTATGACGCGGTGGGATCCTGAGGCTCAACTTGAAGTCAAGGCGATCAAGGTGAGTGGTCTCTTAACTCTGGAATGTTGTTGGTTGAGGATTCGGATAGTCAACGCTCATTGTGACACCGCCTGCGCTTGCCTCGCAGTGGGTTGACGAACTCGCTGCCCATGCGCCGTCTCTCAAAGTCATGGTTTATGACGGCTGGTCCAAAGTCCCCGTCCCCGTCACCCAATCCCAAGTCGAAGCAGCGAAACTCGAGCTCCTCAAGAAAAAGCTTAAGGGTTTGAAGAAGCCCAAGAGCAAGTGGAAGGCCAAGATGATCGATGAAGAAAACGATCACAATTACGATATGGTGGACGTCGACGATGACGACTCTGCTTGCGCCTCTGCCTCCGCTGATAGCGGTGAAGTGGGTATGATACAGGACTGGTGCTCATATGTGAACACTTTTGACGTCGTCATCACCACATACTCCGTCCTCCGCATGGACTTCAACGTAGCGCTCGCTGCCCCCGTGCGTCCGCGCCGCGAGGACGTCGTGTACTCAAACGTGGAGCGCACGAGGAGTCCACTTGTTATGGTTGAATGGAATAGGGTCATTATGGACGAGGTGCAGATGGTCGGAGGCGGTAAAGTCGAGTGGGTATATTCTTCTATGCCTCTTGCTTTTCTGCTGACTGCCGCTCAGGGATATGGTATCGCTTATTCCTCGCCTGTCTTCGTTTGCGGTGTCTGGAACCCCTGCAAGGCAACAAGTCGCAGACCTTACGCATGTCCTGAAGTGCGTTACGCCATCTTATGCGCCTGTTTCGAAATTGATCTTGGTTGTCAGGTTCCTCCGCGTAGACGACATTATTGGCTCGACTCGTCTTTGGAACCGGTTGATTTCGACTGGTTTCGGCGCGGCTCATTTTGCTGCTTTGTTCCAGGCGTATGGTATTCGGTAAATGCATGATCATCAGGTCTATCATGCATACTAACAACTTACGTGCGCCTCCAGGACGCTAAAAGCGAACGTAAAAGAAGAACTGACGATTCCCCAGCAGACGCGGTATCTCGTCAACATCACGTTGGGCCCTGTCGAGAAGCATGTGCGTCGTTCATTTTGCCATAGAAGGACTTCGTACTTAGCCAAGATTGCCCGCAGGTGTATGATCAAGCACTGGAAGCTGCGCTGCAGGACCTCGGTCTGGATGCGCGAGGCATCGCCGCCTCTGAAAGGTGGCAGCTTGATGGCACAGTGCTTCGTTCGGCTCTTGGCAGGCTTCGTGGGATATGCACGCATCCGCAGGTCGGTCAGTTGCAGAGGCCTGGAGACAAGCTCTTCAAACCGGGCGCTGTCAAGACTATCGATGATGTCCTCCAGGTAAGCAGCGCCCTCGCAATATTAACTCATTGGCGCTCACGAGAGAATTAGAATATGAGAGAAACAAACTGGAGGACGATGATGGATGATCGAAAAGCCAAAGTAGGCAAATGCCCTCATTGTCGTGTCCCAACCCTTCGACTCAGATCATTGCAGGTGCAGACACTTATTCGGATAGCGCAGCTCCAGGCTCGAGACGAAGATGACCTAGAGCGGTTCCAACACGCATTGAACACGCTCATCGATGCCGAGATGGAAGCAAATGGTCTCATTGACGAGGCGCAGGTTGCGCTAGATAAGTATCAGGCGAAGAAGCGCCAATCGAAGAAGGAAGCGCTGGAGCTTTCGGAGAAAGGGAAGGGAAAGCAGCGCCAGCTCTCTGAGGAGCTAGAGGGCCTTTTAGATGATGATGACAATGACTCTGAAGGTGACGAAGGCGACTCACCGCGTGGAGAGGCGCACAGCAAGAAACGCGGCGCGCTTCAGAATCGCCTCCGAGAGTGTCGGATCGCTTTGCACCGTGCGAAGTTCTTGCAGGGTGATATGCACCACGCCCTTGGGCCTGATCAGTCTACTGCGGAGGATGCTGCTTATGGGGCAGCCGAGAACATCAGACGTGAACTTTTGAAGGGTGGGTTTCTGCGGCCAATGTTTGCGCAGCATCGTCGGACTAATGATTTCGTATAGGTACTGAGGATGATGCAACGCGCGCAATGGAGCTGCTCACGAGCGACGCTTTGAGGAAGGATATAGCCAAGGACCCTTTAATGATTGAAGAATTGTTCCTCGATGACTCGAAGTTGATTCCGATACTGGAAGCTTATTATCCGACCAAGGCTGAGCTGGCGGCTAAGCCGAAGCCTTACAAGGTCACTATGTTTGAACGAATCAGCGCATCGGTTGACCTCGTACGTTTTATCACATTCAAGACTCCACTTATAGGTCTCTAACTACCATATGGCTAGATTAATGAGGCAAATACGATCATCGAAGACGTTCTGAACTGCCAGTCTACTCTGTTATGGGAGTGGAGGACGCATGTGACCTCGTTACTCACACAGAAATTGGCCTCTAGCGAAGATCAGCCCGACGGAGATGAGTACCAGCGCACGCTAGACAATCAAGGCGAAGCCGAGACGTATCTCCAATCGTATGCCGCTCTTTTAGCAGATCGCCGTCAAGCGCTGCTCAACGAGCGGACATTGCTGGCTGCCCACGACATCCGGGAGAAGAAGCTTCGTCACACGAAGGCAGCCATGAATGCGGCGAATGCAGTCAAGGAAACCCTGGCTGAACTTCAGGTTCCAGAAGACGTTGAGCTGCAGCCCGAGCACGAGGTTCTGCATTTGCAACTTTCCAAGAAGCGTAAAGCTCTGTTGGAACTTTTGGAGGGAAGGGCGGTCAAAAGTGTATGTCACGGGGGTCTTTATGGACTTGGCTGATATCAATGCTTTGATGCAGGTGCTGGTCGCGTTAAACGCTGCTGCAATGCGAATCACCAAGGATTCGGATCCGGAGAAACTTGCTTTGAAAGAAGCAGTGGCTCGACTTCGTCATCTCATCGCTGATCAAGGTATGACTCCTGCCCATTGAGCTCAACTGCCACTAAAAGCGTCCTCATTAGGACCTCTTATGGATAAACTCGAGGCCGATTTGGTCCTTATTCGCAAAGCGTTTAATCAGAGAATCCTTTACTTCCGGCAACTGCAGGAGATTTCTGATACCGTCGCTGAAGTTGTCTGGGATGGCACAGTCGTGGAGGCACTTCTGGAAGCTACTCTGGAGACGAACGAACTGGATGCTGAGATCAACACGAGCCGCGCCCGACAACGGTACCTGGAAACCCTTACACAAAAGAAGGAGGACGGGATTACGGATGAAGACGAGGAGAGCTGCATTCTCTGCAGGTGCGATTTTGTGCGCGGGTTCATCACTCATTGGTGAGTATGTCGTTTCTGTACCTAGGAACTATCTGACGGTTTGTTGCATGATTTTGTAGCGCTCATGTCTTTTGCGAGGCAAGTTGTAGACTTTCCTGGCGAAGTTTCTCTAATTCTGGATAACAGGAGTGTATGAAAACCTGGCTCCTACGAAAAGAGGGAAAGACTTGTCCCGTGTGCCGGTATGACTTATTTCAAGCAAAACCACTTTCGATTTACTCGTTTTCTAGTGTTTCTATCGATCCTGATACAATCGAACGATTCGAGGTCACAGCCAATGAACTTGAGGGGGAAAAGCCAGCGCAGCGTGTTGTCAACGGCGAGCATGTACTCAAATCACGGCGGCAAATAACATACAATATGATTGGTGCGTCCATACTCTGCAACTGGTGTGCCCCGGTGCTGAGTGCTCTGTCCAGATCCCCGGCTGTTTGACGAGGTAAACTCGATGGAATCCTTTGGCGACTATGGCAGCAAGATCCAGACACTCGTTCGCCACCTGTTATACCTTCAGAATACCGATCCTGGAGCCAAGAGCATCGTATTCTCGGCCTGGGCGGACTCTTTACTTAGTGAGACTAGGCACCTGTCCTGGTGTTTCCATGCTTACCTGTCTTCCAGTAATGGAGCGTGCTTTAAAGTCGAATGGTGAGAAAGGCTCTTTTATATGTTAGAATCCAAGGCTCAACGCAATTTATAGGGATTCGCTGCTTGCGAATTGACCAAAAATCCAAGGGCGAGAGCGCAGCGAAACGCTTCAAGAGCGACCCGGAGATCCTTGTCCTGCTATTGCACGGGTCAGTCCCTTTAAGAAATTTTCTGCACGCACTTTAATTCAACATTCAACAGTGAACGAGAAAATGCTGGCTTGAACGTGACGTGTGCGTCCCGCGTGTTCCTGCTCGAAAGCGTCGTCCACCACGGTTTCGAAATCCAAGGTAAGAGCCGTGAGATGCCCATTCGACATGGAGGGGACCTCATGCGCCACCTTTATTTGCAGCCATTGCGCGGATTGACAGGATGGGGCAGACGCGGCCCACAGAAGGTGCGTGACGACGGCGCCGCCTCCCAGCGTCCTTCTGGCATTTCTCACTCGACTCCAGTCTATTGCTACTACGCGGAAGGTTTGTCGTGTCCTTTCTCCGCTGGTCTCTTTCTCTTCACCTGTGCTTACGTGGGGTCTCCGCCGCAGATACCGTAGAAAGGAACATTCTCGACCTGGCAGCGCGGCAGGGGCTGTCGCTCTACACGACAGAGAACTCTGCAGGCACCCTGAACGTGTCTTCCTTCTCCCCGGAGGAGGCCGACACCAGCAGGGCCGTGGTGGACGTGCCACGAAAGACGCAAAAGAAGAAAGGGGCGCAGAAGGGGGATTTCATCTTTAGGTACGCTACGCCCGCCCTGCCCGCCTACTCACCGCGCGCGTGTAATGTCTGATTGGGCTTGGGTTTGTTTGCATGCTAGGATGGACGACATGCTGGCGATCCTGTTCCCGCATATGTATGAGGAGCTCGAGTACCTGATCCCGCTGGGAGTTGAAGAAGATGCGGAGATGGAGGAGGCGCAGCCGTTGTCTTCGTCACCACCGTCCGCTGGGGGACATCAAGGCGCCGTTGCGGGCCCTTCGAGACTGTCGTAGCCCCTTTTCTTTTCTTTTCTTTTTCTTTTTTGGGTAGAAAGACGTGGGACATTTGAATATTGTTGTGTTATGTAGATGCATAAATTATTGAGAGGGAGTCGGGTCTGAAGCCTTGAAATTTGTAGAAAAAGTTTCCTCCTCTTGACTTTTGGGAATGAATAAATTCAGTCAGGCCTCGGGAGATAATCGTCGTTGTATGTGTATGTTGTGTGTAGAAAATACAAGCCTGCAGAAGGGCTCACACATAATAGACATAGATACAATACATATATGTGGAACCGATACCGGGGGAGTGCGCTCGATACATGTACATTTACATTTAATAAAAATAAGAACAAGAATAAGGATAGCAACAACGCCGAGACTTTACATATTTTCTTTTTCCGCCGCACGGGGTTTAGTGGGGCCTCGGCTCAGCTCGCCCAATAAGCCGCGCGACCCAGGAATTGGTCCCCTTCGTCGTCCCCGTCCCCATCCCCGCCCCCGTCGTTATCATCGTCGACATTGCCGTTGCCGTTGATAGCGCTCGAATCAATGACAGCGCACGTACATCCCTTGCAATGCCCCCGCCCCCGCCCCCGCGTCCGATTTTGATTTTGATTTTGATTTTGATTTTGACCTTGCGAAGCCATATCTGTTCTCCTCCCCTCCCCGGGAGTAGCAGTGTCCTCCCCTTCCTGGGACGCGTTCGCAGCTTTGCTGTTCCGATCCATGCCCGCCGGGTTCGGGTTCGGGTTCGGGTTTGTGTTTGGGTTCGGGTTTGGGTTCGGGACGGCAGCAGAGGCGGTAGAAGGGACAGGGACAGGGACGGGGACAGGGGCGCGAAGGAACGCGTCTACGACTGGGAGCTTGAAACCGCCTCCCTCTCCGTTTACGGCGATCTCGTCAGACACCCGCACCCTGCGCTTAGAGTTAGAGTTAGAGTTGGGGAGGGGGATGGGGATGGGGATGGGGAGAGGGATGGTGGTGTGGATGCGGTGTTTTTCGAGCGCTGTCCGGTCGTGCGGGGTTCAGTTACTTATTAAGTAAGAGAGCGGAATAGGAAGGAATGGGGAAAGAAACAAGGGGGAAGGGGAAGAAACAAAGGAGGAAGAGGGGGAAGAAGAAAGGGAAAAGAGACTTACCCTCTTTCTCCAACACAGGCTGCACGACGTGGTGGACATGGTGCACCACCTTTTCGTGCACGACCGTGCCTTTGTCCAGCACGCGGCGGCGTTCGCGTTCGTGTTCCTGCGCGTTTTGTGTTGATATATTTATAGGGAAAAGGAAAGGGAAAGGGAGAGGAGAGGAGGTTGGGGGGAAGGGGGAAGGAGGAAACGCACCACGCTATCCCCCGCCGCGCGCGCCATCTGCGCTTTGAACGCCGCCACCATATCTTCATCTTCATCTTCATCCTCATCTTCGTCCTCGTCCACATCCACATCCTCGTATGCTGACGCCGACGCGGACGCATACCGGGGCCGGCGCTCTTCGATCGTCGTCTTTGGGCGGACCTGCACTCACACCCAGTTCAAGTTCAATTTCAATTTCAGCTTCAATGTCAGAGCGGGCAAGGGGCAGGGGCAGGGGCAAGGGGGGCAAAGGACAAAGGACAAAGGACAAAGGACAAAGTACAAAGGACAAGGGGGAAAAGGGGAGGGTACGTACCCGCTCATGGTGCACCTCAGGCCTTACCTCGCGCACCTCTCGCACGCGGATAGGCTGCGTATGATGCTGGACGTGGTGGACTATTTTTACACGTTTGGAACGCGCGTGGGTTATCAATCAACAATCATTGAAGGGGGCCGTAATAAAGGGGGAAGGGAGGAGAAGGGGGAGGACGGAACGGGTACGCACCATGCCGCTCGTGGTCGACGCGCCGCGTGACCTCTTCCATCTCGACGTGCTGGACGTGCTCGTGCGTCACTGCTGCAATCATGAAAAGTGAAAGAATGCGGTAGGGGGAAAGGTTATGGGTACGTACGCGGGAGATGCTCCGTCGTATGTATCATATGGACCGCTGACGGGGTCTCTACACCCGCCGCCGCTGCCTTCACTCCTGCGGAATGCGTCACGCAAAGTTGGAAGAGAAGAGAAGAGAAGAGATAAAAAAACGCAGACACACCGATGTACGGCCCGTCCCCGGGAGCGAGATTGGGTACGACGACACGGGTCTGGTAGTCGCCCCAGATGAGCGGGTACACGGGTGCTGCTGTTGCGTCTTGATATTGGTATTGATATTGATATTGGGGCTGGGGTTGGAATTGGGATTGGAATTGGGGTTGGGTGGAGGTGATGTCGTGGAATGCACCGGTACCGCGGCTCGCTGGACCGCGCGTTGTGTCAGGAAGAGGCGGCGAGGGAAGAGAGCGCACGTACCACCGGAAGCTGGCGCTGAAGGTTCGGCGCCTGGAGGCGCGCGGATGTCCGTGTCCGTGCCCGCGTGGTCGCCTTGGGTCGATGGGGGTTCTTCAACTTATGACTGGTGAGGAAGCAAACCATGATAGTATTTGTGACGGGCGTACCTCGGTTATACGTCGCAGGAGCCGGAGCTGCAGCTGTCTCACCAGGCGGCGGCGCAACTGCAGCTTGTGGTTCGACAGCGCGACTAGCCGAATACGCTTCCTCTGTCGACGCGTATCATATCACCTTAAGCATCACGTGTCCCCCCAATAAAAACGAAAGCATTGACACGCACTGGCGGTGATGACATCGCCCATGACGCCCGTGGCAAGCCCGAGGGTCCCGGTGACGAGCCCCGCGCCGGGGATGTGCTTTGCGACGCCGCCGACGAGGTTGGTAGTGGCGGGGGAGACGCCGGGGATGGTGCCTGAGAGCAGCTGTTTTGTTACGGTGGGTTTGGTGGGTTTGGCAGGTGCAGGGGCAGGTGCGGGGCCGGGGGCGGGAGCGGGGGCTGAGGCGGGTGCCCGTGCGGAGTCCGCTGTGGTGGTGGGCTCGGAGGGGCCCTGCTTCGGTTTTTTGTTAAAGACGTTTTTAACAGTATCAACGACGCCTGTGAAATGGGTCAACTCGAGCGGTGGAGAGAAGAGTGCAATACGCACCCATGATTGAGAAAGGTGCGATTGTGACGGGACGTCGGGGGGTTTACATATGGCATCCGGTCAGACTTTTTTATGAAACTGTGTAAGACCATGATGTGGTTGCAGCGGCTTCTCATCTTGCTTACTACGTATACGTTCCGGCCGTCCACCTGTCTCGATTACCCGACTCTCGAGCAGGCCATCGAGTGCTTCGACGCGTACACCGTCTCACAAGGCCGCTACAACCGCTCTTCCTACTCCTCCGCCCAGCCAACCCCCGCACAGCGCACAGCATGGCAACACACCATCTCCTCGCTCCTCGACGTCGACAACGACAAGGAATGCCTCTCCCTCGCACTCGCTCTCCCCGCCCCCCTCGCCAACATCTATCACATCTCCCTCTTCACTGAACCCTCCACCCGCGCCTCCTTCTGCATCCTCTCCGAGCACACCAACAACACCCAGTACGCCAAAGGCTGGGGCCTCTTCGCCGTCCCAGCCACCACCACCGCTGCCCGGCACATCCACATCTCCGCGCCCCACCCAGCGCACGACCTCCACACCCCCGTGCAAGCCGCCGCCCTCTTCAAGTCCACAGGCGCCAAGAGCCTCCTCATCCCCGGCCGCTCCCGCGCCGCGCTCGAGGTGCCCACCGACTGTGTCGCCCCGTATCATGTCACGGACCCCGTGCACAACAACGTAAGTATATGTACATCCACTGTCTGTCCAAGTCTAAGTCTAATTCGCGCAGCTCGAGCCCTTTTTCGATGCCACCCTCGCCATCTACACCTGGCAGCTCGCCCTTCCGCGTGGGTGTCCCGCCTCCTCCTGCGCCTTCATCCAGTTCCATGGGAAAGGCCCACACACATGCCCCTCTGACCACATCTTCCTCTCCGCAGGCCTAGGTAAGCCACCCCCCTCTTCCCCCGCTTCACTTCCACCATTGACATATACCACACGCGCAGGCACAGACCCCGCCTCCCTCGCATGGTACACCTCCCCCACCCCACGCCCCATCAAACGTCTCCACCACCAGCTCCAACGCGCTTTTCCAGGATGGACCGTCTCTCTCCCCTCCCTTTCCCCCTCCCCCTCCCTTTCCCCCGATCAAGCCCCCGCGTGCCCCCTCCTCGCAACAAAAAACGTCCCCGGCCGCCTGCTCAACGGCGTCCCGCCCGCACACGTCTGTTCCACCCCCGCCCCCGCCCCCGCGAACGACAGCCGCGCGGGGGGGTTCTTTGTGCATGTCGAGCAGGCAGCCGTGGCGCGTTCCCCGAGGGCGTATGCCGCGTGGGGGCGGGCGCTGAAGGCGGCTTTTGAGGAAGTTGGGGAGGGCGGGAAGGGATGAGGAATGAGGAATGAACCGGCACATTTTCACGAGATCTATCCCCGCATCGCATCGCATCGCAGAAAGTCAAAGTCATCATCAGCCGTCCGAACTTTCGAAAAAAAAAACAAATAAACTGGCACGCACCAACTCCTTCCCAGGCTTCGAATCTTCCTACTCCAACCACAAGCGCTAAACACACTCTCAACTTCTGCGAGGAATTTTACATGCGCACATAGTAGGGCCTTCTCCAGATGATGAATTTGGTGGTCTGGGATTGACTAGGGTTGTGTAGGGTTTTGGTCGATGCCGAGGCTGCTCAGACTGTAGGATGCTACCCGTTGAGGGAGGGAGGGAGGGAATGGGAACAAGGTGATAAAAGTGTCGACATTGCGCGGTTTGATAGTGCCGCGCATATTTTTTGGTTTTGACCCTTTCAGGTGACCAGGGGGCCAGACATCCGCGAGGATGCACAGGCTCTCCACTTTGCCGTTTCATGATCATTGACAACAGTCGAAAAAGATTAGAATTAGCACACCCAGTCGCGTCGCGTCGACAGCCAAAGGTTTCATTCAGCTACAACATACAGGTCTCCCGGTCATTAGATTGAAGTTTTGAAAGGTCTGTAGTCTGTCAGCACAGAACCCAGTATCTTGTGCAGACATGAAGCGCATATCAACCAATTGTTTCCTTCAGCTCCAGCTGCAGCTCCAAACACCTAACATTTGACGTCCGAGGAGCGCCGCTCGTACACTTCACGAGATCTATCCCCGCATCACATCAAGCCATCATCAGCCGTATCCAAAGAGTCAGCACGCACGCACACTCACCACATCCCTAAAATGCCTTTCATACCTCGTTGTCCAACGCGTCCCAAATGGGTCCTGCATGATCTGTTCCTCCCACTCACACGCCTCCCTCAACGCCCCTACGAACCTCAGCTCCAGCACCTTCCTCCCCACTGACATCCTCATCCCCCCCTTCACACGTTCATGCACGCGCGTCCTTAAGGACTCTTCAAGGCGCAGTGTCACGTTGTGTAGACGCGGGGTCCGCAGGGCGTCGCCCGTCAGCGCGTCAAGCGTGGCCCAATCAAAGGTGGTAAGCACGCGTACGATCTGGGCCTCGTCTAGCATGCTGTGCATCGTCAAGGTCGCTTCTTCCAGCTTTTGGAGGGGCGCGGCGGAGCGGAGGGCGCTGAGGAGGAGTTTGGGCGGGGCGCGGAGGAGGGCGAAGGAACGCAGGTTGGGGGTGGAGCTTAGGTCGATCTTGTTGTGAAAAACCTCTAAAGTAGGTGTCGTTCGGTGATTCAGTGAAAAAATGAAATCGTGAGGTAAAAAGCATGCATACGTACCTGCGGCGGAATACGCCACGAAGCCCAACTCGAGGTGCTCCAGCCCCTTCCCAATCGCCTCCAAATGCGGTGCGATCGCAGCTGCATCCCGTATACGCAGCCCACCCAACCTCAGCACCCGCACCCGCACCCCACCGTATCCCAACCCCTCCCCACCTTTCACCGAAACCGGCACCGGCACTTTCAAAAAAAACAGCCCCCCCCTGGCATCCACCCCCCTCACGCCCGGTGGAAAATACAACGGTTCCCTCTGCGTCGATTTTGACTGGTCCCAAGTATGTGACACCGTCACTTTCTCCAAGCGCCCGAACGCACAGAAGAAGGTGTATGCCTCCGCCGACGTCGGGAAATTCACGGCGTCCAAGTACAGGTGCCGCACCTCCGGGAAGAGGGGGGGGAGGGCAAGGAGCATGTTTTTGCTTGGGGCGGTGCGTTGGAGCATCAGGGAGGTGATCGCCGAGAATCGCTGGATCTGAAATAGCGTGTCGGAGAAAGGGGGGAAGGGGGAAGGGGGGAAGGAGGGGGAGGCAATATTGAGGCGCGCGATCTTGAGTCTGCGGGTGTATGCGGCGAGGGTGGGTGTGTATGGTGAGAGGAGGATCTGGGGATGGTTGCGGTTGTTGAGTGTGATGTCGTGGAAGAGGTGTGTGCGGCTGAGGGAGAGCCAGGCTTTGGAGACGAGGGAGCAGGATGAAAGGGTGGGTTTGTCGTGCACATGGAAGAGGAAGGAGAGGATGAGGCTGATTAGTTCTTGGGGTAGTGAAGCAGGGGACATGATGAGTGTTGCGAAGGAGGAAGGGGGAAGCGGGAAGGGAAAGGTGAGGCGATATCGAGATGGGACTTACAAGCATCTTGGGCGGCGAAACTCGACTTCCTAAAGGGTAAATTATCAAAGCTGAGCTCACGTATCACTGAACATCGTGTCAACAGTCGACCGCTTTGCACGGCTACGCTATAACCCCTGAGTGTTCCACGTCTTGATGTTCACTTTCTAATCATCTCTCTCTCCATCCACTATATTCACCGATGCGTAAATCCTTCAAAAATCACACTTTGTCAATCCAGAGGACGATTCGGACTAACGTACGGCTCCCGCATGAGCTCATTGACTGGATCATCGACCACCTACACGACGACCGAGCCGCTCTCTCCGCGTGCTGCTTTGTTTGCAAGGCATGGCTGGCGAGTAGCCGCTATCACCTCTTCAAAGACATACACCTCGGTTCAAACACACGCTGTGACGACATACTGGCCCTGCCCCCCCCATCGGTGTTCGCTGTGGCCGCTCGCCGGCTTATGCTTACCCGCAAGATGTCCCTTCCTCCGGGGATCGAGCACTTCTCGTCTATCAACTCGTTCTATTTGGTTGCCACGACTCCAAATGCAGACATGTTGACCAGGATACCACTTATCTTCTCGAGACTCACGCTGCTCGAAATAAATATAGTCAACTTCAATTCGTTTGCGCAGATGGTGCAGCTGATCTGTGCCTTGCCAAACTTGGAGACACTCACGCAATGTTGGTGCATATGGGATCAAGAGGTGGACCCAGCCTCCGGCTGGACTTTGGCTACCCTCCACGCCTGCACGCCCTCAACTTTATCGATTCGTTCAGACTTTACGGTTTTTTTTTGACTATTTTAAGGGGCTGCCTCTCCAGCGTCGGAGACCCACACGTGATGTCCATTGGGACCGCTATCAAAAGCCTTGGATGGCTCCCTGCAAGCACCTCCGAACACTCGACCTCTAGATCTGGGTTCACAACCCACTCAGGTCCGACTCTCATTTCCCCCCAAATCCAAGCCCCCCCCCAAAAAAAAGCTTGATACTGACCACTTTGCGTCGTTCGGCGTAGACTTTTCTGGCGGGAAGCATCGACTTGGACCACAGCGTGGACCTGCGCTCCTTCTCCTTCACGCTCGTCCAGGGCTGGCCTAAGCTCCTCTACCGCATCCTCCTCACACACGTGCCAGGCACAAGCACCTCATCCACACCATCTACGAGGGCAAAGACAACATCCCCGAACCTCGATCTCCTCGACTGGCGCATCGAGCTCGACCACCTCATCACTGCGCCCTCCACAGCGTTCCGCCTGATGGACGTTACGGTGCGCGTATATGCACGTAATATCGCTTCATTCGTCAGTCGAGAGATGGTGAAAACCAGGTTTGCGCCAATGGCGGGAGCAGCGGGGATGGTGAGGTACGTGTCGGAGAAAGCAAGGCTTTCGAAAGTTAAAAAAGAGCTTGAGTCGACCGGTGGCGTGGCGCTCGTGGGGAGAGCTGGTGTCGGCCTGAGGGGGAGAAGCATTGGTTGTGTGGGCGGCCGTGACTTTGATTTTTAGACATGCGGTTGTGAATTGACTTGGATACTGAACATCTCCAAGACACCTCCCCGAAATATCTTCATAGCTTATGTTAGTTACGAAAATACTTACATACCTCCAATGTGTAGCTCGATCACATATATGTCATTAGCACGAACGTAAATGTCTCAGTAATCAATGTGGCATGCACTAGTAGGCGACCCCCCTGCGAGCTCATCTCAACCCCTTCCAGCAACAAACCGCCCCAAACGTCTAACGTCTAACGTCTCGAGGAGCGCTTCTCGGAACACTTCACGAGATCTATCCCCGCATCGCATCGCATCACCATCATCATCAGCCGTCCAAACGTCCGAAGAAAACCCACACAACACTCACCATATCCACAAAACACTTTCCATACCTCGCCGCCATCCCACGCATCTCAATCGGGTCCTCCATCATCTGTTCCTCCCATTCACACACATCCCTCAAGCCCTTTACAAACCGAAACTCCAGCACATTCCTCCCCACCGACATCCTCATCGCCCCCTTCACACATTCTTGCACCCGCGTCCGCATCGATTCTTCAAGCCGCAGGGTGACGTTGTGTAGACGCGGGGTATAGAGGGCGTCGCCCGTTAAGGCATCGAGCGCGGCCCAGTCGAAGGAGGTAAGCACGCGGATGATCTGCGCGTCGTCTCGCATGCTGTGCATCGTCAACGTGGCTTCTTCCAGCTTCTGTAAGGGCACACCGGATTGGAGGGTGCTGAGGAAGAGTTTGGGCGGGGCCCGGAGGAGGGAGAAGGACCGGAGGTTGGTGTTGGGCCCGAGGTCGATCTTGCCATGGAAGAATTCTGGAGATGACAGCAAGGTACACGGTATGTTGTCGGTCAGTTGATAGATAAAAGCGGCGCCAAATCGTTGGGTAAAAGATCATACCTGCGGCAGAATACGCTACGAAACCCAATTCAAGATGCTCAAGCCCCCCACCAAGGGCGCCCAAATGGGCGCCAATAGCAACCGCATCCCGTATGCGCAGGCCATACAACCTCAGCACACACAACCTTTCACATCCCAAACTCCTCGATATCGGTACTTTCAAAAAGAACAACCCCCCGCTCGCGTCCACCGTCCTTAAACCCCTCGGAAAATACAACTGTTCGCCTTGTGTCGCTCTCGTCTGGTCCCAAGTGCAGGACACCGAGACCTTCTGCAAGTGCTTGAACGCGCAGAAGAGGGTGTATGCCTCAGCAGAGGTGGAAAAGTCCACGCCGTCCAAGTAGAGGGTCCTCACGTCCGGGAAGAGAAGGGGCAAGGCGAGGAGCATGTCTTTGCTTGGGGCGTTGTACTGGAGCATCAGGGAGGTGATCGCCGAGAATCGGTCTAGCCCTGGACCTGATGGGAGGACACCGAGGTCTGCGATCTTGAGTCTGCGGGTGTAAGAGATGTGCGGGTGCGGTGCGAGGAGGATCGTCTCCCAGTTGTCGTGGTCGATTGCGATGTCGTGGAAGAGGTGGGTCCGGCTGTGGGAGAGCCAGGCTTTGCTGACGAGGGAGCAGGATGAGAGGGTGGGTTTGTCGTAGAAAAGGAAGGAGAGGATGAGGATGATTATTTCTTGAGGGAGTTCAGGAGGGGCCATGCTGAGTATTGCGGATGCTGAAGGGAAAGGTGAGGCGATATCGCGATGGGATAGGTGAGAGCTCGAGCGATAGTGATCACTGGAGGATCGATTCTGTCGTGCTTTGTTTTGGCAAAAAAGAAACGTGAGCACAAGTTCACCGTCGACGAGCGCTTAAGTGGACGCCAATGTGAATGCAAACTTGTTTAGACACATTGAGTAATCGAGTGCGAAGACAAGACAATGCCAGCGTGTGTCAAAGAGCCAGCGAAGCTGTCATGAAGTCTGGATAAATCATGATTCAAGATTCAATGCAAACTTCAACTTGTCGCTTACCTGCTCCAAGAAATTGCCATAGTATCAGTAGCTTGAGGACTCGCACGTATCAATAACTTTGTTTCGAATGGTCCTCCGTTCCGTTTGGCCACGGCGACGAGTTATCGAGCGCATAGAGTGCGTGGCGTGACCCAGCATCACATGGCGTTACCCACCGAGTAGCGTGACACTCATCAATGACATCACCATACATGCGAGTCGTCATTCGACCTTGGACCGCTCCTCCTCGTCCACGGCAGCACGTCATTGCGGATCCCAACAAGTATATAAAGCCTTTCTCGACTCCTATACCTTTTAAACTCGTCGAACCTCTCTACTCCAGCCACAAGTGTTTATCACTCACTAGGTATATCGAACGCGCACATCATCATGGTAGGGCCTTCGAATTCTCCACATGACGAAACCATCGTCGCGTTAATCACTTCTCCGTATACGCAGGGCTCCATATTTTCAGCGATCGGACGCGGAATCAACGCCATCATCTCCTCCATAGCCGCAGTCATCATGGCTATCGTCGGCGCCATCACAACGGTGAGCCAGCATCTATTCCCTGTGATTCGCTCAACTGGAACCTCCTCTGCCATCCCCACAGGTGATCGTTACGATATTCGACGTCATCGGCGATATTTTATGTTGCAGGTGCTTTGGCTCGCGGCGCTCGAGCCGTCGTATGGGTCGAAGGCGGGGAATATAAGAACCTGTTATGGGTTCACGATAATGAAACCCGTCTTGATATGATATTTTGCTTTACAGTGGACTCTTTTATATCACCATTTATGTCATGTACAGAACTATTATCTCAGTCTTCAATACGCCTCGCCAGTTATTCCATCTGCAGCACGAACATCAACATACCAACTCTTTCACAATCATCCTCCAACCCCAAAACCATCAATCCATGAAAGTCTCTTTGATATAAAACCGCGATCGCCATCCCGTCGACAACTGAACCGTAAAACCGACCCTTAATATGCAATATTCAACATCCCCACCTCACTACAAACCGGCAAGCGCTCCAAGCACATCGGCATGACTTCCTGCTCCTGACCATCCCCATTTATGTAGCGTCAAACTCTCCAACGCAAACTGCGTGTCCCGGTCCCGGACGAGGAGGTAATCCAGGGCGTCTCCAGGAGCGCTGCGTCCTCACTAAGCATCAGCTTGACCTCCGAGTCCTTGAGCCGCTTCTGAGGCTTGTGCTTCTGGAGCGAGCATGCGCACGAGGGAAACGACGGTGCTGCGGAAGAGCAGTTTGAGAGACCGGAGATTAGCGCATCCGCTGCGGTCGACTACGGAGGTCCCGATCTTCGAAACGACGTACGAACGCGTCAGCAGTATAATATATGTAGTCAAGTTGACGTTGGGCTATACTAATACCAAAAGAGTGGTCGCTCGTCGAGTTGAAAGCTCAAGGTGCTGGAGCGAGGCACTGAGTGTACGGGGACGGTCGCATCGATACTCCCAAGATCTGCGTCTATGCAGCCGCACAGAAAGTAGACAAAGGCGGGACTCGTTCCAACGCGTTGTTGAACCAATCCAGAAACTCATGCAACCACTCCATATACGCATTCAGCGTACGCGTACGCGTACGCCAGCAGCCAACCGGGGGATTCACGATCTTAAACGCGGGGGGGGGGGGGGGAGGGGTTATCCCATGTAGGGCCACGTACATAGCACCACCGTCGCCTCCTTCCGCAGCGGAAACGCGCCCCAACCAGCTTAACCAGATCCTCGACATACGAGAAATGGACAATGGACATCGCGATCGCGCAGCTCCAGATACGTGAACCCTTGGGAACGCCTCGGAAAACTCGCACACCAGGGATGAGTCCACCGTGGAGTGCGAGATGTGACGGAGACGGAATGCTTAAGATCGCTGGGGGGTTCAGATAGTGTGGCGAGGTGACGAGGGCCATGAGGAGCTTGCGCGCGTAAGTATTGGGTGAGCAGTTTGGACCCACCCGAGAGTCGAGATAAGGCCGTAAGTGCGATCTATGCGTCGAGACGTCGTCCAGACTATTACTGAGTGAACTTGAAGCTAGTCAAGACTCAAGACTTCAAACACTCTCCCAAAAGCCGATGTCCGCTCAGGCTCCTCCCACACAAACTAAACCAACCACACCAACAATTTCAATAAGATGAAATCCAACACTCAGCGCACTTCAAAAGAAACCTTAACTGTACTCACAAAATGATGAGCACCCTCCAGCGCCTCAAACCGAATCCCACCCGATCTCTCCTCCAAAGTCCACGCAGCGAACACACAATTCCACGGACTAGTCTCCCCATAGACAAGGCACACCCCACGCCTCACGCACCCCGGGATCAAACAAAGCCTTCTCCGTCTGCGCAGCCAGGACCCCACCAAACTCCGCCGACAAGCTACTGTCATATACGGGCCCCGACGCGGAATAAGCGCTAGTACTGGCGACAGCGACGGCCAGGAGCTCCTCCGGGCTCATGCGTTCCACCGTCGGCAGTTTCGACGGCCCGTCGGTATCGCGCTGCGCCAGATTCAAAAATCCCCGAGAGGGGCCATGTCGGAAGTAGCTCGAGCACCATTTAGTGAACGCAGCGCCGCGCGCTTCGGGGGGGAAGTCCTTGTCCCGCAAGGGGTGATATTGTATTGGGCGGGCTGGGGGATGCCGAGGAGCTGGGACGGCGGATCTGTTCAAAATATTTATCATGATGGAGGGAACGGCGAGAGGCGATATAGTGACCTACCCAAGAGGAAGAAATGTTCAACGCAAGCCCTTAACCTCCCCCGTATATCTTCCGGCACCCCATGGATGGACGCAAGGCACCGCAATAAGGAAAACATTCCCCATGGACCAGCCTGCGACGGCCACTTTCTGGGGGAGCAGCAGCTCCTAGATGACTGTCAATGAAGAGAGCGATGTGGAGATCTTGCAGGCGCAGAAACGCCGCGCGCTCTGCCTCAGATCCCTCTGCAATTGTGATCTGCTCCTCTGACGAATAGGGAGTGGAGCCGGGGTACGCCCGCCAGTTGAGGCAGATGAGGCGCAGGCCGCGGGAGCGCGCGGGGTTGGCGAGGCGTTGGAATATGCCTGGTGTGTAAGTTTATGTTTAGTGACTTCGGTGTGAATGCTGTAAGGCAAATGGAGTTGATCACTGCTTGGGGATGTGTGCCCGTGGATAAAGTAGATCGTGGTCTATTCTGCGTCTGGTGGAGGTCCGCTGTCCGTGTAAAAGAATTTGACGGGCTGAGTTAGACGCGAGCTTAAGTGATAAATTATTTATCGCTTATGTGGTCGAGCTACACGTTGGAGGTAAGTATATTCGTGCGTAACACAAGATGCAAGATATTTCGGGGGAGTGTCCTACAGATGTTCAGTCTCCAAGTCAATTCACGATCTCATGTCCATAATCAAAACCACGCGCCCATACAACCAATGCTTCTCCGCTTCAGCGCGACACCAGCTCTCCCCACGAGTTCAACACCACCGGTCCCCTCATGCTCATACTCTTCTCTACTTTCAAAAGCCTTGCCTTCTCCGACACGAACTTCACCATCCCCGCCGCTCCCGCCAGCGGCGCAAACCTGGTTTCCACCATCTCCTGATTGACGAACGAAACGCGATCATGTGCAGACACGCGCACCGTAAAATCCATCAGGCGGAACGCCGTGGAGGGCGCAGTGATGAAGTGGTCGAGCTCGCGCCAGTCGAGGAGATCGAGGTTCGGGATGTTGTCTTCGCCCTCGTAGATGGTGAGGATGAGGTGCTGGAGCTGCGTGTGCCTGGCGTGTGTGAGGAGGATACGGTGGAGGAGTTTGGGCCAGCCGTAGATGAGCGTGAAGGAGCGCAGGTTCACGCTGTGGTTCAGGTCGATGCTTCCCGCCAGGAAGTCTATGCAAACGACGGAAGTGGTCAGTGGAGCGTTTCGGCTTGGAATTGGGAACAAGATCGGACCTGCGTGGTTCTGAACACAGAGTTCGAGCGTGAGGTGCTGCAGAGAGCCGCCGAGGCGTTTGATAGCGGTCCCCATGGACGACACGTGTGGTTCTCCGACATTGTAGAGGCGGAGTGTGGATAGAGGGGGGAGAGGATCCAGCGCATTAAACCAGTCGAGAAAAACGTGATGTCTCAATGAGAGGACGTTGAGGGTGTGCAGGCGCGGAGGTAGTCGAAGTTCGGCCAGAGGCTGGTCCACCTCTTGGTGAATCCATGAGCATATATGCTGCGTGAGTGTCTCCAAGTTCGGCAGGGCACAGATTAGCTGCACCATGTGCGCAAACGAGTCGAAGCGGACTTGATTCAGTTCAAGCAGGGTGATTCTCGAGAAGAGAAGCGGTATCCTGGTCAACATGTCTGCATTTGGAGTCAAGACAACCAAATAGAACGAGTTGATAGACGAGAAGTGCTCGATCCCCGGGGGAAGGAACTTCTTGTTGGAAAGCGTAAGCCGGCGAGCGGCCACAGCAAACATCGATGGGGGCGGCAGGGCCAGTATGTCGTCACAGTAGTAATTGAGGCATATGTCTTTAAAGAGGTGATAGCGGCTACTCGCCAGCCATGCCTTGCAAACAAAGCAGCACGCGGAGAGAGCGGCTCGGTCGTCGTGTAGGTGGTCGATGATCCAGTCAATGAGCTCATGCGGGAGCCGTACCTTCGTCATCGTCCTCTGGATTGACAAAGTGTGATATTTGAAGGATTTACGTATCGTTGTGGGTGGAGAGAGAAATGATTGGAAAGTGAACATCAAGACATGGAACACTCAGTAGTTATAGCGTAGCCGTGGATGAGGGTGATGCCCGAGTCGCTATGGTGCAAACTTGACTTGGATATTGTTGCGTATCCGATGATTGATCCAGCAGAGAACCAGAGGCAAATAGCGTAGCCAAAAAATACCAGACCGTGTAACGAGGGGGCTGATTAAGCCAAGTCCGTTCTAATCATGTACACCTATGTATACCTAAAATTACAAAGTTAGAAGGTGTGGGAGGGTGGGCTGCTCGAAAAATCCAAAGAGGCCCGTGGCGACGGGGTTCACATACTATGGAGGGGCCCGAGTGAGCAAACCAACCTGGGGAGGAGTTGGTGCGTGCCATTTTACTTGGGTATTTTTGGACGTTTGGACGGCTGGTGATGATGATGATTGTCTGTGATGCGATGCGATGCGGATAGCGGTCGAAGCGATGGTGAGTGTCACGCTACTTGGTGGGTCACGGCATGTGATGCTGGGTCACTGCGTGGACGAGTCACTCGTGGATACTCTGTGCGCATTGCGCACGATAACTCGTCGCCAGGCCAAAGGGACGACCTTCCGAAATGTCTTCATTGATACGAGCTATTTTGGGCGAGTATGACTATTTCTCCGAGCCGATAAGCACCCAAGTTCGCATTGAGCAAAACTAATTATTGATATCGTTTGTACAGAGTTTATACAGCTTCACTGGCACACGCGTTCAACTCTTCGCACCTGAATACGACTCGCTTCACACCCTAATATCATCTATACAATCTTGCATCTAGACATTGACGCCCACCTAAGCGCCCGTCCGACGTGCTCACGTTTTCTCTGACATATAGCAAAACAAAGCACGACAGAATCGATTATCCAGTGATCACTATCGCTATCCCTCCCACCTTTCCCTTCGCCCTTCCCCCTTCGGCATTCGCAACACTCATCACCATGCCCCCCGAACTCCCCCAAGAACTAATCATCCTAATCCTCTCCTCCCTCTTCCACGTGCACGACAAACCCACCCTCTCCTCCTGCTCCCTCGTCTGCAAAGCCTGGCTCTCCCTGAGCCGCACACACCTCTTCCACGATCTCACACTCAACAACCGCAACCATCCCCAGCTCCTCTCCTCCCCTCACGTACCCACCCTCTCGCCATACACCCGCAGACTCAAGATCGCAAACCTCAGTGTCCTCCCATCAGGTCCAGGGCTAGACCGATTCTCGGCGATCACCTCCCTGATGCTGCAATACAATGCCCCAAGCAAAGACATGCTCCTCGCCTTGCCCCTTCTCTTCCCGGAGGTGAGGACCCTCTACTTGGACAGTGTGGGCTTTTCCACGTCTGCTGAGGCATACACCCTCTTCTGCGCGTTCAAGCGCTTGGAGAACGTGTCGGTGTCCTGCATTTGGAACAGCAATACGCAGACGCAGAGGGAACCATTGTATTTCCCTCCAGGCGTGAGGAGGGTGGACGCGCTGGGCGGACTGTTTTTTTTTGAAAGTCCCAGTGCCGGCGTCGGTGAAAGGTGGTGGTTTGGGATACGGTGGGGGGTTGCGTGTGCTGAGGTTGTATGGCCTGTGCATACGGGATGCGGTTGCTATTGGCGCGCATTTGGGCGCCCTTGCGGGGGGGCTTGAGCATCTTGAATTGGGGTTTGTAGAGTATGACACCGCAGGTACGTACATACATACATATATATATATGCATGCTCCTCAACCCGCGAATTGGGGCCGCCTTGCAATTGCATCTTATCAACTTGACGACAACACACCGTAACCTTGCTTCCTCTAGGATTCTTCCATGGCAAGATCGACCTCAGCCCCCACACCAACCTGCGCTCCTTCTCGCTCTTCCGGGCCCCGCCCAAACTCTTCCTCAGCGCCCTCCAATCCGGTGTGCCCTTACAGAAGCTGGAAGAAGCCATGTTGACGATGCACAGCATGCGAGACGACGCCCAAATCATCCGCGTGCTCACCTCCTTCGACTGGGCCTCGCTCGATGCCTTAACGGGCGACGCCCTCTGTACCCCGCGTCTACACAACGTCACCCTGCGACTTGAAGGATCGATGCGGACGCGGGTGCATGGATGTGTGAAGGGGGGGATGAGGATGTCAGTGGGGAGGAATGTTCTGGAGTGCAGGTTTGTAAAAGGCTTGAGGGACGTGTGTGAATGGGAGGAACAGATGATGCAGGACCCGATTGAGATGCGTGGGATGGCGGCGAGGTATGGGAGTTGTTTTATGGATATGGTGAGTAGTGCGCGTGCCGTGGTTTTTTGGGAGGTTTGGACGGCTGATGATGATGATGGTGATGCGACGCGATGCGGGGATAGATCTCGTGAAGTGTGCCGAGCGGCGCTCCTCAAGACGTTGGACGTTAGACGTTGGGGCGGTTTGTAGCTGGAGCTGGAGCTGGAAGGGGGCTGAGATGAGCTCGCAGGGGGCGTCGCCTACTAGTACATGCAAATTGATTACCAACACATTTACTTCTGTGCCAACGACATCAAGAGACTGACTTTTTTTTCCCATTGCACACGGATGGTTTGTATAGGTGCCACCCCTTGCGTATAGGGAAGACAACTTGCAAACAAGTTCAATATGGTGTGTATAAACAGGAGCTAACTGTAGACACCGAGTACTACTCCGTGTCTTCCTCTTAAGGGTCTTAGTCTATGTCTGAGCTTTCCCCCGAGCTGTAGTCCTCCGTATCAAAACTAATACCCCTATCATGCAAGCCCCAGTGCACCTCCTTCACGGCGGTATGAAATATTCTGGTGATTTCTCCGTCTATGCCCTTTCGAAGCAAAGATTTGGAAATGTACAGCTTTCGAAGCGGCACCCCACGCTTCCGCCGTTCCCGAAAGCACCTTGTGAGTTCAGTCGCCTCTCGAATTCTGCCTGAAAGATCGAGGTACTGCCCTCCCAGCACTAAAGTACGCAGAGCCTTGAACGACAGCCTGCCAGGCTCTGCAAGCTCCTGACTGAATGGGAATGCATTATTGTTCTCCAGTCCACATTCTGGTAGCCCCTGCTTCAACACCCGCAAGATCTTGAAGAGAGCGCCTTCGACGCGAACGGTCTTCAACGACGACAAGTTCCCGAAATCGCCAAGGCACGCATCCCCTGAAAAATTTCCGGATAGGAACAAAGATTCGAGGCCCGCCATTGGTAGGGCTTGCCACACTGCGCGCAAAGGTGCGAGGGATGATGGACCATGGCACGAAAGTTGAATATTGATGTGCGGAGCATCGGCCGGAAGTTGTAAACGTGCTCCTGCTCCCCCCCAGCCTCTGAAGGCGAACCCAGCTGTTGGTACTTTGCACACTTGGACATATGCGATAGGACAAGCACGCGCGGCAAAAATAGCATCTAGGCGACGGAATCCTTCGAGGCGCCCTTTGTACATCGTTTTGATGTTTTGGGTTGTGGTGATGGGGTATTTCAGGCACGAGAGAAGCGCAGCGCAAGTGAGTGGATCGTAGGAGATGTCGAGACGACGTAAATAGGGAAGGTGCACGGTACGCCCAGGAGGCACTGATCCGGTAGGACCGACCGACTCGGAACGGTGAGCTTTGTGTAATTCGAGGGCTTGGATATTCGGAAATGATTTGAGTATGATTATAAGCTCGTCGAGAGATAATCCATGTGGAACTTGATTGGTGTCTCGTATTTTGAGCGAAGTAATACCAGTGAGCAGAGGGAAGGTCTGGGGCACAATGCAGCCGATGAGCTCGAGGGTTCGAAGTCGTGGTGCATGACCTGTGAATAGATTGCCCGGCAGTTGTGAACGCTGGTGACTGGCGGATGATACAACGCTGAATGTTTCCAGAAGCGGAGCGGGTTGTGTCAGGCGGGGTAGAATGTGATCTATGTTTTGCCAAGCGCGCCGGGAGTAGCTCCCCAGTCTAAGCTCTCGAACCCGATACATCTCCTGGAGCACTTGCAAAAAACCTACCGCCGACGATTTGGTCACGCTCGGAAAATAGATATCTAGCGGTACCGCGCCAGTACGAGAAAGAAGCACACTCATCCCTTCTAAGGACGTACATCTTACACACCTCCACAATTTTGGGCACTCCAGAGCAACGCGGCGCCAGTGAGAGCATACAAACGAAGTCCTGATCCAACGAGATGATCCGTTGCGCAACATCGTAGCGGTCCAATCGAAAATCTCGGACAGAATCTCGGGGGGAAGACGTGCAGTGATGCTCAAGGAATTATGGCGTGTCTTCAGAGCGCGGATAGACGCTTCCAAAGAATCGATTTCGCGCCAGATTTGTTCGTAGGCCGCCTTCTTGACTTCAGGAGCGCTGTGGCAGGAGGCTCCGTGTGTGATGCCGGGGATGTGAGCGTTTGTGTCAATGATGGGTTGTCAAAGACTGCCAATAAAGATGTCCTCAAGTACCGCCCTTACCTTGCATTTCTATTTCGTTGCAGATGAGCTTGGCTTCAATGTTTGTGGCTTTTCTTCACCCTGATGAGCTGACCGACCTCCTAGGTCGTTGAGAGAAAAGTGGACGCGGATGGGTGGAAGTGTCACGACCGTCCGACCGCGTGTTCAACGTTCAACACGCTAGTACCTGGCAACGTAACAAATTAAATCGTGACCTTCTCTCACACATTCGCCTCCGTCCTTTCACAGACGAACAATTCTAAACAGCCATACGATAAACAGGCGAATGAGTGATAAAGGAAGGTGCTACATCGATTAAAAACGTCGGCCGGATTCAAATAACAAAAGTGTGGTAGATGTTGTACAGACATTTGCGAAGGCTAATTACATACAACAGCTGAGGGGGGAGATATGCGCGGGGATACGAAGGCCAAGCCGGTCGAAAATTGCAATACAAGTCGAGGTCGATAATCGTTTTTTTTTCGCGAGACACGAAAAAATACTGCATGCAATAGCAAAAGCGCAAGCGCGGATAAAGAGAAGGAGAGAGCGAGAGATTTAATATCTCCGGAGGACCATGCGGACGACGGCGCGGAGGGGCATAGTAGCGAGGTATCCAACGCGGGAGAGCACAAGCGACGTGAGGTTTGCGGGCTGTGCGAGGAGCGAGTACTTTGTAGTTTCTTCTTCGGGAATACTTTCGAGATGTATGGACGACGGTGACGGGAACGAGCGGAGCGAGTGCTTCGGGGATGGTGTATAGGAAGCAGAGGCGTAGATGCTTCGCTGTGGAGGAGCTGTGAACATCCACGCAGGAAGGACTCTGGCGAGGAGCGATGGCGGAGCGTGGGGCGTGGCGTTGATCATCAGACCGACGTTCCCTTTCCCCTTCCCCTTAAGCCCATCTAGCGTCTGCTCCATCTCCTTCACTTTCGCCTCCTGCCGCTTCTCGTATTTCCGCTCATGTCGCTCGACCGTCCGATTGACCGCAGTCACAGGCTGGTCGACATCGTCGTATACCTCATCCCTCGCGTCTATGAGCCGAGACTTCGCCTTTGCGAGCGACCGCTCGAGGTGCTCGACGCGCTTGATCACGTCGGTCATCTGTGTACGCATGTCCTCCGCAGGAAGGTTGGGCGAGGGGTAGTGGATGCCGTCATGTAGGTCGTTGGGACGCTGCTTGTAACGTTCTATAACGTGCGACCAAGCATGCCCGTCACGGTACAAGGACGAAAACGGTGGTGCTGAAAAACGAGACAGATTCGTGGCCTATGACGGCGGCAGTGGCGTAGCGCAAGAAAATGGCGCCAAGGAAGGGCAAGGCAGCGGTAAGAGCAAGGAAAAAGAGTTCGAGAACGCGTAGCTCGAACGTGGCAATCTGCATATACTTCTCTTCAGCATTTGATGGAGGGATATTTGCGTGCCGACATGGACGAGCTTTGCGGTAGAGATCCCATGAAACTAAGGTTTCGGACATCAGCATAGACTTCGGTAAAGTGAAGATTTGAATGGACAGACTTTCTATGATCTGCGGTCAGGGCGGTCTCTATACCGGCGAGCATCATGAGACGAAGGTATCGATTGGTGCTGAGGTTGCTGTTGCTCGACAGAAGCTCCTTGAACTGGACCTGGCGTCTGGCGAAGGCACCAATGCTTAGGAGTGGAATTGCAAGGTTAGCGATATGAAAATGGAGTACAGAAAGGGTGCATACTTGAGTAGACGGCAGAAACACATCCGATGGCAACAGGGGGGAATAGAAACGAGCGCAATGCCAGCAGGTGTCATGTAGGGGGAGGAGTAGCAACCGATGTCTTCGAAGATATCGAACCGATGACCTTGCGGGATGTACTCTGGAGAGAACATTGAAAACATTAAATTCAATTCCGAAAATAAGGGGGGGCTCGACATACGAAGGATTATCTCCAGGATTGGCAGACCCAAACCGATTTGCGAGATCCACCATTAATGCGCGTCGCTTCTCGGCTCTAGTGACGGTGACCGACCGCACAGATGCGATGTGATATTTGATTTCGGAAGGTCATCGTCCGATTATCCGCTTTCCGTTTGTAGACCGACTCGATGAGAACCATGAGACAAATTTTCTGGTGCAAGAATGTGGAGTTTTCCTGCGAGATGGGCTGTATGGCGTACATGACCATCAGATATGTTCGTGCGCATGTAACAATCTTACGCACCTCTTTGGAAAACAGTGGGAAAGAGCCTCGAGTTTCTTGATATGGCCCTCTTCAAATGTAAAGAGTAGCTTCTTGATTCACTCGTGTCGACCAGCGCGTCCAGTATCGGGATTCGGGTGCATGAGCAATATAGCACACCAGTAAATTCAAAAGAGATGGGCAAGTTGGGCTGATGACACTCACGAGTTCACCGGAGTCGAATATATAGTGTCTCCAAGGAACGTCTCCAAGGAACGCTGATATGCCTAAGTCGTGTGCCCGCACCAGCCGCTTGAAGGGCAATGGAAACAGTCAAAGATAAGCGTGTGAAAGTCGATGTGCATTTTAAAGCCCGCGATCGTTGATTTGCCTTACTTCTCAAGCCCTCGTCTCGTCGTACAATGTGAGATACTTAACAATTCCGCTAAAGCGCGCGCGCGCATCAAGATTCAAAACTTCAAGCATTCCACCAAGACAGCCACCGTCCGCTCAGGCTCCTCCCACACAAACTAAATTTATAGAACCAACATTCCAATGAGATGAGATCCACACAACACACTCCAAAAAAAAAAAAAGACTCGCAGCACTCACAAAATGATTAGCACCCTCCAGCGCCTCAACCCGAATCCCACCCATTCTCTCCTCCAAACTCCACGCAGCGAACACACAGTTCCACGGACTAGCCTCCCCATAGACGAGGCTTATACTCGGGGCACCCCACGCCTCACGCACCCCGGGATCAAACAAAGCCTTCTCCGTCTGCGCCGCCAGGACCCCACCAAACTCCGCCGACAAGCTACTGTCGTACGTGGCACCCGACGCAGCGGTGACGGCCTGAAGCTCCTCCGGGGTCATGCTCTCCACCGTCGGCAGTTTCGACGGGTCAATATCGCGCTGTGCCAGGTTCGAGAATTCCCGAGAGGGGCCATGTCGGAAGTAGCTCGAGCACCATTTAGTGAACGCAGCGCCGCGCGCTTCGGGGGGGATATCCTTGTCCTGCAAGGGGTGATATGTATTGGGCGGGCTGGGGATGCCGAGGAGCTGGGATGGTGGATCTTTTAAGATGGTTGTTATCAAAGTCGGAACGGCGGGAGACGAGAAGGATATGGAACGGTATAGTGACCTACCCAACAAGAAGAAATGTTTAACACAAGTCCTCAGCCTCCCCCGCATGGTTCCCGGCATCTCGTGGATCGAAGCGAGGCAGGCGATGAGGAAGGCATTGCCCATGGACCAGCCTGCGATGGCCACTTTCTGGGGGAGCAGCAGCTCCTGGATGAGGCCGTCGATGAAGAGAGCGATGTCGAGCCCTTGCTGGTGCAGAAACGCCGCGCGCTCCGCCTCAGATCCCTCTGCGATCGTGTTTTGCTCCTCTGACGAATATGGCGTGGACCAGGGGTACCCACGCCTGTTGAAGCAGATGAGGCGCAGGCCGCGGGAGCGCGCGGGGGTGGCGAGGCGTTGGAATATGCCTGGTGTGTAGGTTACTGAGCACGATGTAAGTGCTGTACGGCAATGGGAGTTAATTACTGCTGTGGAATGTGTGCCCGTGGATAAAGAAGATCGTCGTGTATTCTGCGTCTGGTGGAGGTCCGCTGTCCGTGTAGAAGAAATTGACGGGCTGGGTTGACATTATGCCTTGCGATGAGTGTGAAGATGACGAGGTCATGTACATGATGGCTGAATAAGGAATTCAGGGTCACATGCAAGGCGCCACACAGGCCAGGCTGGCGTGCTGTAGAAGATCTTTACGCACAGAGCGGAACATGAGAATTAAGTTGTAACCATCCACGATGCTGGTCAATCAGCACGATATCTTAAGCCACAAAGGAGAGGTCCTGAAAAAATGTCTTCTAGACGCGATCTTAAGTGATAGATTATTTATCGCTCATGTGGACGAGCTACACGTTGGAGGTAAGTAAGGTGCACGATATTTCGGGGGAGTGTCCTACAGATGTTCAGTATCCAAGTCAGTTCACAACCCCATGTCCAAAACGAAAGTCACGCACCCACACAACCAACGCTTCCTCTCTCAGGCCGACACCAGCTCTCCCCACGAACGCCACGCCAGCGGTCCCCTCATGCTGTTATTTACTTTCGAAATCCTTGCCTTCTCCGACACGAACCTCACCATCCCCGCCGCTCCCGCCAGCGGCACAAACCTAGTCTCCAACATCTCTTGATTGACTAACGAAACGATATTTCGTGCATATACGCGCACCGTAAAATCCATCAGGCGGAACGCTGTGGAGGGCGCAGTGATGAGGTGGTCGAGCTCGCGCCAGTCGAGGAGATCGAGGTTCGGGATGTTGTGTTCGCCCTCGTAGATGGTGAGGATGAGGTGCTGGAGCTGCGTGTGCCTGGTGTGTGTGAGGAGGAGGCGGTAGAGAAGCTTGGGCCAGCCGTTGACGAGCGTGAAGGAGCGCAGGTTCACGCTGTGGTCCAGGTCGATGCTCTCCGCCAGGAGGTCTACGCAAACGACGGAAGTGGTCAGTGGAGCTTTTTTGAGTTAGATTTGGGAATGACTGGCGGACCTGCGTGGTTGTGATCCCAGAGGTCGAGCATGAGGTGCTGCAGAGAGCCGCCGAGGCCTTTGATAGCGGTCCCAATGGACGTCACGTGTGGGTCTCCGACGCTGGAGAGGCGGACTGTGGATAGAGGGGGCAGAGAATCCAGCGCATTAAACCAGTCGAGAAAAACGTGAAGTCTCAACGAGAGGATATTGAGGGTGTGCAGGCGCGGAGGTAGTCGAAGTTCGGCCGGAGGCTGGTCTATCTCTTGGTTCCAATGGCACATAGAGTGCGTGAGTGTCTCCAAGTTTGGCAGGGCACAGACCAGCTGCACCATATGCGCGAACGAATCGAAGGGGACTTTGTTTAGTTCAAGCAGGGTGATTCTCGAAAAGAGAAGTGGTATCCTGGTCAACATGTCTGCATTTGGAGTCGAGCCAAGCAAATAGAACGAGTTGATAGATGAGAAGTGCTCGATCCCCGGAGGAAGGAAATCCTTGTTGGTAAGCATAAGCCGGCGAGCGGCCACAGCGAACATCGATGGGGGCGGCAGGGCCAGTATGTCGTCGCAGTGTTCGTGGCCGAGGACTATGTCCTTGAAGAGGTGATAGCGGCTACTCGCCATCCATGCCTTGCAAACAAAGCAGCACGCTGAGAGAGCGGCTCGATCGTCGTGTAGGTGGTCGATGATGCAGTCAATGAGCTCGTGTGGGAGCCGTACGTCAGTCATCGTCAATGGGTCGCTCTGGATTGACAAGTGTGATATTTGAAGGATTTTACGCGTCGGTGAATATTGTGGATGGAGAGAGAAATGATTAGAAAGTGAACATCAAGACGTGGAACGCTCAGTGGTTATAGCGTACACTGACACGACACTTAAGCAAGGCGCTCGACTGTCAACACGATATGTTCAGTGCTCGGCTTTGATGATCGAGAGACCCTGTGGGAACTCAAGTGACGCCGCCCAAGATTGCTTGTACAGTGCTTAATTTCAACCTTGATATCGGGGAAAGGTGGATAGGAGTAACTGATGTCGGCGCGGGACTTGGGAGTTGTTGCTTGTTGAATTCCAAGGCTTCCACGTGACCGTAATTGAATTACCGATTCCGCGCCGAAGTCGCCTGTTTTCTTCATGCAACGGCCATATCCTTTTCCGTCCATACCTCGCTAGCTAGAATGGCGACCAAGACCTCCTCCGTGCAGACAAGTCAGCCTCTTCGTCGCAGAATGAACGTACTCGACGGCAAGTCGCACACGACGCATGCAATTACCCTCAATGGAGCGTCCGGAAGTGTTACCTCGTCAGATTCAACCAAGGATTTTTCTGCTGCTTCGGATATCGAGGAAAGTTTTATTGCAAAAGGGAAGCACAGGCGGCCGGTTCCGATAGACGATGACTCTGAATTTGGACACAGCGAAGACGATGGGGAGGGAGTTGGAGACCGGGAGGACGTGAAGGAGCCTCAGAATCCCCGCAAACAGAGCCCGCCACTTGCTTCTATCAACACGACTAATTTACCGCCAAACGACCGCTCCTCGTCAAGTCCAATGTCGCCTAATACACGCGCGTGGTACGAGTTCGATCTGGCCGTTGTAGTGGCGCTCGTCTCTCCGATCGGAAACTGGCTCACTGGTGGCGACTACATCAAGAATGTGTTCCTTATCATCCTGCTCATCTTTTACCTTCACCAGATCATAGAAAGTCTGTTCATTCAATCTTCACTTTACCGAAGTCTTTGCTGACGTCTGAACCCCTTAGTTCCATGGGAGCTCTACCGCAAATCTCGTCCACGCCGACGCGCCTCAAATATCCCTCCATCCAATGCTGAAGACAAATATAAGCAAATTGCCACGTCCGAGCTACGCGCCCTCGAATTCTTTTTCCTTACTCTTACCGCTGCCTCGCCCTTCCTTGGTGCCATTTTCTTGCGCTACGCCACTGCCGCCGTCATAGGCCACGAATCCGTCTCCTGGTTCAGCACCACCCTTTTCGTCCTTGCAACGGGCATGCGGCCTTGGTCGCATGTTATCGAACGATTCAAGCAGCGCACCAACGACCTACATGATGTCATCCACTACCCCTCGCCCGACATTTCTGCGGAGGACATGCATGCGCAGATGGCCGACATGGTCAAGCGCGTCGAGCACCTCGAGCGGTCGCTCGCCAAGGCGAAGTCTCGGCTCATAGACGCGACGGATGAGGTATATGACTATGTCGACGAGGCTGTGACTGCGGTCGATCGGACGGTCAAGCGACATGAGCGGAAATACGAGAAGCAGGAGGCGAAAGTGAAGGAGATGGAGCAGACGCTGGATGGGCTCAAGGGGAAAGGGAAGGGGAAGGCCGGCCTGACGATCAACACCACGCCCTACGCTTCGCCATCGCTCCTCGCCAGAGTCCTTCCTGCGTGGATGTTTACAGCTCCTCCACAGCGAAGCATCTACGCCTCTGCTTCCTATACACCATCCCCGAAGCATTCGCTCCGCTCGTTCCCGTCATCGTCGTCCATACAGCTCGAAACGATCCCTGAAGAAGAAACTACAAAGTACTCGCTCCTCGCACAGCCCGCAAACCTCACGTCGCTCGTGCTCTCCCGCGTTGGATACCTCGCTACTATGCCCCTCCGCGCCGTCGTCCGCATGGTCCTCCGGAGATATTAAATCTCTGGCTCTCAGAGATCCTTCTCTTTATCCGCGCTTGCGCTTTTGCTATTGCATGCAGTATTTTTTCGTGTCTCGACAAAACACGATTATCGACCTCGACTCAAATTGCATTTTACCCCTCGACCGGCTTGGCCTTCGTATTATTCCCGCGCATATCTCCCCCTCTCAGCTGTTGTATGTACTTAGCCCTTCGCACTTGTTTGTACAACATCTACTACACTTTTGGTATTTGAACTTGGCCGACGCCTTTAATCGATGTAGCAGCTTCCTGTATCACCCATTCGCCTGTTTATCGTATTATCATTTAAAATTATTTCGTCTGTGAAAGGACGGAGACGAGTGTGTGGTCACTTCATTAAATGTGCCCGCTCGCTAGGCACTCATCTGTTTATTTTCCCCATTCTCCTCTCCCATTTTGATTTTATATATTTAATCGCATCGCGACCTGGAGGCCTGGCGACTAGCGCCTGACCTTCCACGCCCAACACGTACAGTGAATCAACACGCCGAGAACAAGGAGAGAACATGTAAATCAAGGGAGTAAGTACAAAGAGAAGGTCACGATTTGTTACGATGATACGCGTGTTGAACGCGCGGTCGGGCGAGGACGGTCGTGACACTTGCACCCATCCGCGTCTAATTTCCCCTTGAACAACCTAGGAGGTCGTTCAACTCAAGTCGACGGTTCAACGTGAAACAAAGCCAGTGATACAGAAATGCAAGGTAAGGGCAGCACTTCATTGGCAATCTTCCACCATTCACCCGTAATTGACATCCCACCACAGATGCTCAGATCCCCGGCATTGCACACGAAGTCTCCTGTTACAGCGCTCCTGAAGTCAAGAAGGCGGCCTACAAACAAATCCGGCGCGAAATCGATTCCTTGGAAGCGTCTATCCGTGCTCTAAAAGCACGCCATAATTCCTTGAGCATAACTGCACGTCTTCCTCCGGAAATTTTGTCGGAGATCTTCGATTGGACCGCTGCGATGTTGCGCAAAAAACCATTTCGTTGGATCAGGATTTCGTTTGTATGCTCTCACTGGCGCCGCGTTGCTCTGGAGTGCCCAAAATTGTGGAGGCGTGTAAACTGTACGTCCCCAGAACGGTTGAGGGTGCTTCTTCCTCGTGCTGGCGTAGTACCACTACAAATCTATCTTTCGCTCGTGACCAAACGGTCGGCAGCAGGTATTTTGCAAGCGCTTCAGGAGATGTATCGGGTTCGAGAGCTTAGACTGGGGAGCCATATAGTACCGGGCACTTTGGAAAGCATGGAGCTCGTTCTGTCTCGCCTGACACAACCCGCTCCGCTTCTGGAAACATTCAGTGTTGTATCAACTGCGAGGCCCGAGTGTTTACATCTGCCGGGCGATCTATTCGCAGGTCATGCACCGCGACTGCGAACCCTAGAGCTCGCCGGCTGTATTGTGCCCAGTACCTCCCCTGTGCTCACTGGTATTACTTCGCTCAAACTGCGAGGCACCGATCAATCTTCACATGGAATATCTCTCAACGAGCTCATAATCATGCTTGAATCCTTACCGAATATCCAAGCCCTCGAGTTAGACAGAGCTCACCATTCCGAGTCGGTCGCGCCTCCTGGGCGTACCGTGCACCTCCCTTATCTGCATAAGCTCGACATCTCCTACGACTCGGCCACCTGCGCTGCACTTCTCTCGTGCCTGAACTACCCCCGGGCCATCACCACAACCCAAAACATCAAAGCGAAATACGTAGGGCGCCTCGAAGGCCTCCGTAGCTTAGGCGTTATTTTGGCCACGCGCACCTGTCCTCTCACATATGTTCAAGTGTACGGAGTGGAAACAGGGCTCGTCTTCAGAGGTTGGGGGCGAGCAGGAACACATTTGCAGTTTCCAGTTGATGATCCGCACATCGATATCGAACTTTCATGCTCTGGTTCATCCCTCACACCTTTGCGCGCGGTGTGGCAAGCCCTACCAATAGCGGGCCTCGAATCTTTGTTCATAGAAGGAGATATTTCAGAGGATGCGGGGCTTCGCGACTTCGGAAACTTGTCGTCGCTGAAGACGGTCCACGTCGAAGACGCTGCCTCGAACTTCTTGTGGGCGTTAAAGCAGGGGCTACCAGACTGTGGACTAGAGAACAACAACGCATTCCCATTCAGTCAGAAGCTTAAAGGGCCTGGCAGACTGTCATTTCAGGCTCTGCGTACTTTAGTGCCGGGAGGGCAGTACGTCGATCATTCAAGCAGAATGGGCATTCGAGAGGCGACAGAACTGAAGAGGTGCTTCCGGGAACGGCGGAAGCGTGGGGTACCACTTCGAGAGCTACACATTTCCAGATCTTTGCTCAGAAAAGGCATGAGGGGAGAAATCATTGAGATTTTCCGTACCGTCGTGAAGGAGGTGCACTGGGGTTTGCATAGCAAAGGTATCGATATGGATATGGAGGACTACAGCTTGGGGGAAAGCTCAGACGAAGACTAAGATCCTTAAGAGTTGAAGACACGGAGTAGTACTTGATGTCTACAGTTAGCCCCTGCTTACACACACCATATTGAACTCATTGTTGTCGTCTTTATACACAAGAGGTGATATTAATATTAGTTCAAGCCATATTCGTGACATTACGAACCATACGTGACTCCATGAATACACTTGATCGTATGAAAGCATTGCGGTATAGCCCTTTGGCAGGAGTTACCGCGGAGGACTCTCGAGAAGTTCGACTGGCCTCAAGGTCTCATTTCTGCTCTCTCAAAAGACTGGTGATAACGAGCTGGCAATTCGTCTCAAAGAAAGAACCCGACACCCCGTGTTCACTAGAGGCGTGCCTGCGACAACAAAGTAATTTTCGGGGTGGCGCAAGAGGAGCGATATGTGACAAGGCCGAGGGACTTTGACGTGAAGGCGTCATGTAAAGAGGTTGCGAGGGTTTGGACCGCCTGTGAAGGAGGTGCACTGCGGCATATTTGAGAGTACTAGAGTTTGTATTGTCCCGAGAGTATTACCAGGAGACGAGCTAAAGATGAACCCGGTGAGAGCTAGTAATCGAGTAGGAAGGCAGGCCCAGGATCAGAGCTTGCATAGCTGGCGAAAAGTTTCGGCGTATCCAAGATTACAGACCAGCCGACAATATCTCGTGGTTTGACTCCGCCGCCGCGACGCTAGTTGACGGCTGTTTGTGTTAGTTGGAGTGAAGCCTGGTTAGCCAAACACAATCGTTTGGCGGACGCGTCCAATTATCTCCTCACCACCGTCCACGCTCGTCTACGATGTCCCCAGCAGGAATGGCCGTCGACACTCCCAAACCGCCGAAATTCGACCTTGGTAACTGTCGCTTGTGCGATGCCCCTGACCTCCATCCATATTTAAGAATTTCAAACACGAAAGTGCGTCCTCTCTGTCAAATAAATGACTTTGTTTACGTGCTGACGCTCGATAACTCCTACTCAATATGGCATCAGCTGACACGTAAGCTGTTCCAATTTTTCGATGACCCGCAAGCCGTATTGGGTGGATGTCTTTAAGCAGTCTCTAAGGACTTCGCAACCGGCTGCGCCTTGTGGAAATGGGTACCAAGATCTCTAAAAAGATTGACAGTGCGTATCGCAACTTCGTGGTGTGGTACACATTTTTTTGAATTTCACATCAGACCCGCAAACACATTTGCCATTCGAATTCCTCACATCGCTCTTTTCGCGGATCGACTCTGCCAAGTCACAAGAGGCACATGTTCTCTTGCTTGCTACTATTGCACATGCGAAACTTCTCTACGAAGGTTTCGAGGGGACGAAGACGGATATGGACGCGGCGTGGAAGGTTCTCGATGCCTCGAGGGTGTGGAAAACGGTGTCAATGCAGCGTATCATGGATGGCAGCTGATTACTACAAGGTGCGTGGTCTGAGCAATCCCTTAAATTTTTGTTTGGCTTACCCCTTCATATCATCTGGAAGGCACGGGCAGACTACGCGCCGTATTACAAAAACTCTTTGCTTTAATTTGCATGTGTGGACTCGGAGAAGGACATGACATCAGAAGAGCGGCTTGTGCGGGCACACGATCTAGGCATATCAGCGTTCGTCGGAGACACTGTGTACAATTGCGGTAAACTCGTGAGTGTCATCAGCCCAACTTTTGCCCATCCCTCTTGAATATCCTGGTGTGCTATATAGCACATGCACCCGATATTGGACGCGCTGGTCAGCACACCACACTAGTGGATCAAGAAGCTACTTTAACGGGGACAATATCGGAAAGTTCGAAGCACTTTTTCCCCATTGTTTCCCAAACAGGTATGTAAAGTTGTTACATGCGCACGAATGTGTCTGATGATCGTGTACGCCATACAGCCCATCTTGCAGGAAAACTACACGTTCCTGCGCCAGAAAATCTGTCTCGTGGCTCTCATCGAGTCGGTCTTCAAACGGAATGCGGAATCGGACGATGACCTTCCGAATCGAATGCTGAAGACAAGTATAAGCAAATTGCCACGTCTGAGCTACGCGCCCTTGAATTCTTTGTCCTCGCTCTTACCGCTGCCTCGCCCTTTTTTGGCAGCGTTTTTCTTGCGCTACGCCACTGCCGCCGTCATAGGCCACGAATCTGTCTCATGGTTCAGTATCACCTTTTTCGTCCTTGCAACGGGCATGCGGCCTTGGTCGCACGTCATCGAACGTGTCAAGCAGCGCACCAACGACCTTCATGACGTCATCCACTACCTCTCGCCCGACCTTTCTGCGGAGGACATGCGTGCGCAGATGACCGACGTGATCACGCGCGTCGAGCACCTCGACGGTCGCTCGCAAAGGCGAAGTCTGGGCCCATAGACGCGACGGACGAGGTATACGATTATGTCGACGAGGCCGTGACTGCGGTCGATCGGACGGTCAAGCGACATGAGCGGAAATACGAGAAGCAGGAGGCGAAAGTGAAGGAGATGGAGCAGACGCTAGATGGGCTCAAGGGGAAGGGAAAAGAGAAGGGGAAGGCCGGCCTGACGATCAACACTACGCCCTACACTTCGCCATCGCTCCTCGCCAGAGTCCTTCCTGCGTGGATTTCACGGCTCCTCCACACAGCGAAGCATCTACGCCTCTGCTTCCTATACACCGTTTCCGAAGCACTCGCTCCGCTCGTTCTTGTCATCCTCGTCCATACAGCTCGAAACGATCCCTGAAGAAGAAATAGCAACGTACTCGGTCGTCGCACAGCCCGCAAACCTCACGTCGCTCATGCTCTCTCGCGTTGGATACCTCGCCACACGCCTCTCCGCGCCGTCGTCCGCATGGTCCTCCGGAAATATCAGCGCCTCTTTCTCCTTCTGTTTTTCTGCACTTGCGCTTTGCTTTCGCCCTTGCATGCAGTATTCGGACCTCGACTCGTATTGCATTTTACCGCTATTTGAACTCGGCCAATGTCGTTACTCGATATAGCAATTTCCTGTATCACTTCTGTTTATCGCATAATTGCTTAGAATTATTCGTCTCTGAAAGGACGGAGGCAAATGTGTGGGCAGGTCTCAATTCGTCAAGTTCATGTAAAGGCCCTGTTTACAGCGGTACTGAAATGAGAATTGGCTAGCGAGATAACCCCTGAGGGTCTCCCAATTACACCAATTCTCTCCTCAGCGGGTTATTACATTGACCATTTCTCTGTCAGTTCAGAGGCTTTGGACTTTGATCTACCCTCCCTCCACTACCCCTTTGTATTTTTTGGTGCACAGGCGTACCTGAACTCGAAAAAACATCACCCGGATCTGGGACCGGCTTGATGGATGGATGAATGGAAGTTCATTGCTGGATATATTATTGGTTACGATGAAACGCGTGCTTGAACACGCGGTCGGGCGACTCGGACGGGGTTGACACTTCCACCCATCCGCGTCTATTTTTCCCTCAAACAACCTAGGAGTGCCAGGTCGTTCAACTCATCAACGTGAAGAAAAGCCACTCAACATTGAAGCCAAGCTCATCTGCAGCAAAACAGAAATGCAAGGTAAGGGCGGCACTTGAGGACATCTTCATTGGCAGTCTTTGACAACCCACAGACGCTGACATCCCCGGCATCACACACGGAGCCTCCTGCCACAGCGCTCCTGAGGTCAAGAAGTCGGCCTACGAACAAATCTGGCGCGAAATCGATTCCTTGGAAGCGTCTATCCGTGCTCTAAAAAGGCGCCATAATGCCTTGAGCATAACTGCACGTCTTCCCCCGGAAATTCTGTCAGAGATCTTCGATTGGACGGCTACGATGTTGCACAACGAATCATCTCGTTGGATTAGAACTTCGTTTGTATGCTCTCACTGGCGCCGCGTTGCTCTGGGGTGCCCAAAATTGTGGAGGCGTGTAAGCTGTACGTCCCCAGAACAGTTGAAGGTGCTTCTTCCTCGTACTGGCGTAGTACCGCTGGAAATCAATTTGTCGATCGTGACCCACTGGACCAAGGTCGAGATTTTGCAAGGGCTTCAGGAGGTGCATCGGGTTCGAAAGCTTGGACTGGCCCGGGATCATAATAGCACACGGGGCGGCTGGGAAAGCATGGCGTTCGTTCTGTCTCGCCTGACACAACCCGCTCCGCTTCTGGAAGAACTCAGTGTTGTATTATCCGCCAGCCCCGAGTATTCACAACTGCCGGACAATCTATTCACAGGCCATGCACCGCAACTTCGAACCCTAGAGCTCGTCGGCTGCATTGTGCCTAATACCTCCCCTGTGCTCACTAATATCACTTCGCTCAAACTACGAGGTACCGGTCAAGTTCCACAAATATCTCTCGCCGAGCTTTTAATCATGCTCGAATCGTTACCGAATATCCAAGCCCTCGAGTTAAACAGAGTCCACGATTCGATCGAGCCGATACGTACCGTGCACCTTCCCCATCTGCATCATCTCGACATCTCCTACGACCAAGTCACCTGCGCTGCACTTCTCTCGTGCCTGAAATACCCCATTACCACAACCCAAAAAATTAAAACGCGATACGGAGGGCACCTCGATGGCCTCCGTAGCTTAGGCGTTATTTTGGCCACGCGCACCTGTCCTATCGCATATGTTCAAGTGTACAAAGCGTCAACAGTTGGGCTCGCCTTCAAATGCTGGGAGGGAGCAGGAACACGTTTACAACTTCCAGCTGATGATCCGCACATCCATATCGAAGTTTCGTCCCTTATTCCATGTCTCACACCTTTACGCGCGGTGTGGCAAGCCCTACCAATGGCGGGCCTCGAATCTTTGTTCATATCAGGAAATTTTTCAGATGATGTGTACTTTGGCGACTTCGGAAACTTGTCGTCGCTGAAGACGGTCCGCGTCGAAGATGCTGCCGTGAAGTTCTTGCGAGCGTTGGAGCAGGGGCTACCAGACTGTGGACTAGAGAACAATGAGGCATTCCCATTCAATCAAGAGCTTGCAGAGCCTGGCAAGCTGTCGTTCAGGTCTCTGCGTACTTTAGTGCTGGGAGGGCAGTACGTCGATCTAGGCAAAATGGGCATTCGAAAGGCGACTGAATTCACGAGGTGCTTTCGGGAACGGCGGAAGCGTGGGGTGCCGCTTCGAAAGCTATACATTTCCAAATCTTTGCCCCGAGAGGGCATAGATGGAGAAATCACCGACATTTTTCATACCGTCGTGAAGGAGGTGCACTGGGGCTTGTATAATAGTGGTCTAGGTTGTGGTATGTATGACTGCTACAGCTCTTGGCAAAGCTCAGAAGGAGACCAAGACTCTGAAGAGGAAGACATGGAGTAGTACTATGTTGGCCCTAGGGCCTATTCTCATCGCTTACGTTACTTATCGCACGTGACTTCGCATACACTTCCTTCCGTCCTCGCGTCCTCATCCTCAGTGGTCATTCTTTCTTCCTGACACTGAGGATGTAAGTGCATTCAAGTCTACTTATTCTCTTTTCCATACTGATAGGACTTGTAGTTTATTACTCGTGTCCTCTCTAGGTATTAATAAAGTCGTCATTCTTTCTTCCTGACACTGAGGATTTTATTACTCGTGTCCTCTCTAGGCCATCAGGTTATGGGCCCCGCCTAGATCTGGACCGATTTTCATTATCCTCGGTACCGGAAACCTCGGCGACCTTTACGGATCTCTCAGATTTCGTGTTTTTTACCGCAGATATCCACCCGATCCATCACGATCACTTTTTTTCTGGGTCCGCGACGATGGCCGATCAACCGTCTCGTGGGCAGGGACTTGTTCAACCGGGTTTACCCACTTCCCTCACACCCAGCTCGTCTCGTCAACGCGTCTCGTCCAATCAAGTCAGTGGCAGCGCGCCCCCTTCTCGCGGAACCTGGCCCGACCCGGTCTTGCCTCAGTCATTCGCCACTTTTTCCGCTCCAGTTTCCCCTTACTACAATGTTCCGAATTCTTGGTCGCAGACCCAATTTCTCGCTTCTTCTGTTTCGCAACAAGACTTGACTCAAATACCTTCTTACTCTAGTCCTCCTACAGTTCGTCCTCTTTCCACTACCGCTGCCGCTGTTCTTCTCAAACCTCCCTCTATTGCAACCGGCTACGTGGCTTCTCAACCTTCTGCTTTCTTATTACAAACTTCGGACATTCATCCTCCTCTTTCCGCTCCTGCATCCTCGACTGGTCTTTCGTATGCTTACTCACATCATCGTCCTCCTACTCAAAATTCTATACTTCCTCCAGTTCCGAATAATTCACATCATACTCCGATTTCTTCGATTCATCCGTCTCCATTGCCATCTCCTCCGTTTCCATCACCTCAGCCCCGCATTGGTACTCCCATCGCTCCTATACCTATCCGACCAGTTCCTTATAACAATTTTGATCGTGCTCCCTCTTTTCATACGCCTATTCCCCCTGCTCCTCCTTATTTCCAAATTCCTCCCCGCCCTTCTCCGCATATTCGTCTATCTCCTTCACTCGCTTCTCCACTTTCTTCAATGCGTCCCGCTTCTATCAGTTCTTTATTTTTACAGAATCGTCCTATGTCTGCGCCTCACCATCTTCTGTCTCCCATTTCTCCCGTTCTTCGCCAGCTACCACATTCTACTCCTGCTTCACCCGTTTTACCTACTCCTGTTCTGCCTATTTTAAACAACAACACTTCCGTTTCCACTTATACCAAACCTGATTTTCCAAACTTATCAAGCATTCCTTTACTTTCTTCGGCGAATGACTGGTCCAAGTGGCATTCGGCGGTCCTGCAGGTTATTGAAGCTACCGGTCTCTATAGTCACATCGTCGACATCCTCCCCGCGGACGTCCTTCTCGACCCTACTGCGTATCCGTCTTTACCTCCCATCATCGATAAAGCACGCTATACGCCCGAGGAACTCGACGCCTACCGCTCTTGGTGGGCCCAAGATGACATAGTTTCCTTTGTACTCGTTGGCAAGCTTGGACCTATTCCCTCATCCCTCATCCCTCCGAAGCGCGATGCTTGGGGAAACCCTCAACGCTCCGCTCGGGACATCCTCCGCATTCTTCGTACCAAATATGGCGTTTACGATGCTGCTTCTGCCGCTCTTGTTCGCGAATCTGTTTTGTCGAAGAAAGTGGTCGGTAACGACGTCTCCTCCTATGTGGATCTCTGGAGGAAAGCGGTTCTTCAGGTAGAAGGGACTCACTGGGATTTTTCCCATTACGAGAAGGTCCAACGTTTTGCGGATGGTCTTCCACGCACTTACGAGTACGAACCACTTCGTGTCCTTATTCGCGAAGGCTTCAACACCCACCCCCCCCATGGTGTTATTAATTTTCACGACGCATCGCAAGCGGCTCTCAATGTCGAACTGGCTTCTCGTCGCCTTTCTACCACTCATGGTCCTGCCCCTCGCCGATCTCAACCGTCTGCTTCTTCGACCTCGACGCTACCAACCACGAACTCCACTCCTGCTGCAGCTCCTGCTCCGGATTCCAACCCTACTTCTCATGCTACACGTCCTCAATGCTCGAACTGTGGCGCTCTTGGCCATGTCGCAGGGAATTGTTGGGAACCGGGTGGAGGCGATGTTGGAGGTCGAGACCGTTATCTTGCTGCGAATCCCCCCCGTCCTCGTGCCCACATTGCTGTCGCTTCTGATCCGTCGCTTGATGCAATCGTAGAAACTGTTGAGACCGAAATTGAATCGGCTCCCGAGCCTCTTTCCACTTATCCTCCGTCTGATTCTCAACCGCTCGTCCATTCGGATTCTGCTCTTTACCTCGATTTCGCTAATGCCGCAAGTCCTATCGTTTTGGCCTCCCTTGCCGATCGATTCAATGCTATTCTGGACTCGGGTTGTACGGTCCACATTATCCGTGACCGTAAATATTTCTGGTCCTACGATACCTCGCTTGCAGTTCCTGTCGGGACAGCTAACTGCGGTACACTCGCGACACTAGCAAAAGGTGAAGTCCGCTTCAGGATTTCTTTGGATGGTACCGATCGCGTTATCTGCCTCCGGGATTGCCTCCATGCGCCAGATGTTCCCATCAATCTTCTCTCCATTGGGTCCCTGGCCGAAAAGGACATGCGACTAGTCTTCGAGAAGAACGTAACGTCTATACATCTCCCTGACTCGCTCCCTCATCTTTCCGAACATACGATCAATGCGACCGTCGTACGCCGGCTCTCCTTCCTCCACCTGGACTTTGTACTACCTCCGTCATCCTCCGCCCCTTACCTTTTGAACGACTTCCTCGTTCTTCCCGCTATCGAGCAGCAGCCTTCTGATCTCGCCTTTTCCCACGTCGACCTTACCCCCAACCTTTGGCACCGACGTTTTGGCCACCTAGGACTTGATGCCACCCGCGCCGTTCTTACTAAGTCCTATGCTACTGGCGTGACATATGAAGGCCCTTTTATCGATACCCATTGCATTCCCTGCCTCATCGGCAAGCACCCTCAACGGCCGTTTGATCGTTTTGCTCGTCGAGCTCCTCAAGTGTGCGAACTTCTTCACATGGACACTTGCGGTCCCTTTCCCGTTCAAACTCCTCACGGGAAGAGTTTTTTCCACACTATTCTCGATGATCGCTCGAATTTCGGTAGTACCGCTCTCCTCGCCCACAAGGATGAAGCTTTTTCTCACTACATCGCCACCGAAGCCGCATGGGAACGCAAATCGGGCAACAAGGTTATCGCGGTTCGCTCTGACGGTGCTGGGGAATTCACGGGTGGTGATCTTAAATCACATTTCGTTACTCGTGGCATCCAACACCAGGTTACCGCTCCGTACGCTCATGCGCAGAATGGAAAGGCAGAACGGTACATTCGTACCCTCGAGGAGACTGCGCAGACCCTACTCGCCGATTCTGGTCTTCCCCCTTCTTTCTTCGGGGATGCTGTTCTTACTGCTCAGTACCTTCGCAATCGTTTGCCCACATCGACTCTTACAGAAAACTCTACACCATTTTCTGTCATGGAGAAGACGACCCCCGACCTCTCACATCTGCGCGTCTGGGGTTGCCAATGCTTTGTCCTCATCCCTTCAGAATTGCGCACCAAGGGTGGTCCGAAGCGTTTCGAGGCGATTTTTGTTGGGTATGAAGATTTTCGAATCGGCTGGCGAGTACGAGATTTGAATGGGAAGTATCATTTCTACCGGGATATCGTCTTCAACGAGAACATCCGGGGATCTTTGGGTCATGTTTCCGTCGTCCCGACAACGTCCCTCTCCCCTTCGTCCTCTCCTACTGTTCTCGAAATCACTCTCCCAACGCCCTCTGAGCCCTCGCCAACCACATCGCCCCCGTCGCCTCCCGCTCCTTCGCCTGATCCTGCGCCCACCCCTCCTCCCCCTCCTCCTCGTCGCTCAACTCGTAACTTTACCACCACTACACTCGGAAACGATCATGCCGCCACAATTCGGGCCAGAGATGAACGATTGACCCGTCTTCGCGCTGCTCGCTCCGCTCGCTCTGGGGTTGTCCATCCCCAGCAGACCCTAGCTGCGATCGAAGATTTTGTTTCTCTTCTTACAACTCAATCTTTCGATTCTCCTGAAGACAACCTTGTCTTCCATGAAGCCGAAGCTATCTCCTTCTATCAGTCTCTTGCCGCAAATCCGGACCCCATCCATTGTCGTACCACCCCTCACCAGTTCAATTTGGATCTTCCTCCATCCACTTACGAAGAGGTCCTTCTTCGTCCGGACGCTCAAGTTTGGAAGGATGCCATGCAGCGCGAATACGATAGTCTCTGCGATATGGGCGTTTTCAAACCTACGATTCTACCCCCTGGTCGCAAGGCCATCGGTCTTCGTTGGGTTTTCGACTACAAGTATAACCCGGACGGTTCTATCATCCGAGGAAAAGAAAAGGCTCGTATTGTTGCTAGAGGTTTCGCCCAGCGTCCTGAAGATTATGGCACCACCTACGCTCCCGTCGCTAAACTTACCAGCATTCGAATCATCCTCGCCTTCGCTGCTCTCCACAATCTTGAACTACGTACCTGTGACGCCAAGACTGCATTTCTAAACGCCTTACTCTCCCATGAAGTCTTCGTCAAACAAATTCCGGGTTTTCCTGAAGCTGATCCTCACCTCGTGCTTCTATGCATTAGAGCGCTCTACGGCCTGAAGCAGTCTTCCCATGAGTGGTACAGTCTACTCCGACAGGTACTCGAGGATATTGGTTTGATTCGGTGCGAGGTTGACCACGCTGTCTTTTATGCCACCTTCTCGACACCTCCCCATCCGTCCATCCCCATGCCCGCGGACGGCTCGGATCTTCTTTTCATCATGCCAATCCACGTTGATGATGGTCTTGTCGCCACGAACTCCGAACCTCTTTATTTCTGGATCCTTGGGGAAATGAACCGTCACTTTACCGTTGTCGATTTAGGTGCCGCGTCCATGTACTTGGGTATCCGAATTTCGCGTGATCGTTCTACACGACGACTCTGGCTCTCCCAGCACCCTTTCATCGTTGATCTTCTCTCGCAATATAATCTCCTCAATGCCCGGCCGGTATCACTTCCCCTTCGGCAAAAACTATCTTCGTCCGATTCCGCTCCCCCCAATTGTCTTCCCGATATCCCCGACTCCGACATCACCATCCATTTCCAACGCCTCGTTGGATCTATACTTTATCTTTCGTTGTGCACTCGGCCCGATCTAGCTTTCACCGCTATGTCGCTTGGACAATTCAACGCTCACCCGTCTCGCCTCCATCTTCTCGCTGCCAAGTCCGTCCTTCGCTACCTCTTGGGTACCGCCGACCTTGCTCTGGAGTACAATTTCAGTCAGACTCCTGTCGGTTCTCCTCTGTCTGCTCTCGTCCCTCGTAATTGCGGCATGATGGATGCAGACTGGGCTGGTGATGAGGATACTCGTCGAAGCGTCTCCGGATATGCATTTTTCGTCTACTCCAGCCTCGTCTCATGGAGTGCTGTTCGTCAACGGACCGTGGCGCTTTCTTCTACAGAGGCTGAATATATGTCCATCTCTCACGCGATGAAGGAAGCACTTTGGATTCGCCAGTTCACTCGTTCGCTCGACCTCCCCATCCCCAATCCTTTTCCCCTCCTCTGCGACAATCAGAGTGCTCTCGAGATTGCCAATTCGGACAGTACTTCCTCTCGCTCCAAGCATATTGATATTCGCTATCATTTTATCCGTGAGCATCTTCGATCCGGTTCTTTTTCCACTTCTTGGGTACCTACTACAGACATGACTGCGGATATCCTTACTAAAATTCTTCCTCTTCCGCTACATCTTAAGCACTCTCGTGCGCTCGGACTCGTTCCTTTACCTTCCATTCAACCTGATTAATTCTTCTTCTCTTTCTCCGTTCTCTTTTCACTCCCGCGATGATGGGGTTGTGTTGGCCCTAGGGCCTATTCTCATCGCTTACGTTACTTATCGCACGTGACTTCGCATACACTTCCTTCCGTCCTCGCGTCCTCATCCTCAGTCGTCATTCTTTCTTCCTGACACTGAGGATGTAAGTGCATTCAAGTCTACTTATTCTCTTTTCCATACTGATAGGACTTGTAGTTTATTACTCGTGTCCTCTCTAGGTATTAATAAAGTCGTCATTCTTTCTTCCTGACACTGAGGATTTTATTACTCGTGTCCTCTCTAGGCCATCATACTAGATGTCTACTCTTAGCCCTCCTTATACATACCATATTGTACTTGTTGGTGAGTTGTCTTCCCTATACGCAAGGGGTAGCACCTGGACGAACCATTCGTGTCTCCATGAATGCACCCGAACTTGTGAACACATTACGTTGTAGCTGTTAGTTACCGCAGAGGACTCTCAGAATTTCGACCGTGCTCTAGGCTTCATTTCTGCTCTCTCTGCCAAATACTGATGAAATAACTTTGAGCTGGCGATCAGTCCAACAAAGAAACCTAACACCCCGGGTTTGCTAGAGACGTGATTAGTTCCGACTATATTCGTGTCATTACAAACTACTTAGCATTCGTGGTTTGACGCTGCCGCTCCTCGGACGCGCAGGTTCGACGGCTGTTTGTGTTAGTCAAGTGAAGCCTGGTTAGCCAAACACAGACAACATTTGGCCGACGCGTCCTACCAAAGGCCAATTATCTCCTCTACACCGTCCACGCTCGTCTACGATGTCCCCAGCAGCAATGGCCGTCGATGCTTCCAAACCACCGAAACTTGATCTCGATAAATTTGTCGCTACTGCCCTTTCTGCGACGCCACCTGACCTCCATTCATATTTCGAGAATTTCAGGCATCTCCACACGCGAAAGTGCGTCCTTTCTGTCAAATAATTGACTTTGTTTCCGTTCTGATGCTCAATTACTACTGTTCAAAAGACTATGGCATCAACTTACACAGAAGTTGTTCCAATTTCTCGATGACCCCCAGAGCAAGCCGTACCGGGTGGATGTCTTTGAACAGTTTGTGAGGGACTTCGAGGGCAAGATCAATCAGCTGCGGCTTGTTGAGATGGGTGCCAAGGTCTCGAAAGAGATTGACAGTGCGTATCCCAACTCTCGTGGTATGGTGCACAGCATCTCATTTTCATGACATGCACTATAGACCCGCAAACACACCTGTCATTCCTCACATCGCTCCTCTCGCGGATCGACTCTGCAAAGTCACAAGAGGCACATGTTCTCTTGCTTGCTACTATTGCACATGCGAAACTTCTTTACGGGGATCTCGAGGGGACGAAGACGGACATGGACGCGGCGTGGAAGGTTCTCGATACGCTCGAGGGTGTGGAAAACGGTGTCAATGCAGCGTACTATGGGGTGGCAGCTGATTACTACAAGGTGCGTGGTCTGAACAATCCCTTGAATTTCTGATGGTTTACCCCTTCATATTATCTGGAAGGCACGGGCAGAATACGCGCCATATTATAGAAACTCGTTGCTTTACCTTGCATGTGTGGACACGGAGAAGGACATGACATCTGAGGAGCGGCTTGTGCGGGCACATGATCTAGGCATCTCAGCGTTCCTCGGAGACACTATCTACAACTTCGGTGAACTCGTGAGTGTCGTCAGCAACTTGCCCATCTGTTTTGATTTTACTGGTGTTCTATATAGCTCATGCACCCGATATTGGATGCGCTGGTCGGCACACCACACGAGTGGATCAAGAAGCTACTCTTTACATTTAACGAGGGCAATATCGGAAAGTTTGAGGCTCTTTCCCCACTGTTTCCCAAAGAGGTGCATGAAATTGTTACATGCGCACGAACATATCTGATGATCGTGTACGTCATACAGCCCATCTTGCAGGAAAACTACGCTTTTCTGCGCCAGAAAATCTGCCTCATGGCTCTTATCGAGTCGGTCTTCAAGCGGAATGCGGATAACCGGACGATGACCTTCCGAACGATAGCGGAGGAGACAAGGTTACCCATCGACGAGGTCGAACACCTGGTAATGAAGGCTCTGAGGTACGCCGCTCCCTCTTCCTCCTCCCAGTGACTCACTAGCTTTGTTCACAGTCTGAAACTTATCCGCGGCTCACTCGACCAAGTCGAGCAGAAGGCGCATATTACATGGGTACAACCGCGCGTGCTTTCACGGGAACAAATTGGCACCTTGGCCCAACGGTTGGACGATTGGGTCAACAAGTTGAATGCTGTGGAGCAGCGGATCGCACCCGAGGTGCTAAGCACTGCGTAGCCTTAGCTGGTCAGTACAGGATGTATATCGTGATGTAGATGGGAGACACCATGTGTTCTTCGTTTGTGCTGGACAACGTCGAAGAATTTTCGAAACTCAAGGTAGGATTGACAAGAATTTGTTGCACTGGGACGGCTGCGCTGCGATACTCACCCGGATAATTCAGCGGGACGGCGATTATGGCGTCGTAGCGGGAAGTGATGAGGATATTGTACGATATGGAAGGTTTCATCTTTGATCCATTCACAGATGTCCAGTCAGTGTCCAGTACTGAGCTTCAAAGTTGTCCGATTGATATTCAAGTTCCGCTCGTTATCCAGCGACAGCGTCAACGTCCATTCAGCTACTTCTCATGTCGGTCCCCTCGCTGCCTCAGGAACTCATTGAATACGTTATCGACTATCTCAAGTACGATGTTGATGCGCTATTGGCTTGCTCTCTGGTTTGCAAGGCTTGGGTTGCAAGCGCTCAACGCTACCTTCTATCCGACATCCTCATCGGCGATTTTGATTCCGAGGAGACGCTCGTGCCTGCTCTCGCTGCGTATGCCCGGAGATTGATGATTGGCAATGGGGGCACAATCTCGAAAGAAAACCTCCAACACTTCTCACTGATTACTTCGCTGTACATTTATGATTCTGCTCCCAAAGCTGAGACGCGGCTTGGCCTACCCTCCATGTTTCCTTTCGTCACCTACCTTGAATTGATGGATGTCTTCTTCACAACATTCGATGACATGGCCCAACTCTTTTGTTCCATATCACAGTTGCAGGTATTGACGCTATCTTGCAACTGGCTCAACGACTGTGAACCCCCGTCCGATGTATGTCCGCCTTCATCCCTACACACTTTAAACATTCGATCTACCGGTCTGAATGTGATCCTCCGCTGGTTTATCCACCTTCACACGATCCCTCCGTTGTCGACGCTTAGACTTTTCGTGGTCTTCAATCAAGAGCTCCCGGCCGTAGGAGCTACTTTACAAGCCTTAAGCAATTCTCTTCGATGCGTTGAACTTCAAAGCATAGAAAACTCCCACGAAGGTGAGGCGTATTCGCAGCACTTGGTAAAACGCATCCTTATGAATTCATAGGTGAAAATGCAAACTTAGTATTGCACGGCAATGTTGCCCTTCGGTGTCTTATCCTTCGTCCTAGGCCGCCCACCGTCTTCCTCTCACTGCTGCAATCCGCTATGGGGAATCCCAAACTTGAAGAAATTATGATAACAGTAAATCAAGAAGATGTTCAAAACCCTTGGATCATAGACTGGCTAGTCTTAGACCGCATCATAACGGGTCGCGCTGCAACACACCATCCTCTCGCGGTTACCTTTCGCCTCATCGTAGACGACGATCAATTTAGCGAGCTTGTCAGTTTTGTGCAGTGTTCTTTGCCGCGGTCCTCTGCCAATCTACCAGGTGGTCTCAGGTTCGTAGCCGAGCGTAAAAGGCGTGTAGCCATGAAATCGAAGGCAACTTCTTCATTCGCCTCGCGGACGTGTGGAGATGAATGGACTGATGATTGTGTAAGTCATCAAAGCCGCGGTTCATTTTTCGTGGCGTCGATACTCAAATCATGAGACAGAATTACGCCGATTCAATAAAGTAGACGTCACTCAGGACTCTTGAGATGGCAGAAGGTGGTCGGAGGGGCTTTGCACAGCCACCACTCTCATTTCCCAAAGCGGCAACCTCATACAATCGTCCATTTCTGGAGCGTCTCCGAATCACCCGTGTCCAGGCTTAGGCTTTGAATTTTCCAAATTTACCCTTCCCCTTGTCATGGCCTTCCTTTTTTTCATTCTTGCCCTGCTGCCCTTCATCCTCGGACCTCTCAGTGTGCTCATACCCCGCCACGACATCATCGCCTTGTTTTGAAACAGGCAGCCCATTTGTCCCGTTGTCCACCTGCCCAACTGCTTTACAATCTTCGCCACATCGGCTAAACGCACCTAATACTGCCTATCCTCATTTGACCAGAAAGACATCCTTGTTCTATTTTCTCTAATATGATGCTTCCGTTCTATGCTTGGATTCCACCCCTTCGTTCTATCCTTCCTCTAATACCGCAATCTGCCTCTGTTTAGCGCCTGACACGTCCTGACCAGGACGGCATAGTAGACATGCGCTCTGATCTGTCTGGCATTTCCTTCACCTGCGCTGCCTTGTTGGCAATATTCATCCCCGTCGCCCGTGTCCGCTGCAACGTTGCGAACCTGGCCATCGTCGCGTGGCTCCTAGGGTGTAACCTTGTACATGGCATCAATGCTATTATCTGGGCTGACAATATCGATATTAGCGTCCCCGTCTGGTGCGATATTGGTATGTCCCGGGATGATTATTCCTCTGAAGATTGGTATGTTGATCAAATGCATACTAGTAACAAAACTCCTGCTAGGCGCCACGGTTGCGCTTCCAGGAGCATGCCTCTCTATTTCACGTCGCCTCGAGCTCGCATCATCCAATAGATCGATCTCCAACGATCCCAAAACCCAAACACGCCGCCTTTTGTTAGAATTTGTACTGTGCTATATTATCCCTTTGATGTACATGGCCCTTCGTAAGTATTTCTTGCCTCCATCTCACATTCAAATTTTTTGACCATCCCATTCCCAGATTTTGTTACCCAGGATCACCGGTTTGATCTCGTCAAGGATTACGGTTGCTCTGCATCCATCCACCCTTCTACACTAGGACTCACTGTCATGTGGTTACCACCCATGATCCTATGTCTCGCCTCCTTAATTCTCTCGGGTATGCTAAAACCTCTCTAACCCCGCCAAACCTTCTCTAAGCCTAATTCGTCTCCATCCTTTTATTTTAGGCGTCGCGATACATCATTCCTTCAGGCGCCCCGCTGCGACGTTTGCGTCTCACATCGAATCACGCTCACCGCTCACCGCCTCCATCTTCGTTCGCCGTGTCGCCGTGTCGATCATTACGACCTGTATGCTCTTCATAGCCACTTTGTTTTCTGTGTTTTCAGTCTCTGGGTTCCGCCCATGGACGTCGTGGGCTTCCGTCCATGCGAACATAACGGCTGTCGATGTCGTTCAGTCCCGAGACGATATAAAGAGCATCCAGTTGGTTTGGTGGGGCGTACCTGCGGTGTCCATCGTGTACATCCTCCTGTCTTTCACAGTCGGTGAGGAGACTCGCGATGCTTTCAGATGGATCCGTGGCAGGTTGTTGCAAGTTCCGATGTGGCGTCCTCGCCCGCTGGTTCTTCTACCAACTCAGTACGTCGCTTCATTTATCCGAAGTTTGCCAAATCCGTTACTGACGTCGTTCAACAGCGTCAACAGGGCAGAAACCGAGATGGTATCCCGATCACAATTGAGCACTTCTAGGCCCAGGCCTGAGGCTCTTGATCTCAAATCAGGCTGGGACGACATGCTCGACTCCGATTCCAAGAGGTCGAAGCTCTGGTCTGCCGGACGCAAGTCCCCAAGCTCTCTTAGAACTACTTCTCCGAACCCCAGCCGTATGGGGACCCCGAGTCCCAGTCCCACAGTTGCTTCGCCTACTGTGTGTGGGGAAGACGAGGCATTCATCGCGTCCACGTTGGACTACTTGGGCTCTCCTGTAGCCAAGACCCTCGGGATCACCTCACCCGCCCTTCTTGTGTCCCCTCCTCCTGTGTATGTATCACCACGCAAAGCTTCGCCCGATGTTACAGCTTTCCCCACCACTTCTCCCACTACCCCAGGAAGCATGCACAACATGCCGCATCCCCCTCGGCGTGTCCCGACTGATGCAGAATCTGTGATATCTTCCGTCTTTGATGCCGCCTGGCCGCAGCCGCCTCCATCGCCGCCGAAGCTCGTCGCTGCATCGAAGTATCACTCGAGCTCCAGCTCCCGCTCCAGCTCACCTACGGACTCTGCCGACTTGACGTTTGGATACCCTTTATACCCAGCAATCACCCCGCCACACAAGCGGTCGAAGCCGTTCCAGGGCTCAAGCATCTCTTCGATCTCTGATATACATGTACCTGCACAATCTCAGGCGAGATCCAAACGCGGGCCGAGTGTCAAGAGCCTCAGAAGAACCTTCAGCAGCGAGAAGGTCGTGCAGGGCTATGCGCCCAGCGATGTCATTTACATGACGGTGGTCAAGGAAGTTGTTTGACGTGCCTGGCATATATCCCCTCTCTCTCTCACTATGGTACTTTAACTTCCTCAAGCTCTACATCGTTGAAAGGCTTGAGTCTTTTGTATATTTTCTAGTTCTGGTAGCACTTACACATCCTCTTACACTGTATCCATTCGCTCGAGTTTCATCACCAACTGTAGCTATCTCCCCAACATGTATCATAGTATTCCTCCTCAGCATGATGATTTTATCACTATCCTTTTTCGATTAGCCTCGTACCATCTCTGCGCCCCCGTCCGTCCTGATGAGATGGGCCCGTGCGCCACATCAGTTGTTATTGTGATTATGTAATTGATGAGCGGTCACGAGGGGAGTCGAAGACAATAAGGACAATAGGGTTCGGTTATCCAGCTCAGCATAAAGCTACATCGGTGGGCGGCAACCTTTAGTTCTCTCCTACTACCTCGCTATGTTGCTCTCGCCATATGCACGACTCGTTTTTCTTGGAAACTGGTGGCGGAGTCGCTGATCATAGTTTGGAGATTTGGAATAGATGGGGAACAAGGTGCGTTTATCTTGATAGATTCGACGATTGTTGGACAGTTGAAACGAAAATTTTCGCCTGTAGACTCCACTATTCCACGTTGGCAAAGCTGCAGTCAGATCACCTTGTACCTCGAGTTGAACTATCAAGGGAACAATGTTCCCTCTGATGCCCCATGTTGACATGGAATTCAAACGGGATCTCATTGTACTATTTCCTGTCTTCGCGCGGACTCCGATGACCTCCAATGCTAGCTGGCGTCGTCGCTCTGGAGACCTTGTTCTTTGCAGGTCTGCTGAACGCGTCGTGATCACGTGCTCTTCGTGTCTCCAGTTCCTCCTTGAGCCGCTAGCTTCTTCTTCCCTATGCGTTCTGATAGATCTTGGCCGTCATATCACACGATCTTTTTCGACCCTACGGCCCATGGGAGCTCGGGATACCGTAAAGAGTGCCACCTGACGCCTCCATTTTGGTCACCACAAGTGAACGTCCAAATGGGGAACCCTTGATGGGCGTCCCATTTTAGCGAACACAAACTGATGTCCATATCTGGGATGGCCGTTCAGATGGTCCTCGAGCGATTTTCCTGCCGGAGACAAGGGGATCGCCTAAACTGTGTACAAGGAGGGAAAATCGGAGCAATGCTCTTAAACCTGGAGGAATGAGAACTCAATCACTGTTCCTCCAGCTGATTCCACCTTCGTGTACTCAAGGACTGCGCCCCGAATCTTGAGAGCTGCTCACAGTGTTGCCCGCCATGACCGTTCCCAATGAAGTATTCTCCGCTTTCTCCTTCATCGGATTCCTCATGTGCTGCATTCCCTTCCCGTGGCACTTGGAAGGTGAATTGGCTTCCTTCCGTAACGTCCTGATTTAGTGACTCATTTCACCTCCCTTATCAGCTTGGAACACTGGGACATGTCTCTATATGGCGTGGACTGGCCTGGCCTGCCTCAACCAATTCATAAATTCTGTCATCTGGCATGGCAATGCCATAAATTGGGCCCCGGTATGGTGTGATATCTGTAAGTGACGCCGCTTCCCGCTCGATTTGTCCGCTGAACATTCCCTCAGCTGCGCGCATCTTAATTGGTGCTTCTGTCGCAATCCCCGCCGCCTCCCTTTGCATCAACCGCCGCCTCTATCACATCGCATCTGTGCGGTCAGTCACCGTTACTAAAGCCGAGAAGCGACGCGCAATCATGGTCGATCTCGCTATCGGCCTGGGTCTGCCAATCCTGGAGATGATTCTTCGTATGTCGAGTCCCCCTCTTCCTCTCGGAATTGAATCTTATGTTTTCTTCAGAGTACATCCCGCAAGGTCATCGGTTCGATATCTTCGAAGACATCGGTTGCTATCCCTTCACCTACATGACACCTGTGGGCATTGCGCTCGTTTCTGTTCCCCCTGTTGCCATCGGATGTGTTTCTGCTGTCTACTCAAGTATGCACCCATTTATGTACTCCACCTTCATATCGCTGACCTCGCAATTCCAGTCCTCAGCATTCGTGCCTTCGCCAAACGCCAGGCCCAGTTCAAGGAGCTTCTGTCAAGCAACAACAACCTCAGCACCAATCGATACCTTCGTCTCATGATGCTCGCCGGTATCGAGACCGCCCTGACCGTTCCTCTTGGTATCTACGCCATCTACCAAAACTCTGTCGTTGGCCAAATCGCTCCATGGAAGGGATGGGCAGATACCCATCTTGGCTTTTCCCGCGTCGACCAGGTCCCCGCTATCGTTTGGCGCAATCAGCCCGGATGGGAGCGGGCCCTCGAGATGACCAGGTTCTTCGTCATCCTCTGCGCATTCATCTTCTTCGCCTTCTTCGGCTTCGCAGAAGAGGCGCGCAAGAATTACCGCACTGCAGTCCAGTCCGTTGCCAAACGCGTCGGTGTCTCCACTGGCTCTTCCGGCTTTGGGCTTTTCAGCTCGACTGGGTTAGTACTATCATTTGATGTTGTCCTTGTTCTCCTGGGCTAATCGCATCATCCTCTTTAGATCGAAATCTAAAGGCGCCAACATGTCGTCGACTGGCCGGGCCACCCTCCCCGTCTACGTCGAGCGTCACACCATGCGCAAGCGCGACTCCCTCGACTCCTTCTCCGACATGTCTGCGTCTTTCGCTGACGTCGGCGGCATCCTTGACGAGAAGAACGAGAAATCCCAGACCTTGACACCTCAGATCACTTTCGACGGCCTTGTGCTGTCAGACGTCGGCGGTACTCTCGCGGACTATAAAGAAGGCCCTTACTCTCCCACCCCCTCATCTGGTGCCTCCTCCGCTTCCAGCTATGCCGATCTCTCTCCCACCACCCCCGAGGCCGCAGTCACACGACCTGATTCGACCTGCATCGAGATCTCATCCGTGCGACACCTCCAGGTGGGCGAGTGCCCTGATGCACTCACCATCCCCGAGCCCAGCCTCGACATTTCCATCGTGCCCCGTCATACCTCTGACAGTTCGCCTGTCTGATCACTTTATTCACCCCATCAGCCACCCGATACCCGTTTAATCATTTCCGGGATTTTGTTCCATGACCGACATACCACTGTAGCATTAGCCGTTTCTTCACCCCTTTACCCTATAGCCTCTCCTTATTAACTTGTTCAGCGTATACCTGTTCCGAGGTGCCACCATTACTTCACTGTAACCACTGTAGCCTGCTTTAGAGCCGTTCGTCATAGGATGACGGCCCATGACCAAAATGAAAACTGTTCATAGTACCATTATATTCTGTGTGATGGTCAGTGCTCTCGATTCAAGAACTTGGAAGAACGGAGGCCAACATGACAACATGACAAATTCCGATCAAGGGTCTTGATGAATCTCCTGTCGGACTCGTAACCAACAGTTGGCGCCTTCACACCTTTGGCTACTTGTGCGCCGAGAAGGCTGTACGCGGGACCCAATGTGCTATATACAGTAACCCTCTTGTCATTCGTCTGAATGCTCGACTGAGTGCAGTTATGGCGAATTCGAAGTCTCCCAATAGCGGTCCAGGGCCGAACGTTACCAACGGCCCGTCATCTCGAGCAGGGCCTTGGTCGACTGACATACCTGCTGATATATGGCTGTACATCGCACAGTTCATTCCTTCGATAACGTTGCGCAATCTGTACAGTCTCAACTCGCTCTTCTTGGATCTTGCGTTGAACGAACGGTACAAGGAAGTCAATTTCCTGCAGATTAACCAAAAGACGATCGCATTTCTGGAGCATCTCAAGTAAGTCTGCCGAATTGATTACATTTCCGTCTTCGTGTGATTGAAAGCGCGTGGTAGGGACAAGAACCTTTCTTCTCGAGTCCGGCGCCTGCGCGTCAATCCCGTCTGGTTCGATTTGGATCTCGGATTACCCAAAGTAACCCTCCGCTCGATCGTTGTGCGCGCCCTATCTTTCGACCTGGGGCGTTCAGTGGATGTGATGCTCCGAGGCTCTCACCAACAGAAAAAACGAAAACAAATTGACGCGTTAACGACAGACCTCGTCGTCCATTTCTCCAACGTTACTACCTTCATTCTCGTCACACGATACTGGCCGCACCCTCAAAGTCTGCCTGTGTTCCTATCCAATTCATGGCAGGCCTTCGGTTCGAACCTGCGACGTCTCACGATAAATGCACCGTTGGGCGGATTTGCTGCTCTTCTACCATCCCCACCTGGACTTCTATCCCTCGAAGAGCTTACGCTCCGGTTCTCCACCGACTTATCTTCCGACGACCAGGGCGCCGACACACGATTCCTGACATATGTTATTGCGCCTTTCCTCCAACAGGTCGCGCCTAGAATCAAAACACTGAACCTCATGTCCAGTGCACTCGGGGACCACTCCGTCCTCTTCCACGCGCTCGATCATATGCCACGGCTCACCTCTCTTTCTCTCAACATCGGCTTCTACCCGCCTCTCCTCCAAGACCCGTCCAGCCTCACGCTTTTCCTGAACAAAAACACAGATACGCTCAAGCACATTAAGCTTCAGCCACTGGAGACATTCCGCTCGCCCTCAGCTACGGGGCCTGCATATGACCACTTCGTGCAGTGGATGATGGAGAACGCGTCCAACGAGCATCTTCTCAACAACCTCCAGACGCTCATCGTCCTGCCGTCCACCGACATATTATCCATGTCGAGGCTCAACGCCGCCACACCTTACTTACCCCGCTCCAGAGATACCCTCCGGAACCTCGTCCTGGGCGAACGCTGCATCAACTTCGCAGAGCTTACCGCTCTTGTCGATACCTTCGCCCACCGGTCTGCGGATTGTGGGCTGAAGGTTCTTCATGTGAAGCTCATATCGTTGAACCCGCAAGTCTTCGATCTGCTCGCTGAGAAGCTCGTCGGACTTGAGGATTTGGATGTGAAGTTTAACATGCTCCTTCCCAATGTCGAAGAGGAAAGTTCGCAGCCGCTGGACGACGAAGAGCCGACAAGCCAGGTACTTGATCTTCTGTTCTGAATCACTCCCGCCTTTACTGAAAGGATGTACTTGCGCAGGTTATCTCTGAATTTCTTGACGAGATGGCGAAGCGTGTATACCCGAAGTGGAGGCTTTATTCTTTATGGATCTGGCAGCGCTCTCATATGACGACCAAGACTGCGCACGATATATTGACAGCGTTGAGACCGACCATTCCTTCTGTTAGGGTAATATACCGGATGGACCATACGCACCATCTACACACTCTCTTTAATTGACGGGCAACCATTGTTTACTCCCATGCCATGGTAAAAGTGTCCAGCCAAGGACATTTAGTAGTTCTTTTCAATTGTTGTGAACCTCGTGCCTGTACCTTCGGATTGCTGGAGATGCCTGCTGTAATACTGACAAACCGCCTAGGACACGCTGCGCTCCCCCGCATAGTAGGAAATTAGAACAGATACACACATTCAACGAATGTGTATGACCATCAACTGGTGGCGGAAAGGCGAGACACGCGATGTAAACTATACAATGCTCGTTTGTATATACAGGGCGTCACCGTCCGTGTTACGGGCACGGTCGTACATTGGACGGTAATACACGGTATACCGACCAATGAAATTCGTTACGGTGTTCCATTGATACGGACTCACAGTGACGGACATGTCGTGTACGAGGCGGTGGATACGGCGGAGAGTAGCGTGCGCATCATCCTCCCGCAGCGCGTGTGCATAATCATGCATGATTTCGCCACAGGGACATCGAACCCCGACATAATTGCCCGCCCATTTTGCATTGGGTGCCACTTTCCCAATTCCTCGCATCAAGTCTACCCGGATAGCAGGTGCTTCTGATAGCGGGGAGCCTAGTAGAGGCGCCCAAATCATTGTCGCGGTCTTCAAGCCATGACGGCGCAAATGAGCTGCTTGACTCGCATATGAGCAATGTCCATCGAGCCTGTCACGATGCGAAGGCCTGTATGTACGCGCGCACCGTGCGGGCAATTCATCCATCCACCTGTCAGCATTATCAAATTCTCCTGGACCGTTCCTAATGATCGATTTAATTACCTTTCCTTTAGGACCGTTTGATAATTAGTTGAGTCCCAGAGTCAAAGAGAATGATGAGAGAACACGAGTGGTCACATTTCCAAGCAGTGACGAATGTGATTGTAGACCGGTAAACGAGAGTTGAAACAAAGGTCTCTTTAACCCATTGACTTTCCATGTACTTACATAAGATGATTGTTCTTATGCTGACGACTGTTCAAACTGTGCAACCTGACTAGGCCTGACTAGGACTCCCGACCTGGACTATCATGCTGTTATTTTGCATAATGGTAGCATGCGTGTGGCGTGCACGCTGTCGTGCCAAGTCCGACCGGTGCCTGGTGGGAACGCGGAGTTTAAATTCGCTGCTCAGGCACGCACACAAACACCATTATAGTTCCCAAAACAGAGCAATGGCCCCTCCTACCGCGAACAATGTAGAATTGCCATTGTGTGCATTTTCCGCTCTGTAAGCAATCTGCAAGTATAAAATGCACCTGAAAAAAAATGTCGTTCTCTTCACTCAACGCCTGTCGACCAGTTCACTGTCCACCTTGCACACCATTTCAGTCAACGCCACCCTCAGTAACTCACGCTTTCCCACCGTCACGATGGACACTTTCGACACTTTTGAGGAGATTATCATTATGGGTGCTCCCGCGATATCAAGCGCTGTCGACTTGTCGACTCAGTCAGATTCGACGCCAATAGACTTCGAGCGCAGTGACGGATCCCAGCTGTATGGCTTCTGCGTCATTGCATGAACCTTCTCCTCCTTGCCCTTCCGGCTCTGCCGGTATACCCGTGCGTATGTGTCATTCGTCTTTGCTGAATCATTAGTTCTAATATGTACCTGCATTCTAGCCTGAGCTTGAGAGCTCCAATGACCCTTTCTCATCCCTCTCTCCCGCAAAAAACCCAACTTCCTCACCATCCTTTAAACCTTTTTCATCTATTGTTATTCCTTTACTCTTTTCGAACGAGCCCACATATTCTGCACAAATTCTCCCGCCATAAATCTCATAACATCGTCGTGTAGTAGTCCCTGTATATTGCAGTCCTTTTCAACAACGAAACTCGTATGCATAATTTTCAAAGCCAATCCTATGAAAGAATGTGTAGCTTATTACTATTTGAATATGACTGATAACGAAGACATGAAAAGGTTTTGCGTTGACATTACTTTGCTTCTCAGTTTGGGATAAAAATAAGTGCACAAGAGGTCAATCGTACGTGGTCTGAGAGGCAGCGGTTGATCGTTATAAGTCGGTACATAATGTTGTCTCGATACTAAAACACAACGTTATTCGAAGACTATCTTCATAATTTGGGACTTCTTGCGCCATAAGGATACATGAGAATAGATTACGATAGAATGAGGAAAGTACAAGGAGTGGATAGCCTAAGGCTGGCGTAACAATCAAGTGGAATGGATGCGGTAAGGGAGCGTCGTGGATATGCCATAAAATGTATCCGTCGGAGAGGGGAAAAACAGCGAAACTGGCTCCAGGCCAATAAATTATGGGTGGGATGGTTGGAGATATTTAGCCTAGAAATCCCGATGAGCGTTTGCTTCACGTGCGGTAGTGTGCATTCATACGTACTTGTATGAGGTGCATACGCTTATGCAATGGTGCAGAAGCTACCATAGTCATTGCTGGGACGGTCGCTATCGACGGGCGCGTCCAACGGGATACCATCGTGCCTTACAGGCAACGAATAAAGAGACTGGGTGGGGTGGATCGACATGAGATCATCATCTCGAAATGACGAGAGTGAAATAGTGGTAAAGGAGTCCATTGCAATTCTGTGGTGGGAGGACGTGATTTCTGGGCGATAACGAGGCGATGCTGAGGTGGGACGCCTGAAGCTGAAGAGTCACGATTCAAAGGACCGCGCGCGAACAAAGTTCAAGGATGAGGCTGAGGTCGAGTAACGAATAAGAGATTGGGGCTTGCGACCTTTTATACAAATCATCTTCCTGGAGGTCATTGTTCACTTGGCTATCCATTGTTGTGAAATTGTAACGCAGCAGCCCGGCAGTTGCCATTGTTGCACCAATTCGATTCAAGAAGCGCATGGCAGCGAGGCGAGGGATCCGGAATCCGGAAAACCTGTCTGCCCCCCCGAAAGGGTTCCTGAAGCAGCTTTGGCCTACCGTGTCATTGTAGGTATCAAAGCGCCGGGGACTCCAAGCGTGGAGTTTCAAGCTCCGAATGCCTCATTTTGATCGCTGAGTTACAATAAAGTTTATCACCTACTCATACGCGATCCTAAAACGCAAGACAATGGACGGCAACATTGCGGTCAGCTGCATGCGGGCCAGGACCGTCCATCTCATTGTTCGCCCCGCTCCCTCATAAGGCGCTCTGAAAATGCAGCCATCGTACAAACTATCAACTCAGCCCACCATCTGCTCCTACAGCACCACTGCAGTCCCCAGTCCACCGCTTGAACCCTCGCTCAGCCTCTATGGATACCTTCGCATCTCTCTTCGATATCTTCGTCATTGACGAGGCTGACACTCTATCTGCCGGTCAAACCTCCCACCATTCGGACTCTGTTATGGATGACCTGCCGAGAGATGAAGAGCGTATTGGCTCAGGGAAAGCAGTCGCATTCTGCACGATTGCGTAAAGGTACGTTTTGAAGCCATTTGTCATAACTTGCCATACTGACTTACCACAGGCTTCCTGTCTCTTAGCCAAAAACATTTATCCCTGAAATTCATGCCACACCCCCCAAGGTAAGGAAATTCCGTCGCCTTCAACGGACTTGGACTGACAACTATCGGTATTAGATCGACCATCCATCTCGCGTCTGCGATAACCTCCCACTCACTCCCTGTACCCTTCGAAGCTTTGACAGCTTGCTCACATCGAACATTATACGTCGTCTACCATGAGGCGCAACGTTCCCCCGCTCATTTACTTTCTATATCTTTATTACCTTACTCTTTCCTTATGCTCCCAATTCAAGCAATCTCTCCGTTCCAAGGAACGCCGTATACATACATATAGCATAGTATAGCCATACATCATGTATCTCAGACACCAAATCAGCCGTCATTTCACTCTCCCACGCAATGCTCAATCCCGCGGCGCTGTCTTGTGCGCAAGTAATTGGGTATCCTGTGCGGTCTGCAAAGCAGCACGGGTTCTCCGGGAATTTAGGTAACGAATACCATTCAGGAGACAAAGAATTTGTACATATGATAATCACAGAGCTGAGGGAATGCAAGTGCTAAGTGGCGGAAGCGGCGCGTTTTTAGTCTCTCCTAGGCAGACACTACCAGTCGTTCCTCCGTCCTTAGCGCGTCTTGCGAATTGAACGAAGTGTGTATGGTATGTTACCTTCATGTGGTAATAAAGTTTACCCACACATTCGGCGTCGTTCATTCTGTCTAGCATTGCGAAAAAGTACTTAGATTTGCGTGTTTCCTCGAATTTCAGACGGCGGTCATTCGATGGCGGTCATTCGTTAAATGAGAAGAGTAAAAGACTCGGTATTTAAGGTGTTACTTGAAGCATGAATTGACGGAATGCGATTGAAAATAATCAGGGTTTAGCGAAGTGTGCATGCGTGAAATACGCCGTTTGAACGGAGATCGACGCTCAATCCAGAAATCTCCTTCATGGTTGTGGATCATACTTAATGAACGTTTCACCATATGACTGGAGGTAGACACCACGGACCAAAGCAACGATACAATAGATGATTATTAAGAGCTAATGATACAAAACTTATGAACGACCCTGCCTAACATTCGAAAAGGAGAAGGAAAGGTCAGGGGCTCGAGATTTTTGCGAATTGGTATCGATCGTCGTAAGGGTCGTGAGATGAAGGCGCAAGCGTATCGATAGAGTGTCGTGTAAAAGTGGTAGTGCTAGCACTTTGTGGTGAGGGCGCTTCCGTGAAAGTCGTTTCAGGAAAGGAAGGTGTAAAAGAATTATGTCGCTTGAGGTCAGTTGCGAATATAGAAGCGAAATGTGGCGGAGAGTAGCTCGGCAACGAGGAGGACTGAGACTTGAGTGGAATGACTTTCGGTGTATACCTAGGATAGATAAGATGAGCATGTTTTATCTGGGCAACATCAAAGGGACCTACCGATTGTCAGAAGGTTTGTCGGCATGTTGAGAGAAAAGTCCCAAAGGCTTTACAACCGTCCAGAAAAGCGCACGATAGTTCCGTTTAGCCTCTTCGGCAAACCCGAAGAAACCGAAAAACACAAGTGCACAGAGGGGAATGACCCAGCGTGATAGCTCTAGGCCGATCACTGTCGATCGACTACTGCTTCTCCAAATGATAGCAGGGAATTGTCCTACACGGAAGTAATCGAAATGCGTGTCTTCCCAGCTAATCCAAGGGCTAATAGGATTGGCCGTTATGTTGAGCCACATGGAGAAGATGGCGAGCGGCGTCGTGAACATGATTTCCGTCGTCGCCAATGCCATGAGACGGAAATATCGGCTGATGGTAAGAGACTTGTTTGAAGCCAAAAACTGCCCAAACTCTACACGTCGACGAAAAAATGAACGTAGTGAAAGAACTGCAGAGGATGAGCGGAATTTTAGCTAGCGCATGTTATCTGTTGCGAGATTACATACCACAGTATATCGCAGAGATGAGCCCAATCAAAATGGGCCACATTCCCGAGAGAAAGTAGGAAGGAAGGGTATTAAAGATGGCGGGATAACATCCTATTCCTTCATATATATTGAATCGATGCCCTTGGACCACATATTCTTCATATGCCATCAGATGCCAGAACGTCATTCCAACAAAAAGCCACTCACGAATAGCGACGAATATGACAGGGAAAAGAACACAGATTAGGGTGTCAATCAGGATCGCCCGGCGTTTCTTCGGAGGCGGAGGGTAAGCAAAGACTTTTCGTGATAAGATATAAACATCAACTCACCTCTGCACGGCTGATTGCTACTGCCTGGACGCTCGCAATGTGATACAGGCGTCTATTGATGCACAGGGAGGCTGCAGGCAGACCCACAGATGCCCCAAGCATAATACGAATGGCTAGGAAGTTGAAAGACAGAAATGAGTCAACCGCATCAGAATGATGAATGTGAACGCCGTACAAATATCACACCATATCGGCGCAGAGTTTATGGCGTTGTCGGCCCATACGACAGAGTTGACGAATTGGTTGAGACAGGCAATTGAAGCCCACATCATATAAAAGCAGGTTCCAGAATTCCAGGCCTGGAGGTGCCATGGTAGAGGGATTAATGCAGCAACGAAACCAATGAAGGCGAAGATAGGAAAGAGAGGGTAAGTCGGGTCAAACATCGTCAGTAATCGTGGCAAGCGGGTGGGGATGGCGAAGGCAAATGATCTAGTATGTGACCATATCTTGCTTTAACGCCATAAAAGCCTTTGTCCATCGACCTCTTCGGGATGACAATGGTCAGGAGAATGAGGCAATGTCACAGCTGTGACACATTGTCATTTTCTAATGACCAGTAAACATGACTTGCGCTCCCAAGGACAGAGCGAAACGTTCATGAGCGCCCTTGGCTTCAAAGGCAACACCCTTCTACCATGATGCCTGGGTCGTAAGCACTTATGAGCGTTTGAATGCTGTCTGAGCTCGTCTAAGTACACGTCCGACGCGTCGTGAACTCGCACGTGATCGTGTTTTTCCCATTGTACGGCCGCAAGGGGAAAACTTTCGCGTCTTCCGCGAACTTCTCATTGTTCTCCCCATTGTCGTTCAACGCATTGATATCGACGAGAGATGCCTCATATATTGGAAGTAAGGGAATCTCCCAGGTGCCTTCTGTATATTTCCTCTCCACCATAATGCATCCCGAATTCGTGCCCATCGCCCTCATTTCAGCTTTCTCGGTGCTCATCGTCCTCCCGTGGCATTGGCGAGCAGGCAACGTCGCCACTCTAGCTCTCGCATTCTGGCTCTTTACTTCCAATATCATATACGGGGTCGGCGCAGCCATATGGGGGGACAATGCTGATATTGTCATTCCAGTCTGGTGTGATATCAGTACGTTGATTGGGCAAGTTCACTTGACGCTCTCACTCACATAAAACTCTCTAGCATCAAAATTGATTATCGGTCCAACTTTGGTCTTCCAGCGGCTTGCCTTTGCATTTGCATCCATCTGGAGCGCGTAGCGTCTGTGCGTAACTCACAGACCACCATCTCTGACAAGCGACGCCGACAACTCTTCGAGACTATGATATGTGTTGGTCTTCCTCTCTTCTTTATGGGCCTGCGTACGTTCAAATTATTCCAACTCCTCCAATTCTTCGCTCACTTGTCACCACACAAATTTCGTCGTTCAAGGCTATCGATTTGACATCATTGAAGAATACGGCTGTCGTCCACCGACATACTTTTCTATCGCGGCGATCTTCATCGTATGGCTCTCTCCCTTGTTGGTTTCAATCACTGCTCTGGTCTGCGCAGGTATGTCAAACTCTATTTCTTCCTTTTCATTCCACTGACCTGGATTTTATAGGCCTGGCCTTGAAGCACTTCATGGTCCGCCGAGTTTCCTCTGTCAGTTAAATGTCTCCCAGTCTACTTTGATGAACATCTCGCTTCTTGCGTCTCATTCTCATGGCCGAGCTTCAGATGGTCTGGGGTGTCACCACAACCGCCGACGCACTATGGTTTACCGTCATGGCTGTTCCCATTCGCCCCTGGACAACTTGTGATGATGTCCACTCCGCCGCTCTTGCCCCAATCTAGCCATGGAAGAGCTAGGCTGACATTCACTTTGACTGGTAACCATCGATACGTACCCCGCGATCTTGTGGCAATCCAGGCGCTCAGAGGTTTCAACCTAGAGCTGAGTCGCTGGTCTTTCGTATGTTGTGCCTTCGTGTTCTTTGCATTTTTCGATTCGCCGATGAGTCAAGAAAACAGCGTAGACTCGCATACTGGGCTGTTGCGAAGCGGTTTGGTGTTTTGCCACCATCACCAACGCCTTCAGGTGACTTCGCCGGGATTACTAATTATCGCCTTCTAACCTTTCTTACTTGAGGGTGTTTGTCAGATCCCCATCCGCTGAAATAATACTGTAGGGCGTCTACCTGTCTTTAGTTCTCGTCCCCGACCATCGCCAACCCGCACCTCCGTCGCTTCGTCTGTTCTTCGACAAGAGCGATTATACCGCTTCTATGTGTCACTCACTACCCGAGTACGAGATCAATGTCAGCTTTCCCCCATTGCCTTCTTCTTTGGCCTCTTATAATTATCTGAAAGGCCCCGCCAAGATGCATGGGCAACGCTAGTTTTATATCACGCATTTACAATAGGTATCGTACAATATCTTCGATCTCATGATAGCACGACCTACCTAGCCTTCTCGGCGGCCAATAATTTTCTTCCGTCGCTTTGTACTTGACAATGACAATATATCATTCCATGTTGGCGAGGCCAACAACAAACTACGACCAACGCACTCCGATATGACTTTGTGTCGAAATTCAAAAGCTTCAGTTGCAATGGCTGTGGTTGGAAACATCCCTTGTAATCCCCGATTGTGTGACAATCTGTTGGTGTGCAGGTGTGTGGGCCTGGCTTCGGAGTTGCGCTAATGTGACTCTACCGTTGTGACATGTCTATCCACCGGTGCAAGAGGGATGACGACAAGACCCCTCGCATGGCGCGAGGAGGTCTAATTGTTCTTTCGCCCTGATTGGTAACGAAGAAGCCGTTTTCGACGACCTCTATTCGCGTGTTTGCATCTTATATTCATTCAAGTATACAGGTAGTAAGTAAATTATCGAGCTTTCAACGGCCCCTTGACACAACGTGACAAGTAGTACAAGTGTCTTAAATCATGGAGAACCAGGCACGGCGATGCACAGAATGAAACGAATAAGGGTATCAAGCACCGTTTGTCGAAAAAGGGAAGAAAAAGATTATAGGTATAGGTATAAACATGCATTTCCTACATGTGAGGTGCTGATTCCTTGATGCAAGGCATCGCACGAGGGATACGCATATGGTCGTAGTGAGGTTGGTATCTGCTGACGTGTTAAGATCTCTAGGACGCGCGGATGACATGGGGGCGGACTGAGGGGGATGGTGGTGAGAGGGATTTCAGGAGGATGTCGTTTATGTCTGTTGGAATATCAAGCGGCCCGAGTCTCCCGCGACCCTGACGCGCATCACTCGCGCGCGCCGCCGACTCGCGGAACCTTTGGCGCCACAAGTATGAACGGTACTTTTGCCCCTCAAGTGTTTCACAATTACTGTACTAGTATTTAACGAGCACTAGGCTCGTTATTCCATGCTATTCCCTTTACCTACAGTTCTCCTCCAGAACTTCCCTTTTGTTCACCTATTTGTAGTTTAGATTATCTACCTACTTCACATATATATACGGATACATGCTCGTCGTCTCCCCTCAGTCGTTTGACCGCCGTTTAGCATGCAAACACTGAGGTGAGCCAATACTTATTTTCCCTTTCGTTGCTTTTGCTTACCGAATCTCTAGTATATTACTACAGGTGAATAATAGTCGTTTGACCGCCGTTTAGCGTGCAAACACTGAGTATATTACTACAGGAATTATAACAGGTTATTAGGCCCCCGCCTTTCAACTCGCTTGCTGCCGTCTATGTCCACCAACGCCAGCACTCTCGCTGACACTCTGCCGTCGTCGATTCCGAAGCTGGATGCTTCGGGTATTAACTGGGCGATATTTTCTATCCGCTTTAAGGATGCGGTCCAGGCCAAGGGTTTCTGGGGCCACTACAGCGGCGCCTCTGCGCGCATCGTAATCCCCGATGGGTCGACCGCCACAGCTACTCAGGAGATCGAGATAGTGAAGTGGGAGAAGGACGAGTGTTCGGCGAAGTCCTTGCTGACGCAGAAGATCCCTGACTCCGCGCTCATGCGCATCCATAAGAAGCCGACTGTAAAAGAACGCTGGGATGCCATTGTAGCGGAGTATACGGACAAGGGAGCTTACGCGCAGACCGAGCTCCGTACCAAGTTTTTGGAGTCCAAATGCCCCGACAAGGGCGACGTCCGCGAGTTTCTCGATGCTCTTGCCATGCAGTACGAAAAACTAGCGACTGTCAGCGTCGAAATAAGCGACACCGACTACCGTTCCACAATCCTATCATCCCTCCCCGTTTCCCTCTCTAACTTCGCCTCTGGGCAACTCGCTGGCGCTAGGCAGTACGCCGCTTCCAAGACGATCGCACCCGACGCCTTGATCTCGATGATCTGTGAGGAGTCCGATCGCCAGCGCGCGCAACGAACGCGTCGCGCACCCGCGAAGTCCAAGGACGGCAAACGCGACGGGGCGATGGCGTTTGCGCCTGGGAAGGCGAACCCCAAATGGAAGGGGAAGGAACGCGAGCGCAAGCCGCGCGGCGTGTGCTGGGACTGTGGAAGCCCCGACCATTTCAGAGATAAATGCCCCAAGTCCTCGAAGTCGTCGACTAAGGACAAGGGGAGAGGCGGCGCAGCGAACGCCGCAATCGAATCGGATTACGAGAGCGAGGGAGCATTTGCGGCGCACAGCGTCGATGGCTATACCTCCGATGAAAGCAGTCTGCCCGCGCTGCAGACCGTTTCGGACTCGTCCAGCGGATCCGATCATGGAGACGATACCGACAGCGACAGAGACTGGTTCTCCGAGGTCTCAGAGAACGATCTCGGGGACCCCTGGTCGGATGAGGCGGAACCGGAGGGACTTGATCGGTGGGAGCTCCACGACTATGTCGTCCTGGACTCAGAGGGCGAAGAGAACGACCGAGACCTCAATGAGTTCGTCGAGGCCTGGCGCGCCCACACCTCCCAGAACGTCACTGCACTAGTTAGTGCGAGCACCGAAGTCTCGTCCAACCGTTCCCCACGCAGCGAAGTCTTCGACTCCGGCTGCACTCGCCATATCTCTCCGTATCGCGACGACCTCGAGAACTTTGTGGAAATCGCGCCCAAGTCCTTTAGAGCTGCGAACAAACAGGAGTTTAAAGCCGTCGGAAAGGGGGAGCTCACAATCGACGTACCTAATGGCATCGACGTCACCCAGCTCAAGCTCATGGAGGTCCTGTACGCTCCTGAGGTCGGATACACTCTTGTGTCCATCGGTTGTCTCGACAATCTTGGTTTCACTGCCACCTTCGGCGATGGGAAGTGCGTTATTCGTAGCGCGGAGGGCGAGACCGTCGGATCAGTACCTAAGACAGGCGCTGGACTATACCGTGTGGCGCATGAGATGAACTCTGCGAACGCGGCTGTGGAGAGTCTCACCCTGGACCAATTCCATCGTCGGATGGGTCACATCTCCCCAGCCATAGCTAGGAAGCTCGTCACCGACGGCTTCGTGACTGGAGTGAGGATCGACACATCCTCCGGTGACCCCTTCTTCTGTGAGTCTTGCGTTTACGCGAAGGCCACCAGAAAGCCCGTCTTGAAAGCTCGAGCGGGCGAGCGCGCCACAGCTTTCGGTGGCGAAATCCATAGCGACCTCTGGGGGCCCGCGCCGGTCCCAACTAAGGCTGGAAGGCGATACTATATCACCTTCACCGATGATCATACCCGATTCACGTACCTTCAACTCCTCCGCACGAAGGACGAAGCCTCCACCGCCTACAAGAACTATGAGGCGTGGTGTGGCGTTCAGCACGGCGCCAAGATCAAAGTCTTGCACTCCGATCGCGGTGGGGAGTATTTGGGAAAGGAGTTCATCGCGTATTTAAAGACGCAGGGAACGGAACAGAAACTCACCGTCCACGACACCCCCCAACACAACGGCGTCGCTGAACGTCGCAACTGCGTCATCGTCGAGCGCATCCGCGCTCTCCTCCACGCCAGCGGTCTCCCCAAGATGTTATGGGGTGAATGCGCGCGCCATGTCGTGTTCTTAATGAACCGGACGTCAACCAAGGCCGTCGAAGACAAGACGCCGTACGAGGCACTCTACGGCAAGAAGCCCGACTTGAGGGATGTCCAGGAATGGGGAGAGAAGGTTTGGGTGAGGATAGAGGGCGGAGATAAACTGGGAGGACGAGTACGTGAGGGGCGATGGCTCGGAATGGTCGAAGGGAGCAACGGATGCCGGGTATACTGGCCGGATAAATGAAGCGTCACCACGGAGCGCAACGTCTATTTCGACAAGACAAGCGCATCGGCTTCTCGTCTCGAGGGGGAGGATTGGGAGTTTATCGAAACGAAAACCGATGCACCTCCCGCAGCCGTTCCCGGCCCACTCCCCCCACAGTAAATCCCATTATCCCCACCGTTCCCAACACTCCGGCACCCCCACCTCCAACTCCAGAGATCCCTGAATCCAGCGACGACGAGCCCGAAGAAGCCCCCATCAGAAGTCGTCGCGATCGCAAACCTAGTCAGCGCATCCAAGATATTATTGACGGAAAGGGCGTCAACTCGACGCACCCCTCCGATCCCAAGCTAGCCCGAGGTATCCAGGTCCCACCTCCCGTTGAGGAAGAACCGATTGAAGTACTTGAGGGGGAGGGACTGGCGGATTACATCATGTCCGCCAAAGACCTCGAAGAGTACGCGCTGCTGGCCGCGATTAGCAAGGCGGAGGCTTTGGAGCCGCGATCCCTGGCTGAGGCAATGAGACGCCCAGATTGGCCGCTTTGGGAGAAGGCAATTCAGGAGGAGTTAGCAGTTCTACGGGAGGCCGAAACTTGAGAACTCACCACGGCGCCGACCAACGCAAATATCGTTGGTTCAAAGTGGGTCTTCCGAGCGAAGAAGGACGCGGCAGGGAACGTCATCCGCTACAAAGCGCGCCTCGTCGCGCAGGGATTTTCCCAGGTACCCGGAGTCGATTATTTCGATACTTACGCACCTGTCGCCAAACTCGCCTCCATTCGACTTGTCCTCGCCATGGCCGCCGCCGCCGACATGGAACTCCACCAAATCGACATCAAAGGAGTGTATCTGAATGGAGTACTCACCTCAAACGAGGTCATCTACATGAAGCAACCTCCAGGCTACGCCGATCGTAATTCATCTAACCAAGTGTGCCGACTCCGGAAGACCTTGTACGGGCTCAAACAGTCCGGATGGCGCTGGTACCAACGACTTGTCGAGATCATGATGATCAAGCTTGGATTCTCGAGATGCGAGGTCGACACATCGGTGTTCTATCGGCGCACTAGGTCTGGACTGATCATCGTGCTGGTGCACGTCGACGACTGCACAATTGCAGCCACAACGATCGCACTGATTATGGAGTTTAAGGTTTTGATCGTCGAGCATGTGGAGATTACCGATCTCGGTGAATTACACTGGCTCCTTGGCATCGAGATCAAGCGCGATCGGGACCGACGCACCATATCACTCTCCCAACGCTCGTATCTTGACTCTATTCTCCGACGCTATGGCTTCCAGGATCTGAAGTCTGTATCTATACCTATGGACACTAATGCTCGCCTATCATCCGCTCAATCCCCTGCGACCACAGCGGAGTTCGCTCAAATGCGCGACGTCCCTTATCTCGAAGCCGTCGGATCACTCATGTACGCTGCACTCGGAACCCGTCCCGACATAGCCTTTGCCGTCCAGACAGTCTCTCGCTTCTCCAAGAAACCCGGTCCGGCGCATTGGGAAGCCGTCAAGCGCATTTTTCGCTACCTGAAGGGCTCAACAGAGTTATGGTTAGTCTATGGGGGAAATCAGAAGGAGTTAGTGGGATATGCGGATGCAGATGGGAGCATGGCCGAGGATCGGCATGCTATATCAGGGTACGCATTTATTATCTATGGCGGCGCCGTTGATGAGCACCGTCCCGCGCTGTACACAGAACCTGCCCATAATACGGACATCAACCGCTGCGCCACAACGAACACGGTCCCGGATGCGACCAAAGCGCTGAACCGACCGACCGACAATGCGACCGACCGACCAACAATACGACCAAACGACCGACGCACCGATCAAGAAACAGAGTAACTTGAAACGCCAGTTCTCCACTCTGGGCACACGGAGCACGGAACACCGTATAACCTGTCAACGACCGCGCACGTTTGTATGCCAAGGTCTCAACCCGGCGACAACCAAACCCGATTTGAAATTATCATCGGAAACACCTTTGCCCAGCCATTCGCGGAGAGGATCCGGCCGTACCACGGAGTTCCGCACCCAAGAGCCACTACCGATCGCAAATCCACCACCGATCATACATCCGACCCGACACCGCGAGCCGATCAAAAGCCCCTTTGCCGAGCCAAAGAGCGCCACACTCTCTAAAAAAAGCGTCGCGCGGTACCAAGCTTGGCGGCACTTCTCACAATAAACCAGTAAAAACACCTGCCTCACCGGCTCGCGAGAGGCGAGTCGGTCGCATAGTATAAAAACATACCCATGTACTACCTACCTCCTCCAGTGAATTACAGCCCGTATTTTCCCTCACACTCAGAGTGAATAGCTCGAAACCGTCGTCTCTGTCATCTCTGCACCGTCCTCATCGTATAAACCGTCGCCCCTGTCGTACACCTCGTAACTGTCGTCTCTGTCGCCTCGTACTCGTCGCCCGAACCCGTGAGTTCTCCGTATTAACCTCGTTCGTCTCGTTGTCGCACGACTGACACCCAAAGTCGCGTCGCCGACCCGTTCCACTTGGGAACGTTGCGTTCCATCGCCCCCGTCGCATTCCATCGCCCCCGTCGCTTTCTTGTCGGTTCGACTAGCTACGAGTCGGATCGTCTCTTACCTTCGTCAAACAAACCCTTACAAGCCCTGCACACTCGCGTGTTTGGGAACTTTTAACATTTCTCGCCCCCCATAGTTGTTAGTTGTTTTGTTGTTGTGTACAGCACCTACAGGCCTTCTAGCACTATCATTCTGGAGCCCACCGCGAGGGTTTTTAAAAGCCACCGCCGAACACGCAACCTCATTCCTCTTGTTCATAAAAACCTACGACTCGTCGACCATTCCACCCGCAACCCGACAAGAAGCTAAAGCCCGAACCCTCCGTGCCGAAATTCACGCTGCTCTCGGACAAGCCGACACCGACTCAGAATCGCTCTCCCCGTTCTTCCGCTCAGTAACCCCACACCGCGCGATCCATAACAACCTCAGCCCGCTCTTCTATAGCCCTTCGTCGACACTACCGTCGCCTACCCCGACCGATCAAACACCACCCCCCGAACCAACCGTGCAACCCGACCTAGCTTTCGACCCCTTTGCGTCGGAACCTCCTACCACCGATCAAGGAGTTGAATTTAGACTCCCCTATCTATCGCCCGCGACCCCAGAAATCTCAGATTCTTCTTCACCGTCGTATTCCCCCTCCCCGTCCCCTATCCCGAAACCAATACCACCTATCATGGCACAACCACCAATCATTACAAAGCCGATGCCCGCCTGCGGACAAAGCGCGGCGCCGACGTTCGTGCCCGAACGCGCGCGTGAACTGCGCCGATATTTCTCGGACTTAAATCATCTCTTCATCGAGTGTAACGTCGTAGATGAACAAGAGAAGAAAACGCACACTACACGATACACCGACATCGATACCGCGGATCTGTGGGAGCAACTTGATGAGTTCGCAGTCGGTACCACATACGACGATTGGTGAAAAGCGATAATGGCGCTTTACCCAGGCGCAAGCGAAGAAAGAAAGTATTCAATGGCCGACCTCGACTACCTGATCAGAGAACGACACCGACTCGGGATCCAGTCGAATAGTGACCTCGGGGAATATTACCGACAGTTCCTTTCTGTTACCCAGTTCCTTGTCAGCAAAAACCGACTTTCGATAAACGAACGCGACCACCAATTCCGTCGCGCGTTCCAGTCCGATCTATGGTCAAAGATCCATCGCAGGCTCGAGATCCTAAACCCGAACCACCATCCCGACGACCCCTACGCCACGGAAACCGTTCGCGCTGCGGCTGAACATATCCTCCACGGAACAAACGCCGGCCAACGACAGGAAGCGCCACCGGGCGCGCCCCCACAAATTACGATCGCGCCAAGCGGGTCGTTAACGGGCGCGACCAAGTCGCCTAACACGGGACAGCCCCTCAAATTGGAAGAGCTCTACGAAAGAATCAACCTGTTGGAACAACATATCCAACGCTTAGGACAAGACAAAGGAGGCGACGGCGGCCGACCGAATCAGTCACCTAATGACAACTGCCACTTCTGCGGTGGTGAAGGACATTATATTCCTAACTGTCCCATACATCAAACATACACAACCGAAGGACGCTGCCGACGAACCGACGACAACAAGATAGGCCTACCAAGCGGCGCGCGCATACTGGCGGGAACTCCAGGTCGATACATAAAAGACAAGTTAGACGAGTGGCACAGGCGCAACCCCGGCCAAATGGCGACAGGACAGCTATCAGCGAACGCGAACCCGACCGAAAGCATGATGTTGGAAATACTACAGTTTAACGACGTCACCAACCATGACCTGAAAATCGAGGATCGCATGATCGTGTTAGAACGAGAACTCAACACCCTGTGCGCAAGGAAAGAGGTGTTCGACGGCGTAGAACTTATTAGCCGCGCACCGCAAAAGCGACCCGTCACGGTCGAAACCGTTCAAGACGCCGACCAACCAAGGATCGCACCAGTCAACAAGTCAGCGCCCGCGTCGCAGCCCGTTTCGGACGCGACGAAAGGCCAAGCCAAGGCTCCCCCGCCACCGTCCAACATACCTCTGATCCTGTTAGGACCTGTGTAGCACGCCGGTTACAGAGTTATTCTGGAACCACCGAAGCGGACAGGCCTGACGTCCGTCAAGGAAGACGGCCTACGAAGGAGTATTCGGAGGTCGTGAGCGTTGACGGAGGTGTTCACCGGGGCTAATTCGAACGAACGAGCTCAAGTGATACGGGTGTGAAGCCAAATAGATTGAGAGAGAGAGAGAGAAACGAGAACGAGAATCGAGAACTAGTCTTAACAATAGGTAATATCGAGGTAAGGAGTCTGAAAAGAAGTGGTGCCATCATATATACGGTGGACGTGCGTGGGAAAGCGTAAGTGATTGCGAATTTTAGGGGCGGTCGTGACATTACCCCCTTCTCAAGCGTCGAGCCACTGAGACGCGGAAAAGGAAATGTTCGAATACGGGGAGTGTGGCGGTTATTCTCCTTTCTGGGTCGCGCGCGGTCACGTGAGGGGCACGTGTCGGTCTCGGTTGTAGGTCCTTGTGGGTGTTTTTGAGGATCTCGGAGATCGAAAGAGAAAAAACTTAGGTTGTTTGTTCCTCCTCCATCTTCTCTTCGTCCTGCTCATGTCGTCCTTCAATCTCGATATCGCGGCCCCCGCCTCCGTTGACCCTAGCACGATTTTGCGCGATTCCGAGTTGGCGCAGCTGTCCGTCGAAGATCGGGCGCGTGTGGCGTTCCTTGGCGTACCCCGACCCGTTTCCCCGACGTCCTCTCTTCCTGGGATCGTCACACTTGTCGATGGGAGTGTCGGGGCGGTCCCCGAATCTTCTCCCGCACCTCCCTCAATTCCCGATCATTGGCTGGTCATCCGTCTGCCGGTTCGATCTCGACAGATCCGGCGTCCTCGTTCCTCCACTCCAGAGGTTGAGTTCGAACCGGCCAGCGATCCTGTGTCACGTCCGGCGGCGACTTCGTTGTCCTGGGGGTCCCTTTTGACGGATGAGCTGTTGGCGGAGATCCTGCGTACCGCTGTGCGGGTTCCCCCTTCCTTGGCGTGGTGTGAGACGCATGCACCGGTAAGTGTTGCCCTTTTTCTGCGATCGATTGTTGATTCCATTTTGGGGTCTTCGTTAGTGTGATCGTTGTCGGGAGCGTCGGCTGTCCTGTCGATTTCAGGAGGTCCGTCTTCGCGGGACCCTGCCCTGTGTCGACTGCCGTGCGGCACACTCCCTGTGTTCGCTTTCGTTGGAGCATGGCCTAGAAGTGGCCGCTAGGCAGTTGGGGATTCCCTTGGCGTGGTTGCGCTCTCGTGCGGAAGGCTTTGCTTTCTCTCGCACTGGCGTCGCGATGTCCTTTACCAGTATCCGTCGCGCCTTGCGTTTACCGCTCCCCCCTCCTCTTCCTGTTGTTTCCCCATCCCCTGAAGGGTCCGGTGCTGTTCCTCCTCCTCGTGCTCCCCCGCCTCGCGCCTTTTTTCGCGGTACGCGAGGCCAGGGTCGAAAGTCTGTGCCTGTTGGCCGTAGGGGTGCGCGCTTGTCCGTTCAGGAGGTGCGCTCTTCGCCTATCCCTGGCCCTTCTCCCTCCTCCTCCCGCGATAGTTCGGTTTCGCTTGTCCCCGTTCGTCGTTCTGGGCCCATTGTGCGCACCGAGTCTCCGGATTCCCCCATCGCCGGCCCTTCGGAGCCTCTCTTTTTAAAAGGGTCATCCTCCTCAGGCTCTTCTTCACCCGTTTTGCCCTCTTCCCCCCCCGCCATGTTGATTTCGACCCCCCCTGCTGCTCCGGTTCCCTCCCCTCCCTCGTCTGAGGAGTACCTCCGTCTTCAACGTCTCTATGACCAGGAGGTCGCGCGCGCGCAGGCCCTCTCTGTTCAAGTCGAGCTTCTCCGGGTCGAGGGTCAACGTGCCAAGTCCCATCTTCGTGGCGTATTGGCCGACTTCACCGATGAACGTGAGCGTTTCCTTCATCTGCAGGCGCAGACTTCGGAGGTCGTAGACGTCGATCGTGACGCGGAGGTTGAGGATCTTCGGATGGAGGTGTCGGTTCTTCAGGATGAGGTTGCTGGTTTGCAGGGGCACGTTGTCCACCTTCAGGAGGTTAGGGATCATTGGCGTGGTCACGCCTTGGACCTCCGTACTCGCGTTGACGGTGAGTTTCGATTCCCTTCATTTTCTCCTTCTTGTTTCTAAGACTTTTCGTAGCCCTCGACCTTGCGCGTACCGCCTTCGCGTCCGATATGTATATCGCGGATGGTGCTTTGCGTCGCGCCCTCGTCGAGTTGGAGGCGTCGCCAGTCCGAAGTATCATCGATGGCGCCCACAAGATTCTTGAGCGGCACTCGCTCCTGGAGCTGTTCCGCCCCCCCGTCGATCCCGAGTCGCCGTTCCCCGCGTTCGAGCATTTCCTTGCTCTTCATCGCCCTTCTCTTACTCGCGAAGGTGCCTTGGCGGAGTTCGTATCTCAGTCTCAGTTGATCGCCGACGACGAGCAGGACATTGCGTCGATGCGTCCCCTGGAGATAGGGTTGGTTGGGGAGGTGGGGGGTGATCGTGAGGGCGGTTCTTCTTCCAGTGCGGGTCCCTCTAAGCGTCGTCGCATCGAGTAGTCGGTCCCTTCTGCAGCGTCTTGGCCTGCGTTTATTTTTTTTGCTGAATATTTACAGTCCGGAGTTCGTTCGTTTGTTTTTTTTTTTTTTTTTTTTTTCTTTTTTCTTGATATTTTTTCTTTGTGTGATATTGTTGCGCTGGTGGTTGAATACGTATAGTAGAGTTTAGTCTTGGGAAAATTTGCATAATTTTCATGATGTGTTGGTGTGCGTGAGTGTTCGTCGAGTGTCTTTTTAGATTGTGGGGTCCCGTGGTTTTCTTGGGAATAGTCGGTGGAATTTAAGGGCCATGTCCTTTGCTCCTTCTATATTCTCCGCTGGTTCCCAGGTATCGTCTTCGGGGCCGTACCCTTCCCATCGTACCAAGTAGAGGACGTGTTTCCCTCGTGTTCGGGAATCCAGGATCTGTCCCACTTCGTAGTGTTCTTCGCCCTCGACTTCGATCGTCTGCGGAGGTGGTTTTGATCGTCCGGGGAAATTCTCGTGCTCGTGCTTCTCGAGCAACTTGACGTGGAAGACATTGTGAATCCCTTTCAGTGTCGGAGGTAGTTCCAGTCGATACGCGTGGCTGGAGATCTTCTGCAGGATTTTGAAGGGGCCCAGTCTCCGGTGGTCCAGCTTTTTGGAGGGGCGTTTCGTTTTGATGTTCCGGCAGTCGAGCCATACTTCCGTTCCTACGGCCCAGTCTGGTGTAGGGTCCCGTTTCTTATCTGCAAATCGTTTGTAAGCTTCATTTGCGATCTCTATTTCTTTGCGGAGGTAGTCCTGGAGGGTCCGGAGGTCTACGGCTACCTCCTGGGCTTCTTTCGCCGGTATATCTTTTATAGAGATTGTCAAGCGGGGGTGATAGCCCTTGTTCGCGAAGAAAGGGGAAACTCCCGTGGTCGAATGGGTCGTATTGTTGTACGTGAATTCCGCCAGAGGGAGCTGAATTCGCCAGTTGGTCTGGAGATAGTTCACGTACATCCGGAGGTATTGTTCCAGTGTCTGATTTACTCGTTCCGTCTGGCCGTCGGTCTCCGGGTGATACGCGGTCGAGAGATTTGATTTGATGTCCAGGGCTTTACATAGCGAGCTCCAGAAACGGGAGACGAAGAGGGTGCCTCTGTCCGATATGATGTCGTCGGGCAGTCCGTGCTTGGAGAAGACATGTTCCAAGAATAATTGAGCGAGTTCCTTTGCTGTGTCCGTTGTGTGACAGGGTATGAAGATGCCCTGCTTGGTGAGGCGGCATACTACGACTAGTATGGCGTCGTACCCATCCGATTCCGGTAATTCTACAATGTGGTCCATGGATATGGAGGCCCACGCCCTTCGTCCAATCTGGAGTGGTTTCAATAGTCCGTATGGGCTATGGCGTGGGACCTTCGCTCTTTTACAGGTATAACAGCTTCGGACGTATCGAGTGACCTCCTTCCTTAATCCGGGCCAGAAATAAGTCCTCATGATGAGTTGTGTGGTCTTTCTGATCCCTGGATGTCCGCGCAGTTTGTGGTCGTGATGTTGCTGTAGGATGTCGAGGCGTAATCTGTAATGGTCCGGTACGTAGATTCTTCCGTCGCGAAAGAGTAGTTTGCCATCCTCGGATAGGGAGAACGCGGAGGTCTCATCTCCGGGTTTGGGTGCGTGTCTCTCGAAGAATTCGTCTCGGGGTGTGTTCCGGATGTTGTTTAGTAGGAGCTCCTCGTTCAGTATTAGGGCCGCGTTCAATCGTTCGGGAGGTATGATGATGCGGTTGTTGAACGAATTATGATCCTGTTCGAACCCTTTCTTGGGATACACGTCTGGCCGTCGCGTGAGGGCATCTGGTTTCGCTCCTAATCTTCCGGGTCTGTAGTTTATTTGGAAGTCGAAGTTCGCCAGGCATTCCGACCATCGTGCTTGTCTGCGACTGAGTTGCTTGGTCGTAGAGAAATACTGTAGGTTATTGTGGTCGGAGTACACTTGAATGCGGTGGGGAGATCCCTCTAGGTAGGCCCTCCATTGCTTAAACGCTTCCACGATTGCTAGGAGCTCCTTATCATAGATGTCGTAGTTGAGCTCCGCGTCTATCATAGTTCTCGCGTAGAAGGCGACAGGACGTAAGTCTTGTGATGTCTCGTCAAATTGGGAGATGATCCCCGCTATGGCGAAGTCGGAAGCGTCGCACTCTAATATCACCGGTAGTTGAGGATCGAAGTGTCGTAGGATGGGTGCGGAGGAGAATGCTTTCTTCAATAGTTCGAAGACTCCTTCGCATTCGGAATCCCATTTCCAGGTTGTGTCCTTTTGCGTGAGTTTGTTTAACCTCTTCGTTATGCCCGAGTAATTGTCGATAAACCGCCGATAGAAGTTTGCAAAGCCTAGGAAAGATTGGAGTTCCTTGACCTTCGTCGGTCTAGACCACTTCCGGATCGCGTCGACTTTTCCTGGATCCATTTTTACTCCGCCGGGGGATACGATGACGCCTAGGTATTCGATCTCCGTAGTGTGAAACGTGCATTTCTCCGGTTTTGCATGAAGGTTGTGTTTCCGGAGCCTCTCGAGGACCTTCCGAACGTGTCCGTGATGTTCCTCTAAGGTCTCCGAGAAAACCAGAATGTCGTCGAGGTAGATCACTACGAACACGTCGTTCATGTCGTGGAAGATGTCGTTCATGAAGTGTTGGAATGTCGCGGGTGAGTTTGTCATGCCGAAAGGCATTACCAGGTATTCAAAAAGTCCATAACGAGTGCGGAAGGCTGTCTTCCATTCGTGTCCCGGAGCTATGCGGACGTTGTTGTAGCCCACTCGGAGGTCGATCTTCGAGTATACTTTCGCTTTTTGAAGTCGGTCTATGAGGTCTCCGATCAGAGGTAGAGGGTAACGGTTCTTCTTGGTGATCCGATTTAATCCTCTATAGTCCACGCATAGCCGGAGTGATCCGTCCTTCTTCTTTGCGAATAGTACCGGAGCTCCCGCTGACGAACTCGAAGGTCGGATGAACCCTTTTCCGAGCATCTCGTCGATGTAATCCTTCAATGCTTTCAACTCCAGTTTGGACATGTTGTATATCTTTCCGAAGGGAGGGGTAGTGTTTTCGTCGAGTTCCACTGTGTGATCGTAGGGTCGGTGTGGGGGGATGGTTTTCGCTTCGCCCGCTGAGAATACGTCTTCGAAGTCCCTGTACTCCGGAGGTACGACTTCCTCGAAGATTTCCCTTTCTGTCTTTGGTTGCTTGGGTTCATCGTCGGAGGTGTTATTGGCATGGAGGTGTTCTTCCTTTTCGGTGGGGGAGATGTGTAGTTGGAACGCTGTGGCTCCGTCCCTGATGAGGTTCGCGAATGGCGCCGCTCCGATCAGGCGGATGTTTTGTGTTTCGACATCCTCTTCTCCCTCTCCGGTTTTGTCTTCGGCCTCCGTTTCCGGGTTGGTTTCCTCTTCTTCCTGTGTTTCTGTCGTTGGGGACGTTGCGGATTTCCGTTTGGGGTGGGGTTTGAATTTGGACCTCGGAACGTTTGGAGGGAAGTAGTTCGGTGGGGGTGGTTTTCGGGTGCGTTTCCGTCCCGTTATCTCCTCTGGTGACTCGGTTGTCGGTGTTGGTACTTCCTCTTGGGGTTCATTGGTGTTTGGGCGAGTGTCTTCCTCCTTCATGTTATCGCTGGAGGTGTCGTTCTGATCGTTGTCGTCGTCCAGGAGGTCCCTGAGGAGGGGTTGTTTTTCCGAAAGGGGGTTGGCTGGTTTCGGAGCTTCGACGTCTTCCTCCTCCTCAAGGGTCACGGTTCTCCATTGCGTCTTCTGGGAAAGCGATATCGCGGCTAGTCCTGCCCCTTGTTCCATGGTCATGGACATTTCCCGCCAGTCGATGTCCGGATTTGCTTCCCGTAACCAAGGTAATCCAAGCACTAGTGGCGTGGCCGGGTGTAACTGTGTTATGAGGAGGTCGACCTTATACTCTAGTCCGTTCTCAAGTTTGATTGTTTCGGGACTATGGTGTGAAATGGCTCCACCTCCGCTGGGGTTTCCGTCGAACAGTTGTAGGGTCATGGGGCTGGCGAGAGGTTCCGGTTTCGTACACGAGGATTGTGCTATGAAATTTCCCGCCGCTCCACTATCGATAAGTGCCCGTAGTCGCGTTGAGGATCCTTCTAACTGTACTTCGATCGTGAAGGAGCGAGCTGACCGCGAGGGTAAGCGTTGATCTCCTGTGCCTGTTGTCGTTGGGACGACTTCCTTTTTCCTTCGGAGGTCCGGTAGTGATCCTTCAATTTTGCCGTTTGACCCCCTTCGTAGCGTGATGCAGAGGTCTTTCCAGTTTATTCGGGGGTTGACCTCCTTCAACCAGGATAGTCCCAACACTATCGCAGCTGTCTCGTGGAGTTTCGTAAGGAGGAACCTTATCCTCTGCGTGGTGCCGTCACTGAATTTGACGTCGTTGGTGGTATAGTGTGTGATTTTGCCCGATGCGGAGAGTTCTCCATCAAATAGGCAAAGGTTTATTGGGGGTTTGAGCTCCTCAAGGTGGAGCCCGCGTGATGTCGCCATGTCGGAGTCCATGAAGTTGTCGGTAGCTCCGCTGTCGATAAGCGTATTTTCGGGTTTTTCTCCTCCTCCGTTTGGCGTGAGGTGTATTAAGAATGCCAGGGACGAGTGGGAGGAGAGTGTTACAGTGCGGGTGTCCGTTGTCGATAGTGCCGTTGCGCGTAGTTTAGTGTCAAGGCCCGGTTTCAGCTCTTCGCGATTCAGAGCCCGGGTAAGTCCTGAATCGCCCCCGCGTTTCCCTCTTCTGTCTTGTGATGGAATTCGAAGATGTCGTCGCCGATGAGGTAGGTGGCTCTGCCCATGGCGTTTGCTGTTGGGCAGTCGCGCATCCAGTGTTCCAGGTCACCGCATAGGATGCAGGCCTTGTCTCGAATTCGTTGTTGCTTTACGTCTTCATCGATCTTCACCCAGGGGCGCGTTGACTTCTTGAATCCGAAGTTGTTGGCTTGTAGTGCCTCTTCGTCATCCCATGCGATTTCTTGGTCTTGCGCCTTACCTTCCTTACCTGAGTCCGGGTCCTGATCGTGACTTTCGGTGTTCAAGCGTGCGTTCCTGTTCCCCTGAGCCGTTTGCGGCGTCGTGCGGCTTGCGGGTCCGGCCGAAGGTCCCATCGGAGGTCGTGCGGAGGTGTTGGAGGTGTTCGCATTATTCGCCCAGAGGGGTTTGTAGGACTCTGGATTTTCTATGCGATGTTCCCAGTACCTCCGGTCGATTTGGGTGACCAGATCTCGGTAACCTTCGTAGGTTTCGGGGCTTGGTGCGATGGCCAGGACGTTAAGGATTCGTTGGGGGAGCGCTTTCCGGAGTGTGAACTGTAGTGCTACCCAGTTCCAGCCTGTTTCGTACGCTTCTTGTTCGAACTTGATGATGAATGCTGTGAACTTTTCCCATTCCTTCATTTTCAGTCGCAAAATGTTGTTCTCGGCTTCCACTCTCGAGTTCGGTATTCCGAAGCGTGATCCTAATTCGTGTACGAATCCTTCCCAATTCGTGAACATTGGGTGTTGGGGGTTGTACGTGAGTTGCAGCCGAAAGTAGTCCATAGCTCCGTCCTTTAAGTAGGAGCTCGCGAATGACACCTTCAGGTGATCCTGTTCGTAGGTGATCGCCTTGGCTTGAAACGTTACTAGGCATTCCGTGACGAAGGTTTTCCATCTCCTCGGTTCTTTTCCAGTGAAGGGGTCCGGTTTCCTGATGTCGATTTTCGATTCCAGGTTTAGGAGGTGTCGGTACTGTTCCGGGGTCAGGTTTTGGTTTGGGCCTAAGAGCTGTTGCGGTGGAGGTGGGGGTCGTTGAGGGTTTGCGAATTGGCCTCCTCCCGGATTTCCGGGTGGGCCTCCTCCTCCTCCTCCTCCGTGGCCTCCTCCTCCCCCTCCGGGACCTCCGGGGCCTCCCGGGCCTCCTGGTCCTTGTGGTGGTCCGTATCCTCCGTGACCTCCCCCTCCTCCAGGACCTCCTGTTCCTCCGGGGCTGTTTCCCCAATAACCTCCTCCTCCCCCTCCTGGTCCTCCGGGGCCGTTTCCCCATTGAGTTCCTCTCGGGGTAGGTGGTCCCGAAGATCCCGGAGGTGGTTGGGGCTGTGGAGGTGGTCCGTTGTACTGGGGGTTCGGTCGTCCGCCGGGTATGGGTGGGGCTGGTCCGGGGTTGTATCCAGTTCTGTATTGTTCGAACTGGGGGAATTGTTGTTGGGTCCCTTGCCTTCCGTCGAGGATGTTTACGTTTTGACCGGGGCCGGGGTCCGCTCCGATTCCACGTCGTTCTCTTGGGGAGATTGGGCGTGGGCCTTGTGGTGACCTCCTGTTCTGACTTGCCAGATGAGGTGGTGTTTGGCGCCAGTCTTCTCGTGCCCTAGGGGGTGCTCCCTCTCTTCTTTCCGAGTTTTCTTCGCGTAGTTCGTAGCTGTGGGCGTACGACAGTGGCGTTGGGATTCCCCGTTCCGACGGAGGTAGGGGGATGTTCTCAGGTTCCCTCGGAGGTACTCCTTCTTGGTTTGCGAAGGTCCCCTGTGGGCCCTGAAAACCCGAATTTGGCCTGGAAAACGGTCCTTCGACAGGGGGGTTCTCTTCGGGGATTCTTTGTAAGTTGTGGGCTCCCCAGAACCCGAACGTCGGAGCTCTTCGAGCGTCTGCCCCTGGTGTGACGGTGGGTTCGAACCCTTCTTGGCTGGGGGGAGCGTTCCCTTGGTTCATCCTCCTGAGTAGAGCCGAAGCTGTCTGCGTATTGACCGTGCTTGTCGCTCGTGGAGGTTCTTCGAATCTAGTTTCGATTCTGGAGGGAACGGGCTCCTGAATTGGCATGTGGAAGGAACGTCCCGCGCTTTGGGGGTCGGAGAATCTTCTTCCCTCGTTGGACGTCTGGATTTCTCCAGCCAGAGCGCGTAACCTTCTTTCGTTTCCCCCCATTTGTAGCAACACCGTCAGTTGTGGGGGTAATCGATGGGCTTCGTGCAGTTGCATGGTCGACAACACGAGGTTGGCCCATTGTTCCGGTGTTCGGGGTTGATGATCCATCCCCATGGTTTCGACTAGGAGCTCGTGCGCTTGTCGTGAAAACTCTTCTCGCATCATGCGGAGTTCGTAGAGTATCCTTTCGTGGTCTGAACCGTGTAGAAAGGGGTTTTGTTGACGAGCGAACTGTCCCTGTCCCTCCTCTCGTGCCCTATCCCTCCTCTGGAACATCTCCGGGTGCCTCAACCTTTCGTAGTACGATCCGGGAGTCTGGTTACTTGAAAGCGGAGGTCCGGAGGTCGTTGCGGATGGTGGTAAGGGGGGATAGTTGGGGGTGGCGAGTTGGTAAGAGGGGTTGAATACGTTTGAGGGGGTTCGGGGTAGGGGTCGTCGTGGGTCCTGACTGACTGAGGAAAAATCCCCCTCATGTTGGCCAGGTTGGAAGATCTGGTGTTCCAACCTGGACCTGTTGGATCCGAAAGTCCCTTGCATCGGAGGTCCTCTTGAGGCAGGGGAGGTTTCGAAGGGTGGTGGTGAAGGTCTCCTTTGAGTGAAGGAGGGACCTTCGAAGTTTTGATAGCGGATGGTTGTGTTAGGCTCCACTATCGTCGAGGACATGTCCGGTGGGTGGGAGGACCTCGATATTATGTTAGGACCTGTGTAGCACGCCGGTTACAGAGTTATTCTGGAACCACCGAAGCGGACAGGCCTGACGTCCGTCAAGGAAGACGGCCTACGAAGGAGTATTCGGAGGTCGTGAGCGTTGACGGAGGTGTTCACCGGGGCTAATTCGAACGAACGAGCTCAAGTGATACGGGTGTGAAGCCAAATAGATTGAGAGAGAGAGAGAGAAACGAGAACGAGAATCGAGAACTAGTCTTAACAATAGGTAATATCGAGGTAAGGAGTCTGAAAAGAAGTGGTGCCATCATATATACGGTGGACGTGCGTGGGAAAGCGTAAGTGATTGCGAGTTTTAGGGGCGGTCGTGACAGATCCCCAGTACCAAGACCGACGCCACAGGCAATGCCCGCGACCAGAATCCAGTACACCCTTTCTCTAACATTCCTGAGAACCGATACATCCCCCCTACCACGCGAAACTTAGCCGCCACGGAGAAGGCGAAAGCCGACAGTGCATACCGCACACAGGCGCCCATTACAGATCCAACCAAATCAACGACTCTATTCGAACGCGCACTCGACGCCACCATACCGGTCACAGTTCGGGAACTCTGCGGGGTAGCGCCAGAGGTTCGCGGAAAGTTTAGGGAAGCTAATACACCGAAGCGTATCGTCGCCGGCAACCTCACAACGGTATACCAAGAAGTCCCCATGTCGGCGTTCATTGAGGAACTCGACGCACTACCTTGCGAATCCAACAGCGACAACGCGACGCCACCGCCCGGAGCGCTAGTCACCGGCGACATCTACGACACGTATTACCAGACACTACTACCTGGCGAGCATCCGGACCGACTGATCGTCGCAATGGAATTGCATGCACTCAGATCGATCATGATAATGGTCGACGCGAGAGAACAGATAGAAAGCATCGTCGACAGCGGGTGCCAGATCATAGCCATGTCGGAAGAAGTTTGCCATGGACTAGGGGTCAAATACGACCCAACTATAGTGCTGCAGATGCAATCAGCGAACGGAACAACTGACCCGTCGCTCGGTCTAGCACGAAACGTACCTTGTACGATAGGAGAGGTCACGCTCTACCTCCAAATGCACGTCATTCGCAATCCTGCATACGATATACTCCTCGGCCGCCCGTTCGACGTACTTACTTGCTCTAACGTGAAAACGAGATCCGCCGACGATACGATCATAACCATCACCGACCCGAACACTCGAGAGGTCATCGCGATACCGACCTTCGCGCGCGGACAACGTCGCCGCCCCAAGACCGACGTAAATTTTCGTATACTCTCGAGGAAATAAGTCGAGATCACGGCGATCTTGCACTCCTCCTCGAGTACGACCCACTAAGCTATACCCCGACTATCCTTTCTTTCTGCGAACTACCGACCGAATTTAATAGCGACGCCACCTACGACGCGCAACTAGCCTCACTCTACGTCGCGGCATCCGAACTAACCACACCAGCAATCGCCGACCAATCCGTTAATACCAGCTCTACCCCTCTTGAACGAACGACCCTCTGCACTATTTTACCGAACAGCGAGCACCATAGTGGACGCCACACCCAATCCCTGACCAACGCCGCCACCGACGCCTTCGTTGTGAAAATTAAAGGCGTACAAACCAAAAAGAAGTACAAACCAGTAGCGCAAAAAGTGCGATCAATCATAGCAAGCTGTCCCGACCACTTCTGAATCGAACGCAAAATATTAGGCGATCCTCTCGTCAACATGCCGACCTTGGTTCCCAACCCGCCACCTTTTCAACCCACAGGCCGCTACACCCTAGAACCAAAGGAAGACCTAGACCGCGAACACCCGGACTTCCTAACACCCGCCGAACGCGCTGATAGAGCTAGAAGGCCTGTAGGTGCTGCGCACAACAACAAAACAACTAACAACTATGGGGGGCGAGAAATGTTAAAAGTTCCCAAACACGCGAGTGTGCAGGGCTTGTAAGGGTTGTTTGACGAAGGTAAGAGACGATCCGACTCGTAGCCAGTCGAACCGACAACAACGCGACGGGGGTGATGGTACGCGACGTTCCCGAGTGGAACGGGTCGGCGACGCGACTTTGGATGTCGGCCGTGCGACAACGAGACGAACGAGGTTAATATGGAGAACTCACGGGTTCGGGCGACGAGTACGAGGCGACAGAGACGGCAGTTACGAGATTTACGACAGTGGCGATGATTTATACGACGAGGACGGTGCAGAGACGACAGAGACGACGGTTTCGAGCTATTCACTCTGAGTGTGAGGGAAAATACGGGCTGTAATTCACTGGGGGAGCAGGTAATACATGGGTACGTTTTTATACTATACGACCGACTCGCCTCGCGCGAGCCGGCGAAGCAGGTGTTTTACTGGTTTATTGGGAGAAGCGCCGCCAAGCTTGGTACCGCGCGACGCTTTTTAGAGAGTGTGGCGCTCTTTGGCTCGGCAAAGGGGGCTTTTGATCGGCTCGAGGCGTCGGGTCGGATGTATGATCGGTGGTGGCTTTGCGATCGGTAGTGGCTCTTGGGTGCGGAACTCCGTAGTACGGCCGGATCCTTCCTGCGACTGGCTGGGCAACGGCGTTTCCTAGGGTCATTTCAAATCGGGTTTGGTTGTCGCCGGGTGGAGACCTTGGCATCCGAACGTGCGCGGTCGTTGACAGGTTATACGGTGTTCCGTGCTCCGTGCGCCCAGAGAGGAGAACTGGCGTTTCAAGTTACTTTGTTTCTTGGTCGGTGCGTCGGTCGTTTGGTCGTATTGCCGGTCGGTCGGTCGTATTGTCAGTCGGTCGGTTTAGCGCTTTGGTCGCATTCGGGACCGCGTTCGTCGTGGCGCAGCGGTTGATGTCCGTATTATGGGCAGGTTCGGTGTACAGCGCGGGACGGTGCTCATCATCTCCTCCTTACTTGAAATACCGACTGTCCCCAGTCGGTCCCGTGCATCGGTCAGGGGGTGTACGTCTTGGAAAAGGAGGGCAGGGATAGGAGGAGGTGGCGGTGCCGACGTGCTGGCGATATATATATATCTAGGTTCTTTGTTTGGTTTACCCATCTTTATGTCGAGACCTCCTGCCGATCTTCAGCGTACTCTCCGCTTCTTGGGACGAGACTGGGACGAATGGCAATCGCTGTCGGCCGACTCGCCTCGTTACGCGCGTACCCGCGTGCTGCAGTACTTGTCAAACAGCGTCGGAGTGCTTAGGTCGCCGGCAGCTAGCCCCTGGCGTTGGATGTGGCGCGACGAGGAAGAGGCATTGTCCAACATATGGTCTGCGATCGGGCCCGACCCCGAATGGTCCGAGCGGTTCGCGGATCTTCAACCGAGTGTACGTTCGCTCTTTGCTTATCGGGTCGTTTCTGCAGGGTACTAACGCGCTAGTTGGTAGCCTGATTACCCCCAACGAGAGACGGTCGCTCGAGAGCGTATGCGCGCCGCCTCTGCTGGAGAAGAGGCAGAGTCTGTCGTCGAGATCTCCGGGGAGTCGGTCCTGGCGGCACAGGGGAGGCGACATGGTTTATGGCTGGAGCGTCTTGAGGAATTTAAGAAGGAGTACCCTGAGCATTACACTCGTAGCGAAGCGGTAAGTCGTCGGTCCTTGCGTAGCCTTGTTTTCTGCTCATTCGTTGGCTAGTGCGATCGTTGCGTGAGCTACGCTTTGGACTGCGTTCAGCGTATCGATATCGATGCTTGCGCGGTCTGCGAGATTCGATCCAGGCGATGCGAGACAAACAAGGTGGGGTCGTTTCGGCCGGCTCCACACCAGTTTGTGTCGTGCTCAGCCGAGGAACACTCTTGCGATGCGTGCACGCCACCGTTGGGTGACGGCGTTCGTTCGCCCGATCTGGCGAGGGTCGCTCGGCGCCTTGTCGTGACTCGTTCCGCAGGTTCGGCGGACCGGGACGCGGGTTTCTTTTATCAGGGTCCGTTGCTTCGCCTCGACGATCTCCTCCATAACGAAGATTTGCGTGGCCTAGGCTCCACCCAGCCGTTGTCGGTTATTTCGCGGTTCGGTCTTGCGGATGTAGATCGGGCGCTGTCGGCGCGCACCGTTTTCTTGCGCACTTTGGTCCAGGAAGCTCAAGTTCTCGAATCGCGCCAAGAGATTATGCGTTCGTCGGCTCGTCAGCTTTACCAGCAGGTCGCGTCTACGTCGACGGCTCTTGACTTGCTCCAGGCCCGGCGCGCAGAGTTAGTGGGAGCGTCTGCGATGGATAATTCGAGAAGTGGGGGTAGCGGCAGTGGAAGCGGTGCCGTTGGTGGCGTACGCGACGATGGTGGCGAAGGTTCGTCCTCCTGACTTCCGGTCTGGCGTGTTGTCCGGTCGGGTTGCGCTCGTTGTCGGTCGCGTATTCTGTATATACCCGGTTTTGTCGTGCGGGCCCTAAAATTGGGTCGTTCTTTATAATCTGGGCTTTTCGTTTTAAGTGGCGCATGTCAGTTCGCCGTGTTGGTCGGTTTTATCATCGGCGGTGTCGGTTACTGGCGTCGGCCGCCGCTCGACCCGCAGGTCATGTCTCCTCCTTACTTGAAAAGCCGACTGCCCTCAGTCGGTCCGGGGTCCGGTTGAGGAAATTCTAGAACCCGGCGCGTGTGTGGCGTGAGATGGCGGTGGCGGTGCCACCGAATTTGACGGCGCGTCCTGGCTTGTTTAAAGTGACGGCTTCCTGTTCGGTTCCTGTTGCCTTTCAACCACCATGGCTGCTGTCGCTGTCTCCGACTTCAAGCGCGTCCTGCGATACCTGACCACGGACTACGTCCGGTGGTGCCAACTTCCCACTGACGCCACTCGCGAAGAGCGCCTCGAGGCGCTGGAGGACATCCGGGACGGCCTGGCCGCGCTGCGCACCCAACCGGCAGGCCCTGGGCGGTTGGAATGGCGGGAGGAGCAGGACGCGCTGACCTTCTTGTGGTCGCGCATTAAGGACGATGAAGAGTGGAGAGAAAAATTTGCGGCTCTGGAACCTGAGGTGCGTCCGGTCGTGTTCGTTGGCGTACAGGTAGCTCGACTGGGTTCGGCCTTTTTGCAGGACGAGTACACCCGCCGACGTCGCGAGCGACGTTTACTGTCTGAAATTTCGCGAGGCGCCGACACTGCGCCACTGCCCGTTCCTGAGAGGCCTGGAGGCGGACCGCCAGTCGAGACGGTGTCTGCGGCGGCAACGGAGGCGGAGCAGGCGCACAGTAGTGGGGAGGCGACCATACCGCCGGTCGTGGGGGAGGCGTCAGGTAGCGGTCTCGCGGCGCCTCCGCTCAAAGGGAAAGGCAAGCCGCCTCACTTCACCGCTCGTATGTCTGTCGGTGGTGGGCCCCGGGCCGCTAGCGACGCCGGTGTCGAGGTACGTTCGTCTAGCCGTGTTTTCGCGTCAGGTTGCTAATGCCAGACAGGCTGTTCGGCCATCGCCGCGGGCTCGTCGTGTGCGTGAGTCCTCCTGGCGCCTGGGGCTTGTCTTTAGTCCCGTCAATGGTATGCCACTGACGAGCTTGGTAGGTACGACGCCCGCGGCTGCTGGACAGGGTGAGGCGACTTCGTCGGGTCGTAAGCGCAAACGCGACGTCGCCGACGACGGGGAAGGATCGGTAGTGGAGGTCCCCGAGGAGGAACTAGGGAAGGGTAAGAGGAAGCGGCGCACGACCGACAAGTGGCTCGGGCGCCTCGAGGACTTTAAAAAGGAGTGCCCTCACCACGTGGTGCGCGAGGTGGCGGTAGGTTACCGGTATGGTCGATGTTGTCTTCGGGTACTGACTTCGACTAGTGTGACCGTTGCGTGGACTCTGGCGTCGACTGCCTCCAGAAGCCTGGTGTCAGTCCCTGCGCTCTTTGCAAGATCCACGCCAAGAAGTGCGAGACGACGCGCGACGGCGTCCCCATCGACGTTCCCAGGGCCTCTGGTTCGCGATTGCGGCGCAGAAATATATCGCGCCCTACCGTCGAGGATGTCGAGGAGGGAAGCCCCCCGTAGCGCCCGCGGCCGTGGCGCGCCGCTCCCCTCAGCCGTTTTTGGTGGATCCCCTGGAGCGCGAGCGGGAACTAGCGGCGACCGCTCATCGCCTTGCGATGCTGCAGGCCGCTGGCTCTGCCGGAATGGGAGCGGGCTTCTTGACGCAGGGACCGTTTCCTCAAGCGGAGGCCTTGCTTCGCAATGAGGACCTGGATGGCCTGGGCTACATGGCCTCGACAGCGATGATAGACGATTTCAGTCTGGCCGACGTCGATCGTGCTCTGTTTTCGCGCCACGCTTTCCTTCGGGTCCTGGTACAGGAAGCGCAAGTTCTGCAGTCCCAGCAAAAGGTAACGAGGTGGTCGCTCCGACAAATCTACCTGCAAGTCGAAGGTACGGCGGACGCGTTGAGGTTGTTGAGGGAGCGGCGCGCGGCGCTGCTTGAGGACGCGGCGGGTGAGTCCGACTCCAGTGAAGGGAGCGCGGTGAGCACCGACGACGAGGATGCCGAGGGCGATGGCGAGAGCAACGGAGCCGGGGAGGGCGGCGACGGGATTGAGGGCGGTGACGTCGTGATGGGGTGAGCGAGCT